>CM019182.2:23076427-23151452 GCA_009739505.2 Apolygus lucorum | reverse complement strand
CAAAGAAATTTAAAAAACAATGAGGCCATAACTGAAAAATATACATTCAATTTCCACACTCTAGAACATTTATCAAGCATTTCAGTTCCATTCTAGTGTTTTTGCAATTTTTATTTGATAAAAGTATGTTTTACAGCGTAAGCGCCCTACATAACAATACACATATTTATCAGCCTCATCTCCGATAAAGTGCATCATTTCTGAGCAGGAGAAGAACGAAACATTCATTAAAATTTTTCGTAACACCTTTTGGTTTATTAAGTTCAATATTGAACATTTGGAATCGAGCAAGAACTCCCCCCCTCCACCCTCAAAATTTGATGGTTTACGTATCAAGGGACGTAGAATCCAAAAGTCGTATAAAACATGTTCCGCCCGTACACCGTCCGAGGCACTTCCTTAGTTACCGTGGACCGATTTTGATGAAATTGGGGTCTAGTTGTGCCCCGAAGCTTTTGGTTAGTCTCAAACAACTCCAAGGGGCGAAAAATAGGGGTTGAAATTTTCAACACGACCTACCTCAAAAACTTTTGATACAAAGGCATTGATGTTCATCAACTTAAAATAGTATTGAATTTTTAGAATCCAATGACACCTTCAGAGCTCTGTAGAACCAAGTCTTAAAGCTGGGACGAATGTTGAAGCAGAAAACACGATTGTGAATCGCAAACGAATGTTCACTGACGGAAATGGGCAAAATCGCCGGTCAAAATTCAGCAGATGAAATGCGATATATTTTCCATCTTTGATTAGAGTTTCATGTGTCACTCAGTTGTGCTCCCTTATCAACCAAGAAGCAAACATTTTTTATGAATATGTGCGAACCCACATCTTTCGGATAGCAATATTTTGTTGGTATGTAAGTTCTGACAAATTGAAGTTGGCAGGTACCTACTTATAATGAGTGGAGATTGTGCAAACTAACACCATATTCGATAATACTAATCATTTCTTACCGGACTCCTGTGCAAATAACTGGTGGAATTCCAGGTTCCAGATCCCAATGGTTTGTGACTGAGGGTTAAAATTAACTATTGATTTATTATTTTACTATGATTTTGTCATTTGTTAAAATAAGGGGGATGTCAGAGACCTGGGCACACAATGATTGTCAACCTCAAAACATGATATAAAATAATGATGAATTAGCTAATTGTTGTCACGAGTTCTATTGAAATCCTTTAAAATCATTTACTCCAGACACTCCTATAAAACACTTGCCTACAGTTTTTCTGATATCATGCCCCAAAACGATATGGCCTAGAGCGGATGCATTGTTTTGCATTGTTCAAGGATGAACAAAAAATATCCTCTAAAGTCAAAATTTTCAATTTTGGACCCTTGTCTGTCTTACGGTAGGTATGTGATGTGCAAATCCTTGTAACGAGCGAAACTATACGATGTTATTATCCGATTTAGATGAAATGTTCTGGGATTGGGCGGGTTGGCGAGAAGATGGTCCCCTAAGAAATTCATCTTTCCCCGAATGATAGTACGCTCTGAGCATGCGCAAACCCTTAAAACCCTTGTAATTTCCAAAACTTCTACATTTTTTTCCATCCGAATAGGATGGGATTTTCAGGGATTGAGGCTCTGGATGTTTCCCTAAAAAACGTGATCATCAAATTTGTAGGGTAGTGAAAGGTACCTGGAAATTGAAGTTTTATGATAATCAACTATGGATGGGACCATCCACTCATTCGGGTTATGGATACGAGGAAGCACGCGTTTTTTGAGCTATTAAGAAAAATTTCAGTTGAATTGACCACAAAAATCGGACATTTAAAGTGAAATGACCCGAAAACGGCGATGGTTTAGAGTCTTTTGAGACTGAGAAGGTCAGAGGAAGGTCGGGAGCGACCCGAAGAAGAGCCGACGAAGGGATGAGCGGTCGGTGGCCGGGAAACCACAGCTCAAGTCCACCTCACCAGTTTTTGCCCTCTCTCTAGTCGAATCAACAGAAACGATCAACAGCAACGTTAAAACCAGTAGAGAAAAGGAAGAAAATGGGAGAAATATAATGATGGGTAACATTTTTTCATGATATTTTAAGTACATACCTAATTTTATGCTAATGTCAACGCATTGAGATGGGTTACTCCTAGCAATGAATCTCGACGTATTCGCGGTAAGGGAACCGACCCTTTTCTAACATCAAATTGCATTCGGCGTAACTTTTCATCAACGATAAAAGTCGAAACAGGTGGGTACACAAATTTATTTACACTGTAATGCGGTTATTCTGAACCTTAGACCAGGTTCACTACTCCTGACAAATTAACTTAAAATCGCTTATCGTTTTCTTGCATCGAATAATTCATGACAGAAATGAGATAATCGCAAAGCTGACCAAGCCGTTGAAAAGCCAATTAAATGATAAACGCTCAAGAGATTTGCCAGTTTCCGAAAGTGTTTCTGAAAATGTAGTAACGTTTTAAAAATTTAAAGAAATTTTGTTTTTTCAAATTCGTTTATGTTTGAGGTGCTGGTGTGGTCTTTGGATGGTACTTTTCGGTAACCTAAGTCCATCATAGGTATGGAAATTTAACGCTGATTCCAACGATGTGGTCAAACGTTGCAATTGTCCCTTGACAAGGGACAGGGGACAAGGGACAGGGGACAAGGGACAGGGGACAGGGAACAGGGGACAGGGAACAAGGGACAAGATACAAGGGTCAAGGGACAGGGAACAGGGGACAGGGAACAAGGGACAAGAGACAAGGGACATGGGACAGCGAACAGGGGACAAGGGACAGGGAACAGCAGAAAAGGGACTGGGGGCAGGGGACAAGGGTCAGGGGACAAGGGACAGGGGACAAGGGACAAAGGACATGGGACATGGGACAAGGACAAGGACAGGGGATTAGATTGTGGTTAGTTTGATTTGGAGATCTCATTAGTGATACACTCATCGTAATAGTCTGTTGTGAAATATTTTAACATGGAACATGTTTTAGCCGTGAGTTAACTGGCCAAAAAGGTCACAAAAATGCGTTTTGAAAATGACCCCCCCCCCCCCCTATTTTTCATTGATATCCCCTTACAAGCAAGTCGTTGTGACGAATTTTATCTTTGTCAGCACACTCCCCAGGCTCGAAAAAGAAAAGAAAATTGGATCCGACCACTCATTGCTTGTCAAACTATCCCGACGATGACCCATACCAATTCGGTAAAAGGGTCAGTGGGGATTTTTGAACATAGCAATTCTTGAACAACATTTTCCTTTTAAAAAAAGGAATTTTCGAACAATTTTTTAACATATCCTTAAAAATCGAGCATGCTGGTGCATTTTACGCATTGTACATTAGGGTGACCCATTTATGTCCTTAAAAAAATCCTCGAAAACTGGAAGTCCCCGTTACCCCCTCATTTTGTTCCATTGGGTACCAAAGTACCCCACAAAAAAATTGGTCACCCTCGAACAACGCTAACACATGCCGGATCTCCACCCAAGAACGAGTCGCAGGAAAAATGTTGGCATTTTTGTGATATGCTGGCTTTCCGGTGGTTTTTGTATTATCAACTTTGGTGGAGTTGCAGCATGTGTTAGCGTTGTCCGAGGGTGACCAATTTTTGTGTGGTTTACTTTGGTACCCAATGGAACAAAATGCGGGAGTAAGAACTTCAAATAATGAAAGTCGTAAAATAAGGTTACCCTTGTAAGCTCTGACTCTTGGGATTATGGGGTAATAGGTGTATAATACAATACCCAATAATTGGGGGAGCAAGGGAGGGTCAGACCCACCACCGTTACACCAATAAACCGTCTTACCATCGTTCATCTGAAGGACCAGGAGCAAGTAGGTTTCGAATCCTACTTGCTACCGGCAGTTCGTATGTTCGACTCAGTGTCCCTATGCAACCTACTCCTTGCTCCTATCAATCCTACGTTACTAGCAAAACTATCAGGGAACTTATGACTAGTGAAAAATACTCGTATGTACTTAACTATATTGATTTGGTAGCGATGTTCCTGAGCAGCTTGGAAGAAGAGGCGACAATGTTCCAGTTAAGATACCTTGAGATACTGTTATGAAATGATACCTGAAGGGTATGTTGTGTATCGTTCTTTGAATTAATAAAGCAAAATTTTAAGTTACTGATGTTGCAAGTGCAGTTAATTATCTAATTTGATACACCGATACTCTGTTACTGTTCAGAACCAGGAATGTAGGTTGCATGATAAATAAGGCAGGATTAGAAATAGTTAAATGTAATGACAAGACTTGGAATTAGATACACCGATCCAGTGATCAGAAAGCCTGAAGGGCAATACTAGGAACCAATACGATACTGTTGCAAAGATACTGTTATACTTGAAGAGATTTAAAAGCCTGAAGGGTGATACCAGGAACAAATTGGTTCTTAAAGATAGATTGAGGCTAATGTTCCACTTCGATACTCCACTGACAAGAATGTTACTGACTCTATACAGATACAAAAAGGGTTTGATTCTAATGTTAAGGTTTGTTTCTGAGTCATTTTCTCACGGTTATCTACCTAATTGGCCAATTGTAGGATAGATAAACTTTGTCACTCACATGTTGGTTTACCGAGGCAAGACCAGATGCAGTGGAGATACAGTTGGGGAGAGCAAGGGATAGGACTGGTTGAATCGGAGTTCCTCTCTTCTTCTTCCAGGGGTGGCAGGCCAAAAACAAGTTACTGGTATTATCACTCTCTGAACCTAGTCAACTGGAGGGTATCAATACACAAGACTGGTGTATCGATATGGTAGGGATGAATGCTTCAAAAGATGGGGGAAGATTGCTTCATAGACTGGCTGGCAAGGCCGATTGACAGGGACTGAAGCTGGATGCCTATGACAATGGCTTTTCATTCCTGATCAGGGGCGCCAACCTGACAGGAAGGAATTGCTGGCCATTTTGCAGTGATGTAGATGGAGTTAGTCTTCTCTCCTCCATGTCTTTGAAGGTTTATGGTTTGTGCTCTAGGTTGGTGTTCGAGCACGTAGAAGGGGGAGGCCACGCCCATGTACAGCCTTTCTCTGCTGGCTGGTCCCAGAGAGGAATCAGGTCTTACGGACAGGCAGTGCCTGTAAGGGGAAACATTGAGCTGGTTGATGGCAGCTCACACCCTATTGTACACACAATAAACGAATTAGTCGTTAGTACTGTGCGCTGGCTTCCACCAGCTCATTATTCCCCATCACAGGCCCCACAGGCCAGTAATGTCCTGATGTCCTCTGGGACCAGGACAACATCATCAAAGGCCTAACATGGGCGTGGCCTCCCCCTTCATTGCTCAAATTCCACCTACGAGCACCAACAATAAACCTTCACTCCATGGGACAGCAAACTATCTTCTCCCTCCAAGATGGGCAGCAGGATGACCAACTTTCTTGTGGTCAGGCTGGCGCACCTGTCGTCAGAGCAAAAGACCATGACCATGAGCATGTCATCATGATAAACCCTCGCTCCCCTTTCAACTGCCTTGCCAGCAAAGTCTTTGAAGCGTTCTCCCCATCTGATTCTCCCCTGTATCGTGTTATGTTCCCATACCTCAAAACTAAAAGTACCTAGCTAGTCAAGTTAAGTTCCTTGGTTTACAATATATCGATACTTTACGATACCTACCACTACACCTTGGTTCTGTTTTTGTTCCCAATAGGACTCTACTGGCAAAATACAAGTGTTAGCGATACTCCAGCTCAAAGGTTTCGTGGATTCGTATAGGGCGAACCTGCGAAACTCCGAGCGATACACCATACTCCAAGCGGAATGTTGCCTCCCTTCAGTAAATATTGTAAACTTCCTCAACTTGACGGTCTGTCATAAGCATAGTGAGAGACATCAAGTGGAATTTACTCGGTTCAAATTCTCCAATACACCATCTCTTTGACGGGCTGGCATAAGCATAGTGTCAAGTACCAAGGAGGAGTAATACCTACCTAACCTCAAGAGACCCGGGGCAGGAAATTCCTGGTACCGATAGCCAAATTCCTTCACACAACTAAACCTACTTTAAACAACATTTACAGTAAGAAGCACCTATTTAAATTCAAGCGATAATAGGGAAATAATTTATAACTTAAGGCTAAACAAAGCTCTTACAGTTATAATTCTGAATGCTCTTCTAATTATTCTAGATTCTATGTAGTCACGTTATATCATGGGAGGAAGCTCGATTCAAGAAAGTTATGTCCCTCTTCTCTACTCATTTTCTACACTCTCTTCCCTCCTCCTCCTCCTCCTCTTCCCTCTCTTACTCTCTCGAAAGATGAAGTCAATTTCCGAGGTCGTCTCCCTTATATTTGCGTAAGTCGAATGGTCGGGGTTGTTTGAGTTGTCGCGAAGCAGTTTTTTTTAAAGCCCCATCGGGCATCGCAAAGCCCTCCACCTCCGCCTCCACCACCGCCTCCAGCGTCACAAAGCCGCCATCACGCCGTCAACATGCGGTGAATGACACCGCCAGAGATAGAAGGGAAGTTGGCCAACTCCGAGGGTCGCTGCGTCGTGCGAGTTGAGGTTCACTTTTGTGCGTTGAAAGCGGAACGCGTTGGTTACGACCTCTAAAACTGCTGGTGGCGAAATCGTTACACAGCGGTTACTCCTCCTCCAACTACCATCCATTTCTTAATGTAGCATTTACAGATTTATTTCAAATTCATTCAAAACCTTTTACAGATTTAATTCAACTTCAAATACGCTGCAAATTATTACACTAAAGTTTATTATTTTCAGTGGCGTCATGTGAAAATATCCGTCAGGCAAACAGCTTGACCAGTCTTAATGAATGAGGAATAAACAATAATGAAAAACACAGCACTTTATTTCACGAAGTTTTATTATCTTTCTGTATAGATCAAGCGCCAGCAAAGAACATAGCTTTGCTATTGTCACTACCTACCATGTTTTCTCTTCAAAATCGAGTTTATTTAGATGGAATAAACGCCACATACTCCATTCAGAGAAATAAAGAATTCTTTCAGTAAGAAATGTGATTACTGTTTGCTAAGGAAGCGTGACCCATGGCTTAGTATCCCTGGCTCATCTTCCAACTTTTTCTGCTTTCAAGGCCGCAAAACAGCTCGTCGATTGTTCGCCTTAGCTGATGCTGTTATAGTGAGCGTACAGCAATACTAGACCCCGCACTGACCCCGGGCCTACCCGCTGATCGTCGCCTATCATCCAAAACAGTCCCGCAAAATTCATTTTTTTGAACTATTTGCATAGCATCGCCGGGCCCCGTTCTAGTTCGCATATCATTCGAAATCGATCGGTCTCTGGTGTGTTGCAGACTAGTATCCTAGGCAAAATAAGCACCAATTCCATTATCCTATTTCATCTAACTTCCTTAGTTATCATGAAACAGTCCCTAAATTTTTTTAAATTTTTTCAAAATCTGGTGAATAATAAGTAAGTACTTGCAAAAATTGGAAATACAGGAAAATCTCAATAAAAATTAATTTATTCATTTTGCATATTTTAATAAGGCAAACAGTGTTTGCTATATTTGCCTGGAGGAGACGCTACTGATTATTTTTCTATACAGATCACTCGTCTACAAAGAGTACGGCTTTGCCAGACCAAAGTTACCACCTACCGACTTGAAGAAAAACATCGATCGCATTTCGGTCAGCTAACATTTGAAAGGAGATTCCGCCTCTTTGCGATTCACACTCGTGTTTCTGATTTATCGTAAGTCCAACCCTTAAATTCTTGTAGAAAACGAACCTACAGGGCTCTGCGTGGTCTCAAAAAATCTTGAAAATTCTATACTATCTTAAATTGATGGAAAAACAATACCTTCACATCAATATTTCTTGGGTTAGAGCGTTTTCAAAATTTCAAAATTAATTTTCCAACCCTTGGAAGTGATCTACATCAACCAAAATCTTTGGGGCACAACTAGACCCCAAATAAATCCCACATACCAAATTTCATCAAAATCGGTCAATGCTAAGTGGGGAAAGTACGGCATACGGCGGACGGGCGGCCAAACTTTTATTCGATCTTTAGATTCTACGTACCTTGAAACGTAAACAAAAAAAAAAAAAAAAAAAAAAAAAAGAGGAGCGGGGGGGGGGGGGGGAGGTTAAACAATTTTTTTTGGTCGATTTCAAGGGTTCATTATTGAAAATGATAAACCAAACATGTAAATTTTCACTTTAAAAAGTGCTGTTTTGAAGTAGCCAAAAGAAGTTTATTTACACCGTTTACAAGCCCTGAAGATGGTAAATAAATATACCGAAACGTCGGCCTTACAAAGTGACTTTCAATTCATCCGACTGAACCTCAAGAGCCTCAACACATTTTGTCATAATCAATATAATAAATATTATAAGTTAGTATCCGATTTGGGAAAACGGTTTCTACATAAATATTATTCTGTGAGCTTCAAATTTGATATTAAATGTGAAAATTGAACCAATATTTTGTATAATTTTTCTTCCTAACAATGAAAAACGTTCAGTTAACAAGTGGAAACCCGTTCGGGAACATTTATAATGAAAAGAGGAAAAGGCGAGTGAGGTGAATTCTTAAGTTGACCCCATCCGGAGGGGAAAACACAATACAAGACTCGAACTTCGCAAAAATACACAACGAAAAACCGTTCTTTCCATTCCATTTCCTCCAAACGTCGGCGAGGAATCGATTCGGCTTATCAGGCATCTTCCGCCTTATAAATCTTTCTGTCCGGATAGAACTGAGACGTCAAAAGTATCCAAAGTTTTTTCGGGGTTACGGAAGATACTAGGGGTTTCGGATGTTTTGGCGGTAGTTACAGCTAGCGAAAAAAGCGAATAGAAGATGGAGTGGCTGAGAAAAGACAGCAAAAGAATCGATAAATATCGAAACGTGGATAGAATTGGCACCTTTGAATAGATATTTAACTGGTTCATCCAGTAGTTGCTCAGTATAAGTTTATGCGATAGGTGAAAAGATACGGTATTGGTAAGGGAGTGAGTTTGGTTTAATTTCAATAATAAACCTATATCATCGAGCAAGAACAAGAATTGTACCTTCCTGAAGAGGCTGAACATTATTACACAAATAATAATGATAATAATATTACGCTCCTTAATAACAATGTTACCCCATAAAAATGTTGACAATTATTACACAAATAACAAATTAACTTTTTTGTTTAGATCGCCCATTTGCATAAAATTAACGTTTTTCCATCCAAAAAAACTATTATAAGTACTTACCCCTCTAAATAGGCTGGAAATATTTCACAAATAAGAATAATAATATTACGCTCCTAAATAATAACAATAATACCCCCTAAAAAGGCTGCACATTATTATGCAAATAATACATTACTATTAAGTATTAGTTTTCTGTACAGATCACCCATCTGAAAAAACAATGCTTTTCCACCCCAAAAAAATTATACTACAATAAATAGACTGACAAATATTACAAAAAAATAATAATAATAATAATAATACTCTCTCAAAATGATAACAATATTACCCCCTCAAAATGGCTGCAAATTATTATACAAAATTACAAAAATAATATTACCTTTCCAAAACAACAATATTACCCCCTAGCAAATTATTACACAATTAATAATAATAATTTCTATTATTATTATTATTGTTTTTTATAGATCACTCATCTGCAAAGAACAAGGCTTAGCCATTGGTCGATACATTCGTTAAACTCCCCTCCCCTCATCCTTCGGATAAGCCCAGAATCTTCTCAGGTTTGAGCTCCTAGTAAAATCATATACTTTAGAACATTAATTAGGGCGCACAACAGGTGGTGTGGAGGTAGGCAAGGAGGTCATGACACTGTGTTTTTCATGACAGGCATGTTGGGTATCGTTTTTCATATAATTTTTTGACGCAGAATTGATTGCAGTATCCCAGAACGTTTACCTTACACCCATGGATGCTATGGGCGAATACTGCTGGTCGAAATGGGGGGTCCATCTGGCCTTGAGAGGTGGAAAAATGGCGATTTTTGAAGGGTAAAACAGAAAGGTGTCGTCTTCTCTCACATGACGGCCAAAGGTGATCTACAACGACGAGTTTTTGAGCCGTTCCAGGCTGAAACCTATTTTCTTAGAGATAAAGAAGAGAAAATGAGTCTGAATAGGTCACACCGGGGCATGTTGAAGATGGCCTATGGAGGCAAAAGCCAGCCGATCGGGGAAATCGTGGCAGGAGATGAAGCGTCTGTCAGGAAATAGATAAGGAGTTGAGAAGAACGTTGTCAATTTCCACGAAAATAATGAGTTAAGGTGCGTCGGGGGAAGTGCAAAGTACAATTTGCATAGTTCAACTTTGGTAGACCCTGAGAAACTCATTTTTAAAGCTAGATTTTTTTCCTTCTTTCATTACACCCCTCGGACTATCCTCTAACCAGTTTTGTAATTAGTTTAAGGTTTTTGCTTCCGAGTCTACCAAGGTAGCGGAAGCTTTGTTTTCACTTTTCAAGGACGAAAAAAAAAAGTTCTCCAAAATCAAAATTTTCACTCGCGTTTTGCGTTTTAGACCTTTCTGAACAATTTTGGTTCCGTGTCTGTGTGTCTGTCTGTCTGTCTGTCTGTCATGAATTCCTTGTAACGCGCATAACTATACGAAGTTATTGTCCGATTTCAATGAAATTTTCAGGGATTGTGCGGGTTGGTGTGTAGACGGTTCCCTATGAAATTCATCATCCCCGGACTGATGGAAGCGACTGCGCATGCGCAAACGTGAATTCCTTGTAACGGCCATAACTTCTACATTTTCCATCCGATTCCAATGAAATTTTCAGGGATATTACAGATTAGTATTTAGATGGTCCCCTATGAAAATCACCACCTTCGGACTGATAGTAGCCACTGCGCATGCGCAAACGTGAATTTCCTTGTAACGTCCATAATTTCTACATTTTCCATCCGATTCCAATGAAATTTTCAGGGATATTACAGATTAGTATTTAGATGGTCCCCTATGAAAATCACCACCTTCGGACTGATAGTGGCCACTGCGCATGCGCAAACGTGAATTTCCTTGTAACGGCCATAACCTCCACTTTTTCTTCCCGAATTCAATGAAATTTTCAGGGATTATGCGGATTAGGTTGTAGATGGTCCCCTATGAAAATCACTACCTTCGGACTGAAAGTAGCCACTGCGCATGCGCAAACGTGAATTCCTTATAACGGCCATAACTTCTACATTTTCCATCCGATTTCAATGAAATTTTCAGGGATGTTACAGATTAACTTGTTCTGATGTTTTGAGATTAACTACTATGCATCGGATCATCTATACAATCGGGTTATGGATACGAGGAAGCTATGTGCCACGCCCACTTGGCAGACGTTTTTGGGTTATAGTGGGTTTCTCGAGCAATACTTTAATTTTGTCCGTACTCCTCACTTACCCCGCCTAAATGGGGTAAGTGTAGAGCATCCCTTCATTTCTCATGTCGTCAGAGTTACAAATGCGAAGGGGGAAGTGTGTGGAAGAGCTCGTTTCAGGCATTATTTTACTTTTTGCAAAGTTAAAATCGGACAGAAATTGATGAAGTTACACAGTTTTGAAAAGTTAAAAACGTGGAATAGAGAAACTCACAAAAATCTTGCAAAATTCAATATTTTGAATCTTTATTAAAAATTGTTTAAATTACTATAAGTCATCAGTCTATGAATAAGAACGTTTTTTAACAGTCTTCTACTACAAATGGTTATCTTAACATTGCAAAAGTTTTCATAAAACTTCGAAATGAAAAAAGTCCACCAAGTGGATGTGGCACATAGCTTCCTGGTATCCATAACCCGATTGTATAAATGATCCGATGCATATCTAGTAGCTTATCTCAAAACATCTATCTCTAAGTACCTTGCACTAACCTTTCAATTTGGCGGGAGGGGGGGGGGGTTGCATGATTTTTATAGGGGACCATCTCCATAGCTAGACAAGAGTAAAAAGTTCCCAGTTACCTTAAAAGTGCCCAAGTTCACAACACGAGTAGATGAAAAATACATACCTAGTATTATGTTTGAGTGTATTCTCCATACTTCATTTGGTCATCCATTTAGGGGAAAGTGCGGAACTCCACACTTACCCATGTTTCTTACTCTGCACTTCCCCCCATAGGAGGAAAAAACGGGGTGCAGAGGAGGTCTTATTTTCAAAATAACCAAAGTTAGAACAAAAGGTCATATGTACAATGAAACTGCAACATTTAAAGTGTATAATTACCTTGTCAGTCATTAGCAATACCCAAGTAGAGGCAGGTTAAAATCAGGTTGAAAAATAGTTGATCACCTCGACCTCACAGGTAGGGATGGCAACGATATATCGATATATGAAATATATCGATATATTACGTTTGATATATCGATATAGAGAACCGATATTATCGATCAATATCGATATATTTAACGATATATCGCGACCTGTTTTCAAGTTAAAAAAAAAAAAAATTTCTTTAATAAAAATTAAAGATTGAAATGAATGGACGAGAAGGGACGCCTGTACTTGTAAAAACATCAAGTAATTTTATTCCAAATTTTGTAGGTACCTACTGATGGGTTGATTTCAGACTGTTGACTTCAGCTCAGACATGATTGTTTACATGGTTTACACCTACAGTGGCTCTCAAGGCTAAAATACTTGACTTAAGCCAAAATTAATGGAGGCTCGTCCAGCTTAAAACTACCTACTATGCGAAGTGAAGCAGGTTTTCACAACAATTATTTTCAATTTTGAAGGATTATGATCGCCCACAGTACCTACCCCTGTCAATTTATAAATTAATTCAACATTGCGATGACATTTTCGCACTTTTTTCCAGTTTTTAAACAATGAATTTCGATCATTTATACACAGTAACTTTTGAAAGTAGGTTAATACATATTTCACACGGGTTTTCCAAATAGATCTTTCGATATGTCGAGTATATCGATAATATTTCCTCCAAAATGATGTTAGTAACTTTTATATTCACCTACCTACTTACTTCTTCAAGTTTTTCCAAGTAGATACTCCGATATGTCCATAAATGTCATCCTAAATTATTTTTATATTGTTTTAAAACTACTAAATTCACCTACCTACTTCACATGTGACATTTTAAAGTAGATCTTCCGATACGTCGAAAAATCGATATATTTTCTCCGATATGTCGAAATATCGTTTGATCGATATATCGATATATTTCATTCGATATGCCATCCCTACTCACAGGTGAAAACACACGTGGTACATCATACTCACCGTGAAGGTTACAACCGATATGAGAACACTCTAGCGGTGTTTTGTGAAACTTAACATACTTCTGTACAACACCCACAGAGGATATTCATGTCAGCCCTTATGTTTGCTTGTGAAAGGTAAATTCTCCACTTACCCCATTTCTGCACTTACCCCAACGCACCTTACAAGCTAAATTGATTTCGACGGTTAGGTGATCATCAGTAACAAACAATAACTAAAAGTACATCACAGAGAGCATAGCTTATATCGTCACAAGTGAAAGGGAGCTTGAATCCCATTGGTCGAGAAAGTGAAACTCGACTTTCACTTTCTCGACCAATGGTAATGAAGCTATGCTCTCTGTGATGTACTTTTAGTTATTGTTTGTTACTGATGATGACCTAAACGTCGAAATCGATTTAACTTGTCATTATTTTCATGGAAATAGACAACGTTCTTCTCAACTTCATTTTTATTAAAATGGTTTTCCACAATCTCATCGCGATTTTATTCGTAAATAGATAAGAATGTAATTCATTGAATCAGTACCTACGTAAAACCCTCAATTTCGAAAAATGTTAGATGTTCATCGCTTGTTTTTAAGCGACGATATTCTAAGAAAAATAACTATACAGCCGTCTTTTCGTAGGTACTTTACCGTGAAAGAGTCGCACGCTGTTGAATAAGACCCAAACCGAGGCATAATGAACTTCTCTTTCCTGGGTCTTTTCAAAAATCAGAATTGGACTGAATAGAAGACCAATTAACCGTGAATCGGGAGGAGAGAAACGGGATACCAGAGGGAATTTGGACGTTTCCACAGAAACCGCGGTGAAAAAAAAGTCGGGATATTGATTTCCCTGAAGGACTTTAAGAGATGGAAATGAAAAGACGAGGCTTTTAGTGGGGAATGGTGACTTTTCGTGTTTTAAGGAGTCGACTTGGGGATTGACTCCCTCCCTCTCTTCCTCCCTTCGCCCTCTCTTCTCCCTTTTTCCCTCCTTCGTCATCATTAATGGCTTAAACTGCCTTCACCACTTGTTGTTGAGTTAGGCTGTTGGGTTGCTCAACAAGTCGTTTTTAAATGGAGACTCGTCGGAGGGGAGAAGAAGGGAGGGGAAACGAATGAGGTCTCTTGTCTTCCATCAAAACAAAACCAAAACCAAAAAAAAAAAGAAGAAACTCGTCAAAAATGTTTCGGGTTAATGCCGATCGGTGGCGAAGAGGGAAAAGTTTCGCGAGGAGGGGAAAGCGGAAGGTATTTTATTTTCCGTTCCTTCCCACCATCTCCGTTCAGCCTCCTCTTTCTCCGCCTTCCTCCCGCCCTCCGCGCTACCGGTTGATGTGAATACTGGTTGAGCGAGGCGGCCTTCCACCAGGCCTATTCTGCACTGTGACGTCATGAGAAATTATGTTATATTTAAGGATTTGATTTGTGTGTATTTAAAAATGCAAAATATTTAACATATAAAGGTATTTATTTTCGTATAATATGCGGTAAATATGTAAAAATGTTGGAATATTAAAACAAAACTGTTTATATGCTCGAAACGAACAGTTGTTCAAAAGAAAAAACTATGTAAATGATTACACAAAGGTTTATTATTTTTATATATAGATCACTCGTCTGCAAAGAACACGGCTTTGCCATTGTCATTTTTAAAAAATTCCCTGAAAGACGCAGGAGGAACGCCTTATTAGACAATTAAAAAATAAATTAAATATTAATAGGGAGGACGCCCAGGACTCACCCGACGCCGGCCCTAGGGATGAGGGAAGATGAGGAAGGTGGGGGGGTGAGAGAGAGAGATGAAGGGAAGTGCCTCTGTAAAACGACCACCAGTTCAAATTAATATGAGCCGAGCAGGACACGGGTGGTGACACCAAGGAGTACGCCTACCCACAAGGTTGCAGCTGTAGTTACAACCTACCTACCACAGGACCACCACACACACAACACAAAACTTCACAATCAACCCCAACACTTCACCACTTCACTTGACTTCACAATCAAGTTTATTCGAAAGAAATAAACGCTTCACACTCATTTCGAAGAAATAGGGTTTATTAGGAATAATTATTATTATACTCTAATTATTAGGAAATTCGATTACTGGTTGCTAAGGACGACGAACTGAGTAGTAATTAAGCTTTTTATAACTGATCTATTACTGATTACTGATTTAGCCTCTTTGCGATTCACGCTCGTGTTTCTGATTTATCGTAAGTTCAACCCTTAAGTTTTCGTAGGAAGCGAACGGTTGGTCCTACAGAGCTCCGGGTGGTCTCAAAAAATTCTGAAAATTCCATACTATTTAAAATTGGTGGAAAAACAATACCTTTATTTCGAGAGTTTTCGAGCTAGGGCAGTTTTGAAAATTTCAACCCTTAATTTTCACCCCTTAGAAATGACTGACATCTACCAAAATATGTGGAGCACAACTAGATCCCAAATGGAGCCCATATACCAAATTTCATCAAAGAGTTACGGCGTTTTCAAAATTTCAAACCTTACTTTTCAACCCTTAAAAGTGACCTACATCAACCAATATCTTCGGGGTACAATTGGACCCTAAATGGAGCCTACATACCAAATTTCATCAAAATCTAATCTCCATTGATTTTTTAGCTATCCCAAACTCGATCGCTGTTCGTTTCTTCGGGTTGTATTCAGTTTTGCTTTCTGAGCAACCAGTAATGAAATTTCCATATGAAGCTCCCTATTTTTCGAATCGAGTGTGAAGCGTTTAGTTCTTTCTATCACTGATCAGCTGAGTGAGCTCCGAAGCCATTTTCAATCCTACTGAACGCAGGACGCTGAAATTTGAGAGGGAGGGTCAAGGGAGAATACAGATGTTGGTAGGTACTATACAGAAGGGTGATCTAAACAGAAAAAATAAACCTTTGGGCAATGATTTGTAGCGTTTATTTTTACCTACCAACTTTTTTTTACCTACCAACCATTGGTACTACCTACCTCACCATACTGCCTTCACTCCTTCACAATCATTTATCATCCTTTCCACCTATTATTACTTGATAAAATTTATGATGTTATAAAACGATGAAATTGGTTGGAAAAAGTACGAAATTGGTTGAAATAATAAATTATGAAATTGGTAGAGAAATTTACGAATTTCACTGGAAAAAGCTATATGGGTAATTTTCCTAGAAAGGGATAATCGGTTTCCAAGATTTTAGAAAACTTAACGTTCGACTCAAGTTCTGCCAAAAATCAGGGATTAACCTCACACCATACTGATTGAATTTCGACGAAAGAACACACAGTGGGACGCTTAATTAATTAATTAAAAGATGAAAACCTATTGAAAGAAGGTATTGAGGAGCGAGAACTGGGAGTTATTCCAAAAATTGAACCAGGGCGGGACGCAGGTGTAGAAAAGGGTTAAAAGGGTTAAAACGTGGAACACGGGTTTTCTGATAGCAACCTAGAAACCTCCGAAAGTAACCAAGTATTCTCAATTTATCGGTTTTTCGAGCCAAAACTTGGTACCAGGAAATTTTTACGGTTGCTGAATACAGTTTTGAGGTCGAAAAATGTAAAGTTTTTAAATTGCAACGCAAAATTCAAATTAAATCGTTAACAACTTGAAAAAAGTCTTTCATCTGTCCAGAAGGTCTTTTATCTGCCACCATCACAGGCAGATGAAAGACACTTTAGGGTTTTCAGCTTTTCCCGCGTTCTGGTGCTGTACCAGCTCGGTTGACACAAGAACTAGAGACCAAAAAGAAAAATAATTTCGATTTCTTATCGTTTCACAGAGGGCAGATGAAAGACAGACGGTGACTGTGACACCACGTTTTTGCAACTGAAACCACTTGTGCACGTCTCCACATAGAAGAAATACGATTCCCGCGGCTTTCTTTGATAACCTAACGACTAACGTCGCCTCTTACAGTGGTAGTAAAACCGCGGGAAACGATAAAAAGCCGCCAAAATACGAAAACACAAAAAAGGCAGATTAAAGACATTTTATCTCAAATTAAATCTTAAATACATTATCTTTAATTTAATAAAGGTTAAGGGATATTTCCCTGTTTTATGGATATTTTGGGTAAAAAGCACGGGGAAATTTCCCTCTCGTATTCTGCACTGATCGTGAGTTATAACCTTGTCACCGGTTCTCTGTGGTTATAACAGTAATGGAAAGCTTCATATTGCATTTTCGTTACTGGGGATGTGCATGCTAATTTCTCTACTTCGTCCGACTTCCTACAAGTAACCATTAGTTTTGAGTTATTAGCAGAGGTGAATCAATCAAATTGAAGTCTGTTCAATTACATGAGGGTGCTGATATTTTTTCGGAGTTTTGTAACTTGATTCCTATCTCCGCAATTTCATCAGTTGGAATGAATTTGCTGCCATCGGATTCGACTATATTGCTCTGAAGAAGGTAAGAAATTATGATTTCCTTAAATTAGCAGTAAAAGTATGTACCTATATGTAGGTACGATACGAAAAAAAGAACCATTATTCAAAGTAATAAACACATAAAGACATTTTGGTTTCCTTTTTATGAGTGTTCTTAGGCATCATTTAACCAAATCAACCCATTGATTGTTTCAGACAAATTAACTTCTCCCGGCCGAATGAAGAAGGTTTATCCACAAGCAAATATACGAATATTGATGACGTTTGGAACCCTTCAACACCTTTAACTACCTACTTATTTATTCACCTGTGTGAAACAATATAAAGCCCGAAATAAACTCGTAACTATATGGATGTTTTTTTATTCAACTTGTACTTCATTACCAACCCATATAATTTTCTACAAGTATTTTCTACTTAATCATTTTACTAGATCGTAAAACAAGAATGAGTATTGAGAATGAAGGCGAGAATGTTTGACAACTTCTAGAAAGAAACTTACAATCTCGGAAGATTTCACTGAGTTCGGCGAGAAAATATTGAAAAGACTGTTAGGTACAAGGAAATTCAAGTTTGCGATGATCTTCATTGGATATCTTTGACGGAAAACTTGTCTAATCGCCTTATTTTTATTAGACAAAGAAAATAGATAGGTAGTTGACTTGCTGCACACTATTCTCAGTAGGAAAATTTGATAACAACTGTGGTTGAGGGGCACTTAAGGTATCTCCGGCCAGCACTCAGGATTTTGCCCCATTGAGTCGAGGGTGGGCCTCAACTCAACGCTGAGTTTGGTTTATAAATACCGTTGAGTGCGCCCTTAGAATTCGCACTGAGTGCTCCCTCAAATCTTGTCTATGAATACAAATGAGTTCCCGCCAACCCTTATCGATGCATTTTAGGGTGCACTCAGACTTAAGTAATACTATGAATTCCCCCCTTAACCTCCGGACAAGCACATTTTATCCTCCTGCTCGCTTTATTTGCTTCTGAAAAAATCTGCAAACCCATTTTTTTCATGTCTAGATACATGCAATAAAGAATCACTACAAATTCAGGCCGCTGCTCCGATCAGTGATTCACAGTGTTCAAGCAAAGTTGACTACCTAGGGGTCCGGACATGGCAGATTACTGGACATTTAGCAACTTTAATTTCTATATTTTAGCGTAAATAAGTGCATAATATGCATAAATATTAAATTATATAGGTATATTGTGCACTTATTATAATTTTTAAATTAAAAAAAATTCCCCCGGGTGATTTACATATGGGTCATTTTCCCAGAAAGGGCCAATCGTTGTCCAGAGAAGATTCCGAATGCCCATTTATGATTTAGGCGTTTAAGAAAAATTCTCCATAAACTATCAACTTTGTTCTACTTCGGGCAATCAATAAAATAATATTTTATTGATTAATAAAATGATATTTTATTGATTGATAAAATAATATTTTATTGATTGCCCGAAGTAGAACGAGAATTTTTTTTTTACGCCTAAATCATAAATGGGCATTCGGAATCTTCTCTGGACAACGATTGGCTCTTTCCGGGAAAATGACCCATATGTAAATCACCCGGGGGATTTTTTTTTTTTTATTTAAAAAAAATTCAATCCTGGATTTTGGGGTTACGGGGAGGTGGATGAAGAGCGGAGGGGTGGAGGAGCTGAAGGCCTGGCATGCGCTACCGGAGGGAAGAGGGCGCCGAGGGTGGCGATGAGACGGCGGGGTAGACGCTCCGCTCCCCGTCAGCCACTGAGCCCAGAGGTCCCGACGGACTCGGACGTCAGAGCTTGGCAGGCCCAGTGTGAACCGGAACCGACTGACGTCATTTTCTCCCCTTCAATTTGCCATTCAAATTCACAACCAGTCGTTAATTTCAGTTTATCACTTTAAATTTTTATTTATTTATAGTCAAATTTGATTTCAAAACAAATACAATCGGCGAAATTTCCGGTCGGCGTCTCCCTTTTCCGTCTTCATCATGTTGTCGAGTTTTGGTGAGTTTTGATAAATTGAACGACCAATGAAAGGTAGAAAATTCCACCACGGAAACACCTTGCACCACACTCGTATTTGTTTGTGTATTTTAGTCACATAAACGTGAAGCACTTGATGTTTAAATTATGGTAAAATGAGGTAAGGAATGTATGCCGACCATGACATTCATGCAGCGACGACACGACATATTCACTGATGTTCACAAAATTCACATGATGCATCATCATACCTGAATATTTGTAGGTTGGACATTAAGTGGAGAAATTCTATGACCTCGACGACCTCAATTTTAAGCTGGTCTATTCGTGCTGATTATTCGATTTAAAAGAGATTTTTTACGAATTTATTCAATATTGAACCATGATGCCGCTCAAAAGCTCAAAATTGGGATTCATTCATTTTGGTAAGGAATGCACGTCGACCATCAATTCGACATATTCATAGCGATCACTCTTGTAAGCACACAATTAACATACTCGAACATTAAGAATAAGTGAGATGGCTTGATGAAAGAGAACATTGATCGTTTCAAGAGCTCAACATTTGAATTAATTATTTGATCAATTGTAATCGTGTTCATAAACCAGCTCAAATTATTTGGGAATTATATCCCCCTCAATAGCCAACTCTCGTAGTCACTAAGAGTTCTCTCAAATTTGCTCGGGCCAAAAAATGGGACTTTACTGATACAGGTAAGGAGTGTAAGATTTGAGTTTCCCAATTATGATTTACTCCCCCTTTGAGTATCTATTTTCAATCTTACTCCTAATAGGTGACAAGTATACAAAATGTAGAAGAAAGGAAAATCCATTTGAGAAAAACAGATTTAGAAACGCACATACTTATCTCGAAAAATTAATTAATGGTCTTAGTGAATTTTCATCTTAGTGCCATGAAAAAGCTCATTCCTTCGATATTAATGGGTTTAGGAGGCTGCGATTGGTCTCATTCTCCTCTGGGGTGTCCCCCCTACAAAGGAAAAGCCCGAGAAAATTTCTTTTAGCCTTAATTTTTTTTCAAGTGGCAAAATATAAGGGAAAACCTGAAGAAAAAAGTTGAGAATCAGTGTCTTTTGATAAGTTTTGTGGAAAATAGGGGGTTTAACACAACTTTACTTGAAAACTAAGTACATATTCGGATTCTACATTAAATTTCCTATAAGTCTGAGTACTTTTTGAGGAGATTTGAGCAAGATGCGTGCTCACTAAAAAATGAAGAAAAGTGAGAACTAGAAAAATCTTAAAACTAGCTATATCTTGAAAATCCGACAAAAAAAAACTGACTTCAGATTCGGATTCAGCGCACCAAATACCATAAGAAAAGTGGTGTAAGAACGAGGCAGCCAGACCTCGCCTAAATTTTGTAATCTTGTGTTATGTTCAAGAGCCAATTCTGGCAATCCCTGCGATTTTAATCAAAGTTGGACCCTGATTTCGTTTATTTAGTCTAACCCATAACTAGGACTTTTCTGGTTATGGTAAGGAATATATGACAACCATTACATGAATGTTGGTACTGAGCAATTTTATGTACATATTTATCATACTCAAATAGTATCTGAGATGGCCAGTTGAAAAGAGAATTTTAATCGTCTCGAAGAGTTTAACTTTCGCTTATGATTCAACTTGTACGGATTATTCGAAGAATTCCGATTTTGTTGATGTGAATTCGAATTCATAAGGTTCCATCCAAAAGCCAACTCTCGCCATCCATGCAAATTCGAACAAAATCGGACTCTAATATCGTTGGTACCCAAAAAGCCCATTGGAAATCATCCAATTTTGATTAAGAATGTACGTCGACCATAAATTAGACATATTCACAGCCATCACACGAGTTACGCATACATTCAACATTCCCTAACGTTAGTTATATGAGATGTATTGATAAAAAGAGAATATTGATCGTTTCGAAGAGCTCAATATTTGGATTAATTATTTGATCAATTGTAATCGTGTTCATAAGCCAGCTCAAATTATTTGGGAATTATATCCCCCTCAATAGACAACTCTCGTAGTAACTAAGAGTTCTCTAAAATTTGCTCGTGCCAAAAAATGGGACTTTACTGATCCTGGTAAGGAGTGTAAATCAACCATTACAAGAATGTTGGTTCGACAGACACAATAAATTTTTTGGAATCAGCCTCGTTTCGCCCACAATTTATTTACGTATTCAAAGTGATATCAGTAATAGCAGAATGGAGGTGAATTTTGATCATTTCTAAGCGCTCAATATTTGATTAAGACGATCAATCTGCATTGATTATTTGAAAAATATCATTTTGCTCATATGCGACCTAAAGTCCATCGGTTATGTTCAAGAGCCAATTCTGGCAATCCCTGCGATTTCAATCAAAGTTGGACCCTGATTTCGTTCATTTAGTCTAACCCATAACTGGAACTTTACTGGTTATGGTAAGGAATATATGACAATCATTACATGAATGTTGGTACTGAGCAATGCTATGTACACATTTATCGTACTCAAACAATATCTGAGATGGCCAGTTGAAAAGAGAATTTTAATCGTCTCGAAGAGTTTAACATTCGCTTATGATTCAACTTGTACGGATTATTCGAAGAATTCCGATTTTGTTGATGTGAATTCGAATTCATAAGGTTCCATCCAAAAGCCAACTCTCGCAATCCCTGCAAATTCGAACAAAATCGGACTCTAATATCGTTGGTACCCAAAAAGCCCATTGGAAATCATCCAATTTTGATTAAGAATGTACGTCGACCATAAATTAGACATATTCACAGCCATCACACGAGTTACGCATACATTCAACATTCCCTAACGTTAACTATATGAGATGTATTGATAAAAAGAGAATATTGATCGTTTCGAAGAGCTCAATATTTGGATTAATTATTTGATCAATTGTAATCGTGTTCATAAGCCAGCTCAAATTATTTGGGAATTATATCCCCCTCAATAGACAACTCTCGTAGTAACTAAGAGTTCTCTAAAATTTGCTCGTGCTAAAAAGTGGGACTTTACTGCTTATGGTAAGGAATATATGACAACCATTACATGAATGTTGGTTCGGCAGTCACAATAACTTCTTTCTAATCAGCCTCGGTTCGCCCACAATTTATCAACATATTCAAAGTGATATCAGTAATAGCAGAATGGAGGGGAATTTTGATCATTAATAAGCGCTCAATATTTGATTAAGACGATCAATCTGCATCGATTATTTAACAAATATCAATTTGTTCATATGCGACCTAAAGTTCATCGATTATGTTCAAGAGCCAAATCTGGCAATCCCTAAGATATTAATCAGAATTGGACCCTGATTTCGTTCATTTAGTCTAACCCATAACTGGGACTTTACTGGTTATGGTAAGGAATATATGACAACCATTACATGAATGTTGGTACTGAGTAATGCTATGTACACATTTATCATACTCAAATCGTATCTGAGATGGCCAGTTGAAAAGAGAATTTTAATCGTCTCAAAGAGTTTAATATTCGCTTTCGATGCAACTTGTACGGATAATTCGATGAATTCCGATTTGTTTGATATGTGAATTCAAATTCATAAGGTTCAATCCAAAAGCCAACTCTCGCAATCCTTGCGAATTCGAACAAAATTGTACCCTAATTTCGTAGGTACCCAAAAAGCCCAGAATTGGAACTTATCCAATTTTGCTAAGGAATGTACGTTGACTATAAATTCTACATATTCATAGCGATCACTCTTGTTAAGCACACAATTAACATACTCGAACATTAAGTATAAGTGAGATGGCTTGATGAAAGAGAACCTTGATCGTTTCAAGAGCTCAACATTTTAATTAATTATTTGATCAATTTTAATCGTGTTCATAAGCCAGCTCAAATTATTTGGGAATTATATCCCCCTCAATAGCCAACTCTCGTAGTCACTAAGAGTTCTCTCAAATTTGCCCGTGCCAAGAACTGGGACTTTACTGATCCTGGTAAGGAGTGTTAGTCAACCATTACAAGAATGTAGGTTCGACAGACCCAATAAATCCTTTGGAATCAGCCTCGTTTCGCCCACAATTTATTAACATATTCAAAGTGATATCAGTAATAGCAGAATGGAGGAGAATTTTGATCATTTCTAAGCGCTCAATATTTGATTAAGACGATCAATCTGCACTGATTATTTGAAAAATTTCGATTTGTTTATATGCGACCTAAAGTTCATCGGTTATGTTCAAGAGCCAATTCTAGCAATCCCTGCGGTTTTAATCAAAGTTGGTCCCTGATTTCGTTCATTTAGTCTAACCCAGGACTGGGACTTTACTGGTTGTGGTAAGGGATATATGACAACCATTATATGAATGTTGGTACTGAGCAATGCTATGTACACGTTTATCATACTCAAACAATATATGAGATGGCCAGTTGAAAAGAAAATTTAAATCGTCTCGAAGAGTTTGATGCAATTTGTACAGATTATTCAATGAATTTCGACCTCGTAGTCACTAAGAGATTTCTCAAATTTGCCCGTGCCAAGAAATGGGACTTTACTGATCCTGGTAAGGAGTGTAAGTCAACCATTACAAGAATGTAGGTTCGACAGACCCAATAAATCCTTTGGAATCAGCCTCGTTTCGCCCACAATTTATTAACATATTCAAAGTGATATCAGTAATAGCAGAATGAAGGGGGAGTTTGATAATTTCTAAGCGCTCAATATTTGATTAAGACGATCAATCTGCACTGATTATTTGACAAATTTCGATTTGTTTAAATGCGACCTGAAGTTTATCGGTTATGTTCAATTTGATCAAAGTTGGTCCCTGATTTCGATCGTTTAGTCTGTCCCAGGACTGGGACTTTACTGCTTATTAAGTTAATTAAGTTGATCATAATTAAGTAATCTTTGTGCCACAATGATGCCAGGACACCGGAAACCGCATATTTCGTAGTTCTTTATGTGTTTAACCTTGAACGCGGATGTGAACTTCTGTGGATTACCTACCTAGACTGGCACTGTTGCAGGAGCATTGGGGGGGGGGGGGGGGGAGCCCTTGTAGTTAAATGTATTCTTTCCTCTTTGATAATCTTCGAGTGACAGTTTAGTATAATGATTTTGCAAGAATTTGTATAATTATCAGCTAATGATTTCTTTTTCAGTGGTGATGACGTAAACAAGAACAACCTGATCACCCATCAAAGGGACAATTTTTATAGTTAATTAAATCATTCTAGATCATTCTTGATTTTTGGCAGAAGAGACCTTTCAGAACTCAAATTTCGAAGGGTCCAAGTCTTCCACCCTCAACGCTCCAGTATAGTTTTTCTTCTGCAGCTCGTCTTGTTCAGACCAATCAACTAGAATATTCGTTATTTTACGAGCTCATAAAAATGAAGGTCGCGTGTTAATCACGTTCAATCGCGTGTCCACAAGTTTTGCGTGCAGTGGCAGTTTCAAAAGATGGAAAACAGTACCGGGGTTTAAACAATTTTCCAAAACAATCTCGCCTAGAATCAATTTTGACTTTAGTTCTCGAAGTAAACGAGGAACTCTGAACAGTGCAGTTTCGATGCATGTATGCAAACTAGAGGATTTACTACTAACCATGATGATAAAATGGTTCCTACTATGGTCAGCATCAGTAGAAGGCAGTGGAGCAAAACTTGGCAACGCTGCATTTTCTTCAGAGTTCAGTCGCTGCTACTAAACTATGATTTACTGTTGAATTATTTGTCTCTAGTTATCCTTTATTGACTCTGTTCTATACTTGAATTTAGTCCTTTCACTCCGCTAGGAAGCTTAGGCCCTCGTCGAGCCACCTTCAGTCAGACCTATTTTCCACCTCAGGCTGTTTCAGGGGTGCCTCCTTGTTTCTACCTCCCCGGTAAAGGAAACAAAAATGAGTAACATGAAACTCTACACGAAGAATAAAAAACAGCTTACATTTGTCTCACTTCTGGAAGTGAATTCGCGGTTCACGCTCGTGTTTCTGATCCATCAGTCGTCTATCTTACGGAGCAAAGAAGACCTCAGATATGGTCCCTCCTGAAATCTGAAGCTTAGGGACTTATGAGACACGTGGGTCTCATTAATTTCAATATAATTGCTCATTTTACAATATTTGATCGACTGGGTGGTTGATTTTAATTAATTTATAATTAATTATCCTCATTAAGCGATCGGTTGGTCCCACTGAGCTATGTGTGGTGTCAGTGGGACCACCACGAGAAAACTTTCCTGAAAATCGTGGCTATTTTAAATTAATGACAAAACAATACCTGTATATCAAACGTTTTCAAGCTAGGGGGTTTTTAAAATATGTTTCCCCACTCTTCACCCCCTTAGTAGTGACTGACAATAATCAAAACCTTCAGGACCCAACTGGGCCCCTAATGGAGCACATATACCAAATTTCATCAAAATCGGTCGGTGTCTTACGGCGTAAAACGGACGGACGGAAACATTTTTTTCGATTTTTGGATTCTACGGACACTTCAAAAATTAACCCGTCAATTCCTAAGAACGCCCTGGACGATTTTATCCAAATTTTTTCCCATTTTCAAGTTTATTTGTCCTCAAATAGAATTCTATGATAACAATTTGGTTGAACAAGTAAGGAATTACAGTTCAAAAACAGGTGGCACCCCCAGGTGCCGTTCGGAGACAGTTGCCTAGAAGTTGGTAATAGGTGAGTAGGAGCAGGGTGATACAGGGTGCAAAATCAAGTACAGTCAGACAGTTTTCTATTGAAATTTACTTTTTTATTTTATTTATTCATTTTTTTTTTTTTTAGAAAAAACTTCTGAACTACTTACCTATAACAAAAGATTACAACTATTTTTTTTTTAGGGGAATTGGATGTGGAGACCTAGATACTTCACACTTTTCGCACATTTTTCTCGTGCGTTTATGGCATTGTGCCATAAACGCACAACTACTAAAAGCTGGAATTTGTCGGTGCTCCTCGCAAGTTTCCAAGTCATGTAGAAAGTCGAGTAAAGTTTTTTGCGTTGTTGAGGGGGGCGTGAGATATGGCATTTTTGGAGGAGATTCCAAATCTGAAGAGCCAGTCCTGCACAACTGCTCAGTAGGTGGGTTTGTGATTGTTTTCCACTTATATCCATGCATTTTGGCAAGAGCTGCCAATGACGAAAGTGAAAAGTTTGAACCATCATTTTGTACCCTTCAACGTGATTTGTATGTAGTGAATCAAAATTCAGGTCAAATCGGTCCACTAGTCCCATGAAGGTGTTTCAAACAATCTCATCCCAATCACAAACACAAAACACATAACACAATAACAGACACAAACTCCATATACGAGAAACTCCGAAGAAAAAACGAGGAGGGACACATAGCGATCCCAGTAGAGCGATCCCCTGAACAAAACAAAAAAGACTGATACAAAAACGCTGCAAATCATTGCTCAAAGGTTTATTATTTTATGTATAGATCATCCTTCTGTATAGATCACTGGTTCTCCATCAATAGCACCTACCACCATCTGTATTCTCCCTTGACCTTCCCTCTCAAATTTCAGCTTCTGCGTTCAATAGGATTGAAAATGGCTTCGGAGCTCACTCAGCTGATCAGTGATCAGAAGAGTGAAGAAGATCTCCCCGAATGCTGGAGACGCCTGGAAGAGCACTTCCATTCAATAGGATTGAAAATGGCTTAGGAGCTCACTCAGCTGATCAGTGATGTGAGGAGTGAAGAAGATCTCCTCGAATGCTGGAGACGCCTGGAAGAGCACCTCCATTCAATAGGATTGAAAATGGCTTTGGAGCTCACTCAGCTGATCAGTGATGTGAGGAGTGAAGAAGATCTCCTCGAATGCTGGAGACGCCTGGAAGAGCACTTCCATTCAATAGCATTGAAAATGGCTTCGGAGCTCACTCAGCTGATCAGTGATCTGATCAGTGATCTGATCAGTGAGCAATGATTTGCAATGTTTTTTACCTACAAACATTGTTTTACCTACCAATTTTTTTTTACCTACCAACTATTGCTAGGTACTACCTACCACACTATAATAGCTTCACACCTTCACAATCAAGTTTATTAGAAAGAACTAAACGCTTCACACTCAATTCGAAAAATAGAAAGCTTGATATGGAAATTTGATTACTGGTTACGCAGAAGGCAAAACTGTATACAACTCGAAGAAATGAACAGCGATCGCATTTTAGTCAGATAAAATTTGAACGGCGATTAGACCTCTTTTGCGATTCAGACTCATGATTCTGTTTTATCGAAGGAAAACCTTCAAATACTCGTAGGGACCGAACGGTTTGTCCTACAGAGCTCCGGGTGGTCTCAAAAATTTTTAAAAATTCTGTACTATTTAAAATTGGTGAAAAAACGATACCTTTATTTCGAGAGTTTTCGAGCTAGGGCACTCTTGAAAATTTCAACCCTTAATTTTCACCCCTTAGAAGTGACCTACATCAACCAAAAGCTTCGCAGCACAACTAGACCCCAAATGGAGCCCATATACCAAATTTGAATCAAATCGGTCCAGTGTTGCTAAGAAAAGTGCCGCGTACGGCGTACGGCGTACGGCGGACGGCGGACGGACGGAAATTTTTTTATTCGATTTTCGGATTCTACGTACCTTGAAACGTAAAACATCAAATTTTGAGGGGGGGTTAAATTTTTTTTTTTCTTGCTCGATTCCAAAGGCTTATTATTGAAAATAATAAACCAAAATTAATTACTGAATAAATAAAAGTACGATCATGATCAATGAATACAATCATTGATGAATTTCTAATTGTTGTAGTGAAAAAAACAAATATTCCACGATAAAACTCCGAGACATTCCAAATTCAACTGGGCTCGAGATGAGGTTCTAGTCGAGTCAAAGTAGGGCTGCCGCCGAAAGGCACCTACAGGTGCCACCAGTTCATTCAGGTGGTATTTCGGCACTATGATAGAACACTAACACGGCACTATGAGACTAACATGCATTGAAAACCACATTACACACTTAGTACAAATATTAGTTATTGGAAATAAGAGGAATTGGAAGAATGACTTGCCTTTGTCTATCCATTTTCACTAAAAAATCGGAGCGGGGTCACTGACGGACGATTTTGTCGCAAGAGGTCAACTTCGAACTGATATTATTTTGACGTAAATACGATTGGAGGCGCCCTATACCAACCTGCTGAATCTTTAGGTCCAGTAGATGACACTAGATGCCGCCATACCCTCGAAATGTCATTTTTGACGATACCAGGAGCGATAGAAATAGTGGCACCTGCAAGTGCCTTTAGGAATTGACGCGTTAACCATAAAATATTCAGTAATTTGAGAAAGTAATCCTTCTTAAAGATTTATCATGATTGAATACAAACAAAATGGACTCTACTAAGGATTCTACTCTTTGATCGGCGATATAAAACACTTACCCGCAAGTCTTCAGTAATTATCATTGAATGAATATCAGTCCTTCGATCTCAACATGATTCTTCCTTCTGCATGATTAATGGCTCGTGGGGTCTCCAAAAATGTTAACTACCTTTTGCACTGCTTAGAAACTCTCTAAAAGAGAGTAAAAATTATTGGAAAGTAAACTCATTCCAACGCACCGTTGGGGGGGGGGGGGGGGGTCGGTATTTCCGTGAAATGGAAAGAAGATTTCACTCTGGTTGGTTTTTTTCGAGAGAAAAACGAGAGTTTTCGCGATATTTTTCTAATCGAAATAATATTTTTCTTTCGTTCCAGAGTCTTGGAAAAAAAATCGGTTACTTTGATAGAGCGGTCTTGGAAGAGTTGTCATTACACTGTAACTACTTTCGGCAAAAACGTCTTCGTACGTCAGAGAAAATGTTTAGGATGAGGAGGTTTCTACCATGGAGTGGACGGCAATGTAGAGTTTTCTCGACTCTTTTTTGTTTCTCCAAATTATATTTCGAATGGAGATTTTCCCAAAGAGGTGCAATATGGTGGTTCGCTAATCACCTGAAGTGAACGAAACGGTGGATGGAAGTGATGGTTTTTATAGATCTTGTGAGAATATTGAATCCTGAAACTTCTTCACCAAGAATTTCAATGCGACTCGTAGAAGGATCCATTTTCCGTTCAAAGGCGTAAAACATACAGTATATGCTGTAAAAACAGCAACAAACACATAACAAACAGTCACGTATATTTAAGACCGACTTTCGAAACTTAACAACAACTTTTTAGACAACTCGTAAACCACAACACTCATGATAATTGTGTGGGTTTACCACACTACCCCCCCCCCCTCACGTTTTGGCCCGTTACGAGCGTCACATCCGCTCTTGAAAGCCTGTTTGCACGGAGAAGTCTTCTCTTCCTCTCCATCTTATTAATACGTCACTCTTCTTTTGTGAAACTACCCATGGTCCTGTCCACTGTGACTGAAGTTTAGGGCACTTACCACGTACACGTTTCGGATCGTGTTTCGGAGGCTGGCTCTACAATCGAAAAATTTTTTTGTTCTCTCATCTTCAATCCAGCATTCTGTTGAAAAAATCCCGTACTTTTGCAAGATTGGTTCTAAGCTGGAGAGCGTAAGATGTAGGGAGGGGGGGATGCAGGGTTGTTCACTGGAGGTCTCACAAGAGTATCTGGTAGGTGTAGGTCCCTTCCAAAGAGAAGTTGTGCAGGCGAGTAACCAGTGGTTGCATGGGGAACGGACCGATACGCCAGAAGAAAAAGCAGAATTTCATCATCCCAGTTTGCCTGATCTTAATCCACAAACATAGCTAGGAACTTGGTGATAGATCGATTCATCCTTTCCAGTAGTCCTCAGATTGAGGATGAATAGGAGTAGTTCGGGTTTTTCGGGTCCCCAAAATTGTGGAAACCTCCTCCATAAGCTTTGCTTAAAGATTCCGACCCTGGTCTGTGTGCATTTCCCATGGAACACCATTCCAGCTGAAAACATGCTCAACTAGAGCAGATGCTACCGTACGTGCCTCTTGGTTAGGAACTGCTATCGCTTCAGGCCATTTGGTGAAGTAGTCCACTGCAACTAGGAAACCGTTATTCCTCTCATGGATACTGGAAAAGGGCCAAGAATATCCAAGCCCATCCGTTCGAAAGGACCGCCTACTGTAGTTTGCTGGAGTGGTGCTGGGAATCGTCTACTTGGACCTTTGGTTTTCTGGCATTGCTCACAGGTTTTACACCAAACTTTTGATATCATTTGCTCAACTTCAGAATTTGCTCAACCTCACTAGCCAACGTTTTCCAAAACTCAAACTGTCCACCTGTGGGACTGCTGTGGCATTCGGTCATGACGAATCAAGTGTTCAATTCGACTCGACCTCCGCTCGAGTTTTCCCATTAGTGGTACGAGTACAATTGATCATTAATTACGTCAAGAGATTCCCAACGAGCCATGATTTGACGGACAAAAGTGTTCAAACTCGCTATTTCTGAAGGTTTTAGCCTCTACGTGAATGATGCTTCATTGCAATTTGCAGGAAACATTTAGAAGGGGATAATATTCACACACAAAATTATGGTCGTTTTGTTTGAGAGGAGTCCAGAATCAAGGTACTCCACAGTGTCTGTGGAGTACTCAAAAGTGCTCCGATCTTACTGATCTTCCCAGCAGAAAATATGAAACGACAGTTCATCTTGGGTTGTCTTCTAGATGATTCCTCTTCTATCTTTCTTCATACTGGAAAATTTGAGATTCGTTCCCCCTTGACTTTGCCGCAATACAGTAAGTACACTGCCTGCTGAAATCCCTACGGAAACTTTTGAATCCAAATGTCGTTTAGTGGCAGCCCGAAGGTTTAGCCCAAAGAGAAGGAGAGAACTGACTCTTCTGTTCGTTAACACGTAGTAATTAAATGAATTTCCTGGTTGTGATGACTAAAACATTGTGTCCTGAGGAAGAATAAATCTCGAAACTATCTAAAGAAATGTTCGGTTTTGCACTGCAAGGCTTAACGAGAGCCAAGAAACAAAGTAGGTAGATAGTGAATCGAACAACAAGGCATCTGTCGCTTATACGATTGTGGCTGTTTTGATTGCCCAATAGTGTGGAGTTTCATAGGGACTCTCTCCCCCACTTCCCCAACAATGTTTCCTCATAGGATTCATCATCACAACATCGTCTTACAACCTGGGAAAAAAGTAATCTTTATGGCATCTATAAAAACAGAAATATGATAATCCTTCTGCTACGAATAGCACTACTTCAAGCATTTCGGTGCAAATTAAATAAGGAGCCGAAAATATACATTTTTGCTCCACTTGTAAATCAACTCACCAATTATGCAATTACTGAGTTCTCTCGCCTCGAATATACCACGTATTATCGTCTAAACAAATTAGCGCCGTTAAATTAGCCTCCCAACCCAAGTTGCAGACTGATGTTCTGACTAAAAAGTAAATTTGAACTATAATGGGACAGTAATTGGATCTAGAGGTCAGACCCTAGAGATCTTCTACGAAGTGCATCGCTTCCTGGCCATCAGGTTGGTTGTCGGTACGAAAGTGTAAAGGTGAAATCCTGGTCACATCTATCACTAAAGATCTCTTCGATGTCAATGAAAGTAAGAGAAAAATGAGCGTTGGCACTTGGTTGGTTCACCTATGAAGTGTATCTCGGGGGAATCATTTGTGTTCCAAGTACGTGAAGAAAACTCAATGAAATAAATGCAATGAATACATTAATTTGCAGGGTTTCTGGTCTCATTTGGTTTATTATTATCCATAAAAACCTTTAGAACCAAGGAAAAACGAAAATTTTGACCCCCCCCCCCCCTCAAAATTAGATGGTTTACGAGAGAGATGGTTTTAATTAGAATCGAGTATAATAGTAATTTTGGAATATGATGAAATTTGGTATATCGGCTCAATTTGGAGTCAAGTTGGGCCCCGAAGGTTTTATTCAAGTTGTCAGTGACGTCTAAGGGGTATAAAGTGGGAGAAAACGTTTTCTAACTTGAAACTATCGATATACAGATATTGCGTCTTCATTCATTTAAAATAGTGAAGATTATAAAAAATTTAACCCCTGATGTGTATAAAGTGTCTGACAGACAAGAGAGAGATTTCAATGAAGTATTTTGACAGCAGTGAGCATCTTGAATATCCCAGGCGCTCAGTACCTGTCCACCCTTTATAGAAGGTTCCACTGTCAGTTGAGCAAACCACCGTGTCCCGCAGACACTTTATACAAAGGCAACCAAAAAACGTACGTTTTTGAGCTTGATTTTGCCTCAATTTCCAATCGATTTGAGAAATTTCCTTTTTGTTCAGATGACTTCAAATGACCAGAATATCGAAATTAGCATGGTGAGGGGGTGAGAGGGAAGGGGGGATAACATTAACAAAATACCTATCCGATTTTTCAATATTTTGCTTCCTTTATATCTTACTAATTGTACGCATACTATGAAATTAAGGGGGCATTATCAACATAGCTCTGTATTTCCATGAATTATTTATTATTTGTGCCTCCATGGTACAAATTAGTGATGCCACTATGTTGCCAGGACACTAGAAACCAAATTTCGTGGGTTTTTGGTTTATCATTTTCAATGATGAGCCTTTGAAATCGAGCAAGAAAAAATAAAATTTTCAACCCCCATCAAAATTTGATGTTTTACGTTTCAAGGTACGTAGAATCCGAAAATCGAATAAATAGATCACTCAATTGCATAGAACTCGGCTTATCCATTAATACAACCTACTGGCAATAACTTCGTTATCCGAGAGCTGTGGGTGCCTTCATTCTAACCAGCTAACTCTATTAAAAGAATTTTATCAGGTGAAATTTGAACGGATGTTAGGCTTATCCCTTCAGTGATTGATGAAAAAATATTTTCTTGCTCGATTCCAAAGGTTAATTTAGAATTGAAAATAGTAAACCGGAAAAGTAAATTAGGAAAACCTCAATCGTGTAGCTATTCATCGGTTGGAACATTCTGAAATATGATAGTAAAACGCTGCAAATGATGACACAAAGGTTCATTTTTTTCTACATAAATCACTCGTCTGCAAAGAACACGGCTTTGCCTTGTTACCACCAACCATCATGAAGAAGTGAATACAGCTTTCGTACAAGTACGCAACCACGAGAGACATTTTATGTCTTATGTTTAATAAATTGAGAGCTTTCCAATGAGTGGTGAACGTTTTTTGTGGGGTGGAAAATGAGGAAGTTAGTTTTCCCTAGGAACGATTGGTTGTACGTGAAAATCATCAGAAATTTCCGCGTAACGCTCCCCGCGTAACGCTCCCCTCATAACGCTCCCCGCGTGACGATTTTTCATTTATGTGCCATAGTAAAGACATAAAATGTCAAAAATTCTCTGTCCGTACGCCGTACGCAGCACTTTTCTTAGCAACTCTGGACCGATTTGGTTCAAATTTAGTACATGTGCTCCATTTTGGGTCCAGTTGTGCCGCGAAGCTTTTGGTTGATGTCAGTCACTTCTAAGGGCTGACAATTGAGGGCTGAAATTTTCAAGAGTGCCCTAGCACGAAAACTATCGAAATAAAGGTATCGTTTTTCACCAATTTAAAATAGTATTAAATTTTTTAAAATTTTTGAGACCACCTGGAGCTCTGCAGGACAAACCGTTCGCTCCCTACGAGTACTTAAGGGTTTTCTTTCGATAAAACAGAATCATGAATGTGAATCACAAAAGAGGTCTAATCTCCGTTCAAATTTTATCTGACTAAAACGCGATCGCTGTTCATAATAATATTATGAACAGCGATCGCGTTTTAGTCACAAAAATTAAATTATCTTCGATTTGTATTCAGTTTTGCTTGCTGAGCAACCAGTAATCAAATTTCCATATGAAGCTGTCTATTTTTCGAATCGAGGGTGGAGCGCTTAGTTCTTTCTAATGAATTTGATTGTGAAGGTGTGAAGGCAATATGGTGTGGTAGTTAGTACCTACCTACCAATAGTTGGTAGGTAAAAAAAGTTGGTAGGTAAAAAAAAAAAAACACTGGAAATGATTGCCCAAAGGTACCTACTACCTACTAGGGCATTTTTGGACATTTCAACCCTTCATTTCCCTTTGGTTTGTGGTTGGGGTTGAAATTTTAAAAAATGCCCTAGTAGGTAGTAGGTACCTATGGTTAGTAGGGAGGGATCTATACAGAAAATAATAAACCTTTGGGCAATGATTTGCAGCATTTTGAGATTAATAAACCAAAAATTGGAAATAATTCTCATCTCTACTACTAAGCGTTTTTAATCAGTTTCTACGTAAATGAGTGATTATATTATAAGTCATTTTTTCTCATGAAAATTACTTCGGGAATAACGATCAAAGCGCTCTTTTGATCAACAACAATACAGTTTTGACGTGGCGAAATTTAGTGATGGTGTTACCGCTTGCTAAGAAGAACGAAGGAGGGGAGTGTGGCTTTGTTTTTGCATCGCTTCATCACGGGTCGTGACGGGATGAATGACTAGAGCCCTTGAAAATCCCGATGGAGAGGAGGATCAATCAATTCAAGCGATATCCCGAGAGCACATCACGAGGGAAGGTTGCAGATATTGACGAGGGTTTTCGAGTGGAGCACCGAGGATTCCCATTTCCTCGGAGAGGTGTAAATATTCCACGAGAAAAAGGAACAGGAATCCATGTATCTCTGATCCATGTGAATATCTGAACTCTGTGCCCTTTCCATGGTGAACGTTTAACCTTGACTCAGGTCAATCAACATCGTGATATTAAGATGTCAAATTTTCGAAAAATTCGAAATTTTTTATGGAAAATACTGTTTAAAAAATAGTATTATTATTTGAAATATTCGGTTTTAGCGTGTACTTCCCTATAACCCTAGAAACTTAAGGAGATTTGGCACCGCTGAGTGAAATTTCGCCTTCATAACGGAAATTTTCTCTTTGTTGAGAAGGAAGTACAGAGTGTTGAAACAAAAAATAGTCAATCATCCGATATTGTTTAAAAAATTGTATTCCTCCAAAGTAATTACTTATTAACCATTTCAATTTGAAATTAGGATTAAAACCTGGTAGTTTACTGAGAACCAGGTACCGAAATTTGGGTCACTACCATCAGTGAACGTTCAATTGCGATTTGCACTCGTGTTTCTAACTCATCCTTCATCCAATGAACTATATCAGGCTAGCGTTGCGTACACGAAATTACCTTGACGGGGTCGCTGTTCGTTCCTCGTTCCGAGTTACTATTTCTTTCGAGAACCGGCGCTCAAAATTAAAAAGTTGTACCGAGATTTGAAATATTCAAGGATTTTCTAAAAACATAGTGCATCTGTCTAGGGAATTGAAAAACTAAAAAATTACCGCTGGAATAATCAAAATCAAACAATTGCCGACGGAATGTAGAGAAAACCGTTTATTCAGTTAGGGTTTTCCCACATTTTACGCGATGATTATCATCCGCACAATCCCTAAAAATTTCATCGAAATTGAATGGAAACTGGGAGTAACTATCAGTCAGAGGGTGATTATTTTCATAAATTCGATGATGATAAATGATCTTGGATAAACTCGAGAATTGACATTAAATTCATTAAAACTTGTAGGTTTACTTGTTAAAAGGCTGTTCGAGGTTGTTTCACCTTCGATTGATCGAAAAAGTCGAAAATGAACGTTAAAATTATGGAAACTAGTTGGTTTACTTGAGAGAAATAACCACTTCAAAGGCCCGTTTTCACCTTCGATTGGTTGAAAAACTCGAGAATGAACGTTGAAATCATCGAAACTTGTTGGTTTACACGAGAGGAACGACCACTTCGAAGTTTTCACCTTCGATAGTTTGAAAAAATCGAAAATGAAATTTGAAATCATCGGAACTTTTTGGTTTATTCGAGAGAAATGACCACTTTAAAGGCTTGTTATAACCTTCGATTGTTTGAAAAAGTCGAGAATGAACGTTGAAATCATCGGAACTTGTAGGTTTGCTCGAGAGAAACAACCACTTCAAAGGCTGGTTTGGCATACACTATAACCTCGAAGCAGGTCTGGGAATGCCTGAATACCCTTAAAACTGTGGCCCAGAACAACCAGGTCACCCTTCTCTGGATTCCTGGACTTGAGGGTCATGAAGGTAATGAAACTGCTGATCGTCTTGCAAAAAGAGGCTCAGAGTCCCTGCCAATTGGGCCGGAACCATTCCTGGGAACCACCAAAAGCTGCTTACAGAATGTGGTTATCAACTGGGAAAGAAATGAGCGAGTAGAATACTGGCAGAACCTCCCAGGCCTGAGACAGGCAAAACTATTTGTGACGTTCTCTAAGAAACGGGCTAAAGAACTTATAGCTATGCCTAAGAAGGACGTCAGAATACTTGTGGGTCTACTAACAGGTCACTGCCCACTTCGCTATCACCTAAAGAAGATAGGCAAACTAACAACGGACATCTGCCGCTTCTGTGACATGGAAACGGATGATGCCGAACACATCTTGTGCCACTGTGAAGCACTGGGTCGAGCTAGATACACAATCCTCGGAAGTGATGTCTTGGCTCCTGACACCATCTCTAAGGTGGCATACACCGATCTTCTCTACTTCGCCAAAAAGTTGGGAGAAGGGGTGTTCAGTAAACCCTTCTTAGTGGGCTAATATAGCCTGGAGGCACTCCACAATAGATCTTGTTGGTCGCAGTGGAAGGAGTTTGCACATCAACTCATTTAAGACCTCCTACTCAATTAAAAAAAAAAGAGAAATTACCATTTCAAAGGCTGGTTTTCACCTTCGATAGTTTGATCCATATGATACCAGGAAATTTCATCGAAATCGAATGTAGAATGTGGATATTATAGCTTTTACAAGGTATTCATGTTTGTGCATGCGTAGCAGCTACCATCAATCCGGGAGTGAAACAACTGGAGGTAACCTGGTTGGTTATTCCTGTTTTGTGTCTATGCAACTACCAATGTATGAATCAAATATCATTATTATTATATTATTTGAAGCTTATTATTATTATTATTTTTGAATGTTATTATTCTTTTTTTGAGCTCAAAAGATCAATGGCATAGAAATGCCCCGGTGACCTACCGACAGGGCAGGAATTTGGGGGACATTTTGTTCCATCGACATCCCCATTCACCGCCTACAGAACCACAGTCAGCTGGGCTATCCGTGCCATCGCCCAAGACATAAATTGTGCAGTTTGAACGTTAAGTCACCCAACTTCACATCTCCAAACTCAACGCACACTTACAAATGCCAAGGTGTAGCAGAGTGTCAGTCGAACAAATGTGTGTACCAGTTGGTATGCAAAAACTGTGTTATAAAGTAAACCTTCTGGAACTAAGGCTTTAATTCGCTAAACTTCGCGTACATAATTGAGAACAGAGTACAGTATCGGAATTGAAATTAAGAATGGTTAACCTATTGAAGTATCCCTAACAACCGTATGATCATTCAATATCTAATAATAACAACTGCTGATATAGCACATTCTCCCCCCTTCAATTTAGGACAAAGTCTTGCAAATAAGCAGGCGATTTTCTCGATCTTTGGGATCTTCTCAGCTCAGGACTCGTAGACTGACAGTTAGGGTCTGCAGTATTCCGAAATGCGACTCTTGTAAGAGGGAGGCTGGAATCATCAGGTTCTGGCAAAATCTGAGGTGCTTGCACTTCTAGAGCAGGATCAGTGTCGCTGTCTTGCTGTTCCTGCCCGAAGATAAATTCGTCACCTGAAGGGGCTACATGCTTCAAGGAAACGGTGGTTTCCTTCCCATCTTGCCTTCTTATCACAGCATATTCTGGATTAGCTTCGATCAGATCGACTTCTTCAACTAGTGGGCTATATTTTGATGTGCAATGATATGGATATTGGGTGCCCATCGACCATCAGGCCTCAACCTAAACGATTGAAAAAACATCGAGAAATTATTCAATACTCAAATATCCATAGAAGCGATTAGGATGACAACCAGGACACCAAGAAAATTTCATCCTCTCTATTTCTGTGATCAAGATTAATGTCGTAATATTAGATTCATACTTTTGTCTATCTTTCTGTCAAATTCTTTCAAAAAAATAGTATTACAATAATTATTAATAAATTCATATATGACTTTTTAATATTTATATATAACTCAAATATTATTTGAGTTAGTCTCGTCGAACCATCAACATATTGCGAGTTTTACGTTGCTTATGTGGTTTGAACATTGAATAATAGGATAAAGAAAACAGTTGGAAATTTTTTTCGAGATTTTCGATTGAACCACCGTAGATCCTTTTTTCCTTGGAGAGGCGAAGGTGTAACTGTCGCACGAAAGAGGAATCCTCGTATCCCTTCTTCATGTGAATATCCAGACTGGGAACTAATACCTACAGTGTGCGGAAGGTATAACCTCGACACAAAGGCAACCTTCCCCCCTCTTCAACGGCTTTTCCCCGTCCCGGATGTTTAAAGGCGTTTAAATCATTAACAGTCCGCTAAACCTCATTCACTTTCTACTCGGTCTCACCTCTTCCCTTCTGAACGGTTATTTTTGTCCCTTTTCCGTTCTTTCGCTGCACGTTCGATTTGCTCTTCCTTTTGTTGGGTTCGGGAAAAGGATTTCCTCTTCGTCAGAGAAGGCATGAAGGCAATTCGAGGCTGATACTAATTTCCTCTCGGAGAAACAACGGATACGAAGAACACTGTAGGGTAGGTGTAACAAATACAATAGAAACACCACTGATTCCTCGACATGCACGATTCTCAGCGAATAAATTCATGACTGCTGAATATGGTGGATTCGATACATATCCAAGGTCAGCGTTAAAATCCACAGTTATTTACTTATTTCATCGGCAGGCCAGATACTGGCAGTGAAACTGCTAATTAGACTGCAGTGTCACTAGTGTCACCGAACACATTCAATGAATTCTTTAAAAAATTTAATAGTTAGGTTTGTTTGGACAGGCAGTCCTGAACGGTTCGGAACCGACCACGCCCCTTTTGAGGCGTATGGACAGCGCCAGAACCAGTTCGGGATTTTTAGTTCGGTGTATGGACAGCCAGTCCAGGACTGTTTCGAACTGGTTCTGACGGTTCGAGATTTTTTCCAGAACCACTAGTCCAGAACTTTCCCCCACTACCTTTTTTGGCCCCCTCTCCATGGATTTCTCATTGGCCTTCTGACTTTCTTGAGGTAACAACAAAGTTGTGTCTGATAAGAGCTAGGTTGTGATTTTTTCGGACAAGAAGATTACCAAATATTCATCAAATTGAGCACCATCATTGAAATTGTTCCATAGTTCCTTCAAAATACAATATTATACAAAATTTGTTAATTTTACTTGTTTTTTCCTAATTTTTTTCTTCATTTTTTGGTTTTTATTTGTTGTTGAGAAAACTGTGATTGCTACAGGTATTTATGTGAAGCTGGTTTACTTCAAATGTCTCTCTCTTCACATTTTTTAAAATTTAGTAGTAATGCAAATGGAAGAATCAAAACTACCTTGACACAGAAATTTCGCTTTTTGGAAAAATTACTTATTTTAAAATTGCTGTTTCTCCATTATTATTCAACCTGCAGAGCTCAAGTTGGTCGAAAACGGTAAAAAATGCAATCTACTTTAACCCTGGAATGGAATCGTCACCCGATGTGTGCTTAATGGAAACGTCAGGTGTAATTTTTACACCAGTCAGAAAACATCAATATTCAACCTATTTCGTCAGCTCTCTGCATTGATTTACACTTTTTTCATTCAAGTATAGTTCTCTACTACATTTGTGGCCGTTCTCGAGACAATTATTGCCTCTATACTACTAAAATGAGGGGATTCTGAGCCAATTCTCTTTGCTTTCTCTATTTTCCCTTGATTTCTATTCGTTTTCCTGGGCTCAATATCCAAGTTCAATACTTCTGCTGATTTCAGTAGCAAAAGGGGTACTGCCAGGTGCTAGTACCAGTCCAATAAATAGTTTTTCAACAATGAACACATTTTTATTTTCAAGCTCGTATTACAAAATATAACTCAACAGTTTTCCTCTCAGTCTTTCAAGGTATTTGACGGACTAGAAAAAGTAACCTCCAACAATGAAAATCACTTCAAAGGAAGAGGAAAGCAAATTGCTTCGTATTGGTAGACTCGGAAGCAATAGAAGATTTTGTGAAACAAAAATGATGTTATTTTGACACCATGAATGGGGCAGGGAATGGAAACGTGGTGTGAAAATTACACCGTTCTACCTACTTTATTGGAAATATTACCTCCAACAATGAAAATCACTTCAAAGGAACAGGAAAGCAAATTGCTTCGTATTGGTAGACTCGGAAGCAATAGAAGATTTGGGAATATTACTGTGTTTTTTAATATATGACTGTTTTGTGAAACAAAAATGATGTTATTTTGACACCATGAATGGGGCAGGGAATGGAAACGTGGTGTGAAAATTACACCGTTCTACCTACTTTATTGGAAACGTTGTAAAAATTACACCATGAGTTCAGTTTACAGGCCTGTGAGAGACAACAGCGACAAACTCGGTGGCAGAGGGCATGCGCGACTGAAGGGGGACACCCTAGGGATAGCATAGGTGGGGTGGTGCCTTCCCGCCCTTTTCGCTTGTGGGGTGGGCGACTGTTTCAAGGCCACAGGTGTAAAATTTACGTGACGATTCCATTCCAGGGTTAAGAGGCTACTGAGATCGACTACTCTCGGCCACTGAGGCTTTGACTTTAGGGCTATCCAATCGCAATTAGAGTTCGGAAGTGGTGGTTGAAATATTTGAAAAAGTGCAAAAATTACCACCAGATTTTCGAGGTTGCAAGTTTGGGATCATATCAACACAAACAGATTGTAGATCGCGTTTGCAATGTTCAATGTAAAAATTGACTATTCGCACTGCGTTGGAGAATCCATGAGATTTTAACTGTGCATTTTTTGTTCTTCTATGAGAAAGTGCATTTCACGACGTGTGATCAAGAACTGAGAGGTAAGGAGGTCGAGTAAAATAATTCCGTCGAGGTAGAGTAGTTACCTAAAACAATTATTATGTGTGCGTCCATGACGAATGCATCTTGGAAGAATACAGAAATTTAATCCTGATTATACCTACTGATGTGTACTGGTATAGTCTATTCGGTTCCTGTAGGAAAGTTCACAACAAAACCTCATTTCTTGTAATTGTGATTTTTTTTAAATTCCTCCATTGATAAAGCAAATGGTTTCATCTTGTTTTGCTATAATTCATGCATGTCTACTGAGCAATTTGCTGTGAGTTTTCCTATTCTCACCCGTGAACCTTCAGCCCAATTTCCTTCGATTTTATTATGATGAATCATTCATCATGAATGGATTCAAGAATACCTATATACTTTGAGCAACATAAAGAACCAAATATGCTCTGTTGGCGGTATTTTATTTGGTAAAAGAAACGCAGGAAAAAATCCTTGGTAGGTACCTAAGAAACATCAGAACAACAACAAATCTTATGTACTTCTTTGATAGATGATTAAAATGCAACGAAATAAATACGAAAAAAAGCAAATCTTTGGATATCCTGATTTGATATTGACAAGATATCAGCAGAAAGTTAAGTTTGCTGACTTGTTCTTCTTTCATTTTAGCTGTCACGTCGAAGGACATGACGGGCAGGTGTCAGTTGTAGTTCTGAATTGGTTCTAAACGCGTATGGACAGCTAGGGAGTTCCGAACGGTTCTCATCCCCTCCCCTTTCAGTTCTGTCTCGGACTAGTTCGATCCCGAACTGGTTCTGGACTGACTGTCCAAACAAACCTGTTAGCGGAATTTTTTTGGGCTATTTAAAATCTTAAAATAGAGTTATGACAAAATTTTCAAAGAAATCAATGAATATAAACTCAAAATTATTGTCAAAATTATTGATTTTTAATAGTTTGCAAAAAATGGTTCACAAAATTCATCAACGTTTAAATTGCAATTTACCGACACACACAAGGATGTCTACTATTCTTCCTTCAGAGTGAAGGTCGATTTAGGGATTCCTGGGGTCTTGCGACTCTATAGTCTCCCCCCTTGCTGCAAGCAGCAAGAGAAAAACTCCTCCTGAGAGGGATTATTGACACAATCAATGTCCTTGCATATTTGCAAGTCCCTGTGATAACCTACAGGTTGAGGCGCACGTCTAGCACGCACTACCGACTATGCAGGTCGGCGCCCGAGTTTTTGGTAATTCACAAAACTCACATGTCGGGTTCCATGTATCAGGGCCATCCTCGCTGGCCATGACACATGGATCCCTTCCCGGGGATACAGATGAATTTCGTCTCCCAGGGCAGTATAAACCACGGCCCCCGCGAAACCTACCTCATTTGGGGGGCAGGCAAGTGATACTTCGACAGAGTCATTGTATCGGTAGCCTGGGGCTCCCCCCTCCCGCGGTACCAGTGTTGAGATGAGACTGTCTGCCAGTGAACTGGCACAGTCTCAGCCCCAGATGCCATGACTGGTCACAGGCCCGGATCAGAGAATTTGTACCTGATCCCACCGCTTTACTATCATCTAGAAAATTCCAGCTCGAGCATTACGAGAGCTTGATAGTGGGAGACGGTCCCCTGTTTGCCTGCTAGTATGGTCACTAGGACCTAAGCACTACCAGCTGTGTGCTCGCACGAGTGCTACCACTTTTATACGGGGGATCAATTGAAGGCGGCAAACAGTCTTCAATGATCATGTCTGGTGGTTCCCCTAGGTGTTGGATCTGCCCCTAGCCTACTTCCCCTGTCTACACCCCTCCTCATGGAATTGTGCAGCCAGGTAGGAGCCCTAATCCATGTCCAAATCTTAAGGTACTATATACACTATGTCTACTATATACATTTCTTACAATATACCTTATCTACTTGGCTTATGTCCCTAGGCTATGTACATGGTGTCGCTGGGCCAGCATGGCAATGGCAACCTCAGAGAATCTCTTCAGTGCGGATATGTTCTCTGAGGAGCTCACCATATTTGCAGGGTCAAGTCCTCTCAAACCACATGCGTTCCGCAGATTTTCATAGTCTGGGCAGTCCAGCAAGACATGGTCTGCCAGCTCTTCTCCACCACATGAGCATGGCTGCTGAACCTGATGCAAGCCAAGTTTATGTAACTTGGCCGAAAACTCCCCATGACCAACAAGGAACTGAGTCAGTTCGTGAACTGGGGCCACCCACTTCATCTCCAACCGGTCTCTCACCCTCGGGAAGAATCTGTGAGTGAGAGCCTTCCCGTCACTTCGCTGTCCCAGTCCTGCTGCCATGCAGCCAAGATGGCATCTTCGAGTCTCTGCACCCGTACCGATCTTGCCAGAGTAGGATCTGTATCTTCTACTACCACCAGTCCTGGGATGGAGTAGGCCATATCTCTTTTAATTCGGTACATTGCCCATCTGCGCCATCCTTCATACTTGATAGGTAGAACCCCCGCAAGGACAGGCATCGCACTTGTACCGACACACACAGACATACGATTTTTTTGGTGACTGGTGACACCATGGTGTCCAATTAGGGTATAGGAAGACCGCCTTAAGAGGTTCTCATTAGGTCGCCGCCTTTTCGTGTTTTAAGGAGTCGACTTGGGGATTGACTCCCTCCCTCTCTTCCTCCCTTCGCCCTCTGTTCTCCCTTTTTCCCTCCTTCGTCATCATTAATGGCTTAAACTGCCTTCACCACTTGTTGTTGAGTTAGGCTGTTGGGTTGCTCAACAAGTCGTTTTTAAATGGAGACTCGTCGGAGGGGAGAAGAAGGGAGGGGAACGAATGATGTCTCTTGTCTTCCATCAAAACAAAACCAAAACCAAAAAAAAGAAGAAACTCGTCAAAAATGTTTCGGGTTAATGGCGATCGGTGGCGAAGAGGGAAAAGTTTCGCGAGGAGGGGAAAGCGGAAGGTATTTTATTTTTCGTTCCTTCCCACCATCTCCGTTCAGCCTCCTCTTTGTCCGCCTTCCTCCCGCCCTCCGCGCTACCGGTTGATGTGAATACTGGTTGAGCGAGGCGGCCTTCCACCAGGCCTATTCTGCACTGTGACGTCATGAGAAATTATGTTATATGTAAGGATTTGATTTGTGTGTATTTAAAAGTGCAAAATATTTAACATATTAAGGTATTTATTTTCGTATAATATGCGGTAAATATGTAAGAATGTTGGAACATTAAAAAAAATGTTTATAAGCTCAAAACGAAAAGTTGTTCAATAGAAAAAACGATGCAAATTATTACACAAAGGTTAATTATTTTTATATATAGATCACTCGTCTGCAAAGAACACGGCTTTGCCATTGTCATTTTAAAAAAAATTCCCTGAAAGACGCAGGAGGAACGCCATATTAGACAATTAAAAAATAAGTTAAATATTAATAGGGAGGACGCCCAGGACTCACCCAACGCCGACCCTAAGGATGAGGGAAGATGAGGAAGGTGGGAGAGAGGGATGAAGGGAAGTGCCTCTGTAAAACGACCACCAGTTCAAATTAATATGAGCCGAGCAGGACACGGGTGGTGACACCAAGGAGTACGCCTACCGACAAGGTTGCAGCTGTAGTTACAACCTACCTACCACAGGGCCACCACACACACACACACACACAACATAACACTTCACAATCAATCTCAACACTTCACCACTTCACTTGACTTCACAATCAAGTTTATTCGAAAGAAATAAATGCTTCACACTCATTTCAAAGAAACAGGGATTATTAGGAATAATTATTATTATACTCTAATTATTAGGAAATTCGATTACTGGTTGCTAAGGACGCAGAACTGAGTACTAATTAAGCTTTTTGTAACTGATCGATTACTGATTACTGATTAAGCCTCTTTGCGATTCACACTCGTGTTTCTGATTTATCGGAAGTTCAACCCGTTTTCGTAGGATGCGAACGGTTGGTCCTACAGAGCTCCGGGTGGTCTCAAAACATTCTAAAACTTCTATACTATTTAAAATTGGTGGAAAAACAATACTTTTATTTCGAGAGTTTTCGAGCTTGGGCAGTTTTGAACATTTCAACCCTTAATTTCCACCCCTTAGAAATGACTGACATCTACCAAAATCTGTGGAGCACAACTAGATCCCAAATGGAGCCCATATACCAAATTTCATCAAAGAGTTAGGGCGTTTTCAAAATTTCAAACCTTACTTTTCAACCCTTAAAAGTGACCTACATCAACCAAAATCTTCGGGGTACAATTGGACCCTAAATGGAGCCTACATACCAAATTTCATCAAAATCTAATCTCCATTGATTTTTTAGCTATCCCAAACTCGATCGCTGTTCGTTTCTTCGGGTTGTATTCAGTTTTGCTTTCTGAGCAACCAGTACTGAAATTTCCTTATGAAGCTCCCTATTTTTCGAATCGAGTGTGAAGCGTTTACTTCTTTCTATCACTGATCAGCTGAATGAGCTCGGAAGCCATTTTCAATCCTATTGAACGCAGGACGCTGGAATTCGAGAGGGAGGTTTAAGGGAGAATACAGATGTTGGTAGGTGCTATTGATGGAAAACCAGTGATCTATACAGAAGGATGATCTAAACAGAAAATAATAAACCTTTGGGCAATGATTTGTAGCGTTTTTTACCTACCAACCATTGGTACTACCTACCTCACCATACTGCCTTCACACCTTCACAATCATTTATCATCCTTTCCACCTATTATTACTTGATAAAATTTATGATCTTATAGAACGATGAAATTGGTTGAAAAAATTTTGAAATTGGTTGAAATAATAAATTATGAAATTGGTAGAGAAATTTACGAATTTCACTGGAAAAAGCTATATGGGTCATTTTCCTAGAAAGGGACAATCGGTATCCCAAGATTTCAGAAAACTTAACGTTCGACTCCAGTTCTGCCAAAAATCAGGGATTAACCTCACACCATACTGATTGAATTTCGACGAAAGAACACACAGTGGGACGCTTAATTAATTAATTAAAAGATGAAAACCTATCGAAAGAAACCTATTGAGGAGCGAGAACTGGGAGTTATTCCAAAAATTGAACCAGGGCGGGACGCAGGTGTAGAAAAGGGTTAAAAGGGTTAAAACGTGGAACACGGGTTTTCTGATAGCAACCTAGAAACCTCCGAAAGTAACCAAGTATTCTCAATTTATCGGTTTTTCGAGCCAAAACTTGGTACCAGGTAATTTTTACGGTTGCTGAATACAGTTTTGAGGTCGAAAAATGTAAAGTTTTTAAATTGCAAAGAAAAATTCAAATTAAATCGTTAACAACTTGAAAAAAGTCTTTCATCTGTCCAAAAGGTCTTTTATCTGCCACCATCACAGGCAGATGAAAGAAACTTTAGGTTTTTCAGCTTTTTCCGCGTTCTGGTGCTGTTTTGCTGAAGTGTAACCATATCGCTGGAACCAGCTCGATAGAAACAAGAACTAAAGACCAAAAAGAAAAAAAAAATTCGATTTCTTACCGTTTCACAGAGGGCAGATGAAAGACAGACGGTGACTGTGACACCACGGTTTTGCAACTGAAACCACTTGTGCACGCCTCCACATAGAAGAAATACGATTCCCGCCGCTTTCTTTGATAACTTAACAACTAACCTCACCTCTTACAGTTGTAGTAAAACCGCGGAAAACGATAAAAAGCCGCCAAAATACGAAAACACAAAAAAGGCAGATTAAAGAAATTATCTTTAATTTAATTAAAGTATTGGGGAATTCCTTCCTATTTAATGCTCAAAAGTAGAACTTAGGATTGGGAACTCAACACTTTAATCGTTAGTGGACTGTGATTTATAGGTACCTACGGGTGGTGTGTGGAAGAGCGTAATAAATTTAATGTGCAAAGAACATTCATCAGAAATTGGCGAACTTTTAAGAAATAAAAGGGGACTTACAAGTTCTGCAGATCTGCGAAGCTTCCCGGCGCCGGGTGCGATGTTCCTGGACGACAAGGGGGCCGTACTCGCGAGAAAAGTAGCCAATTTGTTAAATTTATAATTCAACTTTACTGTGAGACGCTACCACTGTGACACAACCCGTTGGATTTATAGTTTTCGGGATTGAAATAACTAAATAAATTGTTTGATCGCTGATTATACGCGGAGAGGTTTGAGAGAAGAGGGAACGAGCTCGAGCCAGATTAGAAGTGATAATAATCGAGGAATCGGGCAGGCGATTCCTGGAATCAGCGCTACGTTCGGTGGTTCGACAAAACAATAAGGCGCCGAATTCAAACGGCGGAAACACCGCCCACTCAAAATTTAACTAAATTTTGCCAAGAGAGAGAAAACGTTAACAAGAAACAATAATGAAAATATTAGCAAAATTACCAAAAACACAAGTTAGTTAACAAACTAGTAGGTGAGTAGAAGGAAAACAATAGTTTAATAAATAAATTTACCCACCCAGAACAACGAACAAAATTTAACTGTCTATAGGTAGAGGTATCAACCTAGCTACTGGTCTAGTGTAGCAACCAGCACTAGTACGGACCTCGGCAACTCTATCCACACCATCACGTCCAGGAATCAGCTTGGTGACCACTCCCAACGGCCAATACAATGGTCTTGTGTCTTCCTTGGAAATGTAGACCGGCTGTCCTACTCGGAGAGGTTCGCGCGGGGTATTCCATTTTTTCCTCTGAAAAAGCGTATTCAGGTACTCCGTCGACCAACGTTTCCAAAATTCTTGACTGGCACGTTGCACAAGTTGCCAGCGAGCCAAGTGATTCTCTGGCACTGGAATAAGATCATTTTCAGGCGGACATAAAAGGGCTGATCCAACCAAAAAATGACCTGGACTCAAAAATTCAACATTATCTGAGGGATCATCGTTAATCGGACATAACGGCCGACTATTCAATACTGCCTCAACTCTTGCAAGGAAAGTTGACATTTCTTCGTAAGTCAACGAGCGGTGGAGCGTAATTTTGGTGAGGTGGTGTTTAAAAGACTTGACAGCCGCCTCCCAAATTCCACCCATCCAAGGAGATGCTGGAGGGTTGAACGTATACTGGATTTCACGTGAAGACAAGTACTCTGCCAGTGCTGGCTCCGATTCTAACAAGAACTTCTTGATGGTTTTGGCCTCATTCGATGCACCAACAAAGTTTGTGCCTCTGTCACAAAACACTTGAGAACAAAGACCACGACGTGCCACAAAACGATCGAGTGCCGCCTGATACGCGGCCGTCGAGAGATCGCTCACCAGTTCAAGATGAACCGCTTTTGAGGCCATACATACAAAAACACAAACATAGGCCTTAAGTTTTTGTGCGTTCCTTCGTGTGCTCTCTTTCACGAATAAGGGTCCTGCAAAATCCACAGCGGTGTTCGAAAAGGCCCGAAGTGAACTGGTTACACGGGAAGGTGGTAGATCACTCATGATGGGATGTTTCATCTTCGCCTTTGACTTAAAACAAATCAAGCACTTGTGGATACGTTTGCGGAGGAGTGGGCGGAGAGATAAAATCCAAAATTGCGACTGGATCATTGCCTGTGTTGCTTGAGGCCCAGCATGAAGCAGGTAAGTGTGATAATAATCACAAATCAATTTAGATAAACAGGCCTGTTGAGGTAGTAACAGTGGATGCTTAGCGTTGGGTGCCAAGTTAGAATGAGTTAGACGACCTCCGACTCGCAAAAAACCTTCAGAATCAACATAAGGTGAGAAAGAGAGCAACTTTTTTGATACTAAGCGCCCTTTATGTATGGCCCTTATGTCACTGGCGAAGTATTGTTGCTGAGTGGACTTTATACAAATATTGAAAGCGTTTTGTATTTCAAATACTTTCAACGGACCAGAAGTACGTTTTATTTTTGCAAGCCGACAGTTCTTAGTAAAACGTAAGACGTAGGCAACTACACGTTTAAGTTTCGTTAAGGAGGAGAACGTTGAAATTGCGTTGACAATAGAGTTGCGAGACGTTAAAGATTTCGAGACCGTTAGGACTTGTTGCTGTGAATCCGCAGTCTTTTTCAACTCTTGGGAATAATGAGCTGGTAATAAGGTTGACGTTGGCGGCGGCCAATCAGATTCGGGATACATCAAAAATTCCGGTCCCGCCCACCATGACGAATTATTCAAGAGTTGTATCGGTGACATACCTCGAGATGCACAATCTGCACCATTCATGGCAGAAGGTACGTGTCTCCATTGCTCAAGCGGTGCTGATTCTAACAGAGAGACCACTCTGTTGGCCACATACGTTTTCAACTGATACGTGGGTGTACGTAACCAAGAAAGGACAGTAGAAGCATCGGTAAACAAAATAGTCTCAGAAATACCTAGTTCTCTTTTAACAATGTCCAGCGACTTGATCAATCTGGCCAGCAATAAAGCACCGTTCAACTCGAGCCGTGGCACCGTCTGCACCTTCAAGGGAGCGACTTTCGTTTTAGATTTCAGGAGGTGAACCGATACATCTGTGTTTTCTTCAGAATAACATCGTAGATAAACAACTGCTCCATATCCTAAGGTTGAACCATCGCAAAATCCAATTAATTGTCGTTTTGGTAGAATCGAAGAAACACAGAGACGTGGGATTCTGACAAGGGAAAGATGCACCAATTCGTTCGAAAATTCCGCCCACCGTGTCGCGTAATCGTCGTGCAGCGGAGTATCCCAGTCAAAGCCACTAGACCAAAGTTCCTGCAGAAAACATTTTGCCCAAAATACTGTGGGTGCCAACCATCCGAGCGGGTCAAAAATTGACGCCACTTGCGACAAAATGGTACGTTTGGAGTTGGCAGAACCAGGAATTTTGATTTTGTAGGAGAACATGTCCTCATGAGGATACCATTGCAGACCCAAAATCATGAGGGACTCCATTTCGTTGGGACGAAGACTTAACACTTTGACACGATGATCAATCGGGATATCTTCTAGTACTTCCTCATGACTGGAAGACCACTTTCGCAGTTCAAAGTGTGCTTTGGATAATAGTGATATCAATTGATTCTTGAAATCAATCGCTTGCTGAACGGTATCAACTGACCAACAAACGTCATCCATCAAACAACTGTTCGTTATTGCTTTCGAGGCTTCAGGAAATGGATCTCCTTCATCGTTAACAAGTTGAGCTAATACACGTTGAGCGAGGAACGGAGCTGAAGAGAGACCATACGTTACAGTACGTAGCTCGAATTCGTTGAGGGGCTGTTCAGGAGATTCACGCCACAGCACATGCTGAAATTTGCAGTCATCTTCATGGAGCCAAATTTTCCTGTACATCATCTTGATGTCCGTTGTGATGGCGACTGGTTTCATACGGAAATACGTTAAAACTTCGGTGATATCCTTCTGTAAGGGAGGACCTGGTAGCAATCGCTCGTTTAGTGAGACATTAGAGGTATCTCGACAAGAACCGTCGAATACGACTCGAAGAGGAGAAGTCGCTGAATCTCGAGTTATTCCAAAGTGCGGAATGACGTAGGCAGCAGATCTTGTAGTGGGAATCATGTGACCAAGCGACAAATATTCACGCATGAATGAATTATATGCATCATGAAAAGCTGGGTTTTTTCGGAGTTTGGCTTCAACGTTATACCAGCGACGTGTAGCTATTTCTCTACTCTCCCCGATAGGTGGAAAGTGACCACTAGTCTTGAAGGGAAGTCGAACACAGTATGAACCATCAGCCAAACGTGAATGCGTTTCTTGGAAATGCTTCTCGGCTATCAAGTGCAGCGGATCACGGTGAACCACAGAAGCGACCTCCTCGACTTCCCAAAAACGTTGAACAAGTTTATCGAGGTTACTTTCGGAAGAGTGCGTCGCTACGTTTACGTTGAGAGTAACTGAGGGAGAAACGTTGACGTTACCAAAAATCACCCATCCAAAAATAGTTCTGATCGCAGCCGGCTCACCATGAATCATCTCATATCCAGGTTTGAACAATTCGGAGTACAAACCGGCCCCCAGAAGGAAATCAACAGCGCCTCGTTGATGGAACGTTTTATCTGCCAATTCAAGATGTGAATATTTTTCGTACAATGCAGAAGGCAGAGATATCGTTGGAGCATCGGAACAGACTCTGGAAACGACGACGGCGGAAGCACACAAACTAGAAACATCGTTGGGAGCAGGAGATAGGACGCAGGATACCAAACCGTTAGATGTTCCAACTACCTGTTCCATAGCACCTGAAAGTTCGGTTGTTCTTCGAATGACAGGCAAACCCAAACGTTGAACGCAGTCACTGGAAATTAAATTGACTTGAGAACCAATGTCTATGACCAGCCGAATCGGAGACCAGGAACCCCACCGGTTTCTGAGAAAAGCCTGGGCAGTTCCAAGAAGTACGTAAGTAGCCTTCGCCGACGGTCCTGTAATTAGGGTTTGCATGTTCGAATTTGAAGGTGCTGAATTTGTGTTCGTTTGACCAGGTGCATTGGATTGTACCGAGACGTTAGTTAACATAGAAGAGTTGTTAATATTATTAGTATTAACACCGTTATTAGACGTTGATGAAGATCGTTGAGAAATATTGTCATTGTGTAGTGTAGAATGATGTCTAGTACTCTGGCAAGTACCACATTTTCCTCTAGACTTGCAATTCACCCTGGAGTGTCTGCCAAGGCACCGAAAACACCTGTGGAAACCTTTGATGAGGTCATAACGTTGAGAAGGTTCCATATTACCATACTTTTCACAACTGTAAATACCGTGATTTCCTTGGCATACTGGACATTCATTGGGAAATGTATTGTGCGGAATGGGATTCGACGAAGGAGCAGGTAATGAGGAGTTGTTACTAGAGGAACTGCTACTTGAAGAACTATTCGTTGCGGAACTGTTATTGTTCGTATCATTCACTAATAATGATGTTGCCTTTGAAAATTGAGACTTGGGCGAGGGATACTTCGAAATTTTATTACTATTTACGTTGACATTATTCGGAACATTTGAAGTAGTTGGCATGAAGAATTCTTTAATCCTGCATTGTTCACGAATAAAAGTAATAAGTTCCATAAATGAGGGAACTCCAGTTTTAGACGATACCGATCGTTCAAAAAGTATTCGTAATGAAGGAGGAAGAGCGCGCAATGCGCATTGAAATACAAAGAAATCCGAATGTGAGCGTATGTCCAAATTCTGAAACGCCTTATAATTCGTATCAAAAACGGTCAAAAATGATCGGAGATCAGAAACTGATTCACGAGTTAACGTTTTGAAATCAAGCATACTATCAACATGATATGCAGCAAGTACTCGATGATTTGCATACATGTCCTCAATTTTACCATATGCAAGTGCATAATTCACATCAGATATCTCTAAGGTTTCTATGAGCTTGAGTGGTGGTCCAGATATCAGAGATCGTAGGTATGCAAATTTTGCTGTGTTTGTGTATGACCCTTTATGCACTATAGAATTATAAAGTGCCCACCAATTATGGAACGTTTGTAATTGGCCATCCCAAACTGGAACATCGATTCGTGGTAACCTAATTTCAGAAACCGGAGTGAATTTTGTCTCAAATTTTGATCGAATATTACCCTCAAGTGCCCGTACTTCGTAATAAATTGTATCAAAGGACGTTAAAACATTCGTTACATCGAGAAAGTGTTCAGAAGGCAACATTACGTTCAATTCTGTTATCGCATCACAATATCCATAAAAACGATCGCGCATATCGTTGAGGTCATTACATCGCGCCAAAAATTGAGAAATGGATCCAGCACCAACAGCTTTGGAAGCGTCAAAAGTAGCCTGCAACTGGGTAAATGCATTTTCACGGAGATTTTTATAGTACTCCTGCTTGGCCAAGTGCTCTGCAAACTCGTTTGGATCATCTTGGTTGTTGGCCATGTTCGTTGATGTTCGTTGAAGGAATTGAAAACGAAGCTAGGTTTTGATTGGCGGAGAATGATGTTGATGCGAATTCGTTGGGCTTAGGGCCAATGAGAATGAACGTTGGAAAGACTACGTCACCAATACAGTTAACTTGCAAATACTTGTGAAAATTTGAAGGCAAAATTGAAACTTTGACACTAAAATGGCGTCTGAGCAATTACCTGTAATTTCGACGTGACCTTAAGATTTTGTCATAAAACCACCTGCGCGATCTCTACAGAACACCTGATACGAATTTCAATGATCAAAATACGAAGTAGAGTTATAATTTGTTAGTTTAAGATCAAGAAATAAATGACTTTATGGTAATTTATTAACAAAATAACGTTGAGAAGAAAAATCGTCCCTCTCAATCACGTGCAGCGACCAAGACGTTGAATTAAAACGTTGAATGAAGAGCAAGACGTTAAATGAATAAATTCACGTTAATTTAACACTACAAAATTACAATTTGGCTCGTTAGGACCATTAATATTGGGGAATTCCTTCCTATTTAATGCTCAAAAGTAGAACTTAGGATTGGGAACTCAACACTTTAATCGTTAGTGGACTGTGATTTATAGGTACCTACGGGTGGTGTGTGGAAGAGCGTAATAAATTTAATGTGCAAAGAACATTCATCAGAAATTGGCGAACTTTTAAGAAATAAAAGGGGACTTACAAGTTCTGCAGATCTGCGAAGCTTCCCGGCGCCGGGTGCGATGTTCCTGGACGACAAGGGGGCCGTACTCGCGAGAAAAGTAGCCAATTTGTTAAATTTATAATTCAACTTTACTGTGAGACGCTACCACTGTGACACAACCCGTTGGATTTATAGTTTTCGGGATTGAAATAACTAAATAAATTGTTTGATCGCTGATTATACGCGGAGAGGTTTGAGAGAAGAGGGAACGAGCTCGAGCCAGATTAGAAGTGATAATAATCGAGGAATCGGGCAGGCGATTCCTGGAATCAGCGCTACCTTCGGTGGTTCGACAAAACAATAAGGCGCCGAATTCAAACGGCGGAAACACAGGGTGTCTACCATATGGATGGACCAAACTTCAAGGATCGATTCTACAACTAATTTGCAAACTTTTTCGTCTCCTGACATTTTTTTTTAACGTTTTAAAATTATACTTTTTTCACTTTTAAGATTTTGTTCGTGTTTTCGACCTTGAGCCATTAAAACGGCCATAACTCCCTCAATTCACTGGATAAACTCAAATATGAGTATACCGTTGAAAAGAACGTTAAATTTCCTATCTGTTCATTAGGACACAAAAGCTTTTCAAGCCTTTCGTATAAGTGAATAAATTGGTCAAAGTCAGGAATTTAAAACTTTCTCGAAAATCACCATTTTTCAGGCTGACTCATCTTATGTAATAAACAGCCGTATCGGCGGGCACTCAACAGAAAAAACTTGCTCAGAATCTCAGCTTTCCAACGGTCTATCAATTTTTCTTTTTAACATTCAAATTAGAAGAGTAAATGAAGTTTGAATGCCCGAAAACGTGTGTTTTACAAGCAAATCCAGTGTTTTAAGCGGTTTATGGTCCCCCTCGACCTCAAGATGGCTTGACGATTTTGGTATCATTTCCTATGTAATTTTCTACGCTGAACCAAATAGTGATACTTCCGAATGGTTCCGACTGCTAGAAAGTGGATTTTTTGAAGAAAACCTTCGTTTTTCGTACATAAAATACGCATTATTCTTGAATGTGGTAGTGAGCATGAAGTAACACCTTTTAACTCAATAAAAACACCGAATTTCTAGTTGATTGAAGTTTTTGTTGAGTTCAAAGGTGTTACTTCATGCTCACTACCACATTTAAGAATAATGCGTATTTTATGTACGAAAAACGAAGGTTTTCTTCAAAAAATCCACTTTCTAGCAGTCGGAACCATTCGGAAGTATCACTATTTGGTTCAGCGTAGAAAATTACATAGGAAATGATACCAAAATCGTCAAGCCATCTTGAGGTCGAGGGGGACCATAAACCGCTTAAAACACTGGATTTGCTTGTAAAACACACGTTTTCGGGCATTCAAACTTAATTTACTCTTCTAATTTGAATGTTAAAAAGAAAAATTGGTAGACCGTTGGAAAGCTGAGATTCTGGGCAAGTTTTTTTCCGTTGAGTGCTCGCCGATACGGCTGTTTATTACATAAGATGAGTCAGCCTGAAAAATGGTGATTTTCGAGAAAGTTTTAAATTTCTGACTTTGACCAATTTATTCACTTATACGAAAGGCTTAAAAAGCTTTTGTGTCCTAATGAACTGATAGGAAATTTAACATTCTTTCCAACGGTATACTCATATTTGAGTTTTTCCAGTAAATTGAGGGAGTTATGGCCGTTTTAATGGCTCCAGGTCGAAAACACGAACAAAATCTTAAAAGTGAAAAAAGTATGATTTTAAAGCGTTTAAAAAAAATGTCAGGAGACTAAAAAGTTTGCAAATTAGTTGTAGAATCGATCCTTGAAGTTTGGTCCTCGAGTTAGGGTGACACCCTGTATAGAAAAATAATCTTTGTGTCATAATTTGCAGAGTTTTAATACCTACACAGTTATTGTTTATACCTATGCAGTTATAGTTATTGTTATACCTAGACTAGATTTATAGTTATTCCTATACAGTTATAGTGATTGTTTTATACCTTTACAACAGTCAAACCTACACTTATACAGTTATTGAACTACTTGATAGTTTCACCTTCAAAGGCATCATATATCAGACTTATTTGTTTTTGAACGTAAAGCGCCTCATAGGCATTTTTCACCTTCAAAAATGGGGCAAAAAATTGAATCGATTTTATTCCACCACCTTATGCAAAAAAATTCGATTTTTAAACGATTTTTTTTCGTAATTTAGTAAATATGAATTCTGAAAATTGTGTCTAAAAGATGGGATAGGAAGCAAAAACTGGTGGAGGGCGAGGGTTCCTGTGAATAACTTTGAAGATAATATCTTTGTTTCGAATTTCAATGTTTGTTCAATTGTTCGTTCAATTCTTTGTTTCTTTTCAATGTTTTGGATTTTGAGATACGGCGTTATTTTTTCAAAAGGCAAAATAACATTCCTATGAAAAAAATTGTTTAAATGCCCAAAGTGGATTGGTCAAATTTTCCTGGCAAGTTCTAGAAAGACGAAAATATTTTCAAAAATGTGGATTCGGTCGCAGTTCAAAAATGCCTTTGAAAATTCGTTCATTTTCCCATGTTGCTGGATAAGGACTTTTTTCTTGAATTTCCGAGGGATGAGTCGACCCAATCTCAAGAAGAGGGTTTTCGTTGATCACCTCAGCAGGTGTTGGAGGTTGCTGATGGTCCACTTAAGGAGAGATGAAGCCTTCGGTCGGCGATTGGGCGGCGAGCGGTCATCAATCGGGATCAAAGAAGCCCCCCCCCCCCCAGTGCTGCTGATGAGCGGGGAAGCTGATAGGTTCCAGGGCCTCCCGAGGGGGCGGCGGGAGGTCGCCAGAGGGGAGCCTCAGCCTCACCTAATAACTACGGTCAGCCTCCTCCCCCTAACACAACATCGGGGACTTCCCCGCCGGAGGGAGTTGATTAGCCGCGGCCTTCGCTCCCCTTAAATATCCCATCGGCGCGCGGCTGGAGATTTCGAGATTCTGAAATCATCACTTTCCACGACCCGCCATCTGAGAGGTGAGTCTACGAGCGGGTGTAGCACATAGCTTCCTCTCATCCATAACATGAATGGGAATTAAAATGCAATAGAAGATCATCGGAACCAGCAACTAAACAACCAAAAGTTTTGAAAACAATCGAATCTATTGGCAAAATTGACTGCCAAGTAGGTGTGGCACATAGCTTCCTCTCATCCATATCATGAATGGGATATTATAATTCAATAGAAGGCCATTGGAACCAGCAACTAAACAACGAAAAGTTTTGAAAACAATCGAATCTATTGGCAAAGCGACTGCCGAGTAGGTGTAGCACATAGCTTCCTCTCATCCATAACATGAATGGGAATTAAAATTCAATAGAAGGCCATTGGAACCAGCAACTAAACAACCAAAAGTTTTGAAAACAATCGAATCTATTGGCAAAATTGACTGCCAAGTAGGTGTGGCACATAGCTTCCTCTCATCCATATCATGAATGGGATATTATAATTCAATAGAAGGCCATTGGAACCAGCAACTAAACAACGAAAAGTTTTGAAAACAATCTAATCTATTGGCAAAGCGACTGCCGAGTAGGTGTAGCACATAGCTTCCTCTCATCCATAACATGAATGGGAATTAAAATTCAATAGAAGGTCATCGGAACCAGCAACTAAACAACCAAAAGTTTTGAAAACAATCTAATCTAATGGAAAAGCGACTGCCGAGTAGGTGTGGCACATAGCTTCCTCTCATCCATAACATGAATGGGAATTAAAATTCAATAGAAGGTCATCGGAACCAGCAACTAAACAACCAAAAGTTTTGAAAACAATCTAATCTAATGGAAAAGCGACTGCCGAGTAGGTGTGGCACATAGCTTCCTCTCATCCATAACATGAATGGGAATTAAAATTCAATAGAAGGTCATCGGAACCAGCAACTAAACAACCAAAAGTTTTGAAAACAATCTAATCTAATGGAAAAGCGACTGCCGAGTAGGTGTGGCACATAACTTCCTCTCATCCATAACATGAATGGGAATTAAAATTCAATAGAAGGTCATCGGAACCAGCAACTAAACAACCAAAAGTTTTGAAAACAATCTAATCTAATGGAAAAGCGACTGCCGAGTAGGTGTGGCACATGACTTCCTCTCATCCATAACATGAGTGGGAATTAAAATTCAATAGAAGGTCATCGGAACCAGCAACTAAACAACCAAAAGTTTTGAAAACAATCTAATCTAATGGAAAAGCGACTGCCGAGTAGGTGTGGCACATGACTTCCTCTCATCCATAACATGAGTGGGAATTAAAATTCAATAGAAGGTCATCGGAACCAGCAACTAAACAACCAAAAGTTTTGAAAACAATCTAATCTGATGGCAAAGCGAATGCCAAGTAGGTGTGGCACATAGCTTCCTCTCATCCATATCATGAATGGGATTTTATAATTCAATAGAAGGTTGCGAACTATCTCTACCAGACCTTCTCCCCCCTACTACAGCAGTTACCGAGCGAAGAAGTTCTGAATGAACACCACAGAATGGATAGTATTCCAATTAAACCTGGGAAATTTAACGAACTCGCTAAATGCGTCAAACATGAGATAAAAACCAGAAAAGCGCCAGGATATGACCTGATCGCTGGTCAAGTGTTAAAAGAACTTCCAGACATAGGATTGCATAAGCTAGTGCTCCTCATAAATGCAGAGTTTCGATTAAAACATGTTTCGCAATCTTGGAAAATTGCTGAAGTGATCATGATCTTGAAACCAGGCAAAGAACCTTCGGACGTCAAGTCCTATAGACCAATTTCACTGCTTCCAGTTCACTCTAAGCTGTTTGAGAAGCTACTAAAGAAAAGACTCATAAACATAATAGAAGAAAGGAATTTAATTCCACAACACCAGTTTGGTTTTAGAACAAAACATTCTACGATTGAACAATTCCATAGGATAACAGATGTAATTGAAAATGCACTGGAAAATAAACAAGTGTGTAGTGCTGTATTTCTTGATGTGTCACAAGCTTTCGATAAAGTGTGGCGCGATGGACTGAACAATAAACTACAAGGGATGTTGCCTAATCAATATTGCCAAATTCTGGAATCTTACCTCAGCAATAGATGCTTCAGAATTAAAAATGAAGATGAATACTCAAATCTCAACAAAATTAGAGCAGGCGTCCCGCAGGGAAGTGTTCTTGGACCCCTTTTTTACTTGCTATATACACTTTTTTTTCAATATTCTTTATTGCACCAAGTATTACTTTTAACAATATTATTTTGAAAATATGGACTTATATTCAAAACTAAGATACATCACTGAGTTTTGTTGATTATGGTGGATGTTTCACTTCACTGCTTCACTAGTAAGCTAGGTCAAGTGGTTTGGTACGCTTCAGTCTTCTGAAGATATCACTTGTATCAAGTAGTTGGACAGCTTCCTCGTTGATGAGACATCTTAGCCGCTGTAGGTGTCTCACAGCTTGTCGCTTTATAGCATCGTTTATTGTTTCGATCCGAAGCTCATGATGGAGACATTCGTTACGAAAGTACCATGGTGCATTGACCACCGTTCTTAGCACATTGTTCTGGAATTTTTGGATGATGTCTCGATTTGACTGAGCCGTACAGCCCCAAAGCTGAACTCCATATGTCCAGACTGGTTTAAGGACTTGGTTGTACAATGTAAGCTTGTTCTGGATTGACAACTTCGACCGTCTCCCCATTAGCCAATGCATTTTTCTGAATTTTAGAAGGAGTTCTTCCTTCTTTTTTTGACATGGGCTTTCCATCTAAGTTTGGCGTCTAGTGTCATGCCTAGGTATTTGGCTTCATTAGCATTCGGAATAACTTTTCCCATGAAATGTACCGGAATATACTCGATTCTTTTGTTAGTGAAATCGACATGTACCGACTTAGTTTCATTTATTTTGATTCTCCATTTTGCTGTCCACTTTTGTATGCTGGATATTGATTGATTTAACTTATTGGTGGATTCAGTGTTACATTCTCCGACTGCCAAAATCGCTGTATCATCTGCGAAGGTGGCTGTGGTGTTCATTCCAATTTCTGGGAGATCACTGGTATAAAGGACGTACAAGAGCGGTCCAAGAACACTCCCTTGTGGGACTCCTGCATTGATTAGCTTTGGCTCTGAGTAGGCATCTTCTTGCTTTATTCTGAAGTAGCGATTGGTGAGATAAGACTGAAGCAGCTCAGCATACTTTATTGGTAGATTTTTGCGCAGCTTGTAGTTGAGTCCCTCATGCCAAACTGCTATATACACATGATGTTCCTCGCAAATTGGGAACAACTATAGCCACATAGCAGACGATACAGCAGTTTTGGCAGTTGCAGACACAGTTGAAACCTCTACAGAAAAGCTACAGGAAGCTACGAGTGCTATTGGAGATTGGACTCGAAAATGGCGCCTCAAATTAAACGAAACCAAATCCACTCATGTGAACTTCACCAACAAAAAAATTACAAATATGCCGCTGATATTGAATCAATGCACAGTTCCATATTCCAACTCAGCTAAGTATGTGGGAATGACACTAGATACGAAGCTGAAGTGGAAAGAACACGTCAAAAAGAAAAAGGAACAGCTAACAATCAAATTCAGAAAACTGTATTGGCTCATGGACCGACATTCACAGCTTAGCTTACACAACAAAGTGTTGTTATACAAAACAGTACTTATGCCAATTTGGACCTATGGTATGGGGATGAGAAGAACACGGCTTTGCCATTATTAACCACCAACCAACTTGAAGAAAAACATCCATCGCATTTCGGTCAGCTAACATTTGAACGGAGATTAGACCTCTCTTGCGATTCACACTCGTGTTTCTGATTTATCGTAAGTCCAACACTTAAATTCTCATAGAGAGCGAACGGTTTGTCTTACAGGGCTCCGCGCGGTCTCAAAAAATTCTATACTACCTTAAACTGATGGAAAAACAATACCTTTGTCAAAATTTTTTAAGTTAAGGCGTTTTCAAAATTTGAAACCTTATATTTAAACCCTTAGAAGTGACCTACATCTACCAAAATCTTCTGGGCACAACTAGACCCCAAATGGAGCCTACATACCAAATTTCGTCAAAATCGGTCAATGCTAAGTGGAGAAAGTGCCGAGGACGGCCAAATTTTTATTAGATTTATGGTTTCTACGTACCTTGAAACGTAAACCAACAAATTTTGAGGGGGTGTTAAACAAATTTTTCCTTGGTCGATTCCGAAGGTTTATTATTGAAATAATAAACTAAAAAGAGAAATATTAATCGTTGTGACATTCTATGAAAATACGATGTGATCTTCATACCTTCAGCTTTGAGGGCTCAACATGTCTCATCATTGCGCAAGAACTTAGTTGGACAAAAATATTCTTAATTTTTTATTCATTGTATTCATTTTTTCATTCTTCGAGCGTTATTTTTAAAGAATTTTACTGTCCAAACCAGTAGTGAACTTGGCATCGAATTCAACTATTTCCATCTCCTGAAGTGAGCTCGCCGAAGAAGAAAAAAATTCATGTTTTTTATATCAACTCGTAAGAACAACGAGGAAAGTGCTGGAGATGGATATTTCTCGCGTCAACACCAGTTTCGTATCAGTTCCGCCGCGGCAAACGAAAATGGGGTAAGACGAAGGAGAACAGGAGGAAACAAAGAAGAACGGAAAAAGAAAAAAGCGTGTCAACCGACCTCCGAGGCACTTTAATTAGGTATCCCGCGGGGAGAGTTGAGGAAGAAAATTTGGTATGCAGGGCCCGTCAGAGGATGACCCCGATCGATCTTGAGCAAGAAGTTGAAAATAACGGTTCAACTTGATTCGAGGGATAGGCGTGAAGGGAGGTAATAAGGGGGAGATATTGTGGAGGGGAGTACTTAACTTCGGGCTTGATAGAGTTCTCAGAGGTTCCCCGTGATTTAAATATTGATTAATGTTCTTCTGAATATGATGGACGTTTCAGAGTGACTTTAATATTCAGGGTGACTAAAATGTGAAGGAACGTGACAAAAATCAGAGCTGGGCAAATGTAGAGGTTCGATCGGCATGATGGAAATATTATGAATGGAATATTATATATTCCTGACAACAATTTTTCTTTTGACATGGATATGTCTGTTGGCTGGGAGTCAAGGAATTTTTACCGACACTTTTGGTTTTTTACTTTCAATAATGAACCTTTGAAATCGACCAGGAATTTTTTTTTGAACCCTCCCTCCCCTTTAAAATTGGTACGTCATGGTACTTAGAATCCAAAAATCGAATAAAAATTTGCCGTCCGTTTTGACACTTTCCTCAGTTAACATTGACTGATTGTGATGAAATTTGGTAAGTGGGCTCCATTTGGGGTCCAATTATGAAGAAAACATATTTTTTAAACATGTGACCAGGCATACAAGGAACCGAATTCTGTCAATTCTGCTTGACCGAATTCGGCTGTTTTCTGAAAAGGAGTTTGTTTTTCGAAGTGTGTACATGTCAAGAATTCTATGTAAATTTTTTTCATTTTGCTTTCCATTTGGATTGAAGGAGGCGGATGGAAATGTGTATTTGAGCTGCAGGACAAGATTTGAGATAATACAGTGGAATAATTTTTTCTTTTTTTTTTACATAACCCTGAGGATGCTATCAAGTTTGACTATCAAAACTAATGCTAATTGCTAATAATACATTTAAAAAATAATTAAACATGATTTAAAATAGTCTATTTTTTTTCAAATTATATTTATTGCACCAAGTAATTCAACTTATTAGCAACATTTCTCTGACAATGTATATAAATAACTGAAAGGAGAGTGTTGTACATAGCACACCTCCATACTTCATGTCGGCTATTTTATGTGTCTTTTGACGCACAAGATTCACAGGAGCGCACAGCACAACACTCACTGAACAACTTCATGAAAACACCACTCCCTACTGCCACAGATCGTGAGGTTTTCGTCTTTTCAGCTGCCTGAGTAGATCATCAACATCCAGCAACTTCACAGCCTCCTCGTTGATATGACCTTGTAGCCTCTGGTGATGGGCTATTGCTTGAGTTTTGATGACTTCATTTATTGTGGGAATTTTAAGGTCCTTATGGATTTCGTCATTCGTTGAGTACCAATACGCATCAACGCATGAGCGCAGTACTTTGTTCTGAAAACGCTGTATAATGTCACGATTGCTTTGAGAGGTGCAGCCCCACAGTTGTGCACCATATGTCCAGACTGGCTTAAGGACCTGATTGTATAAGGTTAGTTTGTTCTGTATTGACAATTTTGATCGTCTACCAACCAACCAATACATTTTTCGGAGTTTGATGTCCAGTTCTGTTCTTTTATTTTTCACATGCACCCTCCAGCGGAGTTTCGTATCCAGAGTCATACCCAGATATTTTGCCTCATTAGCATAAGGGATGACTTTGCCATTAAGATATATTGGTATATGTTTGATATGGCGGTTGGTAAAATCAACATGGACTGATTTGGCTTCATTCATCTTGATTCTCCACTTAATTGTCCAGTCATGGAGTTTCTCGATGGATCTTCTAAGTTTTAAAGTTGATTCGCGATTGTCTTCACCAATAGCAAGGACTGCAGTATCATCTGCAAATGATGCCAGGGTGTTACCCTCGTGTTCGGGTAGATCGCTAGTGTATAGGACGTACAAGAGGGGGCCAAGTACGCTTCCTTGCGGGACTCTAGCATGAATCATTTTTGCTTCTGAGTATGCATCATCTTGTTTGATTCGGAAGTACCGATTTGATAGGTATGAGTGGAGCAACTCAGCATATTTTGCTGGAAGCATTTGTCTGAGCTTATGATTAAGTCCCTCGTGCCAGACTTTATCGAACGCCTGGGTAACGTCGAGGAAGACAGCTGAGCAGACTTTTTTGTCTTCCATGGCTTGTTCAATAATATGAGTGATCCGGTGCACCTGATCTACAGTCGAATGCTTATGGCGGAACCCAAACTGGTGTTTAGGTATGAGGTTTCGTTCTTCCACAATTTTTATTAGTCGTTTGTGGAGCACTTTTTCAAAGAGTTTTGAGAGTACAGGTAATAGTGATATCGGTCTATAAGAAGTTATTTCTTCAGGAGGTTTACCTGGCTTCAGTATCATGATGACTTCAGCAAGTTTCCACAGTTGTGGAACATACCGAAGTTTGATAGAAGCATTTATGATTTGTGTGATCTTTACAAGCGTCTTCCGCGGAAGGTGTTTGAGGACTTGTCCAGTGATCAGGTCATATCCAGGGGCCTTCTTTGGATTTATCTTGGTGTTGATGGTGTTTTGTATTTCTTTGACAGTGACCAATGGGATGTCAATTTGTTGATCTCCCAAGGGAACTTCTTTGAGAGATTCCTCATTAGGACAACCAGAATTGGGCGTGAAAATATCTGCTAGATGACGAGCAAAAGCATCAGCCTTTTCTTGATTGGTTTTTATCCACTTGTTATTAGTTGTATCTTTAATAGGTGGTGCTTGGATGATAGGTCTCTTCAAGTGCTTTGTTGCCTTCCAGAGAGAGTATTCAGTGTCTCGATGACTGGTGAGCGACGTGAGAAGATCTTCTTGGGTTTCTTCTTGTATCTGTTCCATCATTTTCTTCAATTTGTAGTCAAGTTTGTACCATTCAGTTTTGAGAGTGGGGATACGTAAATGTTGCCATTTACGTCTAGCTTTTCGTTTTTCTCTGATCGTATTCACAACTTCGCACGGATAGTTGAGGCCCTTCAGCTTTCTCGTTTCTTCAGGGGTGTTTTGCCATGCCGCAGTTTGGATGGAGTGAACTAGTTGACCTAGCTCTCTATCAATTTCATACGGTGATGTCAGTGCCACACTGAGATCAATGTGTTGATTTACGTTGATTTTGAACTGATCCCAATCTGTCTTTTTGTTCACTAGGACTGGATTATGTGGTTTGAGAATAATCGTTTCACTTAGAGTGACAACTATTGGCGAATGGTCCGAGCTGAGGTCAGCGCAGTCCTCAACAAGTGCATAGTTTGCTGAGATATTTTTCATGATGAAGAAATCAATTAAATCAGGCCTCTTCTTAATGTCTGTTGGCCAGTATGTTGGTTTCCCACTTGACAACGGTATACAGTTATTTGATTGCACATACTTGAGAAGTTGCGTACCACGAGGTGTACTAAGTCGCGAACCCCAATACGTGTGTTTAGCGTTGAAGTCCCCGCCGATTATAAAGCGATTTCCTAGTAGGGAAAACGCTTCAGCAAATTCTTCTTCTTTTATGATATGCCTTGGTGGAATGTAGATACTGGCAATATCGGCTTCAAAGGATTTTGTACTGATGGTGATTGCACATATTTAAAGCTTTTCTTCCTCTATTTTGACACATTCATGATGCTTTATATTTTCTTTGATCAGTACCATGCTGCCTCCTCTTGCATTATTGCTGGGATGGAGAGCATTATAGGACTTGAATCCTTTGATTTTAAAATATGACTCCTTGGTAAAGTGAGTCTCAGAAATTAGGCAGATGTCTATTTTGTTTATATTAAGGATCGTCTCCAATTCCAATTTTCGGGACAAGAGTCCATTGGCATTCCAGCACATAATTCGTGAGTTGCGCATCATGGTGATTTCTTTCGTGTTTGATTGCAACCTTTTTCAAGGGCAGTTAATCTTTGATTGACGTTGGACAGAGTGTTTTCTATTCTGCTTTGAATTGCAAGTATGTTTTGCAATAACGACTGTATACTATTATCAGACTGCATGGGTGTAGGCTGGGTGACTCTGTCACCTACCGCTTGAGCGTATGAAGGCTGATGACCGAAATGTTGGTTTTTCTCATGGATTGGAGTTTTCGGTATGAAAACTTTTTTACCCTTGTTATTTGGTATGGTTTGTTTATCGTCATTTTGAGAGGCCTTTGGGCCTTGAGATCTTTTTTTCTGAATCTCGACAGCTCCAATGGCGGCTGGACATTTGCGGTAATTAGCTGTATGAGAATCACCGCAATTTGCACATTTGGCTGGGGTGGTGCGAGGTTTGGTGCACTTTTCTGTGGGATGAAAGCCTGCGCATTTAACGCACCTTTCCATTTTCGTGCAGTAGTTTTTGGTGTGTGCCCATGATTGGCACCTCTTACATTGAGACACAATTTTATTAGGTTTGAGGTTTTCAAATTTTACCTTCGACGAGTAAAACTTCGTAATTCCATGTATAGTGTCAGGGTTGGTTCCTGGGGCAAAATCAACTATATACATATCAATAGGTGCTTTTGTTCCCCATTTCAATTTTTGGGTTACATTTAGGACTTTGAGGTTTGGATATTCGTGAGAAAATGCATCTTTGAGCTCTTCTGAAGCAAGCCCCCTTGGAAGTCCTTTTAGCATGACTGTGTAAGGCCGTTCCTGTTTGTTTTGGTATGTTGTAAATGGACATTGTTTATTAATAAGCTCTGATCGAATTGCACGAAAATCATCAGACGTTTCCGTGTTAATCTTGACGTTTTCCGTCACCAAGAAGAGTGAGGGTGACATTTGGTACAATCGTTGTTAACCATGTTCTTATATGTTTAAAGCCATCGGCATCTTTGAGTGCTTCTAGCGTAAATGGAGGAGGTTTTGGTTCTTTTTTTGGTTGGGGTTTTTGTACCTGTTTTTGGGGTACAGTTTTCCTATTTTTATTTTGAGGTACCTTCACTGGTTTGAATTCAACTCCAGTGGCATTGTACGATCGAAATTCATCGTCTCCGACTTCATTGGCAAGATCACTTGAGTCTGTATGATAGTTCTCCCCATGTTCTACTTCATCAAGTTTAGCTTGAAGGTTGATGACTTTTTTTCTTTTCACCAATAACGACTTCGTTACATTGAGGAAAATAATCACAGAGAGATTTAATTACACTATATAACTCACTGAATGAATTTCGGATTAAAGCATCTTGGATTGCGCTGGTTTTATGACGATGTTGCGCAAGGCTAGCCTCTGCTTGTGACACGATTTTCGCTACCGTCAGCTCGCCTTCGCGGTCCAAGTTCAATGCCGTCCGGTGGAGGCCTCACGGCACGGGACAAATATTTTGGTTTCACTGAGCTCGATGTCGATGTTTCCACCTTGAACGTTTGCGGGAGACTAAAATAGTCTATTTAACGTGCACTCCTGATAAAAGAAATATGGATGCATCATCACACAATTGTGAAATCAATAGCTGAAACCTCCATTTCTGAATTAATCTGTCGACACGGATCAAAAAGTAATTTCATAAACCAATTATCAGGTACCATAACATGAAAAACCAAGTGATGCTCAGGAGTAAATTTCATTATTTCCTTACGAAATTAATGAAATAAGGAAGACTTGGAAGACCAAGGAAGACTTGGTAATACGATTTTTATGGTTAATCGATTCTAAATAATTCTCCAGTAATTACTTGAAAAATAAATCAATTAAAGCCTGCTAAAATACTAAAAATAAAATACTAAAAAAAATCAACATAAAGTATTTTAATAATCATTCATCAATATTTTTGACTATTCCATATGTAAAAGTAGATTATGAAATCTCACTTGCTCGGGAGGTTTATCCCAAACTGACTATTCTAGAAAGGGTTTCATGGAAACGAATACGCCGTTCGTAAAACGGCTATTTGCAATTCCGACTGGGATCTCATTCGCATTCATTTGGCAGAAATGAGGAGGTCGACGGTCCGACGATTAAGCCCAGTCGTTTGGTTCTTAACTGGCCATCAACTTTTGCAATTTAGCGATCGCCCTAGAAAAAATAGCTCTTTTACTGTGAGCGGAGATTGGACTGTGACTTGGATAGTGGCTGATACCACTTGTTGTGGTGGGATGTATTGGTGAGAGAGCGCCTAGTAGTCATTCCTGGCCATTTGTTGACACTGAAGTGTTTGGTGAACTTTTATAGTTGACTCTCCTTTACATGGATTTTATGCTTTTGGTTTATTATTTTCAATAATAACTTATTGGAGAGCATGAAAAAAAAAACCCATCTCAAAATGTGATGGTTTACGTTCCAAAGTACTAGAATCCGAAAATCGAATTTAAAAAATCTGTCCGTCCCCCTTTTTTTTAGCTTTTTCTAAGCAAACATGGACCGATTTAGTTGAAATTCGGTATAAGGCATCCATTCGGGGTCTAGTTGAGCCGCAAATTTCTAAGAGGTGAAAATTAAGGGTTACAGTTTCCAAGAGCGTTCTAGCTCGAAAACTCTCGAAATAAAGGTATTGTTTTTTCACCAACTAGAAAAAATAGTATTGCAAATTTTTAATTTTTAGATACCACCTGGAGCTCTGTAGGACAAACCGTTCGCTCCCTACGAGAATTTGAGGGTTGGGCTTTCGATAAATCAGAAACACGAGTGTGAATCGCAAAAGAGGCCTAATCTCCGTTCAAATGTTAACTGACCGAAATGCGATCAATATTTTTCTTCATGTTGGATGGTTGGTGGCTTTGCAGACGAGTGATGTATATTGAAAATTAATAAACCATTGTGTAATAATTTGCAGCGTTTTTTAGATCGACGCGGAAATCTATCCAGTTGTGCACTGCGTTGCCGGAATTTCGACATTTCATGTTCAATGAGGGGTTATTTAAGGGAAATTAGGCTCATTCCTAAAATATCTCGAGCAAACGACCTACTCCTCGATTATCAACCTATTTGTTTGTTTCTTTTGAACGACTCATGCAACTTTTCCATTGCTCATTATGTCACCGGAGTATCGAATTGCGCATGTTGGGTATCGAGGATCATGGATTTCAAAATGCTTTCGAAAATTTGTCGATTCTTGTGTCCGAAATTATGACTAGAGCGCTCATTAAAGAAACAAAAAACAAAAAGAAAAAAAATAACAGAACCTTTTTTTGACTAATCTGTACGAAATTTAAAGTTTGGCTGAATGCGATTTTGAGGCATCAGTGGAGGAAACTTCGAACTATGAGTTGCATTTCACGTGAAAATTAGTAGGTACCTAACTCCACCAGATTTGTTACTACCTGAAATATATTTTGCTCACATTCTGGAAGTGATTCCACCCGTGAAGAAGAAGCAAAAATCTTCTTGATTATAAATGATCCTTGATCTGTTATGCCTAGAAAATTGAATCCCCAACCAATTCAGGTGGAAGTCAGTAAATCAAGTTGTTGTCGTAACAAATTAGCATTTAAATGTAAGTTCATTATACGCCAGACCTCAATTCAATACGGGATTAAGATCCCCCGTAAACTCACACCGACTTGGTGCAACCATTCAAATTTGATATGATTTATGAATAAAATGGTAATTGGATCGCTCTTAGTGGGGCTCCTGAACTTCCAACTGTAAAGATCGAAATACTCATCGTTCAAATGTGAAACTTTCCCATCTTCATTACGTGAAAAATGTTTAGGTGATGATATTCTAATGAATCTGTTTATTTGAACAAGGTGATAAAAATTCAGAGATAGTTGATGAAAGATACAATGATTATTGCGGTACCATGAAAAATATGGGGTAGCAAGGGAACTCCAGCTTTAGTCACAAATTAAATGTCTTTCTTTTAGACGGAAGTTCATCAGGGACAATTTCCGCAAAATGAATTAAACTTATATTATAGCTTATAAGAATATACCACCAGCACCACCATTTATTTCTTCGTTTCTCCCCTTCTTTTTTCCATTATCAAGTTTTTATCCATTTGCACACATTTTTTGCAAACACAGAAGGAAAAAGGTAACCAAAAAAGGCACAAATTCGAGAAAAAAACGCTGCAAATCATTGCTCAAAGGTTTATTATTTTCTGTATAGATCACCCTTCTGTATAGATCACTGGTTCTCCATCAATAGCACCTACCACCATCTGTATTCTCCCTTGACCTTCCCTCTCAAATTTCAGCTTCCTGCGCTCAATAGAATTGAAAATGGTTTCGGAGCTCACTCAGCTGATCAGTGATCTGAAGAGTGAAGAAGATCTCCTCGAATGCTGAAGACGCCTGGAAGAGCACTTCCATTCAATAGGATTGAAAATGGCTTCGGAGCTCACTCAGCTGATCAGTGATCTGAGGAGTGAAGAAGATCTCCTCGAATGCTGGAGACGCCTGGAAAAGCACTTCCATTCAATAGGATTGAAAATGGCTTTGGAGCTCACTCAGCTGATCAGTGATTTGAAGAGTGAAGAAGCCTTTGAGCAATGATTTGCAGCGTTTTTTACCCACCAACATTTTTTTTACCTACCAACTTTTTTTACCTACCAGCTAGGTACTACCTATCACACCATACTGGCTTCACACCTTCACAATCAAGTTTATTAGAAAGAACTAAACGCTTCACACTCGATTGGAAAAATAGAAAGCGTCATATGGAAATTTGATTACTGGTTACGCAGAAGGCAAAACTGTATACAAATCGAAGAAATGAACAGCGATCGCATTTTAGTCCGATAAAATTTGAATGGAGATTAGACCTCTTTTGCGATTCACACTCATGATTCTGTTTTATCGAAGGAAAACCTTCAAGTACTCGTAGGGACCGAACGGTTTGTCCTACAGAGCTCCGGGTGGTCTCAAAAATTTTTAAAAATTCAATACTATTTAAAATTGGTGAAAAAACGATACCTTTATTTCGAGAGTTTTCGAGCTAGGGCACTCTTGAAAATTTCAACCCTTAATTTTCACCCCTCAGAAGTGACCTACATCAACCAAAAGCTTCGCGGCACAACTAGACCCCAAATGGAGCCCATGTACCAAATTTGAACCAAATCGGTCCAGTGTTGCTAAGAAAAGTGCCGCGTACGGCGGACGGCGTACGGCGTACGGCGGACGGACGGAAATTTTTTTATTCGATTTTCGTATTCTACGTACCTTGAAACGTAAAACATCAAATTTTGAGGGTGGGTTAAACATTTTTTTTTCTTGCTCGATTCCGAAGGCTTATTATTGAAAATAATAAACCAAAAAGATGTTTTTAATAAATTAAAGAAAAATGTACCAACTTCTTGTGGTAAAATGATAAAAATTGCAAATGTGAAAAAAAAAGGTTTGAATTATGCCAGTTTTCCTTTTCAATACTTGATATTACCTCCTCTAGCTCGGATGAGGGCTTGGAGCCTTCGACCGATGCCTCTTATCAAGTTTTTGATATTTTCTTGGGGGATATTGTCCCATTCCTCTTTAGCTACTGTTTTCAGCTGCTGAAGATTGTCTGATGGTGGTTCTCAGGCTCGAATTCTTCTTTTCAGCATGTCTGGATTCATGTCTGGGCTCCTAGGTGGCCAGTCCAGGATACAAAATTTATGAGGGAAGAAGGAAAGAAACAAACGAAAAAATGGATAGTGGTGCTCTAATTTTGAGCAGGAGTGTGCAAGGCAACAGTTAGCAGAAAATACAAAATCAATACAAAAGTAAAATAAATAAAAAACAAAAAAATAAAAACAAGATGAAGTCAATACAAACAATACAAAGGCAATAGTCAATGGGGAGGTCGTCCTAGAGCAGCTGTTGAGAGCGGCCGAAACATATCCATTACGTAGTTTGCACTATCAATTGAGACCGTGGTGGTTCGATAATTTTCACGTATGTAGGTCTAATTTAATTTTTGGAAAGTCTAATTCATTTTGCGAAAAGTCTAATTCAATTCGCGAAAGGTTTAATTCAAAGTGCGAATGCTATAAAAAAAATCTATCGATCCTTGAAGAAGGTAATTAATTTACCGAAATCTCGGCGAAGAAGGTGTTTATTTTTCTCAGTTGACCCCAATCCCGATCAATTGACGTACTCCGTTTTATTGGGTCGATCTACATAATGATCGGAAGGTGGAGAATTTTGCACTCAGTGGAACTTCTTTTGATCTGAACAATTCGGACCAGATGGAGTTGATGAACATTCATGCCAGGTTCTCTTTATCTTGGAGGTGTTGTTCGAGGGATATAGCATTTACAGATTTATTTCATCCTTTTACAAATTACATTCAACCTTTTACAAATTCAATTCAAATTTTTACAAATTCAATTCAAATCTCCACCAATTTAACTCATCTCAACCATTCAACTGATCTCATGAGAAACAAAAATTAGCTTAGCCAATGTAAATGGTTGCTCTGTAGCTGCTGCAGCTAAAACGAGAAATTGTGTCCTTCACGTAGTTAGCGCAATCTTGTGCAGTTACTGAAGCCACACTTTTTCGTATAACGCCAGATAAGTCATGGTCCTCTTAGCTAATCTTATTAAAGTATAATACTCGAGTTTTTCATGAAGTGAACCAACTTTCTCAGGTCATGTTGTGTGGCCACCCGCAAATATTCCTCCAATGGTTGACCTCCAAGTGGGCTGTACTGAAGTCTTTCTTCTTCATAATGTTGACATTTTTCCAATTTGTGGTTCATATCTTCGACTACATCCTCGCAGAAAGTGCAGTATGGGGAGTCGCTGACTTAGATGAGATGGCGACTACGGTTTATCTGTCCGTGACCAGTTCGGGCTCGAATAAGTTGTACCATATCCCTTCTTGGCAGATTAATCTTCAGAATTTTAGGTTTTTGGCATATTCGATCAATAATGTAGAAGTGGTATGTCCCTTTTTCGAGGTAATACTGCCTATACCATTTTTGCCACTCATTTGTTGCCACCTGATCGATCCAGTTCAACGCATCTGGGAGTGGGATTTGCACTGCCAGAGATTGGCACTCACCTGAGGCTCCGCGTTTTGCAGCTTCATCGGCTTTGTCATTACCTAATCAGTTTATATGCCCCGGTATCCATTGTATAGTAATCGCCTCATGATTTTCCGGCGTGAGGAGCAACTTGGCCACATTGTAGACCAAGTAGTTTGAAACCTGGCCAAGATGTATGCGTGATAATTCCTCGCATGCCACTATCGAATCAGTCAGGATAACTGATGGCTTTCCCAGCTCTCTGAGCCGCTGTATCTCTTCAATGGCGAGCTTAACAGAGTAATGCTATAATACTTTGGCTGTACATATACTAAAAGTAAAACTTGATCGCTGACAGATCTATAAAATCACTTACTGAGGATGATCTGTGAATTCGAGCATTGTCCTTTATTAATAGTGAAATCATTTGATGAATTTATTTTGCAGTAGCACTTCTTAAAGTTCCCTCAGAAAATCACAGAAGAGTTCAGCTGTCGTCGTTCCGGAAGTAATGATTTTAAAATGCACGATAACCCACCTACGTGTAGCCTACCTACTACTTATAATCCTAATCAATCAGCTACTTTCCATATACATCCCCTCTGGTTGAGATTTGAATAGAATCTGTAAAAGGTTGAATTAAATATGTAAATGCTATAAATCGTATGAAGTCGTCAAACAATGAAATATTGTCGTATGGGAGCAATTCACGTCGAGCAATGGAGTTCATTGAGGACAAGTTGGTAATTCATAGAGTAGAGAATTCTCGACTGCTAGGATATCCGCGAGTTTTCGAACCCTAAAGCCCCCCAGATTGTTGGAACTACACGTAAAGCGCTTTTCCACCACCCATTGAAGGTTATTTCTAAAGTTCAGGGGTAAGGAAGGGAACCCCGTCACCAGCGCCCCAGCGGCTGAAAGTCAGATACCGTCGTGGAAGGGAGGTCCTTCCTTTTGGCCGTATGTTTGTATTAACGAGTGAATAGGCGAGAGGAGAGAGAAGAGCCTCTGTTTACTCTAACGCCGTCCAAGGGGGTGGGCTTTTTCTTTTGTTTCGCAAGATGAAGCAATCTCCGGCCTCATCCACTCCACAAACCGGCTCCTTCCTTTTGAGGCTAACCCCTCTCTTCAACTCTCACCAGTCACCCCTCCACTTTCCACTCCTATGAATTTAAATTGGAAAACTCGAGTTGGTGCGGTCATTTTAATGCTCCGGGCTTCTGCAGATCAAAGACGAGAGAAAGCCAAGCTGAGAAATGTTGGGGGAAAACCAGTGCGTCCTCTTTCGTGGCTCTCTGGTACTTATTTCCTAAGAATGTATTTTTCAAAGACTTGCCCACACGGTGATTATCCATTGTTCTCCATCACTATACTACTAGAGCTCGTAGATACTGAAGTGGAACGCAGGATGCAATCGGTCTTTTGTAGTATGGCTCTTCTGTGTGCCAAAAATATAGCAATTTTCTGTTTGGTGGCGAGGATAACTAGTGTTCATAATTTTGGTTTTTTATAGGGCCCCAGATTGCTGTACATTGTACGGCAGTTTGAAACATTTTAATGAGAACCTAGAACGCTTATTTTGAAAGACACGAAGCCACATTCTTCAGTAACCTGGTTTTCACGAACCAGAGGTCAAATTACTAACCTCTGCACCTCTGCACATGCATATGTAGCAAAGCAAATTCACTTCCTATCAAAATTAATTCAGAGTCAAATACAAAACGTTGCAATTATTACACAAATTATTATTTTTCTATAGATCACTCGTCTGCAAAGAACACGGCTACCATAGATACTATCTACCTACCACATACCTACATCACAATCAAGTTTAGTTGGAAGAAATAATCGCTTCACACTCAGTTCGAAGAAACAGGGAGTTGAGGTTGCCCTAATTATTAGGAAATTTGATTACTGGTTGCTAAAAACGCAAAACGATCGCATTTTGGTCGGCTAAAATTTGAACCTCTCTTGAGATTCACACTCGTGTTTCTGATTTATCGTAAGTCCAACCCTTGAGTTTGCGTAGGGAGCGAACGGCTTGTCCTAAAGAGCTCCGCGTGGTCTCAACAATTCTAAAAATTCAATACTATCTTAATTGGTGAAAAAACATTACCTTTATTTCGAGAGTTTTTGAGCTAGGGCAGTTTTGAAAATTTCAACCCTTAATTTTCACCCTTTAGAAGTGAATCAACCAAAAGCTTTGGAGCACAACTAGACCTTAAGTGCCCATATATTATCCCATGTATTTAATTTCATCAAAATCGGTCCATGGCAACTAACGAAAGTGCCGCGTACGGTGGACAGACGGCAACATTTTTATTTGATTGTATCTGTCTTCAAAATTCTTCATAAGCCAAATCGCAACAATAATGAATGAAATTGGTTTTAATTGTTGATTTTTCTGAATCTATCACTCAGTAATTTAGAGGAGTTGTATTGTTGCTCTAAATGGGGCTCCCGAAAGTGGTGGAATCCTGGCCGAGGCTGCGAATGCATGTATAACAAAACAATCACTCAGCGC
>CM019182.2:22955573-23076327 GCA_009739505.2 Apolygus lucorum | reverse complement strand
CCACCTGCATCCAACTCCAATCAAACTAAATAGTTGGAGCGAGCATAATGGAACCTTCGACTAGTTTCAATTGAACTTCTCTCACCCGGAACTTCTACGGGTTTTCTATCAGGTTCGGCTTCGGAGTTTGTTAATTTCTGTCCTCAACTCGTTGGTCAGCCCGTCCAAACTATACAATATTCTACCTCCCTTCCTGTCTCTACCCACCAAGCAGACAGACCTGAAATAGGAGGTTTATATATCTACCTTCGAAGTACATCCGAGCAGATACAATCATTTCGAAGTTTTAAGAGCCCAGTTACGTAGTACTAACTTAAAACTTTGTACTCGACGACTAATACCCTCGTGGTCACTGTGGATATTGACCAAATCGAGCCCAAGTATTGAAGCAGGATAGGCACAGATAAATTATTTTGATTATCATCCAGCCCATCTTCCCATTGGGCATCATTCGGGTAACTATTCCAGCGTATTTTTCACTTTTTTCAAAAATCACCTCCATCGATAAACACCAATAAATTATTTTGAAATGTCTTCACTATTAGCTTGTCCACCATCAATAGAGACTATAAAATTGATTCCAGAACATCAATTCGGGTTTAGTCTACAGTAGACCAATTCATTTTTTGGTTTATTGTTTTCAATAATGAACCTTTGGAATCGACCAAGAAAAAATTTTTTTAACACCCCCTCAAAATTTGTTGGTTTACGTTTCAAGGTACGTAGAATCCAAAATTCGAATAAAAATTTGGCCGTCCGTCCGCCGTACGCGGCACTTTCCCCACTTAGCATTGACCGATTTTGATGAAATGTGGTATGTAGGCTCCATTTGGAATCTAGTTGTGCCCCAAAGATTTTGGTTGATGTAGGTCACTTCTAAGGGTCGAAAAATGAATTTTGAAATTTTGAAAACGCCCTAACTGAAAAAATGTTGATCTAAAAGTATTGTTTTTTTCCATCAATTTAAGATAGTATAGCATTTTTAGAATTTTTTGAGGCCACCGGGAGCTCTGAAGACAAACCGTTCGCTCCCTACGAGAATTTAAGGGTTGGACGTAAGATAAATCAGAAACACGAGTGTGAATCGCAAAAGATGCCTAATCTCCGTACAAATTTTAGCTCACCGAATTGCGATCGATGTTTTTCTTCATGTTGGATGGTTGTGGCTTTGCAGAAGATTGATCTATATAGAAAAATAATAAACCAATGTGTAATAATTTGCAGCGTTTTAGTAATTCATTCCAGAAAGGCGCGTTTGGGATATTTCATTCATTTATGTGATCATTTCAAGGAAGGACTGAGGTAGAAAGAAAGAAATTATTCATTCGTGAAAGTCAGTGGAAGTCATATAATGGCATTTGGATGAGTGGTTAAAGAGTAAAAGTGAGAGAATTTCAGGGAGGTGAGGGAATCTCATGGTGGATATCTGAAAGGGATTTTAGGGTGCCCAACAGAAGATGTTGGTGAAGAGAGAAATCGTGGGGTGAGGGTCTTCAGGGTTTCAGGGGAGGGTTTTTGTATACAATCCCACTGGAAGCTGCTTGAAAGTTCCAACTCCACCTCCCTCCCACTTTTCCAAGCCTGACGGCGTTTATATAGGCGGATTAATCCCTCACCTTGAAGGCAGATCGGAGGCGGAGCGGTAGCCGATTGGATGTGAAGTGGCGGATCGGTGGTGAAGTGGTGGCGGAATAGTGGCATCAAGAGGGTAGACGGTGGCAGGCAGTCGGCTGGCGGACAATAGGGTTTATTTGTTTGCCATTGTTTTGCATGAGAGAGAGAAAGGGTTGAAAATGGAGGGAGGAGACACAGCTAGGAGTTGTGGTAGCTGAGAGGGAAGGGCTTTATGTGAGGGGAGTAATGATTTTGGACCAATCGGAGGTGAAAGGTCCGTTTCGAAGCGATGTGTTTGGGCTCAGAGGTCACAATGAAACCCAAAAACTGCTTATCAGATTACTGGTGGATCAAAAATATGAAGAGGATAGCGATGTTAAGGCTTACTAAGCAGCTGTGCGTTACTGGTAGGTACCAAAGTTTCCTTTTGAGGTGCGTACCTTTTCAATAATTGAAATTAATCAAATTATTCAAATTATTTGAAAGCCACACGGCGAATTTTATTAACGACTGTAAAGAGTGAATAATGTATACCATTGTTTGTATATATAATGTTAAAAAAGGGATTAATAATAGCCTACATAATTAATACCATCATCATTTTGGTTGAAATCCATTGCAGATCCACAGGGGACCGGGGGCCAAACGTCATTTTAGTCCAAAGCCACTGCGTTTTCAGGTGGTAGACCCAAACTTAGGCCTACCTATAGGTGTAAATACGATGTATTTAATAAATGAAACTAAAATAAATAATAATTTACGGAATGGAACTATTTTATTTATGAAATTAAAACACTCCTCAAGTATGAGAAAAAAATTCTCATTGTTTTTTCAGGGATTTGACCAATATTCTAAGGCAGGTAAATGAATTTTTGAACAGTAGTTTCTTGGACTTTTATGAAGATTTTTAGTAATGAAGGAAGTAGCTGTTAGTTCCGTTCATAAGAATATAAAAATATCTTTAACTCGTGTTGTATAAGCGTAAAACGTAGTAACCGGAAAGTGGAGTGTAGGACGGGTGATCTTTTGATACAAGGATATTATCATCAGATCGCCAAAAGAGAGATTTCTTTCAAAATTTAAATTCACCTTTAAAATTCAATAGATGGTCATGATTGGGATTTTTCAGTCATGATATGAAAACGAGGAAAATAAGTGAAACTTTAACTGTTTCTGGCTGAATAATATTGATCTGAGTTCTCGTTCTCAACTAATGGAGGGAGATGGAGGATGAGTAGCGAATGAAGGTAGAGAACTTACTCTCCAATGCAAGGTATTGAGGGAACATCAAAGCCGCACTTGTAACTCCATCTTCGACAGCCATCATCCCTGGCTGGTCTCGTCATCGAAAGATGGAATAAACGTTCTACTAAGAACAGAACAACCATAGTAAATAACTTAGAATGAAGCAACTGAATAAATGAAGTAAGTTTTAGTCTCGAAAAACAATTCAAATAAGTACTTGAAGAAATAAAGAAAAAAAGACCAAACTGTGAAATTGTTGTTAGTTGATTGGAGAAAGTGACCAAGAGGACATCTCTTTGCAATCGGAATTTTTGAGCCAGATGAAAATTAAATTTGCCCTATGACGACCGTCTTGATGGTTGCACCATGAGTTCTTTTATATACTGAAAATATCAATGTCTGGAACGAAACCAACATTTTATTGCAGTATTGTTTATGCCAACGACACATCCTAGAAACGGGTTTCTACGAAATTGGGATCGAAAAATTTCACCCCAAAATCCGCCAACTTTCTCTGCATTCTGTCCTCCCCATTGTCCACAGGCTGCCTCGCCACTTCTTCTAACTCTCGTTGATTCCTTCTTCAACTCATGATCAGATTTTTTCTCGACGCCACATTTTATATACTGAAAATATCAATATCTGGAACGAAACTAACATTTTATTGCAATATTGTTTATGCCAACGACACATCCTAGAAACGTGTTTTTACGATCTGTCGTTGGTATACTACAAGTTCTCTAGCAGCCCAGTATAATTTTGCCTTCTTCGATCATGTGGTCTCGTCTGGATGGAGATTCATCCTTATGTCCTCGAGTTGAGAGCAGTCAAACAAATTATAAGTCCGCATTGGGGTGGAAGAATTTCACAGACATAAGTCAGTGGTTTGACTCAAATCTGTTTCCTGTAGGTGGGCGTTCAAGTTGTCGAGCCCGTTGGTGGCTCTGAGTGCTGCAACAGATTCATGGCGATGGAGGTTTTGAGAGATCCTATTCTCAAGCAGCAAAGTCCAAGTTTCCTTTTGCCGAGTGCTGATGGGCTTGAAAGACCTTTTCTTGGACAGATGCTCTTATGGTGCTTTTCGTGGCCTCGTAGTGCTCATGGAGGCTTCATTGGCAAGGGCATCAGCTTGCTCGTTTCTCCTGATGCCAACGTGTGACGGAATCCACTGCAGAACGACAGTTCTCCCACCTATAATGAGCTGCTTTGAAAGTTTCCAACCTTCCAGTATGTCATGGGCTCATTTCTCTGATAGTGGCCATACAGTCTCATAGTCAAATGCCGACAAATGACGGCATTTGACTATGACGACAAATGCCGTCATTACGATTACTAAAATACTACATAATCAAAATACTAATTCCATTATGTTCCATAAGCAGAACTTGAAGTTATTCACGCTTTTATGTGAAATTTTGTGCATCGTCTATCACGTTTTCTTTTCGAACAATTAGACGTTTCGAACGGTCGATTAATCTCCTCAGGTTGGTCCTGATGAATTAAGGAGTCAACCAGGTAACTTTAGAAGAAAGTTCGTGGAATAATAAATCGCAGCCAATCAAGAAAGTTCTTCCGAGGGGTAAAAATCACCTGATTTACTGATGAGAACCGTCAAACCGATGTCCGTAAGATTATCAAAGTATTCACAAATTCGATTGTAAATTTGGCTTAGAAAAACGGCACGGTTTATTGATTGATAAGTAACATACTTGTTAGAATAATAGACCTATGTCATATTCGAGTGTTCGATAGAATGAATTAATGAATTAAATATTAATACTAAAAATTTACATTCAATATATTCTTAAAACTAGGAATTTATTTATACCAATACATCCCTTCTGTGATTATTTTTGGTATCTTCGGATGGTGCTCTTCACAAGACTTATAGAGTAAAACGGCTTTCAAACCTTGCTACAGCTCTCTCATGAATTTGAAGAAGACTTTCGCCTTAGGCCTCCTTCGTATTCCCCAAAATTGTAACGTTGAATGTCTCACAAGTACGTGGTGCGGGTTTTCTCCCACTCCCCGACTACAGACTGAGCTTCGGTCGGTCTTTATTTATTTAATTTTTCAGCAGGCAGGTGAAAAAATCTTAGAGATCCCTACGTAAAGTTGGATCTCGTAAGATAACTAGAAGGGTCCGCGTCTTCAGGTTATGTGGGGTTCAAGCCCACTAAAAAAACACCTTTTCTCCCATGTTGGAGCTCAGCCCGGTACCTTTCAACACATTACTTCGGCCTGAGTCCTGGGGCCATACACCTTGGGCTATACAACCATACACTTGGGCAGCCCTAAGAAATACAAATATGGACTGAAAATAGCCTTGAGATCAAAATTGTCTTTTGAATAATACAGTTGTGAAGAGAAAAAGAGTCATCATTTTCAAAATTTTCTGATAGCCAATAAAATATCCTTGTTTCTCTTCAATAAAGGCAGTTGCTGATTTCCTCTAAAAGCAGCCCAAAAACATAGCCATGTTATCATTTTTTTTTGGTGATTTCACAGTGTCAACATGAAACTTCTCAGACTTAGAACACATTTTTGATGTTTTTTGTTATCGGTTCTTATTGTAACAACATACACATTTTAGTTATTTTATTTTACTTAATTAGATGCTGATTCTTGAAACGAAGAAGGTCAATGAATTTTTAGAAATATTATATAATTGCGACTACAACAGCGTTAAGTATTATTCAAATATAATAATTATTTCATACTCATAAGTTATTTCGAATTACTCGTATATCCTGTGTGGCAATAAAATTGTATTTTTGTTCCAGGTGAGTACCTGCCTCTCTCGTATATCCTCTCTATCAGCTTGGTATGTCCTGGGTTGTTCAATAAATAGGTAGTTATATATTGGAGTTGACCTCAACATTCTTCCCAACCAATTTGTATCAGTAGGCGGTAGTTTATTACACCTTAAAACTAAATTCTTGACTCATAGAAATACAGGGTGTCTACACTTTCGATGGGCATAACTTCAGGGTTCGATTCTACAAGGTATTTCCAATAAAAAATGACTCTTAGCAATTTTCTTTTAACCCACTCAAAATTCCTTTTTTTTCACTTCAAAGTTTTTCTTCGCGTTTTCGACCTTACGGCACTGATATGGTCATAACTCCCTTATTTTTCATGCTACTTCAAATCTGAGTACACCAATAGAAAGAGCGTTAAATTCCCAAGCTACCTACAGCAAAATCAAAATATTTCAGCAATAAAATAGTTTCGAAAAATCAAGTAAAAAAGCCAACTTTAAAAAATTTTCGAAACTTGACTTTCTTCGACCAAAGTTTTCACTCTAAATCCCTGCCCATTTCGATGGGCGCTCTTCGGAGAAAACATGCTCAAATTGTGAGCTTTTCAACGGTCTATCAATTTTTCTTTTTAACATTCAAATTGGAAGAGTAAATTAAGTTTGAATGCCAGAAAACGTGTGTTTTACAAGCAAATCCAGTGTTTCAAGCGGTTTATGGTCCCCCTCGACCTCAAGATGGCTTGACGATTTTGGTATCATTTCCTATGTAATTTTTTACGCTGAATCAAATAGTGATACTTCCGAAGTGTACCGACTGCTAGAAAGTGGATTTTTTGAAGAAAACCTTCGTTTTTCGTACATAAAATACTTATTATTCGTAAATGTGGTAGTGAGCATGAAGTAACACCTTTCTACTCAATAAAAACACCGAATTTCTAGCTGATTGAAGTTTTTGTTGAGTTCCAAGGTGTTACTTCATGCTCACTACCATATCTACGAATAATGAGTATTTTATGTACGAAAAACGAAGGTTTTCTTCGAAAAATCCACTTTCTAGCAGTCGGTACACATCGGAAGTATCACTATTTGATTCAGCGTAACAAATTACATGGGAAATGATACCAAAACCGTCAAACCATCTTGAGGTCGAGGAGGACCATAAACCGCTTGAAACACTGGATTTGCTTGTAAAACACACGTTTTCTGGCATTCAAACTTAATTTACTCTTCCAATTTGAATGTTAAAAAGAAAATTGATAGACCGTTGAAAAGCTCACAATTTGAGCATGTTTTCTCCGAAGAGCGCCCATCGAAATGGGCAGGGATTTAGAGTGAAAACTTTGGTCGAAGAAAGTCAAGTTTCGAAAATTTTTTAAAGTTGGCTTTTTGACTTGATTTTTTGAAACTATTTTATTGCTGAAATATTTTGATTTTGCACTAGGTAGCTTGGGAATTTAACGCTTTTTCTATTGGTGTAGTCAGGTTTGAATTTTCAGGAGAAATAAGGGAGTTATGACCATATCAGTGTCGTAAGGTCGAAAAAACGAAGAAAAACTTTAAAGTGAAAAAAAAGGAATTTTGAGTGGGTTAAAAGAAAATTGCTAAGAGACATTTTTTGTTGGAAATACCTTGTAGAATCGAACCCTGAAGTTATGCCCATCGAAAGTGTAGACACCCTGTATATGTGAAAATTTTCTTTCCTCGCTAATAGGAAACAAATAACTCTCTACAAAATAGATTTTTTAAATGGTTTATGGATGAAGCAATCACAAAACATGATTAGTTATTTTTGTTACATTTCATCTAGTAATTGAAGTAGGTTTGCTATTCAAAAGTTTGATGCTGGATGCAAAAAATGATATTAAAAAACCAGGTCATGGGAAGACTGGATTGAACGATGCATAGCAAGGTAAAATGTTCCCGATTATGGTAAGATTTGTTCTCACTAGATGGCACCACTTTCAGTGCAAAATTCATTCCCGTTTTTCTTTGGAATGGCTTGACAAATTTCCATTCTATCCTCTTTGTTAATTTATCTTTTTAAATTTATTTTTATTGTTATTTACTCACAGCCGTTACAAATTTGAAGGAATAAGAAAATAAATTATTACTTCATAAAGTACAGAATAAATTAATCACAAATTGATAATAATGTCTCCCAAAAATTCAAAAATTACACTGACCGTACCCTTCCATTTTTGATAACTCCGGTATGTGCCGAGGTTGAATGGATTTTCCATGTACTTACTTAATTTTTTTTTTAGGATTTCGTTCCGAGAAGGTGAGTGGTTGACAGTCTCCAGGAGCACATTATCACTTATTTTTAGACCCACTCCAAAGAATCTGCAGTGCGGCGATTGCATACTGCAGTTCTGTGGAGATGTGCGTTTAAGAAGGTGTGGCCACTTCTTAGTTCCACTATGGACTTATAAGATTCTCGATGTGGAGCATATTATCACCGTAAAGAATCTTGGGTTCCTATTATTCAAGGGAAACAGGAATTTGTACCTGTTCCCTGACCGGCTTCGTGAATTCATCTCTCATTATTTTGCCAGAAGCCGATTTAAGTCGGTAGATGAGAGATCCGGAGTGTGTTGAGGATGAGGAAATGAAGCAGCTTTGATATTGTTATCATCAAATCTCTTTGTTATTGTTATCATCAAACTTCAGTTTGTACGTTTGATTTTGATTCTGAAAAAATGTCTTCAATGGATTCCCAACATCCATGGATTCATGGATCATTTTCCGTTTAAGTTAATGTTGTACAAATTTGAACATTTTTTGAAGTAATAGGAATCCAGAGCTTAAGGCATTACTAGCAGAATAGAAACCAAATTTAAGATCAAAAATCATTTCATTAGATCGAGCTTTTTAGAATCTCTTCCATTTTGAAACATAACATAGTGGCGATGTTGTGTTCTGCGTGTAGTCGAGTGAGGACGATGGTCCTCTCGATGCGCTGAATTGTTCCTAGCCTGAATCTCACTCAATGGAGAGACTGATCCCTAGAGCCTAGGGCTTTAGCACTCCGTCCGCGGCGCCTCGCGGCCGACCGTCCAGATAAGTGCTTATAAAATCTATCCGCTAACCTCGGCGTCTGATGACTGACCCACTGACGGGAGGTGGAACATTTACCTAGTGAGGCCTACTGTTCTGAAGAGGTCCCTAAGGGGAGCTAGAGGTTCGGCGGCTATATGGGACAAACCATTTCCTCGGAAGAACTGAGTTGTAGGTAAGACAAGAAATGATAAGTCGGATAGACGAGATACGAATGCATGTAGGAAGACCCCTGAGTGCGGCTTATATACTCTAGCTATTATGGTGAGGGGAGAGTGGAAAAGAGGTGACGTCAGATGACGTGTTCTTTCCCTTCCTCACCTCATCCGTTTTGGTGATGACTCGTGCTTCTCTGGGTTATTTTATTGGAGAACTAACGAACATAGATGTATGACATTACAGGCAACTTTTGAAACTAAATTCGGGACAATTAGCTTTGACGGTTGTACCGGGATAACTTTATTTTTGACTTCTTGAAAGTTTCCGATATTTGAGATTTAGATGAGTTAGAGCTAGATGATACGGTCTTTGTATTGACCATCCGGCGTCTCACCGTTGATGTCGATTTTCACTTTTTTGTTGAAATTTTTCATAATATGATGTCAAATAGTATTATCAAAATAAAATGATTAAATAAATCCAGGGGTTTTCTCAATAAGGTATAATCCTTGATACTTGATATCTCAGAAAAAAACGGTAATAAAAATAAATTTGTAAATATTAAATTATACTATTTTTAAACAATACTTACATCATAAAATTAATACAATCTGACAAAAAAAATTTAAATAATTTTTAAAACAATACAAAAATATCAAATGGTAATGTAATTTATATTTGAAGAATCTACAAATAGATGGCCATCGTTTTGAAAAATCATTAGGGAAATTTAGGGTCGAATTTGTCTCTCCCAAAATGGAGTTTTCTTCCTACACTCTCAGTACAGTGAGTAACATTTGATTAGAACGTGAGAACTTTCCCTCAAAATGGTACTCTTGGAACCATCATGTATAGAATGGAAGAGTGAAGGCCAAAAATCACTTCCTTGGATTATATATGTATATGCCTAAATACAATGAGAAGCTAGCACCTGTTACTCCAATTCCTTAAGTTCGGACGTGGTCATTGAGGATGTGAAATTCAACTTAGTTGGAAGCTTCAAGGTTCGGATTTAGTTAGTCCATTACGTGAAACCACCATGTCGGAGTTGTAAACTATCCCGAACACGAAATTCCGAGTCTATTAGCCGCGAGTAACGATTCGGCTCGTCGAAGTCAGAACTTCATTAGAGCTCATTCCAGTGTTGAAACTTCGACTTCACGGGTAGAAATTATCAAGTGCAGGCTCCGCATCCACACTCAGCCTGGAGAGAAGGCAGCCCTTAGTTTGTGCTCAACAACATAGTGGATAGTTTCTGCCCTCTTCGATGCAGGCGAAGGTGGGTGAATCAGAGCATGATTGATAGTTGAGAATCCAATAGTTTCTCACGATTTTGACGAAGAGTTACAGCTAATGTTGCTTCCTCATTGGCAAAGGTTGGAAAACCTCAAAATTGCAGTGAAATGAAAATGTTTACCGTGCCGAGAACCTGGCGCAGCTTCTCGTATTTACAAAATTTATTGATCCGATCACAATAAATCATACTGCAAAGGACATCGTTATCTTGAACTATGAGTGTGGAGCTACGAATCAAGATTAGTCTGAGTCATAGAACTGACAATATCCCCTGCAGCAGCACATAGATAAGGAGGTATTACAGGTCTTCCCACTTGAGCTTCCAGATGCCCCTCATAGGCTATGCGTTTCTTTCATACTCAAGGAAAAATCTCCCAATAGACTTATTATTCCCGCGTTAATACTTCGAAATATAGTGTAATGTGCTTCGATAAGGGAGTGGAAGAGGAGCGGAAACTTGATTCAAGAAGAGTCGGATTGAGATAAACAAATGAATTGGTTTTAAACGAGAAGTTAAAAACTCAACCACAGAGGCCTCATAAAATTTGGAGGAAATTATGGTAGAGATGATTGTGAATCAGTATTTGTATGTTGGTAAATTGACTCTTGGGTCTACAGATTAATTGGTCCATATTGACAATTTACCACATCTCAAGGAATCAGAGGTGAAATTGGATTCGATCACGGCTACTTTGGCAGAACTCCTTGCTATGACATTATAAGTTGAAGTTGGGACTAATAACTGTTCAACAGCGAGTCTGTTCAAGACCTCCGGGGGTTGCAACTAGGAATAGGAAAAATTGCATTGAAAAATTACAGTTGCAACACTTAAGTCACTCAAGTAGAGACGTTTTTTTGGCATTTGGAGCTCCAATTTGTTGAAAATGTTAACAACGTTGGATTAGTTACACTGGAAGAAGCTAGCAGAGCTGTGAAGAGTGAAAGAAGGATGAAAAAGAAAACTGGGGATAGAAGAACTAGTAATATCATAGACAGCCTTCTTGTTGATATTAGAGTTACAGGATTTTTTTCTTCGTTTTTTGGGCATTATTTGGTTTCAACAAGACACATCACACATCGCTAACAGCACACATTTCTATAGCATCGATGGATGTTTTGAGGGAATACTTCTCAGAACGCCTCATCTCAATCAGGAGCGATTTGCAGTGGCCGGATCTCCAAATTTGTTCCCTCGTGATTTTTTCCATGGGGTATTTTGAAATGCTGTGTTTATGTGAACCATCCTTTAAGATTTAAAGAACGACATCAGGAAGGAATTTCCAACTTAACACCTGAGATGCTTGAAAGAGTCATGGCAAACGTCAGAAATCTGTATAAATTCAATGAATTGAGAATGGAGGACGTCACCTAAGTCTTCAAAACTATGTAAAACAAAAATTAAGTAGTGTAGCATTTCTACGTTTTTGTCATTTATAATTACGTTTAGGATCACTTCTGATCCTTTTTCTACTCTTCTTATATTTGCCACCATGTCCTCACCATTTGATTCACTACTTTTCTCATCATCCGAAGTACCTCCAACCTTATTCTTGTGTCTATTATTCCCTCTTCTCTTGATTTTTACGTTTGCTGACTTGAGGCAAAATGGTTTCTCCCTTTACATGCTCTGCATACTTCTCCTAGAGCCGGACATATTCATCTCTCCATGTCCATTTCACCACATCTAAAAAATGTTTTCCTGGAACCAATTCACTTATCCCCGATTTATAATGTTTCTGGAATTTTGATGAACTTTGTTGAACAAGTTGTACGTTCTGTTGAAGTTTCTTCCGTTCAGGGAGTTGTGGGCTTTTTGTATAAATACAAATGCAAAATTTCGCATCTTATCAGTGTTTTCAGATATCCTTTCCTGTTGAATTTTAGCCTGTTTTAATATTCGGCAAAGTTTTTTCAATTTCTTCTAACGTGATATCAACTGTTGGAACTGTTTTAATATATCTTTTAATATCCCTTGATGCCACCCTAAATTTCGAAGCCCAAACAGCATCTGGTATCGAAATTTTTCATCCATCGAATTTCCGTATCGGCACTTCGACGAATTTTAATGTAACCGTAATGAGAACTTTGCAATATACTCATTTTCTTCTCTTTTCAAGTCTAGCAAACTTCAATCTTTCAGAAAGTGAAGTATCGCCCCGGCCATAATTTTTTTTCCAACACTGTTACTAAATCCTCAAACCTTACCTCCTCTCCCTTTGGGGAGAAAAAATCCACCAAAATTTTAAACGACTTGGTTCTTATCTTCGCGAATAGGTAGTACCTCTTTGTTCGCTATTGATAATCTTACCAGCCTTTATTGCTATTTTAAACCGCTTTATCCAATTCTCCCATACTCCCGTTCTATCATGAATGCTCTCATGTCGATTCTTTGCGATATACCTGAATCTTCTCTTGATCCTGTTGGTATTTCCACAGAGTCTTGTGACTGAGATCTCCTTCCTCTCCTCCGCGCCATTGTCAGTTTTTCCCGTCGCCAAAATGTGGTATCTCACGTATTAGTACAGTTATATACTAAACGAAATCTAATATATATGTGAATTACGAGAGTACCAGACAAGAATTGAAATATTTATTGTTTATAATGAAACTAGTAACCAACCAGGTTACCATCATCAGGCTGCTACATGTACTTGCATTGTAAAAACCAAATTACAATCTTTCTAGTTCATCCTGTATTATTTCCCTGACCAAGTTAACTTGTCTGACTCGTCCTTCGTTTTCCTAATTCTCCTCGTTCTCCGCGGTTGTCAAAAGCCGCTCACCGACGGCCGCTCAATTTTTCCTCGAGAGAAGAAACGCGATAAGATGACCTCGCGTGGTTTGCGGCAGGTCGGAGAGCAGTCCGAGCGCGGCTTTTTTAAAAGCGTCCTCGCGTGTCGACGAACCGACGAGTTACGACTGACAGTTTTTTTTTTCTACTCGCCGATCGGCATCCTCTCTTCCGTACGTATTGGTCGAGGGTGGTCAATACCTTTTCTGTAGTCGAGAATGATGTGAGAACACATCTCGAAGTGCATACGATCACGCTGGGAGAGCCCTCTCCTACAGAAGCCTACAGAAGCCCTCTCAAAAATTTTTAAAAATTCAATACTAGTTAAAATTGGTTAAAAATACCTTTATTTCGAGAGTTTCCGAGCTAGAGCACTCTTGAAAATTTTAACCCTCAATTTTTACGCCATAGAAGTGACTGACATCAACCAAAAGCTTCGCGGCACAACTAGAACCCAAATGGAGCCCATATATCAAATTTGAACTAAATCGGTCCAGTGTTGCTAAGAAAAGTGCCGCGTACATCGGACGAACGGACAATTTTGGTTTACTATTTTCAATAATGGAAACACAAACCTTTCAAACCTTTGGAATCGACCAAGAAAACAAATTTTTAACACCCCCTCAAAATTTGTTGGTTTACGTTTCAAGGTACGTAGAATCCAAAAATCGAATGAAACGCTGCTAATTATTACACAATGGTTTATTACTTTTCTATAGATCACTCGTCTGCAAAGCCACCAACCATCCAACATGGAGAAAAACATCGATCGTATTTCGGTCAGCTATAATTTGAACGATGATTAGGCCTCTTTTGCGATTCACACTTGTGTTTCTGATTTATCGTACGTCCAAACCTTAAATTCTCGTAGTGAGCGAACGGTTTGTCCTACAGAGCTCCGGGTGATCTCAAAAAATTCTAAAAATTCTATAGAATCTTTAGTTGAAGGAAAAACAATACCTTTATAATATAAAGGTATAAGGGGAAAGCACCAGTAGTGGACATGTTAAGAAAATCGTGTGCGATTTTTTGTGTTTCCTCATACATTTTTAGCTTTAAAACTGTTTTTTGGGTGTCTGCATGTTCTTCAGACATTTTTCATTGATTTTAATCGATGGAATCACAGATTTTATAAATTTTCGAAGAAATAGAGTCAAAATTTGTAGAATAATAGAATACACCAGTAGTGGACAGGTAAAATTTTTGAATGTCAATGTAGTGGACACTTGATGACCCAGTAGTGGACACGTGGTATATATCAACAAGACAATGTAAAATTTGGTTCATCATCATGTATAATAATTTATTCAATCATACAAACACATGGAACAAATTGTTGCAAGGCACTCAAATCACAGAAAATTTTAAAATATGCGAGAGATAAATTGTTTAACAAGAACCCGTTTCTTGAAATCCATCCCTTATCGCCTGATCTAATTGTTCTTGAGAGTAATTTTGAATTTTCTTTTTTCGCATCCCTCCTCCTCTTTTCTTTTGTGCTTCATTTTTGCCATGGAAGAAAGTAAAAATAAACAATGAATAGAAAATCCCAAAAAAATGCCATTCAAATATCCATTCAAAGTGAGCACTAGTAAAGGACAGTTCATGTACTAGTAGAGGATACCTCTGTACTAGTAGTGGACATCACTTGTACTAGTAGAGGACACCCCTGTCCGCCTCTGCTCCGCAACATAAGATTCATTTGAAAATCGTACAGTGAGCTAGTTGCAATATAAATGAATAAGTGGCAAATGATAAAAATAACCTCTCTTGAAAAGGGAAGATGCGACAGTAGTGAACAGGGGTGTCCACTACTAGAGCATCCAACATTTTTGCTGCACTAGAAGCGGACGAGAAAAATAAACCATTGTGTAATAATTTGCAGCGTTTTTATTCGATTTTCGGATTCTAAGTACCTTGAAACGTTGAATATCAAAATTTAATATTGAGGGGGGTTAAAATTATTTTTTCTTGCACGATTCCAAAGGCTTATTATTGGAAATAATAAACCAAAATGGTGGATTTATGAGGAGACGTCCCTGGGGCGTCTCCATCCGTCAGGGAACTACTCACGTCCATCCCCGGATTGGAGGTTAATGCTTTGACAACCACTTAAGTCCTTGTCGATAAAAATACTGTCTGACTGGTCCTCCGAAGAATAATGTATATGGCCAAAAATGTTCCCATATTTATGCAAAATGGCCTAACAACATCCATGGTAACTGCTTTCAGAACTTTATATTTTAGCCGAATCCAGCACCCTTGTAGCTTCATCTATTATGGATTATGAACCGTTGAAACAGCTCATGATGAAACACGGGCAAACCTCGGCCTCTGCAGGTGATGAATAGCTAACTGGCACTGCGAGGTTGAAATCGCAATTGTATTTTGGTATATTGATTCGCGCCCTTTGTTCGAAGCGAACCACGTTTAGAGCGCATTGAATAAGCAATGGTTCTGAAAGCCCGACTGAGGGAACTGAATTTGAACTGTTTATTGCAAAATGCTGAACCCTTCTGAAACGTTGGAAGTAACGGGTAAAACTCCTCGCGTCATTTCTTGCGGCCCTCGTTTTGGTTAAATTATCTAGTGCTGGTTTTGTTGGCGCAAATTCCCATCTGAGTGGATAAATTCGTAGTAGAGGTGATAATAAAGAGAAAATCTGCCGAGTGGGTGTGGCGCGGAGCTTTATCGTATCCATAATTCGATTTTAGTTTATTATTTGCAATAATGAACCATTGGAATCGAGCAAGAAAAAAGTTTTAACCCATCTTCAAATTTAGTTGGTTTACGTTTACCCCCAAACGTGTTGGTTTACGTTTCAAGGTACGCATAATCCGAAAATCAAATAAAAAATTTTCCGTCCGCCGTCCGCCGCATTTTTAGGACGTCCCACAGTAAGACTTGGGCGTCCTTATGCGATTGATCTGAGGTAAAGGAGGACAACACTCAACAGAAGAAAAATAACCACACAGTAATCCGTTTTAGACCATTCTGAATCCTAATCCGCGAGAAAAATCATAGGTGTATGTCTGTGTGTGTGAGACAAAATCTTATGCCCAGGCCTTAGTTTTCAACCGATTTTCGTGGTTCTTTTTTTATTCTACATGGAAATTTATCTAGTTGTGCACTTTCTCGCCGGAATTTCGAGTTTTGAATTTTAAGGGGGGGGGAGGAGGGTTAATGCTCAAAAAACGTGCATTTTTGGGCATAACACTACAAACCCTGCCCAGGCCTCAATTTTCAACCGATTTGAGTGTTTCTTTTTTTGTTCGACTCAAAAATCTTCCAAATTGCGTAATATTTCACCAGAGTATCAAAATTAGCATGGGGAAGGGGCGAGTGGGGGGATAATATCCACAAAATAACCGATTTTTCAATATTTCGGTTCCTTTATAGCTTACTAATTGTATCCAAGCTTAGAAAATGGGGAAAAATTCTCATTATACCACTGGATTTTCACGAATTATTTTCTTTACCACTATGGAACTAATAGTGGTGCCAGGGCATCATAAGCCGCATATTTCACGATTTTTTAAAAATGTTTTGCTTCTGAGTCTACCAAGGTAGCGGAAGCTTTGTTTTCACTTTTCATGGACGTAAAAAAAAGTTCTCCAAAATAAAAATTTTCTCTCGCGTTTTGCGTCTTAGACCTTTTTGAACAATTTTGGTTCCATGTCTGTGTGTCTGTCATGAATTCCTTGTAACGCGCATAACTTTATGAAGTTATTGTCCGATTCCTATGAAATTGACATGACATTGACATGCATATCCGCAATTAGTGACGATTCGATGTACCTTTCGATGCGATATTTAACATCGAAATAATATCGGAAGACAGTATCGATATCGATAAAATATCGGAAGAAAAATATCGATATCACTGATATCGACAGAATATCGAAACAAAATTATTGATGTAACATTGTCACTGAATTTTTTTTCATCAATATCAGTGATATCTATAGAATATCAAAAGAAAAATACTGATTTCACTGATATCGAATATGTTTTGTCATTTATTTAAAAACCAATATCAGTGATTACCATAAATTATCGAAAGAACAATATCGATTTCACTGATATCGAATATGTTTTTGCATCTTCTTTTTTTATTTTTTATTTTTTAAATCAATATCAGTGATATTGATAGAATATTGAAAGAAAAATTAGTAGAAGTATAGATTGAATTAAAGGAAAAAGGCGAGAGCGAATTGTACACACGGAGACATGAACGAGAAAAAGAGTTTATTGAGGTGGCAGTGGTGCCAACCTAACGAGACTAAAAACCCTAAATCTAACATCCCCCCTCAATTTAAATCATTTTGACAAAATATTGAAATTGTATAAACATCATAGACTTGAACAAAAAAATTCAAGAGATCAAAAGAATATGAGATCGTAAAATATAAAATTGTATCCCAATTTTTAAACAATATATCATTTAATATGAACAACATTATAAAACATAATATTCATCACAATATAATCAGTCTTCATCAAGTTTATTAAAATCTTAATCTACAGTTTCAACAAATATAAATCAGTAAATAATTTCTTTTAGTTTGTATTTCGTCATAGTTGTAACATAGGTACCAATTTAGTTAATCAATTTTTTTTCAAGTTCATCAAATTTCGAAAATGAACAAATTTTGTCGCTTTTAGAGCTTTTGTTAAAATATTCAGATTCAGAGTTCCCCTCTTGAAAGCTTTGAGAGAATCCCCACTTGCGATCTTTATCTCCACAGGTCGGTCCAAGTTTACCACGTCAATCATAAGATCTGCTACATGTTCCATCACGAGATTCTCCGTTGCTCCACTGTCAATCACGAAATCGATATGATTAGAAATCGAATTGAGAGCAAACTCGTGTTCTGAATTGATTGCATCGGAGGATTTTTCGATGATTTGCGTAATGAAGCTTACATCGGGGCTTCCATCATCGTCATCAAAACAGTTGTTTTGGGCCAAATTTGCAAATTTACGTCTTGGTTGATCGCGAACTCGATATCGATTCGAGGAGTTCGATCTTTGAGCCATCGATTCCTCCCTCGCCGATCGATTTCTGCAAAATTTCTTAATATGCCCAAATTTATTGCATCTGTGACACTTAATACTTGAATTCGGACGTTTTTTCGACATCATATATGCTCTCTCATCACCTTGACTTGGGTATGAAGCGGAATCCTTGGATTTTAACTCTTGCTTGAGTAGACGACCCTTCACGAAGTCAAGATTCACTTAATCTGATGCCATAGTTTCAATCGCAGTTATTACAACGTCATATTTGTCAGGCATTGTCAACAATAGGTAGCATGCCTTGTCTGTGTCATCGAGTTTGGCTCCGGCAGCTTCGAGATCTCTAAGTAGAGACTCAACTACGATGAAATGATCTTGCAGATCATCAGAGTTGCATTTCAGTTTTAGCAACTTTTTCATGACGTACAGTTTTGAAAACGGCGATTTTCTTTTGAATACACTGTCGAGGGATTCCATCATATTCCGAGCTGTTTTCGCATCCTTGACATATTCGAGATGTCTATCTGTGATGCATTGCACGATTATACAGCACGCCTTAGTCTCCATCTTGGCGTAATTCACCCTCTGATCGACAGTCAGCTTTTTCTCGTCATCATCCGAGATTCGTACGGCTTCTAACACACCTTCTTTGTCGAGAAGGCATTCAACACTAAACCTCCAGTTAGAGTAGTTAGCTGCATTCAGTTGCGGAAGAGGCAAATTTAGAGACGACATGCTTTCCACGCAACTGGTTCAATACCTCCAATGGCGCCGAGCAGTCTAAACGAACCCACGAAACTTCGAGCAACGAATTTCGCGTCGAGACCCGTAAAAATCGCACTGAATCGCGGAAAATTCACCATAAACTCGTCCCTGACAGTTTCACGCACGGAAACGTTACTATAAGGCACAAAACCTAGTAGAAATATAGATTGAATTAAAGGAAAAAGGCGAGAGCGAATTGTACACACGGAGACATGAACGAGAAAAAGAGTTTATTGAGGTGGCAGTGGTGCCTACCTAACGAGACTAAAAACCCTAAATCTAACAAAAATACTGATATAGAATATGTTTTGTCATCTTTTTTTAATCAATATCAGTGATTACCATAAATTATCGAATGAAGAATATCGATTTCACTGATATCGAATATGTTTCTGCATAAATTTATCGATTAGGAGAAATTGATATATTACAGTGGGAAGGAATGTAACCATCACAACCGATAATTTTTTTTCTTTCAATACCTATCAATGTTTTCCTTTCAATATTCGATAATATCGCAAGGAAAATATCGATACAAATATCGGAAATATCGAAACAAAATATCGATATCAATAAACCTCGAAAGTATCGAATCGTCACTATCCGCAATAGGCTAAGGGGGTCCCAGTCGGTCGCCGTTCGTTCTTCGTTCCGGGTCAGTATTTCACAAAATTGAAAGCGCAAAAACTTGAAAAGTTGTACCTAAATTTTAGAGGAGTTTAGAAATTCATTAGAGCACGGCCCTAGGTAATCGATAAACTGAAATATTGCCGCTGGGATCATCAAAATAGAACAATAATTGAAAGAGAAATATGGGAAAACCCGTTTATTCAGTAGTTTTTCCCTTTCCTGTTTGGCAATTATTGTTCCATTTTGATTATTCTGGCGGCAATATTTCAGATTTTCAATTCCCTAGGGCCGTGCACTAATGAATTTCTAAAATCCTTCAAAATTTCAAATGTAGGCACGACTTTTTGAGTATTTGCGCCTTCAATTCCGCGGAATACTAAGAACGAAAGGCGACCGACTGAGACCCCCGTAAGCATGTCTCATTACTTCACTATAGATTCCTCGAGATCGGCCTCGATACTACTTTACTACCCAGGTGGTGAGGAAAGTAAAACTGTCAGGAGAAAAACCGGTTCCGCCGGTCAGTCGTTCTTCGGTTACTCGGAGGCTAATTTCGGCTGAACTCGCACCGGTGAAATCCTCGATTTCGATTTCCCCATTTCGAGTGATTTCCGTTTCGATTACCGCGATTTGTCGAGGAGAATTCGATTTTTCGAATTGAAGGGAAAAAATGGAGGTGAAAAACACGTTGAGCGTTTTCGTAGACAACCGATGAAAATCAGATGGTGGGAAATCGGCGGGGAGGGAAAAACGTCGAAAATCCTGTTACGTTTCTATTTGGGATGGAGGAAAATGGGGGTGGAAAATGGGGGGAGGAAAATGGGGGGGCGGAGGGACCGAGGTTGATTATTTCCGGCACTGTGACGGTGGAAAACGGGATTATCGCAGGAAATGGACGTTGGTGGAAATCGCGGAACCCCCGCTCACTGCCGTCGAAGATCCCTCTCCTGCGGCGGTTCTACGCTCCGTTATTGCGGTACGGGGTTCGGGTTATGAGGTTTTGAACCCCCGAAACGGCGACGGCGGGATCCAGGAGGGAGCGGAATCCCAGAAACGAGTCCAAAAGGCGGTTTAAACCTTCCAATGGAAACAAGTTGGAAATCCGCCTTCACCTCCCCGCTTCGTTCTATAGAGGGAGGTCCCTCGTTTTCATAATGAAAAGACCCCCCCCCCTCCACGCAATGACTGAACATTATTCACTATTACCTTTACTATCAACCTTCTCCTCCACCTCTTCCTCCACCTCCACCTCCACCTCCACCTCCTCCTCCACTTCCACCTCCACCCGATTGTTGAAATTTGCTCAGTTTTGTACGCTTTGGACCTTTTGAAATGAAGAGCCGCAGTCCTATCACCAACAGCTCACAATTGGGTTCCACTTTCCGGGTATTTTCTCACGTTGCAGGGTTTTATTGAAGACTTATGAAAGCACTGAGAGCTGGTGTTTGAAGTAGATTGATTCTCCACCATTATTACTGTCAACCTCCTCATCCAAATCCACTACATCCACCTCCACATCATCCACCACCTTTACCTTCTCCACCACCTCATCATCTCCGTCACCTCAATATTCTCACCACCATATTTACTGGTAACTCACCACCACCTCCATCCCATCCACCACCAACCAACTACTCAGTCTCCTCCACCATCTTCATCTTCTCCACTCCATCCTCCTCCTGGACCATCACCTTCTTGTCAAAGTCTAAATAAACTTAATTTTGCCTGACTTTGCCTGTTTTTGGCTTTTAGAAATGAAAAACCGCAGTCCTATTGTAGCATCGCTACATTGTTGTGTAGTAGGTAGCAGCATCCTGCAGTAGTTGTGTTCGGGCTCCATGCTACTAGGCAACGCATGGAAACGGTCAAAAAACTCCCAAGTGAACTTAATTCAATAATTTACGTGCTTGACATAATATGTCATAATAATATTATTATAATTAGTCATAAAAATATTTATGTTCAATAAACGCATGACCGTTTATAACCCGAGTGTCCAGTTACTACAGAATATAGACGACATCATCATTATAGGCTCCACTGCTGAGGAACATATGTCGAGGGTGCGGCAAGTACTTCATTGCTTGAGTACAGCTGGCCTCAGGACTCAGGTAGAAAAGTGTGAATGGTTCCAGAATCAAATTACTACTTAGGCCACTTGATGGACAAAGGCGGTATCAGACCAACTAAAGAACATCTAGAAGCAATAGCAAAAATGCCCCATCCGACAAATCCCAAAGAACTACGCGCGATATTGGGCTCGATAAATTATTATAGTAAATTTGTCCCGAATCTTCAGTCTGTTTGTGCCCCATTGCACCAATTGCTATGTAAGGGGGCTAAATGGAAGTGGACATCTCAGGAAGACAAGATTGTAGAGGAAGTGAAAAACTCTCTCCTGAGGGCAGGTTGTTTGGCCCATTATGATTCATCGTTGCCCTTCATACTTTCGACAGATGCAAGTGACGTGGGCGTGGGAGCCGTTCTTTTTCATAGATACCCTGACAAGATTGAGAAACCCATATACTATGCATCTAGGACGTTGTCACTTCCAGAAAAAAAGTACTCGGCGATTGACAAAGAGACCCTAGCCATAATTTTTGGGGTGTCGAAATTCAGGCAGTACTTGATAGGAAGGCATTTCGCTAATTCATTTGCTTGGTGAGAGGAATGAAATTCCAAAACTGGCTGCAAATCGACTCACCAGATGGGCCCTTACATTGTCAGCGTTTGATAATGGAATTTGTAGGGTACCTACCTACAGTCATTTTTATTTTTCAGTTTTTAATTTACTCATTTAGTTATTTGAACCAGTTTGTTTAGTTGATTGACCATATGTCAATCTGGTTACCTTGGAATATAAAACAATAAAATTTCATTCTCTTCTCGAAACTCTTGGAGTCAAGATTATTACTAATTTAAAATTTCTTTCTAAGTTCAAAATCTTATAGGAGTGGTTAAGGAAAAGTAACCCCCTATAAATTGGTGACCTTTTCTTTTCCAAATTATGGCTCAAGGGAGTAGCGACTCTTCGGTGTTAAGGCTGCAGTCTTCTAACTCAGGTAATGAAGTCGAAAGTAATACCAGTGCGTTTCACGTAAAACTTCCCGCATTCTGGCCACAAAAACCAAAGATATGGTTCTCTCAGGTCGAAGCTCAATTCAAGCTCAAGCGAATCACAGCTGAGTCTACCCGATTTGATTATTTGTTAGCTCAACTTGATAACGCATATGTTGAAAACATTTATGACTTGGTAGATTCAGATGTAGCGGATAAGTATACCCAAGCTAAAAATAGGCTAATCGCTATTTATCAGGAGAGTGAAGAATCCCAGATCAAGAAAATCACAAGCGGTTTAGAGCTAGGAGGATTGAAACCAAGCCAGTTATTACGTAAAATGAAATCTTTGGCTGGAACGAGTGATTTTTCGGACAAAGTTTTCAAAACACTTTGGCTCGAAAAGCTACCAGAGCAAGTGCGTAGCGTGTTAGTGATTGCCGAAGGAAACCTCGAGAAACTGGCACTACTAGCAGATAAAGTATGCGAAGTGAGAAATGTTGATGAAATGCACTCTGATTTCAGTTCAGCACAATCAGCACCTCCACAATCCAGCAGTGCTACCCTTGAAGCTTTAGCACGCGCCGTCGAAGAGATTCAACACCAACTCTCTGAACTTCGATCCAGGTCACGCGATTCAAGCAGGTCAAGCCTCGCATCAAGCCGTTACAGAAGCAGAAGTCGTCAAAGGTTTGATCCAAATGGGAAATTTTGCTATTTCCATTACAGATTTGGTAGGAAATGTAGACCAGACAAATGCAAGGCACCGGGTAAATGGGAAAATAAGGGAAACGAGAGCAGACAGTATCATTAGCTGCTCTTGGTGCTGTCAACAAGATTTCAAATGGCAGCTACAGACTTTTTGTGACTGACAAAAGGTCCGGAATAAGGTTTTTGGTGGACAGTGGTGCAGATGTTTCTGTCTTGCCTGCCAAAAACAACCAAAAAGGCGAACCAACAAATTACAAACTTTTTGCTGCAAACGGAACTGAAATTCCTACTTTCGGATTGAAATTGATGAATTTGGATTTGGGGTTGAAGCGAAAATTCGAATGGCCGTTCATCATAGCTAAAACAACCAAAGGAATTTTGGGAGCAGATTTCCTTCATCATTTCGATTTGCTCATCGATCTAGCTAAGCGAAGGCTAATCGACAACAATACCAAATTAAGCATTTTGGCCCACATAACTGAAATTTCAGATGCTGATAACCTCAGTACAATCCAAAACAATAACCAGTTCGGAGATCTTCTCAAAAAATTTCCAAACTTGACAAAACCCACCTTGGTTCCAACTGAAATTTTCCACGAAGTCAGACACTACATCTCTACCACATCAGGACCACCAGTCTTTGGTAAGGCTCGTAGACTTGATCCTGAACGTCTCAAGCAGGCAAAACAGGAGTTCCAGTTTTTGCTTGACAATAACATTATCAGGCCTTCTAAATCCGAATGGGCGAGTCCATTACATATGGTCAAAAAGAAAAACGGGACATGGAGATGTTGTGGGGACTACCGTCGTCTGAATGATCGGACAATTCCAGACAGGTACCCTCTACCTCATATTGGAGATGTCAATCAAATTTTGGAAGACAAAACCATATTCTCTAAAATCGACTTACTTTCGGCATACCACCAAATTCCAATGGCAGAAGAAGATAAATCTAAATCAGCAATCATCACACCGTTCGGACTTTTTGAGTACAATTACATGCCTTTCGGTCTCAAAAATGCACCAGCAACCTTCCAGAGATTCATAAATTCTATACTGTTTGGCCTAGATTTCTGTTTCGCATATCTAGATGATATTTGTATAGCATCTAAGACAGAGGAAGATCATAAAAAACATGTCGAAATTGTATTCAAAAGATTGGACAAATTTGGCATAAAAATTAATGTTGCAAAATCCGAATTTGCTGTCAGGGAAATAATCTTTTTAGGTCATTTGATATCTGCAGATGGAACGAAACCGGATCCTGAAAAGGTGAAGGTAATTCAGAACTACGTGCGTCCTACAACAGTTCGTGAATTGCGAATGTTTTTAGGCACAGTGAATTTTTATAGAAGATTTGTCAAAAATGCAGCAGAACATCAAGCAATTTTAAATGAATATTTGAAAGGAGCGACCAAAAAAGACAACAGACCGATTGACTGGACTGACGAAGCTACTCAAAAATTTGAAATGTGTAAAGAAATGGTAGTGCAAGCAGCAACATTAACATGCCCAAGTGCAAAATACGAGTTAGGATTGTTTGTGGACGCTTCCGATTTCTCTGTCGGAGCGGTACTGCAACAAAAAGAAGAGTTAGGGTGGAGACCAATTGGGTTTCACTCTAAAAAACTTAACAATGCTCAGAAAAGTTATAGCACATACGATCGGGAACTGCTGAGTATATACATGGCAGTGAAATACTTCAAACCTTTCATTGAGGGTAGAGTATTCTCCATTTACACCGATCACAAACCACTCATATTTGCATTTAAACAGAACAATGATAAAGCTTCACCACGACAACTTCGACATTTACATTTCATTTCACAATTTTCGACAGACATCAGACACGTTGCAGGAAATGAAAACCAAGTAGCAGATCACTTATCAAGGCTATCAGTGGACGAAATCAAAACAGTGGATTATACTCAAATTGCAAGTGCTCAGGAGAATGATGTTGATCTTGAGACTCTTCTCAAATCAAACACATCTCTAACACTGAAAAAGTATCCAGTTCCACCAGACAAAAGTTTATGGTGTGACATATCCACAGAAAACATACGACCATACATTCCATCAAAATTTCGATTTGCTATTTTTCAACAGTACCATTCATTAGCACACCCTGGAGTGAAAGCAACCACAAAATTGATTTCCTCCAAGTGTGTTTGGCCAAAAATGGAACATGACATCAAAGAATGGGCGAAATCATGCATGTCTTGTCAGAAAAGCAAAATTTCGCGTCATGTCAAATCACCATTGGGAGCATTCCCAAGAGTTGATGAGCGGTTTGCTGACGTCCATTTAGACATTGTTGGACCGTTACCTGTCTCAGAAGGTTACTCGTACTGTCTGACATGTATAGACAGATTTACAAGTTGGGTTGAGGTGATTCCACTAAGAAACATTGATGCTGAAACCGTCGCAAAAAAGTTTTTCAATGAGTGGATAGCTAGATTTGGTACACCAAAACGTGTATATACCGATCAAGGTCGTCAATTCCAGTCCGAGCTATTTCACTCATTGGCAAAACTATGTGGAATCACTCTCCATAGAACCACGCCATACCATCCTCAGGCTCAAGGAAAAATCGAGAGATTTCATCGAACGATGAAAGCAGCCATCAGAGCCCACGAAAAGAGGAAGTGGACGGAAGTTCTCCCCACAATTTTACTTGGCGTTCGAAGCTCCATCAGATTAGAAGCCAATTCATCAATCGCAGAGATGGTCTACGGGATGCCTCTTCGATTACCCGGCGACTTTTTCGCGGAATCGGGAGATGAACCAAACGAAGAAAATTTCGTAACGAAGTTGCGGCTGAAGATGAAGGAGTTGAAGCCGTTGAACGTTAAAAACAAGAGCAAATTCACTCCTTTCATCTTCAAAGATCTTGGAGATGCCACTCATGTTTTCGTAAGGATAGATAAACTGAAACCCTCTTTAGCACAACCTTACGAAGGACCCTTCAAAATTGTACAAAGGACAGAAAAATTTTTCACTTTAGAAATCAAAGGAGCAAAAGTAAACATTTCAATCGACCGTTTGAAGCCAGCCTATTTGATGACAGAAGAACAGAAGACGGACATACAGAAGACAGAAGAACAGAAGACGGACACACAGAAGACAGAAGAACAGAAGACTGACACACGGAAGACAGAAGATCAGAAGACAGACATACAGAAGAAAAACAAGACAAAATCTGGAAGAACTGTAAGATTCCCCGATCGTTACCGGATTCCCCAGAATTGAAGCGGAGTTCAGCGATGGCTCATCGCTGGAGGGGGAGTAGCTGTAGGGTACCTACCTACAGTCATTTTTATTTTTCAGTTTTTAATTTACTCATTTAGTTATTTGAACCAGTTTGTTTAGTTGATTGACCATATGTCAATCTGGTTACCTTGGAATATAAAACAATAAAATTTCATTCTCTTCTCGAAACTCTTGGAGTCAAGATTATTACTAATTTAAAATTTCTTTCTAAGTTCAAAATCTTATAGGAGTGGTTAAGGAAAAGTAACCCCCTATAGAATTCAATATCAACAAGGGAAAGACAACGTACCCGCTGACACATTATCTAGGCTGCCAGTGCATAATATAGAGCCGACGGAGTCTGAAATAGATGGAGCTGAATATGGGGACAGATTACTGCACATAAGGCTTGACGACATTGCCTTGAGCAGAAAGCATTTGCAAAAATCGACCATAGAAGATCCACTACTGTCAAAAGTAATAAGCCATGTTCAAAATGGATGGCCACAAAGCAAAACCGATCTTTCGGTTAAGGAACTTCACACATTCTTCGAAAAACGCCTGGAGCTCTCGTATGAAGTGAAGTTGTTATTGTGGCAGGGACGCTTGATCATACCCACTTCCTTGCGTAAGGCGGTGTTGGGAGTGTTGCATGACGGACATCCGGGGATCACTGGGATGCGTTCGGTGGCACGATGCCATGTCTGGTGGCCAAACATGGATGCAGATGTTTAGGTACACGTACAAACGTGTAGAACATGTCAACAGAACCGACCTAGAGAACAGGAAGTATTACTGTATTACTACTAATAATAATACTATTAATTACTAGTATTACTAATCCTGTAATACTATTACTAGTATTACTGGACAGTGCCACATGAACCATGGTCCAGAGTACATATTGATTTCTGTGGACCATTTCAGACCAAATATTGGCTCATAGTCGTTGATGCTACCACTAAATGGCTTGAGGTCTTCCCGATGGATAGAATCACGTCAACCAGAACAATATACTTACTTCGAGAGTTATTCGCAAGATGCGGTCTTCCACGTACAGTTGTGAGTGACAATGGACCACAATTCACGAGTGTAGAATTCAAAACGTTTTGTGAGGACAACAACATCAACCACATCACTTCGAGTCCATATCACCCCAAAACGAATGGATTGGCCGAAAGAGAAGTGAGAACCTTCAAATCGAGGATGAAAGCGCTGGGGACAATCAAGGATGTGAATCTCAGACTTCAAAAGTTCCTATTCTCATACAGGCTTACACCTCAGAAAACCACGGGACGGTCTCCATCCGAAGTGGTTTATGGGAGAAATATACGTAGTCGGTTAGACATGTTGAAACCTAGTGTGGAAGCTAAAATCGACAATTCTCTAGTGGTGCAAAAGATCAACCACGACCAGAAGACCAGATCTCGGGGATTTGAGGAAGGAGACGCCGTATGGGTGGAGGACCCACTAAAACGTACGTGTCTGGAGGGAATCGTCACGAAGAGGACGGGGATGTGGTCATACATCATCGACGTTGAGGTCAGCCAGAAGAGGAAGCATGCGGACCAGCTAAGGCGAAGAGTGATTGAAGATGGATGAACTAAACTTCATGAAGGGGGGAGAAGATGTAGCATCGCTACATTGTTGTGTAGTAGGTAGCAGCATCCTGCAGTAGTTGTGTTCGGGCTCCATGCTACTAGGCAACGCATGGAAACGCTCAAAAAACTCCCAAGTGAACTTAATTCAATAATTTACGTGCTTGACATATTATAATTAGTCATAAAAATATTTATGTTCAATAAACGCATGACCGTTTATAACCCGAGTGTCCAGTTACTACACCTATCATCAACAACTAACAATATTGGGCTTCACTTTTCAAAATGTTTTCTCACTTTGAAAGGGTTTTTGGAGACTTATGAAAATTTGAAGAGCTAATGTTTGAAGTGGTTATTATCACGTTTACTCACTACCGATATATGAATGTCTTCCCTCCTTTCAAAGAAAACCCAATGGTCTCCCCCTGGCTGCAAGCAACCAGAGCAAGTTACTCCAGAGTTAACCAGAGTTAAGTTACTTTTACAAGACCTGGGAGAGTCTTGTAAAAGTGTGGTTCTCCTAACCGACTCCGAAAGTATATTAAGAAAATTGTGCCATCTGACATCTAATTCACGTCTCACCTACCTCGAAACAGAAATAATGAAAAATGGCAACCCTTCACAATCAGGGAAAGCAAACGTACTTAATCTGGATTCGAGGGCACGAAGGAATTCGAGGCAACGAAATAGCGGACGAAAAGGCGAGAACAGCTATTTTCATACCACAAACACTAATATCACCCCCATGCTTCCCCTACACAGATTTAAAGATAACATTTGCCCAACACCTTACCTGTAAATGGAAGAGTTACCACCTCAACTACCATGCGGGGCATCGATATACTGCGATGTTTCCCAAACCATCCAAAATTAGTTGGTTTAGGTCCCAACCATCGACCTCAACTACTAAATTCCTTAAAACAATGATCAGGCTGAGAGCGGGGCATGCAGCTTTTCTATATAAATACGGGATGATTAGTGACAATAGATGTGATTCTTGCAACGAAGAAGAGGAAACGATGGAACACATATTCCTGCTTTGCCCCACACACGATCAGAGGAGACAGAACATGCTGATGAAAATTCCAGCAGAAGTCGAAAGGCCCTTCAACGTAGACTCCCTCCTTTCCACGGAGAACGCGATCGTCTACGATGCCTTATTCACATTTCTTTCGGAAATAAACCAAAGTCTAAATGTGATGTCATTTTTACTTTATATGATTTAAAAAAAATTATATTCTATTCTAATTTATTATTTTCAACTTATTTCTACCTAAACCAATAAGCTTTTTCTATTTTATTATGTAAAATTACTTACTAGGGCTGAATGTATTATATACGATGCCAATAAAGAAAAAGAAAAAAAAGTTACTCCGGAGAGTCAATTGTTCACACAATCAGTGCCCCGGTTTAATAGCAGGTCCCTGTTATGACCTACAGGTAGAGGTGCACGTTCTAGCTCGTGTTTCCGACAATGCAGGTCGGCGCCCGAGTTTTTGACACCACAAAACTCACATGCCGGGATCCAGGCCACAGGGCCAAGGATGGGTGGGTAGAGGGTGGCCTTGTCATGTGGTTCCCCAAGTTGTTGAGTGCTCTCTACCTATGGCGACCCCTCTTATGGAATTGTGCATTGGAAAGCCAGCAAAGCACTGCCTACTAACTAGCCACTTAACATACAAAATCTTAGCACTTAAGTCCCAATATGTGTACAGCATGCACTTAACATTACATCCCCAATCTATATACATGGTGCCTTCGAGCAAGCATGGCTATGGCAACCTCAGAGAACCTCTTGAGTGCGGATATGTTCTCTTGAGATCCCACAATTTCCGCTGGATCAAGTCCCTTTAGACCACATGCATTCCTCAGGTTGTTGTAATCTGGACAATCCAGCAACACGTGATCTGCATACTCTTCCCCACCACACGAGCATAGTTGCTGGATCTGATGCAAATCAAGTCGGTGTAACTTAGCTGAGAACTCTCCATGCCCAACCAGAAACTGCGACAATTCGTGGTCAGGGATCACCCATTTCATCTCCAACTGAACTCTTACATTCGGGAAGAATCTCTGTGTGAGCCTCCCCTTGGTCTCACTGTCCGATTCCTGCTGCCATGCGTCCATAATGGCACTCTCGAGTCTCTGCACCCGCACCGATTTAGGGAGATTAGGGTCGCTGTCACCCTCTGACATGAGTCCTGGTGTAGGAAAGATCATTTCCCTCCCTATTCGGTACATTGCCCATCTACGCCACCCTTCATACTTAATGGGGAGAACCCCTGCTAAAACCAGCATAGCACATGTAGCCGAGGTTGCGTATGCTCGGTTCACCTTTAATAACGCCCGTCTCTGGAAACGCTCAAGCTTTCGCCACCTATCAGCGCTCATAAGGTGGGCCCAGGCTTGCAAACCGTACAGGAGAATTCCCAGGAAAAGTCCCCTGTAAATGACCAGCAGTTAGCTATAGACACAACCCCAATCGGAGTCTGCAAGCCTGCACACCTTCATGAAGGGGGCCAAGGCCTTTGTGCCAACCTTGGATATATGTGCACCTCACTACCGACAGTAGGATAGCTACCTAGGTTCACTACAATTATTATCATTATTACATTCAACTTATCTACCGCCACCTCCAATTTCTTCACCAGCACACCTTCTCTAAATCTGAATCAACTCAATTAAAGTCTAAAAACATTTTAGTAAAAAGGCTCAGTTCTATCGCCAAAAACTAACTGTTGGGTTCCATTTTGGTTTATTATTTTCAATAATAAGCCTTTGGAATCGAGCAAGAAAAAAAACATTTTAACCCCCCCCTCAAAATTTGATGTTTTACGTTTCAAGGTACGTAGAATACGAAAATCGAATAAAAAATTTCCGTCCGTACGCCGTACGCCGTCCGCCGTACGCCGTCCGCCGTACGCGGCACTTTTCTTAGCTACACTGGACCGATTTGGTTCAAATTTGGTATATAGGCTCCATTTGGGGTCTAGTTGTGCCGCGAAGCTTTTGGTTGATGTAGGTCACTTCTAAGGGGTGAAAATTAAGGGTTGAAATTTTCAAGAGTGCCCTAGCTCGAAAACTCTCGAAATAAAGGTATCGTTTTTTCACAAATTTTAAATAGTATTGAATTTTTAAAAATTTTTGAGACCACCCGGAGCTCTGTAGGACAAACCGTTCGGTCCCTACGAGTACTTGAAGGTTTTCCTTCGATAAAACAGAATCATGAGTGTGAATCGCAAAAGAGGTCTAATCTCCATTCAAATTTTATTGGACTAAAATGCGATCGCTGTTCATTTCTTCGATTTGTATACAGTTTTGCCTTCTGCGTAACCAGTAATCAAATTTCCATATGAAGCTTTCTATTTTTCCAATCGAGTGTGAAGCGTTTAGTTCTTTCTAATAAACTTGATTGTGAAGGTGTGAAGCCAGTATGGTGTGGTAGGTAGTACCTAGCTGGTAGGTAAAAAAAAGTTGGTAGGTAAAAAAAATGTTGGTGGGTAAAAAAACTGCAAATCATTGCTCAAAGGCTTCTTCACTCTTTAGATCACTAATCAGCTGAGTGAGCTCCGAAGCCATTTTCAATCCTTTTGAATGGAAGTGCTCTTCCAGGCGTCTCCAGCATTCGAGGAGATCTTCTTCACTCCTCAGATCACTGATCAGCTGAGTGAGCCCCGAAGCCATTTTCAATCCTATTGAACGCAGGAAGCTGAAATTTGAGAGGGAGGTTTAAGGGAGAATACAGATGGTGGTAGGTGCTATTGATGGAGAACCAGTGATCTATACTGAAGGGTGATCTATACAGAAAATAATAAACCTTTGAGCAATGATTTGCTGCGTTTTCAAGGTATTTTCTAACTTTGAAGGGTTTTTGATGAGTTATGATACACTACCTATGACATGTGTCTACCATCATTACTAGGAGCCTTCTCCTCTTTCTCTACCACCTCTGCCTCATCCATCATCATTAATTTATCCTTCACTTACCTTCACCTTCATACTCTCCATCACCTTCACTTTCATCACCATCTCCACCATTAACTTCTCAACCTCCTCTACCACCTCATCTCCTCCTCCATCTTCCCACTTTCCTCCACTTTAAAGTTCTTCACCTCCTCCGTCATCGTCTCCACCACCACATTCTACTTCCCAACCTCCTCCAACCTTGGTGAACACTGCAGATAGAGCAGCACAAAAAACAGCTGCCCTACGTCACCTTATGAGAAACATAAATGGTCCCAAACCATGCAAGAGACGACTGATGATGACTGTTGTGTAGTCAATTCTCTTGCATGGGGCGGAGGTGTGGGCGGACGCCATGGAGGTAGGATATCTCCGACAGCGAATGGTCGAAGTTCAACGTCGAAGAGCACTTCGCATCGCCTGTGCCTACAGAACAGTCTCAGAACCAGCCATACTAGTCGTTGCAGGAGTGATCCCCATTCATCTAATGGCCACAGAAAGTAAGAGAATGTTCAACAGGAGAGAGGAAGGAGAGCGATCCCGTATTGCCAAAGAGGAGAGAGAGATCACCATGGAAACATGGCAGGAGAAACCAAAGGGAGATGGACTGCGAGGCTGATCGTTCAAATCAAGATATGGCTAAAGAGGAAGCATGGAGAGGTAAATTTCTTCCTAACCTAGATCCTTTCAGGGCACGGACTTTTCTACGCCTACCTACATAAGATGGGGAAGGTGAGCTCCCCAGAATGTCCCAACTGCCAGGAGAACAAGGATGATGACGCATTCCCGAAAATCAAAATCTAAAAAAAAAAATCTTGCTCAGTTTCCTTTTTTATCCCTTACAGCTCTTTCCTCCTAGAAATCATGACAATTTAGTTTCGGAGACTCGGGAAAACACGTCAAAGCAATGTATTCTGTATTTGAGTACGTATTTTCATACAAAGTATTTCGGTCTACCCAACACCATCATGACTTTGAGTAAGAATTGAAACGTCGGAAAAGCTCGAAAGAACGAGACAAGTATTTAGCGGGGGACTGAGTGGAGCCGCCAAGATTATCATCCCGCACGAATACCTGGCGGAAACTCACTTGTTGCTGCCTCGAAAAGAGATGAATTATGGATGCGACACGAAGGAAAAAAACGTTGAAAAATATCCGGGAGCACGAAACGCATCACCGCAACTCATGAAACCTTTAATCTACCTCTCGAAACTGAATGGCGGCCTCAGATAGACATTCTCCGGAGGGCGATGTTTGAAATGCTTTTTTGTTAGTAAAACTATGACAGTGATCATAAAGAAATGAATCGGTTTCTTTCAAAAGGGCGTAAGTCCTTGCAACCAAACTTTCGAGAAATCAAGAAAAACTTCCTGTATGCCGCTATTGATACAATTTGTGAGAGAAAAGCTTTTTTCTCTATCTGAGCAATCAATTTGACTCGTTTTACGTATTTTCCAGATTTTATCTCACACAAATTCGCTAATCTATGCCATGGACTTACGCCCTTCTAAAAAAAATCGTGAACAATCTCACTTTTTATGAATTGCAGGCTTTCTGAAAAACCGCACATCAAAACCATGATAATTTACTCCATTTATCATTGGCAACCCGGAAAGACGTAAAATAATGAAGCACAGTTGCTGTAGAAATGAAAAAAAGTCTGCCAAAGGGTGTGGCACATAGCCTCGTATTCATAACCCCGATTTATAGATTGATGATCCGATACATAGTAGCTAATCTCGAAACATCAATCTCTGAATACCCTACACTACCCTCATAGGGGACTGTCTACACCCCAATCCGCGTAATCCCAGAAAATTTGATCGAATTTAATCGAAAAACGCTGCAAATTATTACACAATGGTTTATAATTTTTCTATATAGATCACTCGTCTGCAAAGCCACCAACCAATCAACATGAAGAAAAACATCGATAGTATTTCGGTCAGCTAATATTTAACCGGAGATCAGGCCTCTTTTGCGATTCACACTCGTGTTTCTGATTTATCGTATGTCCAACCCTTAAATTCTCGTGGGGAACGGTTTGTCCTACAGGACTCCGCGTGGTCTCAAAAAATTCTATACTATCTCAAATTGATGGAAAAACAATACTTTTAGATCAAAATTTTGTTGAGTTAGGGCGTTTTCATAAATTCAAAATTCATTTTCCGACCCTTAGAAGTGACCTACATCAACCAAAATCTTTGGGGCACAACTAGATCCCAAGTGGAGCTCACATACCTGAATTTCATTAAAATCGGTCAATGCTAAGTGGGGAAAGTGCCGAGTACGGCGTACGGACGGCCAAATTTTTTTCGATTTGGGTTTATTATTTTCAATAATAAGCCTTTGGAATCGAGCAAGAAAAAAAATTTTAACCCCCCCTCAAAATTTGATGTTTTACGTTTCAAGGTACGTAGAATACGAAAATCGAATAAAAAAATTTCCGTCCGTCCGCCGTACGCCGTACGCGGCACTTTTCTTAGCAACACTTGACCGATTTGGTTCAAATTTGGTATATGGACTCCATTTGGGGTCTAGTTGTGCCGCGAAGCTTTTGGTTGATGTAGGTCACTTCTAAGGGATGAAAATTAAGGGTTGAAATTTTCAAGAGTGCCTTAGCTCGAAAACTCTCGAAATAAAGGTATCGTTTTTTTACCAATTTTAAATAGTATTGAATTTTAAAAAATTTTTGAGACCACCCGGAGCTCTGTAGGACAAACCGTTCAGTCCCTACGAGTACTTGAAGGTTTTCCTTCGATAAAACAGAATCATGAGTGTGAATCGCAAAAGAGGTCTAGGGCGGAATTCATAGACAAAGCTTAAATGTGAGCGAGCCCTCAATTATCTGAGTTGAGGGTCGGCCTCGACTCAACAGTCCGTATTCATAGTTGATTGAGACGGCCCACTTAAGTGTTGTGGTCGCCTGAGTGCACACTGAGCCTGAGGGGACGCTCAGGGGCTACTCAACTCATTTTCACCTTAAGTTGGCAGCCTTGGTGGGGATATTTCCCTGTTTCAAGGGTATTTTGGGTAAAAAGCACGGGGAAATTTCCCTCTCGTATTCTGCACTGATCGTGAGTTATAACCTTGTCACCGGTTCGATATTGCATTTTCGTTACTGTGGATGTGCATGCTAATTTCTCTATTTTGTCCGACTTCCTACAAGTAACCATTAGTTTTGATTTATTAGCGGTGGTGAATCAATCAAATTAAAGTCTGTTCAATTATATGAGGGTGCTGAAATTTTTTCGGAGGTTTGTAACTTGATTCCTATCTCCGCAATTTCATCAGTTGGAATGAATTTTCTGCCATCGGATTCGACTATATTGCTCTGAAGAAGGTAAGAAATTATGATTTCCTTAAATTATCAGTAAAAGTATGTACCTATATGTAGGTACGATACGAAAGAAAGAACCATTATTCAAAGTAATAAACACAAAAAGACATTTTGGTATCCTTTTCATGAGTGTTCTTAGGCATCATTTAACCAAATCAACCCATTGATTGTTTCAGACAAATTAACTTCTACCGGCCGAATGAAGAAGGTTTATCCACAAGCAAATATACGAATATTTATGACGTTTGGAACCCTTCAAAACATTTACCTACCTACTTATTTATTCACCTGTGTGAAACAATATAAAGCCCGAAATAAACTCGTACCTATATGGATGTTTTTTTTTATTCAACTTGTACTTTATTACCAACCCATACAATTTTCTATAAGTATGTTCTGCGTGTGCGGGATAATTTTGAAGGACCAGCTGTCTCCTGGGCAGCGAATTTATTCAGGAGAAAATTGTTGTAAAGTGGAAACGGAAAAAAAAAAAAAACAAGAACTCACCTTGCTGGCATGCGCAGGATTCCTGATTACCGAAGCAATAGTATTTTATATTGAATAATAGGAGGGGTAATAGAGGTGTAGGAAGGATAGGGATTTGATAGGTGTTTTTTTTTTACCTAGGTACTGTTCGAGTGAAAAAGGCGCGGAAGTCCGGACGCAAACCAGAGTGCTGAGGTACCTACCAAACCGTAGATATTTTTAAAGAACTTGTTTGAACTTCGATAGGCGGTGGTTCCAGCGTAGAAAACTCGCGTTGTACAAGAATTCACCCCGATTTCGATTCACAATTTTTGAAAAAGGCGAGAGAAAGGTTGCGCGTGGGCTAAACATTCAGCGTGCGAGATCGCAGATAGAACTGAACCACAATCAACCTTGAAGGACAGGCGCTGAAGAGGGGACAGCTAAGGGGATCAGTCGATCAATCGATCATACCTCCAATCAACAGGACAACAATCAACAATAACAACAAATGTAAATAACTGGTTCATCCATTACCCCCCACCCTGAAACATCAGTTTCTGAACATGCGAAAAAAAAACTATAAAATTATCAATAAGTTAGTTAACATCATAATGAACAATCAGAGTAAGATTAAAGAGTTAGAAGACTAAATAACAACATCATGAAAAATGCAGAGCTTATACAAATGTTCCCCTACTGGGTAGGTAGAGGACACACCTTGGCAACAGGGCGGCGATAGGAACCAGAACTCGTTCTAAAGGTGTAAATTCCTAGACGCGACTCACGACTGCGACTGCGGCTCACGATTTTTGGTCGACAGACGCAGTCGCAAACCGCAAACCTGTAACATTCCTAGGTACGGCTGGCCACTGTGTCAGTCTGGCTCAAGATGTCCGTGAAGAAGGTAGTGCTCGCTCTCCTGTTCGAAGAAGAGGAGGAAGATGAATTATTCTTGACGATTGTCAAAAATTGCCATGGGGTCATTGATCGTCAAAATTGAATCCCCTAGCGCTAATCCAAAAGTGTCTAATTAAGATTTTACTTAAGAAGCCGGTGAGATCCCCCTCTTCATTAATCTTCAAGGAGTTCGCAGTGCTAGACTTGAGGAAGATTGCAGAAAAAATTACTTTGATTTTCACTTACAAGGAGTATTGTCTTGGAAGAATACAAAGAAATATTAATACTACAAGAGCTTCGGACAAAATTACCCTGCTTACGCCGAGAATGAAAACAGCTATGGGACAGAGATTATATTCTTTTTGTGGTGTTTCTCGGTTCAACTCTCTTCCAAACTATTTGACCGGGAAACAGGAATCCTTAACTGTTTTTAAAAACAAACTGAAAGAATATTTCATTTCTCTCCTTTAATCTTAATTAGGTGTCACCATATCATTTGATATTTTTTGGTTATTCTGATATTGTATGTAGCAGTAGGCACGGTACCTATGTATTTTTTTTCTTTATTCTTTAGCCAATTGATTTCTATTGTAAGTAACGTTATTATTATACTTAATTATTACTAGAAGATTACACTCCGACCCCCAGCACAAGATTTTCTTATAGGGGGTCGTAACATTGTAAATATGTATTGCTCACCTTTTGAAAAATAAAAAAAATGTAAAATTAAAAAAAAAAATTTTCCAACGCTTTCTGTGCTTCACATTTTTTGGTTTGCGAGATGAGCGGGTTTGCATACTTCAGTCGCAGACGGCGTGCGGCTGGACTGCTCACCCTACCAGTCGAGTCGCAGACGCGCTCATCAGCCGTCAGCCGCATTGAGCCGTGCGGTCGGGAAACGCGCCTAGGAATGTTGTTCCATAAGAACGCATTGAAGGAGTGGGACGCGGCCAATCGCGAGTCGCAGTCGCAGTCGTGAGTCGCGTCTAGGAATTTACACCTTTACCCCCACAACTCGAACAGCTCCGTCTCTACCAGGGTGGACACTCTCGATGATTCCAAGAGGCCAGCTAAGTGGTGGTGCGTTGTCCTTCACAACTATAACCACTGTACCCTCCTCTATGGGTGTTGTGTCTCGTGTCCACTTTGCTCTGGATTGCAGTGTGCTCAAATATTCGCGATGCCATCTGTCCCAGTAGTTCTGCACCATACGATCGATAAATTGATAGCGAGATAGGCGATTGATCTGAATATTCCGAAGATCTTGTACGGGCAGATGGTCCAATGAGGTTCCAACAGTTAGAAAATGTGCTGGTGTTAGTGCTGACAATGAATTGGGATCATTTGTTAAGGCACATAAGGGTCGGCTGTTCATGACTGCCTCAACTTGAATGAGAGCTGTGTTGAATTCCTCGTAAGTTAATATTTGGCCACCGATGATGCGTTGTAAATGTCCCTTGACACACTTTATGTTGGATTCCCATATTCCTCCAAACCAAGGACCATATGCCGGATTTATTCTCCATTCTATGCCTCTTGAGGCCACCTCATTTCCAATGCGTGACTGAAATGCGATTGAATTTGTAAGTTCACCCAGTTCATCAAGTACTCTTCGTGCGCCAATAAAATTACTGCCTCCATCAGATAAGATTAAGGAACAAGGCCCCCTGCGAGAGATAAATCGCTTAAAAGCAGCCATAAAACAATCTGTGGTCAAATCAGAAGCAAGCTCTATGTGTACAGCTTTCACTTCGAGACAGACGAAAAGGCAGATGTAGGATTTAGTCAGCAGAGGTTGCCCTCTTCTGCGATGTGGAGTAATGAGAAAAGGGCCAGCGTAGTCCACACCAGTGCGATCAAAAACCCTTGTTCCCTGTACACGGAGACCTGGAAGCGGAGCCATCTTGGGTATTGTGGGTCTTGGACGGGTTCGGAAACAAATATTGCAGCAATGTATGCGTGACCGAATGCGTGATATCGCGGCAGGTATCCAGTATTTTTCACGGAGTGAAGCCAACACGACTTGTTGTCCACCATGTAACAGATTGAAATGGTAGTGATCAATTATCAGATCTACGAATCGTCCTCTAGTAGGCAGTAAAATGGGGTGTTTTTGCTCAAAAGAGATAGGAGCATTCTGGAGACGACCCCCCACCCTGAGGATTCCTTCGTGCAAAAAAGGGTCTAAATGTCGAATGTTGCTGGTGATTGGCTCACCTCTCCGAAGTTTATTAATTTCTTCATGGTATTCTGAACCCTGTACGCATCGAATCCAAAACTCTGTTGCCTTTTTTATTTCTTCGGCTTTCACAAATGGGGTCTTCAAGTTGGTGCGTGTGCAAGTCCGGAATACATAGGCTGTTGAACGAAATAACTTTCTAATTGAAGAAATACGATCCAACAGACTTGCCAGAGAGTTTTCAGGCTGCCTGAAGACAATCAGCGAAGTGACCTTCGACTCGCTTTCAGGCACCTCCAGCAAACCATTCTCTATGACAGGTCTTGGCCAGCTCGACTCCTCTTCCATCAACCATGATGGTCCATGAAACCAAAGCGGATGATTAAGCAATCCCTCAGGCAATATACCTCTAGAGAGAACGTCTGCTGGGTTATCTTCCCCTGGAACGTGTCGCCAATGTTCGGTGGACAGATTTTCCTGGATTTGCGCAATTCTATTGCCAACGAATATCTTCCAACGAGATGCGTCAGAGTGAATCCAATGTAGAACGACCTTTGAGTCAGTGAAAGCAACAACAGAACTGAATTTATGTCGTGAATGGTAACTCTCAATCACTTTGTGCATAAGGTGCGACAATAACAATGCGGCACACAATTCCAAACGTGGAATTGTAACGACGGTCGAAGGAGCGATCTTTGATTTTGCACAGAGGAGATTAGTCTCAGGTGGAGCACCAGGAACCGCTGTGCGTACGTAAATACATGCTCCATATGCCTTACTTGAACTATCAGCAAAGCCAACAAGGGTAGTATGTGCACCCTCAATGATTCCCGCATGTCTATTAAAGGAAACATGCTTCAGCAGAGGAAGTGCCGCCCTGAATTGATTCCACTCATCAACAATCTCCGATGCAGGGGACTCATCCCAATCAGTCCCTTTCTTCCAAAGCTCCTTTATCATGAGTTTAGCGACCAAAGTGACGGGTGCAACCAAACCCAAAGGATCAAATATGCTTGCTGTAACTGACAGTATGTTGCGTTTTGTACAAGGCAGATCCACCTCCTCAATCACACACGCAAAACAATCCCGAGTAGGCGACCATTGAACTCCAAGAACTTTGGACGACGGATCATAATCAAAATCGATTAAAGGCAACAAGCGGGATTCCTCCGGAATCTGTGATAGCAATTTTGGTGAATTTGATGCCCATTTGGAGAGAGTGAAACCACCGGATGCAAACATAGCATTTAGTTGTTTGTACAGTTCCAGGAGTTCAGTCTCACTCCCAACTGAAGTGGCCACGTCGTCAACATAGGCATCACGCTGTGTCACCACAGCAGCAAGAGGAAAGCGGGACTGTTCAAGTTCAGCAAGAAGTCGTACGACTCGATTTGCGAGGTAAGGCGAACTGGTATTGCCAAACACCACCTTATTGATCTCATAAACATCCAGTGGTTGTCTAGGGTCCGATCTCCAAATGAACCGCTGGAATCTTCGGTCATCCTTCGAAACATTAATCTGAAGAAACATACGCTTTACGTCGGTGGTCAACACGAACTTGAACAACCTAAAATGAATCAGGACATCGAAGATATCTGCATGTAGTTTTGGCCCAACAAAGAGCAACTGGTTGAGAGATTGTGACGAGCTTGTAGGTGCGGATGCGTTGAATACAATGCGGAGTGGCGTAGTGGGATGTTCGGGGCGATGAACACCATGATGAGGCATGTAATATGCACATTTGTCCGATACATTCGATGCAGGACCAACACGAGAAACTGTCCCATCGTCGATGTATTCCTGGAGAAGCGATGAGTAAGAGTTGTGTAGGTCCGGATTCTTAAGGAGTCTGCGTTCAAGGGAAATGAATTTTGCGATGCATAATTCCTTGGAAGATCCCAAAGTATCAGGAGGTTTACAGAATGGAAGACGCACTGTAAAAGTACCATTCTTATTTCGGACGTATGTATCCATAAAGAAACGTTCACATTGTGCGTCTTCTTTACTAAGGAGTTTGCGTTTCGGAACCTCTTCTAGCGTCCAGAATTTTTTAACCTGAGAATCCAAAGACGGTTGAGCTAAGAAACACTGTAATTCTGTGGTTTGCTGGTGAGTAGCCAGCAAGGCACGACCCATGACAACATAACCCAGAGTGGTCTCCAGAGCAACCGGAGTACCAGTGTTTCCTGTGACCCTCCTGGTACCAACAATCAATGGCCACAGCTCAGCTCCAATGAGCAGGTCCACATCAGTAGGCTTGAAAAACCCCACATCTGCTAGTGGTAAATCCTTCAAATGTGCGAGATGAGTAAGCGACACCTCTACTGAAGGAACACTATCACTGAGACGCTCAACAACTAGAGCGTGAGCAACATAACGATGCGTTGGATCAATGCGAGAACGGAAATTTAGAACAGTACAAGCGGAAATATTCATAGGCGAAGATCCAATACCCTTCACAACCGAGCGGGCAGGATCCATTGGTAGACCAAGTCTGCGACAAGCTTTGTGCGTGAGAAAATTCGATTGAGATCCACTGTCCAAAAGACCACGAAGCTCATGTGTAACTCCACTACTATCCTCAGCAAGAACTGTAACAGTAGCCAAAAGTACGGTCGATGGCTCATCACTACTGAACGTAACATCTGTAGAGCAGAATGTCTGATGAGTCGGATCTGTATGCTCGCCCTGAGGTGTTCCTGAACCTTGCTGTAAGTTTGAATTTGATTGGGTGCTTGATAATCTTGATGTCTCGAGGCGATGCAACATACTATGGTGTCTCTTACCACAATCGTCCACCCTACAGCCTGTCGTAGACTTACAATTGACGCTCAAGTGAAATGGAGATAAGCAATTGAAACAAATTGCGTTTGATTTAGCATAATGCCACCTGTCATCCACCTTCAATTGTCTAAAGGCGGAGCATAGGTACATAGAATGATGATCTGTCGATCTGCACAGTGAACAGCCCTCAGAACTACTCTTATGTTTTCCAAACGATGCTGTAGGCTGCGGAACGCCAGACGAGTCCGGTTCGCGCGCCAGAAGAACATTTTGATTGAAATTAGAACTTTGTGGAATTTTATTCGAAGCTCTAAAATTGTTTGATTGCGTTTTAAAACCAGAAGCACTAACCATAGTGTTTCCCCTACTCAAAATTTTCGCTTGTTCAGTCACAAATGTAACAAGGTTTTTAAATTGTGGAATTGAGGTTGCTGAGCGATGAGAATTCTCAAACAACCTGGAAGTGGTCCCATCCAATTTTTTCAGACCGAGGTGAAGGAATATATAATCAGCTAGATCACTAAGATCCATCTGCTTCAGGGCATTTACCGGTTCAACGAAATTACACAAAAAGTTGTCTAGAGATTGTTCAGACTCAGAAGTAATAGGTTTGAAATTCAGAACCTTTTCGAGATACGTAGAAGCAAGCGTTCTACTATCCTCGAACCTGTCTTTCAGCGTTTGTAGAATTAACTCATAATTCTCTGCAGTAGGAGGAATCGACATACAAACCGACCTAGCTGAACCCTCTAAATGCATGAACAAATGCGTAACCTTTTCTATAGCACTGAATGCAGGATTTTCATGAACTATCTTCGTGAAAACCTGATAAAATATTGGCCACTGTTCTGGCGCACCATTGAATAAGGGTATGTTGATTGGGGGCAACTTACTTTTCGAACCGCAATTACCATCGCTACACTTTGTTTGCTGTGTTTTTGCTTGCCTATGGGACTCTACATAATGTGAAGTTTCATTTACTTCGCAAAACAATAGCTCGAACGCTTCTACGTCAGCATAATTAGGCGTGAACTTCTCTTTAGTCACAAGAGAGAGCTCATTTATTTTATCAACACAAGCAATGAAATCAGATCGGAGCAAACCCACTGTTCTTGCTCCAGCAATAAGTGAAGTAGAGTATTTATTATCATTTTTTGCCCTAAGCGATGCATCATAAAGATCCTGCATGCGTTTGAATAACATTTCTTTTTTCTTTATTAAAACTGCGAGAGCATTTTGTTCCGTGGTTGACATAGTGAAATGAGTTGATAAAATTGTACGTAGATAAGATAATGCAAATTGTACGATTGAAGCGAGAATAAATTAATATCTACAAAATTCAATTGAAAATTGCTCAAGCTAAATGTTAAAGCTAATCAGAATTTGCTTGGAAGTTTCTGAGTTAGAATTAAAGGAACGTGCGATCTAAAATAAGCCCCAGAATGATCCCTGGACTTGATAGGTTACTATAAATTAATGTAGGAATTTGCAGGTCCACTTTCTTCAACTACTCACTGTGACCCTTATAACTACAGTGAATCGAAATGGGGAAGAATCTGCGAACTTTTCTATTAACAATCGTGGCTCGAAGACCAATTTTCTGCGTGTGCGGGATAATTTTGAAGGACCAGCTGTCTCCTGGGCAGCGAATTTATTCAGGAGAAAATTGTTGTAAAGTGGAAACGGAAAAAAAAAAAAAAACAAGAACTCACCTTGCTGGCATGCGCAGGATTCCTGATTACCGAAGCAATAGTATTTTATATTGAATAATAGGAGGGGTAATAGAGGTGTAGGAAGGATAGGGATTTGATAGGTGTTTTTTTTTTACCTAGGTACTGTTCGAGTGAAAAAGGCGCGGAAGTCCGGACGCAAACCAGAGTGCTGAGGTACCTACCAAACCGTAGATATTTTTAAAGAACTTGTTTGAACTTCGATAGGCGGTGGTTCCAGCGTAGAAAACTCGCGTTGTACAAGAATTCACCCCGATTTCGATTCACAATTTTTGAAAAAGGCGAGAGAAAGGTTGCGCGTGGGCTAAACATTCAGCGTGCGAGATCGCAGATAGAACTGAACCACAATCAACCTTGAAGGACAGGCGCTGAAGAGGGGACAGCTAAGGGGATCAGTCGATCAATCGATCATACCTCCAATCAACAGGACAACAATCAACAATAACAACAAATGTAAATAACTGGTTCATCCATGTTCTACTTCATCATTTTACTAGAACGTAAAACAAGAATGAGTATTGAGAATGAAGGCGAGAATGTTTGACAACTTAAAGAAACAAACTCACAATCTCGGAAGATTTCACCGAGTTCGGGGAGAAAATATTGAAAAGACTGTTACAAGGAAATTCAAGTTTGCGATGATCTTCATTGGATATTTTTGACGGAAAAACTTGTCTAATCGCCTTATTTTTATTAGACAAACAAAATAGATAGGTAGTTGACTTGCTGTACACTATTTTCAGTAGGAAAATCTGATAATAACTGTGGTTGAGGGGCACTTAAGGTACCTCCGGCCAGCACTCAGGATTTTGCCCCATTGAGTCGAGGGTGGGCCTCAACTCAACGCTGAGTTTGGTTTATGAATACCGTTGAGTGCGCCCTTAGAATTCGCACTGAGTGCTCCCTCAGGGCGCCCTCAAATCTTGTCTATGAATACAAATGAGTGCCCGCCAACCCTTATCGATGCATTTGAGGGTGCACTCAGACTTAAGTAATGACTATGAATTCCGCCCCTAATCTCCGTTCAAATTTTATCTGCATTTTAGAAGCGATCGCTGTTCATTTCTTCGATTTATATACAGTTTTGCCTTCTGCGTAACCAGTAATCAAATTTCCATATGAAGCTTTCTATTTTCCAATCGAGTGTGAAGTGTTTTTTCTTTCTAATAAACTTGATTGTGAAGGTGTGAAGGCAGTATGGTGTGGTGGGTAGTACCTACCAATAGTTGGTAGGTAAAAAAAAAATGTTTGTAGGTAAAAAACGCTGCAAATTATTGCTCAAAGGTTTATTATTTTCTGTATAGATCACCCTTCTGTATAGATCACTGGTTCTTCATCAATAGCACCTACCACCATCTGTATTCTCCCTTGACCTTCCCTCTCAAATTTCAGCTTCCTGCGTTCAATAGGATTGAAAATGGCTTGGAGCTCACTCAGCTGATCAGTGATCTGAAGAGTGAAGAAGATCTCCTCGAATGCTGGAGACGCCTGGAAGAGTACTGATCAGCTGAGTGAGCTCCGAAGCCATTTTCAATCCTATTGAACGCAGGAAGCTGAAATTTGAGAGGGAAGGTCAAGGGAGAATACAGATGGTGGTGTGATCTATACAGTGATCTATACAGAAGGGTGATCTATACAGAAAATAATAAACCTTTGAGCAATGATTTGTAGCGTTTTTGGATTCTACGTATAGTACCTTAAAACGTAAACCAGAAAATTTTGAGGGGGGTGTTAAAAAAATTTCTAGGTCGATTCCAAAGGTTCATTATTGAAAATAATAAACCACAATCGCTAAAAACATTCCTGTTGGTATTTGTTGGTTGTATTTGAGATGAACACAAAATTGTCCTTAACCTTCGGGTGGGTCTTGAGCGATCTTACGTAGACAAAAGCAATTCACAGCGTAACGAATCGCACAGTTATTCTCTAATTACAACATTAGACACCGCGAACGACGCTTGTAAATCAGTGTGAAAGTTGTCGTCAAATTTTTTGAAAAGTAAACATGGCTAGGTAGGTACCCAAGTACAGCTTGTTCACACTTTATTGTACCAATATTATATTGTGATATTGCATTATAAAAGTGTAGACTGTTATACTGGAAGAAAGACTGAATACCTACTTTTTTGGGCTGATTCGGTCATATCTTAAAATTACCTACGTTTTTACTTAAACCCACCTAGTTGAAATTATTTTCAATAAAATGTATTTTTTGTTTACCTAATATTTCTGGTTGTGAGCCTTATTTGTGTTTCCCTAATGTTATAGTCAGTGATCAAGGGTGTACACATGCACTTATACGCTGAAAATATTATATTATTCGAAGGTGGCCAAAAATCCGCCCTGCGCCCGTCGGTTTGAACTCAGATGGTGCGCCCGCCCGAAAGTTAAGAAATATATACATTTTCATGGTTGACATTTCCTCCAATTTGTCATCGTAGAAAAAACGCTGCAAATCATTGGTCGAAGGTTTATTATTTTCTGTATAGATCATCCTTCTGTATAGATCACTGGTTCTCCATCAATAGCACCTACCACCATCTGTATTCTCCCTTGACCTTCCCTCTCAAATTTCAGCTTCCTGCGTTCAATAGGATTGAAAATGGCTTCGGAGCTCACTCAGCTGATCAGTGATCAGAAGAGTGAAGAAGATCTCCTCGAATGCTGGAGACGCCTGGAAGAGCACTTCCATTCGATAGGATTGAAAATGGCTTTCGAGCTCACTCAGCTGATCAGTGATGTGAGGAGTGAAGAAGATATCCTCGAATGCTGGAGACGCCTGGAAGAGCACTTCCATTCAATAGCAATGAAAATGGCTTCGGAGCTCACTCAGCTGACAGTGAGCAATGATTTGCAGCGTTTTTTACCTACAAACATTGTTTTACCTACCAATTTTTTTTTACCTACCACACCTACCTATTGGTAGGTACTACCTACCACACTATAATGGCTTCACACCTTCACAATCAAGTTTATTAGAAAGAACTAAACGCTTCACACTCGATTCGAAAAATAGAAAGCTTGATATGGAAATTTGATTACTGGTTACGCAGAAGGCAAAACTGTATACAAATCGAAGAAATGAACAGCGATCACATTTTAGTCAGATAAAATGTGAACGGCGATTAGACCTCTTTTGCGATTCACACTCATGATTCTGTTTTATCGAAGGAAAACCTTCAAATACTCGTAGGGACCGAACGGTTTGTCCTACAGAGCTCCGGGTGGTCTCAAAAATTTTTAAAAATTCTGTACTATTTAAAATTGGTGAAAAAACGATACCTTTATTTCGAGAGTTTTCGAGCTAGGGCACTCTTGAAATTTTCAACCCTTAATTTTCACCCCTTAGAAGTGACCTACATCAACCAAAAGCTTCGCGGCACAACTAGACCCCAAATGGAGCCCATATACCAAATTTGAACCAAATCGGTCCAGTGTTGCTAAGAAAAGTGCCGCGTACGGCGGACGGACGGAAATTTTTTTATTCGATTTTCGGATTCTACGTACCTTGAAACGTAAAACATCAAACTTTGAGGGGGGGTTAAAAATTTTTTTTTTCTTGCTCGATTCCAAAGGCTTATTATTGAAAATAATAAACCAAAATGGCTGAAAATCATCATAGATGGCGTTTTGATGGTTCGTTCATTCACTCATGCTACAGAAATGGAACTTATTAACATTGTTCTACTCTGATCCTCTTCCAGTTGATTTTGATCCACAAGTCCTCTCCTTTGATCAAGTGAACCCCATTTCGTGCCCACGATAGTTGGTCATTTGTTGCTCAGCACGCGAGGAAGCCGTGTACTAATCAATTCACCTCTTCAGGGATTTTTTTTTATTGTCCTGAAAATCGATGTGATTATCAACAGGAGTCGAATCCTTGACTCCGATGTTTTATTCTCAATAGCGTAACGTAATCTCGTCACGAACAGAGTTTTGCTGAGGAGGGCGAAATCGCTTTTACAAGCGAACAAACCGCCCACTGAATGGTCAAAGGATACATGAATATTTTCTCATTCTTCTCCTTGGGAGGTTTTCATTCGGAAGGCAACAAAAATAAATTCATACCGCAGAAATACCGTGACGTTCAAAAACGCTGCAAATTATTACACAATGGTTTATTATTTTGGTTTACTATTTTCAATGATGGACATGATGGACAAAATTTGTTGGTTTACGTTTCGAGGTACGTAGAATCCAAAAATCGAATAAAAATTTAGCCGTCCGCCGTACGCGGCACTTTCCCGATTTTTTGCATTGCTTTCCCGATGCATTGAACGATTTTTATGAAATTTGGTATGTAGGCTCCTTCTGGGGTTTAGTTGTGCCCCGAAGATTTTGGTTGATGTAGGTCACTTCTAAGGGTCAAAAAATGAATTTTGAAATTTTGAAAACGCCCTAACTCCATAAATGTTGATATTAATTGGACGTACGATAAATCAGAAACACGAGTGTGAATCGCAAAAGAGGCCTAATCTCCGTTAAAATTTTAGCTGACCAAAATGCGATCGATTTTTTTCTTCATTTTGGATGGTTGGTGGCTTTGCAGACGAGTGATCTATATAGAAAAATAATAAACCATTGTGTAATAATTTGCAGCGTTTTTTGACTGACGAGGATGTGACTGTTTTGTGAGATGAGACTGGAACGATTTTAGAGGTGTTTTATTCGTTGTGTACAGCGATTGTAAAATTCTCTTCACCTGCCTTCAAGATCTTACGAAGCTCGTTTGTAAGCATTTTTATTTAGTGTTTTGTCATTATATACGTGGGAGATTAGTTTACTAGGTAAAATTGGAACTACAATAGTGGCGCGGGAATGTACAATTTGTATTAAGCGAAGAACGAATTGATTGTTATCCATTCAGTTGACAAATGGCAATAAATTCTGTAATGAAGCCGCAAATTGAAAACGATTCCAATATTGACTCAAGAGATTAATGTCTCCTAAGACTGAAGCAGGTTGTAGCTGTGGGCTCCTATTAGCTCCTAATAGGTCACATCCATTATTTATGCCCCCCATTATGCCGAATTGATACAGCTCGCCCACCTCCACCTCACAGTTTGGACGAGGCAGAGAGAATCTCTGAGCAGATCTAATCATTCCAGGAGGTTTTGGGCAACGTGGAGAACAAAGACGAGGTTGTTAGATCTTCACAGTAGAGTGAAGAGGGGCGCTTTTGACTGGTGGGGCAGTAGTGATAACCAAGAAATTGATCATCAGTCATGACCCATTACTAAGAGATCATTTAACACTCCATAAGTGCTTCAATGAAGCGTTGAAGCAAATTGTATTCAATAAATCGTCGATAGTCTCACTATATATTTGACCATATTATTGCATAGTCGGAACCTTGTTGTATACAATCATTTACGTTTTATAAATAATGTATAATACGGTTTGTGACAGAGCAGCAGTTATTCTGACACCTGATTGTTGATTCGATAGAATGATTACTTTCGTTCTATCTAATCGCGACTCAGGGATCCTGTTAGTACTTACTTTCATACAAGACCATTTTTCTTTCCCTCATCGTTAAAATCCAAAGGTCCATTTGGTAATATCTGTCGCGAAAGCGATACCTAATATTTTAATTATTGTTATTTCATTTGGCATCAAAATGTAATATGCAAATTTCAGAGTTTAATTTCGTCATGTGTATTTTTAGCCCCAAATTAGTATTTATGTCATGATAAAAGTTTTGTGGTGAGTGTGGTTTCAATTGTATGAAATAAAGTTGATTTAATAAAAGAAAAATTTGGAAAATATCAAATTAATACCTCTATACTATTGTATATTTTACGATAGAAAAATTTGTAGCAGAGTATGGTCTTGAAAGCCATAATTTCGTTTCTAAATAGGTAATTTGACACCAAAATTAAATGTTAAAATATTTGAATTCAATTTCACCGTGTGACATTTTTTGGTGCTTAATTATTTTTCCATGTGATGACACAAGTTTTTGACAAAACATATTGTTTAGTAATGCATGCATTCCAGTGGACGTCCCATTGGATAAGCATTAGATCAGTTTAACCAGTTGTTAAGTGATAAAACTGTTTCACTCGATGTAATTTATTTATTACTTTAGGCAAGAAATACTGACCCCCCCCCCCACCATTATCCACCTTAACATTTCTAGCGGCATGGGAGCCTCGAATCTGAAGAGCATTTTAAAATCCATGATCTACGATACCCAACATGCGAATTCGAGTTCACCCCCCCCCCCCCAACACCACCTCCCCAACGCCAACAATGGTACCAGTCTGGCACCAAAGCGGAAATATGTCGTAACGTTGAACTTTCATCTGTTAGTTTTGGTAGGCAGTCCGTCGAAGTTCACATTCGTATTCGAAGTGAAACACACAAAAAAAAAAAAAAAAAAAAAAAACACGAAATAAGAGGTTTATGGCATCATGGCACCATGGTGGCACCACTATTAGTTCCATGGTGGTACAGAGAATAATTCATGAAAATCCGGAGGTATAATGAGAATTTTTCCTCAATTTCAAAGGTTGGGTACAATTAGTAAGCTGTAAAGGAACCAAAATATTGAAAAATCGGATATTTTGTGAATATTATCCCCACACTCACCCTCTCCCCTTGCGAATTTTGGTGCGATATTTTGGTGAAATCATGTACAACTCGGAAGTTATTTGAGTCAAACAAAATAAGAAACACACAAATCGGTTGGAAATTGAGGCCTGGGCAGAGTTTACAAGATTATGCACGCAAACGCACGTTTTTCAAGCATTAACCCCCCCTTTCCTCCTCTTAAGAAGCAAAATCAAAAATTCCGGCGCCGTAGTGCACAACTAGATAGTATTCCGCGTCAAACGAAAAAAGAACCACGAAAATCGTTTGAGAACTAAGGCCTGGGCAGAGTACACAAGATTATGCCCAAAAACACACGTTTTTCGAGCATTAACCCCCCCTTTCCTCCCCTTAAAAGGCAAAATTCGAAATTCCGGCGACGTAGTGCACAACTAGATAGTTTTCCGCGACGAACAAAAAAAGAACCAGGAAAATCGGTTGAGAACTAAGGCCTGGGCAGAGTACACAAGATTTTGTTACACACACACATACACAAACACATACACACATACACACACACATACACACACACACAGACACATACACCTATGGTTTTTTTCGCGGATTTGGATTCAGAATGGTCTAAAACGGATTACTGTGTGGTTATTTTTTTTTTTTTCTCTGTTGAGTGTTGTCCAACTTTACCCCAGATCGATCGCATAAGGACGCCCAAGTCTTACTGTGGGACGTCCTAAAAAAGGTGAAAGGTATGCAAGGTAAATAATAAGTGAAATATTCAAAACCTGCTCTCTATAATAAAATTACGATAATATCTATTGATACTTTTTCTATCCCCCCCCTCCCCACAATACATCGATAAAAGCCTCATTGCTTATGGGATGCTATACAGGGTGTTTCACGAAAAGGTTACACCCCCCTTCATTTTCGCAAAATACGGCGTAAAAAATTCCGACCAACGCAATTCTTCATGATTTCTTGTGAGGATCTCAGGAAAAATACTTTTTCGCAAAAAAGTTGCGCGCAATCGTGCGCAATTGACACTAACTTCATTTTTTCAAATGGAACCCCTCTTTTTTATCACAGATTCGGATTCTGCGTCAAAATTCATGAAAAATTCATACCCGAACCGATTTTTTTATTGCGCGCAACCTGGCTTTTTGAACGTTCTAAGTTGCGCAACTCCACAATTGCACAAAAATTAGGTTTTGGAAAACCTTAAGTGTGGCACATGTTTCTTCATCATTTTTTTTTTTTTTTTTTTGCTAAATCACATGGTGACATCCGTTTTCAATTGACTGGAATTTTTCAAAATGGCGGCCAAAAATTCGGTTATTTTTAGTGAAAAAATCGCTCTTTTTAAATCGTTATGAGTTTTTAGGTAATTTTATTCAGTTCAAGCATGCCCATGCTGTCAGTTTTTATTTTTAACTCCACTGTAGACGGCCCCGAGCCCGGGGTTCAAAAGGAGGTGAGAAAATAAAAAATAAACTTGATTTCGACCTCAAAACTGATGTTTTCGTGAAAGAAATGTTAATTTTTCCTCTTAAATCTTGGTTTTTCTCAAAACGGATGACACCCTGTGATTCAGCGTTAAGAAATGATGAAAAGACATATGCCACACTAAGGGTTCTCCAGAACCCTCTCTCTCTCTTTTTGCGCAATTGTGGAGTTGCGCAACTTAGAGCGTTCAAAAAGCCAGGTTGCGCGCAGTAAAACAAATCGATGTGGGTGTGAATTTTTCATGAAATTTGACGTAGAATCCGAATCTGTAATAAAAAAGGGGGGTTCCATTTGAAAAAATGAAGTTAGTGTCAATTGCGCACGATTGCGCGCAACTTTTTTGCGCAAACGTATTTTTCCTGAGATCTTCACAAAAAATCATGAAGAATTGCGTTGGTCGGAATTTTTTACGTTGTATTTTGCGGAAATGAAGGGGGTGTAACCTTTTCGTGAAACACCCTGTATATACATATCTCTTTCCTCATTCATTTTGTATCCATTCATCGTCCCTTGTCGTTGGGTTGCTCTCCATCAAGGAGTAGGTGATCAAAAGAAACGTATAGTTTTCTGGGGGTAGAAAACATCGGGTATCTTATTATATGTATAGTAGGAATTTATTAGTTTTATATACAATAAGACTGTTGACTTATACAATGAGGTTGATTTTATCGTTGATGTTACATGCATTCTCGTGTTATCGTATAAAGTTACCTAGTCTGTTTCACAACATTATTGTACAGTTGACAATATTTTAGTATCGTTGACAATTATTATTGATTTATAAATTTTATACGTATTGCATGTCCCATATCCTCGTTTTCCTTCTCCGTATTTCAATATTGACGACTAGCTCTATGTTGCACACCCACAATGCCAAACCCTCTAACTACTGTTTTTTTCTTATCAATAGCTTTAACTGAAAGATTTCTCTGAAAATTCGGTCATTAACTCATGCTGCATGAATGAACTTTTTTGTTACCAATCGTCGGAGCGAAATGTAACTTAAAAACTAAAATTTGTTCTGTTAGTTCAACCATTGTTCCTGTTCGACTGCTCGGAGGAACTTTTTCCCAGTATGAACGCGACGGTGTGCAAAAGTTTCTCTTCAAAACTTTCCATTTTAGAAATACTTTTCTCTTTGCTATCAACATTCGAAAAAAATATTCTAATCTACTTCAGTATGCACTTTCTCCTCAACTAGAGAAAGGAACGATTCCCAGTTTCGATAAGACTGAATAAATTAACTTGACGAAATTGAACGGATGAGTCCCGGCTACTGGGAAATACCATTTCATTCCGACCCTCGCCTGTTTATTCAGGAAATAAGACGTAAAAGCTCGCTAGTCCGTCAGTTTTTATATATTTTTTTCATTATCTGACGTTCATTTTTTGCTGGATCGTATTTTTTAAGCGTTTGTTCCCTCTTTGAAGGCGGAAGTTTTCCCTCACGGGCTGATAGAAAGGAGAAAATTGCTTCATTAAGGAAGGAAAAATGAATCTGGAGGATATCTATCACGAAGTTACGGAAAATTCGTTCTTGATGTCGTCTTTTGTTCATCAACTTAGCTGGAGATGATTTTTTTTGTCGAATGTCATTTGAGCTCAACTGAATTTCGTTGCGTTGAACAAAAGGTTCATCTTGAAGGTTGTTTGTTATTTATTCAATCATCACTATTTTGAATTTTCTTCCGTATGATCATTTCTTTCTTCCTTCTTTTCTTCTTTTTTCTTTCTTCAATTGAAGTTGGTAGGTTGAGGGATCCCTGCTGAGACTAGTATATATTCAAATAATGGCTCTCAAAAAAGGCACCAAAATAAGGATGTACTTACCAATTAAAACCTATCTGAGTAAGTTCCTACACCTTCATATTTTAATTACATAATAACACTAAGTACCTAAACTTAGCATTAAAAACCCCTTTAGAATTAATAACCTGCTGTATAGTTAATTTTAAGTGTTGAGCTGTTTCTCTCCTACGGTGTCCTGATGATGCTAGTTAGCGAAAGTGCACTCGACAGAATGAAAAGTATAAGAATTAAGCCGCAGTAAATCCTCCCTCAACCTACCTACTGCTATTATAGCAGTATAATAACTCTGTTATAATTACAGAGTTGTCTCCAAAATTGGTTGGGCAGACTGGCCTTCATACGTAGAATAACATGGACGTAAACAATGATTATACAAGATTGGTCCCAAAGTGCAAAATTGTGGTGGTTTCATGAATCCAAAGTGAATCTGTGATACGAATGAGTCGCGGTTTCATGGTACAAAATTGGCACTATGACACGAAAGAGAGGTGGTTTCATGATACAAGCTGATAGACCCTGAGAAGGAATCCTTTTGTGTTGGTTTCAGGTATTTTGAAGTCTGAATTGTAACTTCAATCCTCCGGCAGTCGCTTCTTCTTCTTCTCAATTTGGACCGAGCCTTCACAAAGTCGGACACAGGTGTCATGCTCTCGTGGTGAAAATGTTCAATTTTCATGTCTACCATCATTTCAAGAAAGACTTTTCTTCTTAAAGAGGAAGAAAGTAAAAACATAATTTTAAGGAAAGCTACTGAAAATTTCAAAATTTGCTGAAAGAAATGCGGTATAACCAAAATTACAGCCCTATTTCTATCTGAGTGCGAGTGCTCTCGTACAATCATAGGTAGGGGTAGATGTCTATACTGCTCATCAAACTTTCGTTAACAGGTATTCTGGAGGATAGAGGAGCTCACCTTTTGGAAATTAGTTTGGGGGGGGGGGGCCTTCACAAAGTCCAATTTCCAACTAAGTGCGTAAACAGGCGTTACTCTTGGGTCGGCCCTGCTTATTTCAGGATCGAACTTCCCCAGCTTAGCCACCTCTCTGATGTACGGCTTTGAACTCACGTGATTACAGCCGGTCTCGGGTTTTCTCGGAACCTCCGGCAAACTTGGAGGCTGGCCAGGGGATTAAAGAGTGTTTATGGATTGCCAGAGGATTACTTTTCTCAGTGATCTTGATCGTCGGTTCTGAGTTGCTGAGTTCTCGTATTCAGCATAGGAAGCGGAGTGAATGTTTTGTTGTAATCAGTAGATTCTTTGAAGAGTATCGTGTTACTAAGAACGTCAGGGAATCACTAGTAACCCACTCCCATAATCCTCACCCAGGTCGAAAAAAGTGACCCTTGTTTGTATATACAATTATTCACTTTTCCCAAAAAATCATCAATAATTCAGTTACGGATCTTTCCTGTTTAAATTGCCGTCATTTAGCCGCTTTTCCGACAAAAGTCGCTGTCATTCCTTTTGGAAATTCTGTCATTCTTTTTCCGAAGTCGCTCTGCCTGTTAATGGGTATTCCCTGTACAGTTATTCTCAGTCAGTCAATCTGGCTTAAAGAGTAAAAAAAAGCATTAAGAAAATTTTGAAAAATCCAAGAACTTCTTCCATCACACGGCAGTATTACTATATCATTGTGATCAACCTGTTCAGTCATTCACCTTGAAAGAGTCTGAAGAGTCCCCACGACCTCTGGAAACACCTCCAAACAGCTTTAGATAGTCTGGAGCGTATCTTCTGACCACAAATTAGACTGTAAATATCTAAAAATTTAGTATCATTTAGCCTGAAAATATCTAAGAATTGAATATCAAATAGCCTGAAAAAATAAGTTGAGGTTCGAGCTCACTTAATTGACCTATATTACTACCTTAAAAGTTACTTTATACATTTCACGACGTGGAAATGTGGAACTGGTGAAAAAAATCGGAATTTCAGGAAGAGAAGTGGTGGTGGAAAGGTGGAAGTTGTTAAGTCGGAATGGAAGGTCATATCTTTCAATAGGAGTGAAAATTATTATTTATAAGGAAAAGTAACCCATAAAGCGACACCTCCTTTCTTACTCACCTGGGAAACACCAGAAAGCATGACAGACTTTTACCAGACACCAAAGTTCTATTTCACAAAATTGAGTAAGAGAAAACTCACAATTTTATTTTATTTTGTAACAGTATGTCGGACTCACGTGGTATCTCGGCGACAAGCGTGAGTGTGCCAGACTCATTAGATGAAACGTGGCATTGATGGGACTAGCTGAAGGAGGTAACAGACTAGACTAGCCATCTAATTCTAGTCACGATTAAAGTGACGAACTCACACTGTGAGTGTCCTATACTCAGGTGTCACGTTATGGTGTAAATATAAAGATGTACTCGTACAAACAAGGCCATGAAAGAAAAACACTCAAGAATTGGCCTGGGTATGGCTAGATCAAAGAACAGTCATGGTTACGTAGTATCTCCCATCATATCGTCAGCTTATGGGGTTAAGCCCATCAATCTGGTTCGTGAATGTTCATGTTCCATGAATTGCTGGCAAGTTTTGACTGGAATACTTATAGGAGAAAGGCACTGTTTTAGAATTCTTAGACCTTTCTCTTGCTGAAATCACTTAGTTCCTGTCAAAGAACGTAAAATGCTCCTGTAACTAAAGATTGTATGAGGTGACTTGGTGTTCCACATGAAGCCAACGGAATATGATTTTACAGAAAAAATTCAGATTAATAATCAGCGAAGCTTGAAATTGACCAAAAAATCTGTGACTATCAAATTAGGTCTTCACACGAAAACTTGCAAATTTTGGGATGCGTTTTTCTAATTTTGTCACGACATAATTAACGAAAACCTATTAAATAGGTTTGACTTTAAAATTTTTAAAGTCAGTTAAACCTTCAAATCAATATTTCATCCTAGTTTTATCCTAATACCAAATAGTTACAGGAACGTTGTGATTGGAACAACCTGAATGTAGGTATGTGCACTCTTGCACATTCAGACGTCCTTCTAGCTTCCAACAGGCGTAATTCCGTCTCCGTCAGACACAAAAGGGAACAGTTGTTTTGTTCTTTTCCCTCATGCCAGACAAATAGAAGAAAGACAAATCCGAAGGCAAGAGGAAATGGAGACGGGACCACGTTTTTACCTACTGCTTCGTCAGTTTCCATCTTCACTGTTTCCACATCCTCTCCCCAACCTCCACCACCGACCTCTGTTCTACTGCCTACAGGTATATCACCGTCGACTCCCATTCGGGATGTTTGTCGGGGGGTTTGGAGTGGTTTTCGAAGTGAAAACAAGTTGGTTCTACTCTTTGAGGTTCCTCTCTAACTCCCAACTACAGACTTGATTGTATTCATGTATGATTATAATATTCCTAGTACCGAAGCTCCACAATATCTTGTGGTGTATTTTTTTAAAATCTATAGTCCAGACGACAAAAAAAATGCAAGAGAAAAACAGATAGACTGATATAAATCCAAAATACACGAATTGTACCGCGTACCACGTCACTAAACAGCTGATGGAAGGAGTGTTCTATTACTTTTTCACTTCACAGCAGGATCCTTTTTGGGAGCAGCATCCACTCCACGCTATTTTTCAACTAGGAAGTAAATTTAAGAATTGGTAAGCAACAACACTTTGCTGAGAGCTGAGACTACCATCAATCCACCATTAGTGAAACACCACACAGAGGACAGCGGTGTGGCCACGGTCGTTGGGGCGTCGTTGTTTGCTGGTGCACTTTCACACGATTTCTGCGGGGGTCGTTGGTTCAAGGCTCATCGCCGGCAGCGTGCATCTCATCGCCCCCTCGTCCCAGCCCATGGCGGTGAGTCAATGGGAAGCCAAGAGCAAAATCATCAGAACAAATTCTGATCTTCCCTTTGGAAGACAGCTGATGACGTCCGCGACACCAGGAGTGGCAGTCGTACAGAAATCCAACATGAAATGGTTGTTTACTTTACTTTACTACTTTCTACCATCAATCCACCATGATTGTCGTAAAGAACCACCTAGATTCCAACCTGCACAATCTCTGAAAATTTCAGCCTTTCACTCGCTACAAGAAAAATAAAAATAATATAGGTTTTCAACACATTAAAGAAAAACGTTTTCAAAATCAATATGTTGAAGTCCCTTTTGACCGAAGAGCAGTATAAGCTGAGTCTTTTTTTATGGTCCTATTGTTTGATACTATTGAAAACAGTTCTAGGTTTATTCATACAACATAATTATATTTCAAACATATATTTCTTTCCATATTATTTAAACATAACACTTTTCCTCCGGTCCTATTTCTTTATATTAGATATCATTGCTCGCCCTAATCACATCGAATACTGGTGTTGTGATCAGCTGTCTTTTCATCACCCGAGTACATTCACTTCCTTGTCTCAGTGGTAGCGAGCCCGACTCAGGATTTTCTAGTATAGTTTGAAAAGTCTTGAGATCGATCCCCGGTCGAGGGAAATTAATTTTTATGACGTAGCACTAGCATACTCGAAACACTTAACCATGTCCGAAATTGGAACCCGTTCAATATATTTATTTTCCAGCTATGGATTGATTGACCCAGAAAGTGAAAGTGACCTAGAAAGGTCATCGGCAGAGGTTAAAGGTCACGCATTTCATCTCACTCACACGTAAAATTCGTTACGGCCTTCCTCGACTTGAAACCCTCGACACTGTATGCCACTCTCAGTTTCCATCAGAGCTGCTATCCGTAGAATGTTGACGAGTTCCTATTTAAACGCATTTTGCTTCCTCGCTTTCGAATTGAGAGAAGCCTCGTGTTAGTGACTAATGTCAGACCCTGAAATCAAGCTGCCAGATGGATATGGCTACCAAGTGTAAAATATGCACTTGTCACTTTAGCATATATTTATTTGTTACCCCTTCGATTCTAGCGGTGAACTGTTTTTCAAATTTAAAAATATTATTGCATAAAGCTAAACAATTTTGGTCCTCCAAATTCGGATTTTCTTCGCGTTTCTCGTTTTGGATCTTATAGAACAATTTCAGTGTCTGCGGTCAATGCTGGTCTCGGACATGTACACGAAATCATGGATCAATTTTGATAATATGTTAAGGGTTGGTGCAGGTTACTTATGACTTTCGTCAATATCGGCGAAATCAATGTGTGCGCACTCTCCCCCCTGATTTTACTTGAACATAAATTTTTCACGATCTAATCGCTCTTATCAGAGTATACTTACGTAGTAAATCATTGTTTTCACTTTTCAAGTCCTTCATAATACAAAATTCCACTTGCATTTCACGTTTTAGAACTTCCTGAAAAAATTTGGACTCATATCTGTCGGAGAGTCAGTAGATTTGTGTCTGTTAGTGCTTGTAATGGGCATAACTTCAAAACTCTGCAAACGACTACGCAATGATTTATTATTTCATTATTAAGAATATACCCGTCTGCATAGAACGCGGCTTTTCCATTAATACTACTTATTAGCCATAAGCTAACCGAGAAGGGAATGGGCCAGATGCCAGAGATGGGCGAATTTTTATTCATAAATACGCTAATGAAAACAAATAATATCTGCGATTTTATGAATATGAATACGAATACAAATATGAATGTGAATATGAATGCGAATACATATATACACACGTTGAACACATTCACACTTCACACTTTGAATACGATTTTCCCCCGTATTTGTATTTTGAATACGATTTTATGATTTATCTATGATTTCCCTAAAAATTGAATTTTTAAACGATTTTCCCTGAATATTATACTTTTAAAAGATTTTCTCCCAAAATCTGGACATATTTATGGCCTGACATTGTCAAATTTGATGATTTACGTGTGAATGATGAATAATCAAAAACTTAATAATAATTTTTTTAAATCGTAGTTTCTATTCGGTTCTATGACCTGCGGGTAGTCTCATTCGATTCTGCGTAAACAATTCTATATGAAATGGTGATCGTTTCGAATTTTTATTGATTAGTTTGACAAGTTAGACCATAAATATGTCCAAAGTTCGGGAGAAAATCATCTTAAAAAAGTATGATTTCCAGGGAATTAAAAGTGTGAATACGATTGTATTTGCATTCATATTTATATTCATACCTGTATTCGTATTCATAATAGTAAAATCGCAGATATGATTTGTATTCATAATCGTATTTATGAATAAGAATTCGCCCATCTCTACCAGGTGCAAAGGAAGGGTGTAGATGCCTTCATTTCGAAATTTGGTTCTTGGTTAATAAGGACCAATGGTTTACCGAAGTTTGTCGAAGTTCGTCCGTAATGTGTATCCAATTTTCAAAACGATACACTCAGCTCCGAAAGTCGACATCCGCAAAGATCAGTCCCGCCCCCTCAATTGGCTCCAGCCAATAGCATCCAATTACGCACTACGGATTACGGACATAACGCACCTATGTGAACCAAGCTTATGCCTATTTCCTTCGTAAGTCGAGCCCTTAGGTTCTCAAATACATTGAATGTCCTACAGAGCTCATTTGATTCTGAATCTTGTTGTTACGAAAGTACAACTGGTTTATATGAAATTATATTTGAAGAAATTTGATCAGCTGAAATATGGCTCACTTTTGATTGCAAACGTAGATGTGCGATTCACACTATTGTTTCTGACTAGGACAATAGAGTTAAGTTACGAAGGTTGTGAGAGAACAACTGTCTTCTCTGAGAAGCATGGATAGGCGAAGTGCGAGGGAACTCTGGTCGTAAGGAATAAATTTGCTGGGCCTACATGTCCTGATCAATTTATCTCTATGCTCGTACTTAATAATTTATTATTGATGATCGTCTTGAGGGTTTCATTTGTTTCTAAAGATTTAACATATCTTAAATAGGTGAACTAAAATGTCATGGGAATTTATCCTTTTCAGCAAACGGTTAGTCTCCCAGAGCGTTGGGTGGTGTCTAAAAATTCTTTAAAATCTTTGCAATTTTTAATTGGTGAATTTAAAATGCCTTCATAATGAAAGTTTTCGAGGAAGAGCGTTTCGAAAATTTCAACCCCTACATTTCACCCCCAAGACGGACTGATGGAATATTTTTTTATTCGATTCTTGGATTTTACATACCTTGAAACGTAAACCATCAAATTTTTGGGGCTAGTTAACTTTTTTCTTTTTTGATTCCAAAGGTTCATTAGGAATTGAAAATAAAAAACCAAAATCGTTGAAGACGTCCACAAGACGACAGACTGAGCTGATTATACTGGGACAACCTTCAGGTAGCTGCATTGTACCTTCGTTTTTCCACTCAATGTGTTTTTAATTTTTGAATTTTTGAACAGGTTGGTGTATCATTGCTTTTACAGTTTACACTATGCGAAAGATGTGGGGAGCAGACGTGGTTGGTGTTACGTTGTTCCTCTTGCATCATTATTCCATTCTTGTTCCCGCCGTCCTCCAACTTCCTAAAGAAAGCTGGGCTCGGTTATCAGAATTTTCCGTCCATTTCACCGAGGGTTCTTCCCTCTAATTAATTTGACAGGCCCATGTTCTCCAATCTGTGAACCACAAAAGCCCGGAGAACACGTTCTTTCTTTCGAATAAACCGCTTTTACCACCAAGAAGAAAAGTGCGTCATCGGTGTTACAAGTAGCTTCTTCGTATTCATATCACGAACGGTTATATCAACAGGGCTACCGACTACCCTTCAATTTGAAGCAAAACCAGATAGGTGATTAGGTGTGGTTTATAGGTGATTCTTAATTTTGAATATTCGATGGATTTAATTTGGCTAAAATGAAATTTGCAGTGAACCGTCTGATCAACCAAGTATGTGATTATGCCTGTATGTGATCCTATTACGGTGAGAAACTATCCGGAGTCCTAACTACATTACTCGTGGAAATCCTAATGCAATCAGATGTAAACTGTTATAGGCTTGCTACAAGAATTTCACGTTTGTTCATGCGGCTACCGATCATACGAGTATGTTTACGATTTTCCTGAAAGCTAAACCCTATCGCCCCGTATCGCGTCATCGTCCGTTTTTCTTTCAGTATTACATTTTGATAAAAAGAGTGGTTGGAATTTCCAAGAACCTCCGTAGGATGGTGGACTTCCAGAGGGTCAAGTTCGAAAGGGTTTCATTTCGATAGAATTTTCTCAGCATGAATACTCCCACTTCCCGCTCATACTCAACTTGGGGGAAAATCAACTCAGTTTTTTGGCAACTTTTTCGGCCAATGACTCGTGTTAAATACGGGAAAAGGTTGATCCTGCTTGGAAGTATCATAGGTTCATTGTGAAACGGTAAAATAATCGCTCATAGCGTGTCTCTGTCATCTGGAATTTGGATGACCTCCTCATTTATAGTACTTTAGTGTCATTCCACCTCCAACATATAAAAGTATTCTCGCGCATACAAGCCGCAGCTCTCACAATCATTCACCAAAAATGCAAGTTCAACATCAACGTTTTGATGCTATCGATGGCTTCTTCCTCTTCACCTACCTCTTACCTGTGAAAAAACGATCACGGATACCAATGTTGCAGTACTTCACTGCCACAGTTGGGTATTGTGTAAAATAAGAGGCCATAAGTGCTATCATGTTCTTCATCCGAACAATTGTGCTCGAAGAGGAAGTGCGGTGCGTATAAAAGAAAACCATCCACATCATGAATATACTAAAATAGAAACTGAAATGTTTCAGATCTGCGCAGTAGAGATGACAATGGCATCTTACTCAACTACAATTGCAAGCATTTACATACATCCCGCCAAGCCAGAATGTCAAGGAAGATGCTTACACAGCTGTCTTTGGACAGTTGGGAAGCTGGTTTATCATTGGAGGTGACTTCAATGCCAAAAATACATACTGGGGCTCTCGTACCACCTCCACTCTAGGACGAGTATTGTTCCAATACATGGATGATCATAACTGTAACTCATACTCCACAGGTGAGCCAACATACTGACCAACGAATCCGCAGAGGTAACCCGATTTCATAGACTACTTCATCACAAAAAAACAAATCTGAGAATCACATTGAGGTGGAAGAGGGCTTCGACCTGAACTCAGACCATTCCCCGATCATTTTCACAATGGGCGATTGGATCATCAATCTGGTACTTACCAACAACCGGACGGATTGGGATAACTTCATAATTGAAATTAATCAGGAGGTAGAACTGAATGAATCCCCTATGAGGGCAATGCAAGGTTTTAGAGATTGGTGTTTTTAGATTAACTACTATGCATCGGATTACACTAGATTACAAAATTTAGGGGTGGTCTGGCTGCCTCGTTCCTTCATCACTTTTCTTATGGTATTTGGTGCGCTGAATCCGAATCTGACGTCAGTTTTTTTTGTTTATGTCGGATTTTCAAGATATAGCTAGTTTTAAGATTTTTCTAGTTCTCACTTTTCTTCATTTTTTAGTGAAAACTCATCTTGCTTAAATCTCCTCAAAAAGTACTCACACTTATAGGAAATTTCATGTAGAATCCGAATATGTACTTAGTTTTTGAGTAAAACTGTGTTAAACCCCCTATTTTTCACAAAATGTATCAAAAAACAGCGGTTCTCAACATTTTTTCTTCGGGTTTTCCCTTACACTTTGCCACTTGAAAAAAAAATTAAGGCTCAAAAAAATTTTCTCGGGCCTTTACTTTGTAGGGGGGACACCCCAGAGGAGAATGAGACCAATCGCAGCCTCCTAAACCCATTAATATCGAAGAAATGAGCTTTTTTTCATGGCACTGAGATAAAAATTCACAAAAACCGTTAAATAATTTTTCGAGATAAGTATGTGCGTTCCTAAATCTGTTTTCTTAAATGGATTTTCCTTTCTTCTACATTTTTTATGCTTGTCACCTAATAAGAGTAAGATCGAAAATAGGTACTCATAGGGGGAGTAAATCATATTTGGGATACTTTTGTTTTGTTAAGTGATTTTAATTCAGTTTTACAAACGAAACACAATAAACTGCAGAATGTTAACGGTATAAATCTGTTTCATGAAGGCTCAGATGAATCAATAGTTGGTACAATGTTAAATAACCAAACTTTGGTTATTCCTCCACCTCAGAGGTTCCACCAAGATATGAAAACCATGGAAGAACGTTACAAAGGGTATTGGGACGTTCACATGATGGCGGACTATTGTTGGATTTACCTCAGGCGGCGAAGTTTTCTCTACATAGATGTCGGCGATGAAACCTCTGAGGTGGAGGAATAACCAAACATTGTACCAACATTTGATTCACCTGAGCCTTCATGAAACAGATTTACACCGTTAACTTTTCTGCAGTTTATTGTGTTTCGTTTGTAAAACTGAATTAAAATCACTTAACAAAACAAGAGTTTCCCAATCATGATTTACTCCCCCTTTGAGTACCTATTTTCGATCTTACTCTTAATAGGTGACAAGCATAAAAAATGTAGAAGAAAGGAAAATCCATTTGAGGAAAACAGATTTAGGAACGCACATACTTATCTCGAAAAATTAATTAACGGTTTTTGTGAATTTTCATCTCAGTGCCATGAAAAAGCTCATTTCTTCGATATTAATGGGTTTAGGAGGCTGCGATTGGTCTCATTCTCCTCTGGGGTGTCCCCCCTACAAAGTAAAGGCCCGAGAAAATTTTTTTGAGCCTTAATTTTTTTTTCAAGTGGCAAAATATAAGGGAAAACCCGAAAAAAAGTTGAGAATCGATGTCTTTTGATAAGTTCTGTGGAAAATAGGGGGTTTGACACAACTTTACTTAAAAACTAAGTACATATTCGGATTCTACATGAAATTTCCTATAAGTCTGAGTACTTTTTGAGGAGATTTGAGCAAGATGAGTTTTCACTAAAAAATGAAGAAAAGTGAGAACTAGAAAAATCTTAAAACTAGCTATATCTTGAAAATCCGACATAAATAAAAAAACTGACGTCAGATTCGGATTCAGCGCACCAAATACCATAAGAAAAGTGGTGAAAGAACGAGGCAGCCAGACCACCCCTAAATTTTGTAATCTAGTGTTATCCATACAATCGGGTTATGGCTACCAGAAAGCTATGTGCCACACCCACTTGACAGACGTTACATTATTTCATTTTGGTTACGTATGTAATTGTGAGAACAATAAACGTATTGAATTCTAAAAACAAATATCTGTCACGTCAGGATTTTAATGTGACACTCTAGAAAATTTTTAGCGTACACACCATTATTCTACGTTGAGTCGGTGAGAAACGCTCAGAGGGGAAACAAAAGTATCAACTAGGTCCGTAAATTCAGGTGGAAGACAAAGGTTTTAGAATGAAAGGTTTCAAGCTCTCAGAGTGTGGTCAGATATTGTACGTAAAAGCTCCTTTTAGTGGAAATGGATACCACACCTACTTTGACCAGACTTCAAAGCGGCTTTTGATCTTCGACACGAGTTCACGGAGGAATACTCTTGCAGAAGAACTCACGTTGAGAGGGACTCGAGGTTTCTTTCTTTCACAGAACAAAAGTGGTTGTACTTTTTTTTCGCGTTCGAGCATTGATCCGTCTCAAGTTGGTATTTGGCCTCACCGAAAAATTCCAAGTCTTATTTACAAAAATTATAGTAAAAATTTGGCACATTTTTTATTATTGGACCCCTTAATCTTTATACGAGTTGATTGACGAGGAAGAGCGATACAAGACCTGTTCAGTGAAACTATTCAAACCATTCTGCTCCAAGTGACGGCTGAAAATGGGTTCGAAATTCGCCAATAGTTATGAAAATTCATAAATAATTCCTCAATAAACGCGGATTTAAATGTTTTGAATCGTGACACCCCCAACCTCATTCATCGTTAGTCTTAAAACGAGCTTCACTGGGCTTAGCAATAGATGTTATTAAACGTTTTCTCAGTCATTTCTGGGTGTCTCTTCTTCTTCGGTGGTGTTATAGCCCAGGATGGGCTCTAGCCTGTCCAACAATATTTTTCCATTCCTCTCGTCACTTGGCCAACATTTTCCAACATCTATGTCCCGTCCACGCCCACGTCCTCCTCGACTTCGTCAGTCTATCGAAGCCTCGGTCTTCCACGAGCCCCTGGATGTCCAACGAATATTCTTTTGACGGGATTACCATCGTTCATTCGAAAGACGTGTCCCGCCCATCTGAGGAGACCTAGCTTGACAAACTTTACGACATCTATATCATTGTACAGGTCGTACAGCTTGTCATTTCTTCTTTTGCGCCAGACCCCATTCTCACAAACAGCTCCAAAAATCTTTCTGAGGAAAGTTCTGAGAAGTCTTTCCTTGTCACCCGTAGTCCATGCCTCTGAGCTGTAAGTTAATACTGTGCGGATCAGGGTCCTATGCAGCAAACATTTTGCTTTGGGAGTAAGGAGCTTTGAGCGGAGGTGTTTTATCAGGCCTCAATAGCTGCGGTTTGCAGCTGCCAGCCTAGTATTGATTTTGAGAGTGGGGTCCCCATCAGCGGATAAGAGGGATCCCAAGTAGACAAAGCTGTCTACGTCTTCGAAGCGAAAGTCTCCCATAGTGAGATGGGAACCCGATCTACAGACGGTGTTTATGGGCGTCGTCGTCGTGATGAGGTACTTGGTCTTTTCCTCGTTGATGCACAGCCCCATATCGCCCGCACTCTTGACCAATTAGGCAAAGGCTCTCTTCATATCACCTTCTGTGCGGGCTATTATGTCTATGCCATCAGCATAGGCTAGAATTTGCACTGAATTGGAGAAGATTGTTCCCCTAGTTTGTATTCCAGCATCTCTCTCAACTTTTTCAAGTGCCAGTTCGAAAAGCTGTTCGTCTCCTTGCCCTGAGCCAGACAGAGTTGACAAACTAGGGGTTCGTAAGTTATGGACGCTGATAGTGCATGCTGAGTGACTTAGGGTCAATTTCACCATTCTCACGAGCTTATTGGGAGTCTCAAACTCCCTCATAACACTATATAGCCTCTCTCGCTTTATGGTGTCATACGCTGAGCGGAAATCTACAAAAAGATGATGGAGGGGGACCTTAAACTCGCGGCACTTCTCAATTTGGGTGACTCGGGTGTCTATGTGTATGTATATGAAATTTATAATCAGTAGATTTTATAATATAGCGTGTAGAGTGAGAAATTTAGTATTCTGGAAGGATACTTTGGTCGGAAGTCGAGGAAATGATCCTTCCAACTCAAAAGTACGACGAACGACCAGTCTGTCTTAGAGAATCAATACACAACCTAAAAGTGGTCGTTTCAAACATAAACTAATATTGTAAAAAAAGAGAAAAAAACCATGAGAAAAAGAAGCCACGTTTTATACTTGAAACCAACATAAGACTTCACAGTTAACACGTCAGGTGTGGGTCGATGGACAGTTCATCAAATAGTTTCTTCTCGTGTGTGGGATGATGGTTTACGATTGCTTCTCAGCCTAATTTCGATTTTAATATTGTAATCGATGTTAAATCTCGATCTTTATTGATTTTTTAACAGACTGGTGCCTTCAGTTCCACGATCGATGGAATATTTTTCAATTACCAATCATTTGAAGTTGAAGAATCGATTTTCCTGAATATTTTCGTCTGTGAGACATTAATGAAAATCCTTATAATATTCTACTCCTCATCACCTCTTAAGTAAGAATAAATCGTTTCCATGTCTTTGAACTTCGGAGGAAGACGAAGAAACTGTCAGGAAAAGGGGTGTTTTCTGCAGATGTTGGTGCTGTGTGAGTCTAGTCTATACGCGCATTACTTATTTTTTCTGTAGGTGCCGAGCGAAATTCCTCGCCTGAGCCGGATGATGGACAGGTAATCAAAAGAATTAATTTGACTAAAAAAAAGCGATTTCTTTTGTTTTGTCATAATTATGCGCAGAAGCGACGGAAAACCTGCATTAGGCGCTGATTTGCTCAAAAAAACGTTTCAGGACACGGCGAAACTCGGGAATAGGATCCCACAGCCAACGTATTAAACCCGAGCAATAACAACAAAAATGAAAATATTCAGACTATTGGTTGAATTGATGACTAGAAGTTATTCATCTTTCACCTGCTCAGTAACAAACCAATGGTCCATGAGTCGCAAATGAAAGATCTACAATATCTGATACGCACGACAATCTTGTGATTCTACTCCATAAATCCTTCGCCACATTGACAACCCGGAGAATGAAAGTGGAAAAGAAGACGTTATAGAACCACAAGGGGTAGGTATCATCCTATACGTCAAGGTAATGGAGTTACTTTCCGAAGATAACTTTTTAATTAACCAAGTTTCATTATTAAAGACTCATCCTAATCAAGAGGATTTGAAAAGGGATTGGAAAGTTTCATTTCTTCCTGACCCTTTCAAAAAGATGCGAGGTCGCCCTCCGGGGTTCTTCGGTGGAATCTCAAGTGGTTTCCCAAGTGAAGTGGAAATTTATTAACAATCGATTATCAGTTTTGGGTTGAAGAGTGAACTGATTATTAATTCTCTCGGAAAAAGGTTGTGGCATGAAAAAAGAGTCAATCTTTGCTTCATATCAAATAATAGTAAACTCCATCATGTCCCTTTGTTTTAGTAGATTTTAAGACTTATTAAATACCGTTTACTTTGCGCGAGTAGTTTTTAAAAGATTTCTTGTTTTCTTTTTGGATATTGATAGAAGTGATAGATAGAATCTATTTTCTTGAATTTGCATGCTCGGTGACGTAGATCATGGATTTTAAAATCCTGTCCAAATTCGAGGCTCGCATGTCGCTAGAAATGTTACAACTGCTATGGGTGAAGGGGTTCCACTTTTCCGATGTTAAAATTTCGAGTTTCGTGCTCTCATGTTGTTGAAAATTTTAATTATGGTACATCGCGAACATATACTAACTAAATTGCATTAGTCCCCCTGTACTGTGTTTTTGCTTCCGAGTCTACCAAGGTAACGGAAGCTTTGTTTTCACTTTTCAAGGTTGGGAAAAAACGCTGCAAATTATTACACAATGGTCTATTATTTTATTTTTTATTTTTTATATGTATAGATCACTCGTCTACAAAATCACCAACCATCCAATATGAAAAAAAAAAAAAAAAAAAATCAAAAAAATCTTTTTAAAAAAATCAAAATCACCAACTATCGATTACATTTCGATCAGCTCTAATTTGAACGGAGATTAGGCCTCTTTTGCGATTCCCACTCGTGTTTTGATTTATATATATAAATATATATATATATTTCAATATAAACACTTAAATTTTCGTAGGAAGCGAACGGTTTGTCCTACAGAGCTCCGCGTGGTCTCAAAAAATTCTAAAAATTCTATAGAATCTTAAATTGAAGGAAAAACAATACCTTTATATCGAAATTTTTTGAGTTAGGGCGTTTTCAAAATTTCAAAATTGATTTCGGAACCCTTAGAAGTGACCTACGTCAACCAAAAGCTTCGGGGCACAACTAGACCCCAAATGGAGCCTGCATACCAAATTTCATCAAAATCGGTCAATGCTAAGTGGCAAAAGTGCTGCGTACGGCGGACGGACGGCCAAATTTTTATTCGATTTTTGGATTCTACGTACCTTGAAACGTAAACCATCAAATTTTGACGGGATGTTAAAATTTTTTTTTCTTGGTCGATTCCAAAGGTTCATTATTGAAAATAATAAACCAAAATGTTCTTCAAAATGAAAATTTCCACTTGCGTTTTACGTTTTAGACCTCCCTGAACACTTTTGGTTCCGTGTGCATAACTATATGAAGTTATTGTACAATTTCGATGAAATTTCCAGGGATTGAGCAGATTGGAGTGTGGATGGTCCCCTATGAAAATCATTCCCTGCGGACTGATAGAGAAACGTCAAATCCTTGTAACAGCTATAACACCTACATTTTTCATCAGAATTTGATGAAATTTCGTAGGATTGTTCTAATTGGCGGGTATAAGTCCCCTACAAAAATCATTGCCTTCTGATAGTATCTACTGGGCATGAGCAAACGTGAATTCCTTAAAACAGTTATAAACTCTACATTTCTCATCCGATTTCGACGAAATTTTCAAGGATCATGAGGATTGGGGTGTAGGTGGTCTCCTATGAGGTGAGTGCAAGCTACTTTGAGATCGATGTTTTGAGATTAACAACTATGAATCATCGTCTATACAATCGGGTTATGGATAGGAGGAAGCTATGTGCCACACCCACTTGGATTTTTTTATCTTGACTGGGTTAGTCAACTCATTCTCTGCCTGATATACCAGTGATGTAATATGAATTCATATCGAAAAGCTAGAGGTATAAAGGATAATTTAAGTGGAACAAATTAATATTTCTAATTCTAATTTATGTGGTGTCTGATGGAGGCTACAACTAATTGGATGTTGTTAGATGTTATAAAGTTGGTATGTTATTGTGAGAGAAAGCCATTCTAAAGGTGTATTCTTCACACTTAACACACATTTTCACGCCGCATACTATGAAGTAGTGATTAGGTCTGACGTGATTATTCTCTGTGATACACCTACTGATCTTTTTTGACGTGATTCCCTAGGTAGGCAAACGTTTGTGTTGAATTTAAATATGAAATTAGGTCTTCTTCTTTTCTTCAGCTTCGTTTTCATCTTCATCTTCTTGAGCCAATGCAAACTGCCGCTAAGCCAGTTGTTTTGTCATTGATGTAAGAGATCTTCTTGTGCTTGAGATTCAACTTTTGAACACGATCGATCTTGACAAGAGGTATAATAATAATATACCATATTATGGTGAACTATTATGGTGAACCATAATATTATTATGGTGAACAAACTAAGCCAGTATTTTTGCAGCCGCATTTTGAATTACAACCCTTCTTTGTAGTTTCAAAAAAAAAAAAAATGTTTCAAAAAGCTTTTCTGTGAAGGTGGAACTAGTGACTGAATTTGGTCCAATACTTTATCAATTAACTTCCACACCGATCTAGTTGATTACCAAGCCACAGTTGAACCCGATGATAGACTCAATAAAATGGTTCATGAGCAGAAGTGAAGGTTGGAGACAAGCTAGTTGAACACATTTTTACGAGAATTTTTGCAAAAAACAAGTAACGTAATTTATCTATGCAAGTTTTTTGAACTCCATGTACGTAAAAATGAAATTAATTCCGTTGGTGATAAGATATCTTTGGTACGATCAAATTGTGGATTAATTAATTAATTTGCAATATATTCTCGAAAAGTTGGCGACGCTTCCGAATAAGTTGGTAATTGTGCAATTGTGCAGTTCATTAAGTCTTATGCACAAATGAACTGCCTAATCATCGTTTCAGAAACTCCTTTAGTATGTGTATATTTCTCTGGAACGAACCATTACCTACTACTTCGATAGTTTTCGACCGATAAGTGGAAGGTTTCTCAGTTTCGCATCATTCGATTGCACACACTAACCTCGAGGCCTTGAAGTACAGTCGCGGTTGGCTACTGAATATCTCATTGGTTGCAATCGTTCCATCAGATGTGCCGTCTGTGGAAAAATTGGTTCAAGGCTCCCCGCACTCATCAGCACATGATGACTCGAGCCATTAAAAAATTAGTTCGCGGATGAAACGTGAGATGGAGTTCTCTCGGCCCTGTCACATCTCTTATGTATGTTACGATCCTACCCTGCGCTTGTACCTACTGGGAATTCAATCGCGTGGGATTTCCGACATCTGAAGTCCTTGCGTGGAATTCAAAATTCATGATTCCCAAACAGACATGGGTCAACCCTTGGTACCGGACTTACGCTTTTCGATACACCCAACGTACTCGACATAATCCTATTGGCTATAAACTCACAAAATGTGGAATACGTAGGTATTTTACGGTCCCGAGAGTTCAAAAATTGGTTTTTAACCTTGGTGTCAGATTGTTACAAACCCCCCTCCCCCCATAAAAAAACAGTCGAAATTCAGCTCAAAAGTTGGATTTGGTCGCGTTGAAAGATTTACGGAAACGGCTGCGTGACGTCACAAATCTGGACAGTGCCGAGAGGTCAATGAAGTGAGAGGAGAGTCAGTGACCTCATAAATTTGGGTTTTAAGTCCGCTTTTGGGGTTCCTTCCACCCCTCCTCATAAAGAACGTTTTACAAGCTCTCCCCGAGGTAAGCAGGTATCATCATCCATGTTATTACCTAATTCAAACCTCACATTGAAGGAAAAGCTCCATACTGACGCACAGTGGTTCGGATTTTTTTCAAACCATGAATTAACTGGATTACACATTGATTTGAATCTTTCAAAATAAATTTTATGACAAAGGGTGAACAAGATTTCCAAGCGTCTTACTTCATTCTTTGAGATTTAAATTCGTTGTTACCTACCTACATTAGTGATTGCAATTTCAAATTATAAACTACTCAAAATATGTTTCAATTTTAATAATTTAAAGAGCTGATGTTTCTGGAGATCAAGCAGCAGAAAATTTTGCCAAAAATGAGGGGTGTGCCTGATTTTAAAAAAAGTTTTCAATCGAAAGTAGACCTCAACCTGAAAATTTACACCAGCCGTTCTCTGGATGAGTAGATCTTTTTCTATTATTTTTCAAAGTTTTGAATGTTTATGATGTCACGCGCCTCCCAGCCCACTGTGACGTCATAAACATTCGAAACTTTTAAAAATCATAGAAAAAGGTATTCTCACACTAGAAGGTCGCACTTGATGTCAAAATTCTCAGAATGAGGTCTAGTTTAGATTAAAAATAACAATAAATAGTTTTTTCGACCCACGCGCACACCCTATTAGCTGTAAACGAACTAATCACATGTATACCTCTCCTGAGACCGCGATATCAATACCACGATCTCTCTATACTGAATCCAAGTGGTAGAATGTATTCCCTTACATTGAACCTTATTGACAGACTTGATTGCCAGACAAAGAACAAAGATAACTTTTTGTCTCCTACCGCCATTGTCCTGTGAGTGAAGGAACAAAATGACGCTCCATCTATCTAGGTATTTTCTTTATAACATCGATAGAAGATAAAAAAGGGAGCCAGAAAGGCCTATTGTGGAGGTAACTGCTTTTCTTACCCCCTCCCACTAACGATAGATCTGCCAACCTCTTGATAACCAGCCCATTAGGGACTCGCGGGTAATGGAAGGATGGGAAGCCGCAGAATGCGAGGTCGGTGGGCTCGATTCCCGCTTGAGAAACGACGGCCCTGTGGGGACTGTAGGTAAGGTAGTATGTGAAGGAAAGTGCCACGTTATCGGCCCCCCGATAACACACGAGGGGCCACCGTGTGTCAAGGAAACTTAAACCTGCCTTGAAGACGAGCTAAATTGAGAGGTCCCCTGACTGTCGATTTTCACTAACAGAACCCCTCGAAACACATTTTCTGGCTTCGACGTCGCGAAATAAGGTTCGCTGTCCCCAAATTTATTATAGCAACCATTCTGTAGATTAATGACAATATGAACCCATTACTATTATAATTATCGATTGCCAGTCTGTCCGCTATTCAACCCTGTCGACCGAAAACACTGATTTTTATAGTGATTATCGTAAAACAGAAAAATTTATTGAGGGTTAAAATTTTTTTCTTGCTCGATTTCAAGGCTTATAATAATTATAATTGAAAAATCCTTAAGTACCTAATTTTTTTATAATGGTTTATTATTTTCAATAATTAAAAATAATTATTTTTCAATTTTCAATAAGGATTTTTCAATTATATTTCTTTTAAATTTAGGAAGTAGTCATCTGAGGAAAAACTTTTTGTTCTTGTTTTCTAACGCCGTCTACAACAATCCACAACAGAGAATGATATAACACCAAAACCATCACTGCAGAGCTGAAAGTCAGCAAAGTTGTTTCGTATCACCCGCCTATATGGTAATAAAAAGAATCAAAAGAGGTAAAGACGTAATCCAATTAAAATAATAATCAATTTATGACGTTGCAGTCACTCTTTCTTATTGGGTTTATATAAATAACGGACAAAATTCTATTGCCTCAGCTGATTATTGCGCGTACAGTCTGACGAAAAAATCTGTAAAAGTGGGCGGGGCTACTCGAGATCAACTGACTAATCGAGTCGAGCGTACTCGAGTGAAGTGGAGGCCGAGTGAGAACTATAAATTCCAATTTCCAACTTTAGAGAGCCCAGGTGGAGAAGCTATTCGAGTCCCTTCTATAAATCCCACCCATATATATGTTCCAAAATTTCGTTTTTCAATGCGTAATCGGCCTTCCTTGAAGTTGCCTCTTTCATAAAACGCTGCAAATTATTTCACAAAGGTTTTTTTTATTTATAGATCACTCTTCTGCAGAAATCACTGTTTTGCCATTGTCACTTTTTTTCTACCTGCCAACCATAGGTAGGCATTACCTATACCTTCAAAATCAAGTTTATTTGAAGAAAAAAAAACTAAACTTCCTTTTTTACGATATTGGGTTGTGTACACAAAATTCTGATTAACATAAATGCTAGGTATCTTATGGTAGAATAACAAAAGAGATTTTACAAAAAGCTGCTGAGGGCTGAAAACTTTAAGCTCGTCATACAATTGTATGTTTGGATAGCGACCTGGTTCTTTAAGAACAATTTCAATTATAGACCTGTGGAGAACATTAATTTTTTCTATGTGCGTTGGGGAGCATCCACCTTAAACCATCATTCTGTATCGGAGAACGGATTGTACGAAGGCTATGTAAATGACATAGAGGGAATATTCACAAATCATAACTCGACATTATCACACCACTTCCATGGCTCTACGATACCATTATATGCAATTGGAATTACCGTGTGAACAACCACTAGGCCGAGATACACCCGTCATGTATCGATAGCTCAATCGATCCATCGAAAAGCCGATTCAGATATCCTTATATTGCGGTGGCGATTAGCTTGAATACTGGCGTTGCCGCCGACATATACAATAAACGTGGCTTGTATCTTTTGAAAACCGACCTTACACGGTAAAAAATTGTTCTGTACTTCTGCTGTAGTCATTTTCTTGGTTGTTGTGGAGAAGGAAGCAGAGGACGTCAATATACTCTTTTCATCATTTATTTGGCTAGCGCTTTCGGAGCAAACTATGGCCCCTTTCTCAAGCCTATATTCACTCTGCAATCATACTCCTGGATGCAAGATGTAGGAGTATGATTGCAGAGTGAATATAGGCTTGAGAAAGGGGCCATAGTTTGCTCCGAAAGCGCTAGCCAAATAAATGATGAAAAGAGTATATTGACGTCCTCTGTTTCCTTCTCCACAACAACCGGTAAAAAATTTACAAAAATTTGTTCAATTTTCGGTGGGGAATTCCAAATGACCCTTCGAATTGAACAGGTCGTCCACTATGACGCCGAGGTAGCGGAATTGTCGAACCCTCTCCAGGATAGCATCAGCATCGTCACCTCGGTTAGGGAGCTTATAGATTTTGACAAATACTGTCGGCGAAAGAGAGACCGAATATACATAAATATGTGATAAGTACTCGAATTCGTCAGGTGTAATCCTTCAAACGTATTATACGAGAGTTGTTCCAAAAGTAAGTTCCGACATGCTAGGAAAAATTGGAAAAAAAAGTTACAAAAAAATATACATTTGTATTCAGCAACATCTAAACTATTTTTCTACATTATCGCCCATTCTTCCAAGTATTTGCGATAACAGTGTTCCAGTTTTTTCAGTCCGATGGTGTACCAATTTTCATCCGAATCGGGTAGCCAGCTGTGAACTGCGTCCTGAATTTGACCATCCGTCCGCAGGATTTTTTTGCTCAACATTCCTCCCCTCTTGTTTTTCATTGCGTTTCCCAATTCCATGAGAACACTGCAATACCTCTCTGCATTTATGGTTGTGCCCCTGTCGAGGTAATCAACCAGCAGAACACCCTTGCAGTCCCAAAACTGTAGCCATCACATTCCCAGCGAAATGCTTGACCTTGACTCTCTTGGATTATTTTCCCCCACCCTCCCTATTCCCCAGACCTAGCACCAAGCGATTTTCATCAATTCCTGGCTCTCACAACCCACCTGGGAGGAATGAAAATAATGACGGATGGAGAAGTTAAGGATGTGGTTCACAGCTGGATACGCAGTTTGGATGAATATTGGTGCACCATGGGGCTGAAAAACTGGAATACTGTTATCGCAAATGCTTGGGAAAATGGGCGATTATGTAGTGAAATAGTTTAGATGTTGCAGAATACAAATATATGTTTTTTTTTGTAACTTTTTTTCTTTCAATTTGTCCTAGCATGTCGGAACTTACTTTTGGAACAACCCTTGTAATATACAACTTAGACCTCAGGCCCAAAATTCTTCAGTTTTTTAAGACTTAAAAAATATAATAAGCAATATATATAGTATATTCTCACTTAATGAGACTCCCGAAATCTTTCTGTCTTCCACCCTCTCCACCAAATTCTTAATGATTCGTACTGCTCTGAGAAGTATATTACTTCTTCTATCAGCTCTGAAGTACCGAATCACCTCACTGAACAACTTCAATTTTCTTCTCTCAAAACAGAAGAAATTAAGAAAGTGGTAACATATCGAAAAATGTGCAAAGTCCCACCTGCGCACACCTAGTTACTTGGAAAAGCTTCTTCAAGGTTTCAGGAGGATCTGGCGTGACCCATCAAGTAGACGTTTGTGAAAGTGATCCGTGAAGGGGGTTCCGCTGATACTGAGGGGGCCTATTTAACCCTGTAGGGCCACCAGCATGACTTGCGGTAGTGTCGTTATCTCCCCCGAAAGATAACGTCTGGGACGAAAGGCCTTGTGTCGAGACAACTTAAACCTTCCCGTTGTTTCCTTTGAAAGCCGCGGGAGAGCTAAATTGAGACTCTCCCGACAACCGATTTCCACGTTCCTTGTAGCTTCTACTACCCACTTCCAACATTCCCTCCGACTCTTCTACACTCCTTCTCTCAATCAGGCTTTCAAACGCTTTCTTCTTCGAGGAAAATAATATTTCCTTTGGCAAACTACAAACCTTTGCCAACAACAGGTTCAACTTGTATTTCGTGGAAAAGCTGGAGGTTTGTTCAAAGTTGAATATTCGAGATTCTAGGAGGAATTCACGGTGGATACAGCTCCCGAGGAAAACTTGAGACGGATAAGGACTCCTTGAGCTAAGTTAAAGAACACTCAATAATGATGGACAGTAGCTGGCTGAGGCCAAGACAATGGAATTGGAAGGAAAAGAGGAAGAAAACGCAGGTCATAGAACGAGAAAGAAACAGCCATTTCGAAGGAAATATTTTCCAAATAAAGTTTTTTTTTCAACTGTTCAAGGAGCGCAAAAGTTGCCTCATATCTAGGATGAGGATTCGTGATTCAGATTGGATTTTACACACTAAAAGGTTACTGTTTCAACACGGATTTTTTTTTTACAAAAGCTATTTGGTTTGAAAAAGTTTGACACGTCGTCTTAACTTCCATTCATCTTTTGAAAGATGAACTAGACAATATCCTTTCTAATTATTTACATTTTCTGGTAAGTTACAATATTTATTTAAATGATAAACCGAGTAGTACATAATGTAACTCATTATTTTGACACCTTTTCATCGTTTGGTTTTAACCCAGTCTTAACAGAGCCCACGTGGAAACTGTTAGCTCTGTTGGTTTACAGCAATTTCCTGGTATAGTACATACTTCAATTACGGATTTTTTATACAGTATAGGCAACGGTTGACGCTTGAGTCACAGATCATAATAAAATCCTGGCAATTATCGACCTATCTCAATGTTGAGCTGCCTGTCTAGAATCAGTGAAATGGAATGTATTTTTCTGTTCTGTGATCCATCTAACCTCGCCACGAATCAGTTGCTGCATTTAGAGCCATCACCGGACACGACTACTTGAATGCGCACCTGCTTAGAATATAGGTTTGTTCCAAGCGAGCTGAACTCATGAACCAGTTCGGCGCAGTGGCCACGCGCAGGGATGGGGGCAGGTGAAATGTGTTCCAAGCTGTCGAGTTCATGAACCTAACTTTTACTTTCTACTCGGACTGTACACTGAACTGTGTTCCAAGCCCGATGGGTTCATGAAATTTCTGCACCGAGTTCACGTAAATTCCGAACTATCTGAAAAGGAGGTGGCTTTGGGTTCGGGTGCAGAAATAACCATCCATTTTTGTTTTTGGCGCAAAATTGAAGTTATTCGTTCTAAATCGTTGTTCTTTGTTCGTTCCAAGCGTTTTGTTCCGATTTTTTCTCTCCAATTTTGGTTTATTATTTTCAATAATAAGCCTTTGGAATCGAGCAAGAAAAAAAAATTTTAACCCCCCTCAAAATTTGATGTTTTACGTTTCAAGGTACGTAGAATCCGAAAATCGAATAAAAAAATTTCCGTCCGTCCGCCGTACGCCGTACGCGGCACTTTTCTTAGCAACACTGGACCGATTTGGTTCAAATTTGGTATATGGACTCCATTTGGGGTCTAGTTGTGCCGCGAAGCTTTTGGTTGATGTAGGTCACTTCTAAGGGGTGAAAATTAAGGGTTGAAATTTTCAAGAGTGCCCTAGCTCGAAAACTCTCGAAATAAAGGTATCGTTTTTTCACCAATTTTAAATAGAACAGAGTTTTTAAAAATTTTTGAGACCACCCGGAGCTCTGTAGGACAAACCGTTCGGTCCCTACGAGTATTTGAAGGTTTTCCTTCGATAAAACAGAATCATGAGTGTGAATCGCAAAAGAGGTCTAATCGCCGTCCAAATTTTATCTGACTAAAATGCGATTGCTGTTCATTTCTTCGATTTGTATACAGTTTTGCCTTCTGCGTAACCAGTAATCAAATTTCCATATCAAGCTTTCTATTTTTCGACTCGAGTGTGAAGCGTTTAGTTCTTTCTAATAAACTTGATTGTGAAGGTGTGAAGCCATTATAGTGTGGTAGGTAGTACCTACCAATAGTTGGTAGGTAAAAAAAAATTGGTAGGTAAAAACAATGTTTGTAGGTAAAAAACGCTGCAAATCATTGCTCACTGATCAGATCACTGATCAGCTGAGTGAGCTCCGAAGCCATTTTCAATGCTATTGAATGGAAGTGCTCTTCCAGGCGTCTCCAGCATTCGAGGATATCTTCTTCACTCCTCACATCACTGATCAGCTGAGTGAGCTCCAAAGCCATTTTGAATCCTATTGAATGGAGGTGCTCTTCCAGGCGTCTCCAGCATTCGAGGAGATCTTCTTCACTCCTCACATCACTGATCAGCTGAGTGAGCTCGAAAGCCATTTTCAATCCTATTGAATGGAAGTGCTCTTCCAGGCGTCTCCAGCATTCGAGGAGATCTTCTTCACTCTTCTGATCACTGATCAGCTGAGTGAGCGCCGAAGCCATTTTCAATCCTATTGAACGCAGGAGCTGAAATTTGAGAGGGAAGGTCAAGGGAGAATACAGATGGTGGTAGGTGCTATTGATGGAGAACCAGTGATCTATACAGAAGGGTGATCTATACAGAAAATAATAAACCTTTGAGCAATGATTTGCAGCGTTTTTTATTTATTTCGAAAGTGTAGAACTCTCAACGAGAATAATGGATGTGCATAATTTAATTTATTCCTTATTATTCGATGAGGATAGCCTTCCACTGGAACAAATCCTCAGGACAGAAGAGGAAATTGCTGTTGTGGTCGACGACCGGATTTGTAATAAAAATGAAGATTATTTGAAAACAGTACTATTATACGACCGTGTCCAATTTATTGAGAGCATTTTAGGGTATCTAAAAAGATCGCCCAGAAAATCGCGGAGGGGATCAACCTTCGGAGTTCTACCACTCTAATACCGGGCCGTTTGCTTCCAATTGAGCAAGTACGTACATTTTAGCGAAAAATTTTAGTATATTATTTAAGGTACTTTTATTCATCAAGTGAATAATTTAGACAATTATTTAGAAGAGATTTGCCTGGTTTAAATTTCAAAAATGCCAGAAAACACTCCTAAAACTAGCTAGCCCATACGGTCCAAAACAACCCGCCTAAATTTGCCAAGCAATGGTCCAAAAAATCGAAGAGAAGTTTGTACCATAATATGGAGTGTCATTTTCCAGGTGTTTACCCACGCTGGGTCGAATGAGAGTGGTCTCACATCACCAGCACTAGTAAAGTGTTCGTAGCCAGGATTTGGTTTCAAAGAAGGAAACCTGGCAATTATTCGAAATTTCTCCCTTGATGGGGAAAACAATAGATCATGGATATGTCTAGGCAGTATTTTGTTCTATATTAAGGGAGAAATTAGATGGAGGTTACCGACTCAATACTTGAAATGAACGTAGGAAGATTTGGGCAGGAAGAGAAAAACAAACTTTTGTTCCACTTTTCGTGTTCCAAGCGATGAGTACACGAACTGAGAAATTTCTGCACCCACTCTACACCTTCTCCCTCTCCTCCATGAACTCAAAGGAACCCGAACCTGCACTCGCAACTGCACTTCACCTGAAATCGCCTCGCATGGAACAAACCTTACGTTTGAGTCAAACCTCTGATTGTTATCTGTGCAGCTTATCAACTCCAATGACGTCTAACCATCTAAATGACTGCCCTCAACTTTATGACATAAGATTAAATCTACACCCTGACGAGACCACCTGGTCGAAAACCGCAGAATTATATTAGGTTACTAGAGGTCTAATGGCACAACCACCTATCGGCGTAGGGTAAAAAATAAAAACATGCTTTAACCGTTCCTTTAGACATGCCTTTAGCGGTCGAGGCTTCTCGAATGTTCTTGGTGTATTGCAAGTTTGCAAATGAGCTTCCTTACTCGTTCTTCCGTGGAAGTAGACGATGACTCACTACTTAGTAAAGCAGTTTCAATCACAACAAAGGTATTCTTATTATTAAGGAATCGAAAACATCTTAAGCGTCGAAGAACACACCACAACTAAAAGCCCGCGTTCTTAACAAAATCTCATATTAGAAATGTGTCGGGACAGCTGTACCGGGACTGCGGAACTGAGTATAAACTTGTAACGGTTCCATGCAGTGACGAAAACTCAGCCCTTACCGATCCAGTTCCACAGACTGATAGATATCATGGAATGGCTCTGGACCGGTAAGGGATCTTTCAGACCGGTAAGAATGGAACTTGTCTCCAGTTCAGTTCCATGTACCGGGAGGTGGCCTTGCCATTTCCACGTACTGATAAGATATCATGGAATGGCTCAGGACTGGGAAGGGATTTGTACCAGTAAGCATGAATCTTGTCTCCCATCTACCATTTAAATGAACTGAGAAGATATTGTATCCTAGAACAGCTCTGGACTGGGAAGGGATCTTGTGGACTGGTTAGCATGGAAATTGTTTCCAGTATTTTTATTCCAACGTTATGTTCCATAGAATACCTGGGACAAGTTAATTTATGTTCTTAAACTGCAACAAAAAATTATTCTTTCCTCGAAGTGTTTGGTCACTTACTGTTACTATTGATAATTGTCTCTCTTGCAACACTTGTTCGAATTCCTTCCTTTTGTATTGCTAGTTGAGATTTGGGATCATAAGCACAAAAGAAAGAAGATGGGGATTTGACATCAGTATTCTTCCATTTCATGAGAGTGGGATTCGACTGCCCAAGGTAGGCAGTACTGGTAATGGTTCTGTACCGGTAACTTGGTACTATTACATTTTTGTCACTGTAACCGTTGGAACCGATCCAGGGAAATACCTGGAACGACACACCTCTATCTCATATTGGTTTCAAGATCTAATCCACAATCGATGTTGGTTTTTACCGCGAATTTTGTTTATAGTTCTTTTAAATCAGAGGTATATCTCAGCTTCGCCCATATTTACAGCTGTTTTGGCAGTAAATAATTTACGCATAAATTGAGAGCTTCTCAACGAGTGGCGAACGATTTTCGTGGTATGAAAACCAACGGCGATACATTTCCCTCGAAACGGGTCGGTTGTGAAGCCAAATTGTGAAAATTATTCGTTCTCACTCACGGATGCTAGCTTATGCTGGAAAAGTATGTGTTATAAAACACGGAACAACATAATAATGAATCAAATCCAAAGTACTAATACAGATAGTTAGATTACGTGGTTTTTTTCACAGAGCGGAGTGGAAACCAGAAGAGTGGTTTTATCTTCTTCGGGCAGCATCTTTTTGCGGAAAATCATGACCTTGGAGATTTTTCGAACGCGAAAACCCAACAAGCAGAAAAACTCGAGAAGCGATAGAAAAATTATCTCGATTGGATGAACATCGTGCGAAGAGGTAGCGCGGGATCGAGAAAGTACGACTTTTCACCTTTGACCTTCCCGAGGTCACTTTCACTTTTTGGGTCAATCTAATCGCAGCGGCAAAAAAAGAGGAGAAAAATAGGTCACCGATATTGACCGGAATCTTCACGCTGTGTCATCGTGATTAGAAGGCAACGAACTTCTATCCAAGATTCAAGATTCTTTTATTTGCACAACAAGAAAATAAACATAAGGAAATATACTCTTAAATAAAATGATAAAAGTAAAAAAAAAAACTTATGCAATACAGTATAAAATTGTGCTCTCAGGGGGTTAAATTAACAGAATTTGTGTCCCTCTGTGGAGTCTCAATAATCCCTCATGATTATATCAAAAACAAACCATTATTAACTAAAATGAAAACAATTATGGAAACCTCTTCTTTGAATAAAAATAATAAGTTGCTTATGACATGAGCCGCATTCCGCAATTCTAACAAGTATACGCTTTTTAAATATCTTGAAATTTGCCAAACTGATATAAATCTCATGCCTATTAAAAAAAAGTAAAGCCACAACATATGCAGTTCTTCTGTAAATTTCTAGATTAATTTTTGGAAGTATTATATGGGACCTATTTGCGGTACTCGTGTAATCCAATTGGGATAAATTACCGTCGTCAATACCAGTTTTAAATACATGTAAACATGATTCCTTCGGAAAAATATCCCTAATTTTCAATAAACCCAATTTCTTATCGAGTAAAGCAGCATATCTAGATGACTTCTTTAAAATCATACGTAAAATTGTATGTTGCACAACTTGCACTGAGTGAATCGAACTTTTACATGCCCCTCCCCATATCAAGATACCATAGTATGGTATTTTAGATTAGATATTATCTAATCTATAATAATCAAGATAAAACAATATGGTATTTTAGATTAGATATTATCTAATCTATAATAATCAAGATAAAACAATATGGTATTTTAGATTTGATATTATCCAATAAAAGAATTGCATAAAACAAAATAAATCATCTTTAACAAATTAATATTAGCAAAACCTCTTAAACTTTTAAACAATTGGAAGAGTTTTCTTAATCTTTTAACTAGCAAGTTTATATGCCCCTTGAATCTCAAATGTTGATCTATAAGCACCCCTGAATATTCGTTAGGAATACCTACATAATTTAGTTTTGAAATGTTGCTATGCCCCCTATCGCGAGGATTTGAGAGTACCCTTCTCTTACCTTCCTAACTTTGAATCCTCTTCATGATAATAATGAGTAACTCACCAACTACACCAACTGTTGGTCTGTCACAAGACAGCGTTGGATGCCGCGTGCATCCATGTAACTTCCGGAATTTTCTCCATAAAGCGGCGTTTGAAAAATTGAAATTTTCCGTGAGTAATGTTGCCAATGAATAAATACCTACTGTGTTTAGTTTTAATTTTTCAACCCAAATAAGGTAGACACAAATAAGATTTTTTTGTATTTTTTCTACTTTATAGTTTTGTTCAATGACTTTACACAGTTCCTATTCATATAAGTTTGTTTCCCTTATACAATAGAGTTTGTAAAGACAAAAAATTAACTTTCTTCTGTTTCTCATAACCTTTTCCCTCTCTCAAAAACCGGTTTTTCAAAATGATGCACCGCGCGTATCTCAGGGTTAAGTTTATTAAATTACAAAATACATTTTGAGGGCTTCCTTTTAATGCATACAAAATAGGTAGGAACCTGTAGTTCAACTGATTGGACCATAGGAATCGCGAGGCTCGCGATCCATCTCGGTCCACACATTTTACGCTGTCGAGGAAGAATTTAGTTCATTCGAATGGTTGAGCAGCTCTTAGACCGGCGTTTCAAACGAAAAAAAAAAAGAAGAAAAAAAAATACAATTCAAGAACACGACATTACCGTTAGAAACTGGTAGCGGCAAACATGTGGGAGGGTGTTCTAAATAAAAGGTTTTGATACCCAAAAACTAACTATATCGGAGTTCAGTTGGAGTATGATTACAGTTGGACATGAATAGATACTCGCTATCTGCTGATGAAGTGTAGAAGGCATCGTCGAAAGAATCGACAGGTCCCTGCAGCATTTGAAGGAAGCACTGGAGCTTGAATTGGTATTAATTTTTGGACATACGCGGATGGTGATTGAGATAGTCATGAAGAAGAGACGTTTTCAAGAAGGCAAAATGGATGCACCTTAGAGCAGACTGACGACTACTACCAGTGTTATCAACCCGATCGTGTCAAAAACCCGTAGGTCGGAGTCCTAAAAACTCGCAGAAATCCGCAGATTTATTTATTAAATCCCGAAGGTATTCCCGTAGGAATCTACACACATACACGTGGTCTATAAACAATGCCACACCTTCTTGGACTTTTGAATTAAATTGAGAAGAGCTTTTCCAAATATTTTGAAATATTTTATTGATGTTACAACCATTGCACCTAACACTACGTAAGTACCTACCAACAACTCAGTCGTATACCTACTAACCCCGTCTCAAACAACAAAATAGGAGTACCTACCTATCGTAAATAATGAAGAGGTTTGAGTGGGAATCACAGACAATAATGGTAAAATCTTTTTTCCTTATTGCATTTTGGAAAAACGCGACTAGTGAATAGAATCAAATCACAGAATTTTAAATAAAACATTGACTTTTTCAAAATGGTTTTACAATCTTCAATTCTTAAAACATTGAAAATTTAATTTTTTACAACTTAAAACTAGATCAGTCATTAGTTCAGGTGGGTAAATATTAGTGAATAGCATCAAAATCACAGAATTTTAAGCAAAACAGTGACTTTTTCAAAATGGCTTTACAATGTGCAAAAAAATGTGATAAAGCTTAGGGGCTAACAGGGTATGGAGGAATGGAATGGAATGACTAGCGACCTCAAGCAGCCAAGTCACCAGATTCAGAGAATCAACGTTTCCTGAGTATATTATTCGGTTGGTAGAAGAAGAAAAAGCAGAAATTTTTTAAGAACATAAATTAATTAAAATAAATCGGCTTTCAACCATTATTTGCACACAAAACACCCCATAGATTTCATCTGTTTTCCCGTAGACTCGTAGATGGATCAAAAAACCCGTAAATCCACGGGAAAACCTGTAGGGTTGGTCACGCTGAAGACTGCCTCACCTTTGTCAGATGAGAACTCATTCAAAGGATGGATTGAGAACCCAGCTGAAAATGACAACTTCACTAACTGAAGGAGAATCTTATTCGGGTGAAAACTGTTCCGAAAAATAGATTGAGAACCCATTTGAAGATGGAAATTTCACAAATTGCTATTCGGATTTCATCAGTTTCTATGACGGGTTTGATAGGGAAATTGTTATTAGAACTGCTGCTACGCGTATTGTACTCCAGTGTTCCATTTACAAGGTCAATCGGTGCTTCGTACAGAATAATACACTTTGAAAATCACTCAAGCACTAAAACAATAAAAGACTACGACTTACAGAACTGCACTTATTGTTTCCAGCATACACACGAAGATAATGGCGTTTGCCCCCCACAAATACCTACTAAAAAGTCTACTAAAAGCCTCAAATTGAGTTTTGGTCTTTGAAGGCCACTGAATAATAGTCGTAAAATCATTGCTAAGGGGAAACGCTTTTAATGTCTCATTTTATGAAGCGAGTCGCATTTCCAAAGTGCTCGCGAGCTAATAACATTCAAAGCTCTTCTTGACTCTATTGCTCCACATTGTTTTCCCTCGCTTGGGGAATCTCATGAACAATGGTGACTATGGGTCGTACGAGTATTGCTTTGCTTTTGAGAGGACAGGAATGTGCTGGGTAGTAGGGAGGGTGCTGCACTCCATGTATAAAAGCACTTCATTGTCCGCCAAAGCATTTCGCGTATGCTCACTAACGTTTGTTTGGAGCTTCGTACTCAATGGTGGAGTTCATTTAGATAATTTTGTGCTCTAGCGGGAAGTTTTTGGGTCAATAAAATGCACTTATGTTCGAAATATCGGGTGTACACTTCGCCACCCGAACTGTTTACTTTGTCCGAGGTTATTGATCGTTTCACAACTTGAGTGAACGCTATTCTTCTCTTCCCATCCAGTCTCTATTGTTGTAATAAGGAATTATAATCTTCATTTGACTCTCCTCAGACAAGGAGAACTTCGTACCTCCCACTACACTCTCAATTGAACAGTTCAGTTTTCTTCTCAAGCTTCCATTTTAAGTTGCTCCCCTCTATTCTCTCTTTTCTTTTTAATATTATAGTCTCAATTTTCTGACTACGTATTTTTATCACGTCGACAAGAACGACAATCCATTTGTTAGGTCCACAGCCGTCAAGGTTTAACGCTTTAGATCAGAAACTCAGGTTATGTTTTGCACTGTGAGCGATAACGTTAACTTTTCCGTTGTATCTAAATTATATTTATACTTTGACTTACGGGTGAGGAAATGAATGTTTGCCGAAACCTCAAAGATGAACGCAGATGGTTTCCGTTTGACCTTTTTTCCAGATCAATTGACGATAAACCACTCCAACGGGTCGATGCCCGACCACATATCGAATATTCGATGCATGAGGAAAGTTTCAAACGGAACTTCGTCTGAGTTGATCCGAAAAATGAATTTTACATGCCGAATTGAAAGCTCGCTCGTATATGGCTGAAAAGACGGGCGAAGGGTGGAGGGTTGATGGCGAAGTCCGTGTGAGCTGGTAACTCTATTTGATTTCTATTGAATGAAAAGTAGGGAACTGAAGGGCATAAATAGGGTTGGTTGAGAGGGAAGAGTAGTTGGGTGGAGACTCGACTGTCTCTTTCAGAATTGTAAAGGAGGGATGGGGAGATCCAGAGTGGTGATGTGGAGGGGAAGACGAGAGGTTTCATAAAATCATGAATGTAATGCACCCAACAGGATCTCACCGCAAAGAGTTTCATTATTTTTATATTTCTGTAGGTTCTATCAGGTATACCTTCCTCCCACTGGAAAACCACGTTCAATTTGATCAAATGATATTATGAACCGGGAGTCGAGCGAATCGAGAGAGGAGGAAATCTTATGAATACGTCTACCATTTCTTATGAATACACTTCCCCTTCGTTGAGGTAGAAAACAAACGCTGTCGCAGGCCTATTTGAGAGTCTCGGATTCACGAAATACCAACACAGAAATGGAATTCTGCGGTGTAGCTTCTGTCATATTAACCTTTGGTGAGTCGGTATGCTGAGCTTGAGAGGCAAAACAACCCCTTTCACCCTACCCAACCTCATTTGTAATTTGAGTAAAACGAATAGTTTCATCACCCTTGATGAAGCATGTCAACTTAAAAAATTAATTCTTTTTGAATTCGAAAACACCTTGTTAACACGTAGTTAATTTATTGTATAATATCGAAAACATTATAGATTTGAATATTTTGAACCACTTCTAGTGCTTCAAACTATGTAAATACTAACTATAAATTTATTGTGGAAACCAGAGCGGTCGAAATTGATTTTTAAAAAAACGGCTCCATCGCCAGACAGTTTGTAACCTATATGTGTTGCAAAACAACTTCCAATGCACTTATCTATATATCTATCATCCACTAATATAGCGTTGGGAATATAAGGTCGAATAAGGAATATAAATCGAACACTTAATTCCTTCTACGCAGTTTGGGTTTCGAAACCTCCACTCTTGCCCCTGGCAACTACATAGGGTCTTGGATCACATACTCAATGCTTACGAGACAAAAGCGATAGACCTTGGGATGTATCTTGATGCTGAAAAAGCATTTGAAAAGGTTTGGCATAGTGGATTATTGGCAAAGATCAAACCATACCTATCAGATACCTATTACCGAATCCTGTACTTATTTTTAGAAGACCGCACATTTAAGGTGAGCGTGAATGGAGCCACGTCGAACAAAGCAACAATACGCTCAGGAATTCCGCAAGGTAGCGTATTGGGTCCCCTCCTGTACATTTTCTATGCGCACGATCTCCCCGAACTGGACAACACCCTCACAGCTCAATTCGCCGACGACGTGGCAATCTTGGTCAAAAGTGAAACAGGAGAGGAGGCCTCGCTCAAGCTCCAACAGGCGGCATCGTCGATCTCAGAATGGGCAAACAGGTGGAGAATCAAAATCAATCCAAGCAAGTCCACCGTAGTACCTTTCACTTATAAGCGAAACTACGTTATTTCACCAGTCACGATAAATGATTCACCTTTAAGCCAAAACTCCAAAGTGACGGTCCTGGGCCTAACGACGATAAGCGCTTAACGTAGAAAGACCACATCACTTCCTTGACCACCAAGATCAGGAATCGCATGGTGGTCCTAAAAATGCAGATTTACCGAGTACTAATCCGCCCCATGGGAGAGGCCTATGGTGCTCTGCATCCTTAACCCAAATTAAGAGAGTTCAAGTATTACAAAATAGGATCCTCAGAATGATAACAAACGCCCCGTGGTATGTAAGAAATGAGGAATTGCATAAAGACTTGGAAATCCCCACAGTACATGATTCTCTAGTCGCTGCATACCATGATATGCATAAAAAAAGCCCCTAATCACCCAAACCCTCTCATCAATGGAATACCGGCGCAACGACCACCACCAAGACACATGAGACGACTCAAAAGAAGACACCACGCTGATGACGCCGATGGCTTCAACTGAACTCCGACTTTATTTCTTCATCCACACAAGCAACTATAATGACCTACATACAACCTTCCATACCTTACATACTTACTCTTAGTCTAACCTTTATATCCATTTATTATTAGCTATATTATTTAATGAACCACAATTTGGTTCCCTGTGTAGGCTCCTAGGCCAAGCGAATGCGCTTGAGACTGGTTGTTAACACCCCATGTGAATCATGCCTCGGCATGCTATACGACATGTATATATATATTCATACATGATAGTGCATTGCACAAGACTGTTACAAATTAGAAAAAAAAAATCCACTAATATATAAATTCAAGTGACTGTTTGTCTTTACATCTCTTAAGCCTTCATCAAACCTACTGTTCATTTCGATGAAACTTTGAGGAGTGGTGGAAGCGTGTTCGCGAATGTTTTTGAGTTAGTTAGACAGTTACTGTTTCGATAAATGGCGCACGAAGCAACCATTTGAAATAAGATAACAAACTCCGTACAATGCACTAGCAACAGGCTATTCTAGATGTAAACATCAACGTTCTTCCCTTTGTACCCTAATGACGGCTAAATTTGATGGGAATTCACCGTTGTGATCGGCAAGTTCCAGGGAAGGTTTCTTTCGGTAGCGAATTTCACATCTCACCTTTTTCAAAGTGAACGAGGTTGTTCTTATCAACGATGATTGAATAAAAGCTAAATTATTACTATTTTCCATTTGTTCCAGAGAGATGACAGAGGCGATGGTGACTCGAGGCAATGTGATGACAACGAAAACATCAACATAATAGAGAAATAAGCAGAATAAATACAAAATCAAAACCGAACCTCCCCTCCGCCCGACTATGAGGTCCTGCCGGCTCTACTCGATCGTCCTCGGAATCTCGTGGAAGAGATAATCTTGCATGTGATGGAAAGTTCAGTAAGCAGGACTGATGTAAGTTTCAAAACAGACTATTTGATATAATCTCTCGCTTCTCTAAATTTTGTTCTCTGAACAAAACACAGTTCACAGTTAGTTGTTATTGTTGAACTTTCAAGGGTCAAAGATTTTCTCACCGTATCCGAACGAATGACATAAATTAACACTTGAGACTTTACTCAACTTCAGCGGTCGATTTTAAAAGTAATTTGCAACAAAAAGTGCTCCGTAGAACATTTTTAAAAATGCTTCGTTTCCGAGTTACTACGCTTTTTTAAAAGATTTTTTTCGTATGTTCAATCTTGTCTCACTAAAATGACTATAGCTCCCTCATTTTTCAAGCAAATTCAAATCAGATATACCGTTGAAAAGGGCATCAAATTTCCCATCAGATGAGCTACAACACACATTTTTAACGTTGCAAGTAAATAAATTTTTTCTAGTCCAAACTGAAAACTTTGCAATTTTTGTGTTTTTGACTAAATTCTGAAGATATTTTCACCCATTCCCTATATAGAAAAATTATTGCAGTTTTCAGCTAAAACATCCTCAAAATTTCAGCCTTCTAACGGCAAAAAAAAAACCAAAAAAAAAAAAAATCAAAAAGAAAAAAGATATCAAAAAATATTTTACAATGGAACTTAAGGAAGAAAATTGTGTTTGAACGCTGAAAAACATGAACTTTTTAAACAAAATCGACGTTTTGACGGGAGGATTCGGGGTTGGATGGAGAGTGGGAGGAGTGGCGGCGGAAGAGACCCCAAATCCTCCCGTAATTTTTTTAAGGAATTTTTAGGATGTTTTTGCTGAAAACCGCATTGATTTGATTGAACGCTGAAAAACATGAACTTTTTAAACAAAATCGACGTTTTGACGGGAGGATTCGGGGTTGGATGGAGAGTGGGAGGAGTGGCGGCGGAAGAGACCCCAAATCCTCCCGTAATTTTTTTTTTAGGAATTTTTAGGATGTTTTTGCTGAAAACCGCATTGATTTTCATCTATAGGAAATGGGTGAAAATCTCTTGAGAATTTTGTTTAAAAAAAAACTCGCAAATTGCAAAGTTTTAAGTTTGGACGAGAAAAAATCTAACTACAGGGTGACGCAAAAAAGACGGACTTTTTAAAAAATCATTTAAACAAATTTAATGGCGTTTTCAGAATCTATAGTATCTAAAGCATTTCAGAGTCCTAAGTGTAGAAAATGACGTCAGGCATGACATGCAGCGCTGAAGTCGTTCCACGAAGTTGGCTTCTACTCTCACGAGTAATGGTCGGCCAATTCCGGCAGTTTCCTCGCGAATAACTTCCTTCAATTCCTGGAGGTTTCGAAGCTTGTGAGTGTAAACCCGTGACTGAAGTGGCCTCCACAAGAAAAAATCGCATTTGGACAGATCCGGGGATCGAGGTAGCCAATTAATGTTCCCAAATCGGATAATCACTCGACCTGAGAAGTGACGGCGGGAAGTGTCACCGTTAACTTGGATCGCTATGTTGACATGATCAATAACTACTTCTTGCCTGAGTTACGACGGAAACGGATACCGATCCGGAATGTTTGGTTCCAGCAAGACGGGACAACAGCCCACACCGCAAACCACTCAATGGATGTCATCCGCCATCACTTCCCAGATCGAGTGATTTCCCAATTTGGGAACATTAATTGGCCACCTCGAACCCTGGATCTGTCCAAATGCGAACTTTTCTTGTGGGGGCACCTTAAGGCACGGGTGTACACTCACAAGCCTCGAACCTCCAGGAATTGAAGGAAGCTATTCGCGAGGAAACTGCCGGAATCGCCCGACCAATGTAAGGATGGGTATCGTTATAAAAGTATCGATATTTTGTATCGATACTGTATCGTATCCGAGTATCGATATCCCAAGTATTATTGAGCATGAGTATCGATATTTTAAAATATCGAGTATCGATACTTTAGACACAAAATATCAATATTATCCAATTTTCTCAAGAAAAATAATTTGTTCAACAACTTTTATTCATTTTTCACTATTAAGAGTCCAAGCAAAGTGATTTTTTCCATGATATAAACATTATTTGTGCAACCAAAGAATAATGACCCAAAAGCCTCTCTACCTTCTTCACTTTTTAGCCATTATGTTGAATTTTCCGCGAGAACAGTATCGATATTCGATATTTAGAAATATCGGATCCAAAGTATCGATATCCAAAAATATCGGATAGTGCATTATCGATACTAAAATATCGAGTATCGGTACGAAAGTATCGATATTTTGAAATATCGAGTATCGGTACCCATCCCTAGACCAATGCTCGAGAGAGTAGAAGCCTACTTCGTGGAACGACATGCCTGACGTCATTTTCCACACTCAGGATTCTGACATGCTTTGTTCTATAAATGCTGAAAATGTCAATAATTGTTTTTTAAAATGATTTTTGACACGTTTATGAATTTTTGAAAATCGTCCGTCCTTTTTGCCTCACCCTGTAGATGCGAGGTTAAAAAATGTGTGTTGTAGCTCGTCTGACGGGAAATTTACAACGGTGTTATCAGATTTGAATTTGAATTAAAATAAGGGAGCTATAGTCATTTTAGTGAGACAACGTTGAACATACGAAAAAAATCTAAAAAAGTAAAATAACTCAATAACGAAGAATTTTTTTTAGGACGTCCCACAGTAACACTTGGGCGTCCTTATGCGATCGATCTGGGGTGAAGGAGGACAACACTCAACAGAAAAAAAAAAAATAACCACACACTAATCCGTTTTAGACCATTCTGAATCCAAATCCGCGGAAAAAACCATAGGTGTATGTCTGTGTGTGTGTGTGTGTGTGTGTATGTGTGTGTGTGTGTGTAACAAAATCTTGTGTACTCTGCCCAGGCCTTAGTTCTCAACCGATTTTCCTGGTTTTTTTTTGTTCGACGCGGAAAACTATCTAGTTGTGCACTACGTCGCCGGAATTTCGAATTTTGCCTTTTAAGGAGGGGAAAGAGGGGGTTAATGCTCGAAAAACGAGCGTTTTTGTGCATAATCTTGTGTACTCTGCCCAGGCCTTAGTTCTCAACCGATTTTCCTGGTTCTTTTTTCGTTTGACGCGGAATACTATCTAGTTGTGCACTACGGCGCCGGAATTTTGGATTTTGCTTTTTAAGAGGGGGAAAGGGGGGTTAATGCTTAAAAAACGTGCGTTTGCGTGCATAATCTTGTAAACTCTGCCCAGGCCTCAATTTCCAACCGATTTGTGTGTTTCTTTTTTTGTTTGACTAAAATAACTTCCGAGTTGTACATGATTTCACCAGAGTACCAAAATTTGCAAGAGGAGGGGATGGGTGGGGGGATAATATTCACAAAAATCCAATTTTTCAATATTTCGGTTCCTTTACTGCTTACTAATTGTATCCAAGCTTTGAAATTGAGGAAAAATTCTCATTATACCTCCGGATTTTCATGAATTACTTTCTGTACCACCATGGAAATGAAAGTGGTGCCACCATGGTGCCAGGGCACCATAAACCTCATATATCTTGGGTTTTTTGGTGTTTCACCTTGAATACGGATGTGACATTCGACGGACTGCCTACTAAACCTAATAGGTGAAAGTTAAATGTTACGACGTATTTCCGCTTTGGTGCCAGACTGGCACCATTGTTGGTGAGGGTGGGTGGGGGGGGGGGGTGAACTCGAATTCGCATGTTGGGTGTCGTAGATCATGGATTTTAAAATGCTCTTCAGATTCGAGGCTCCCATGCCGCTAGAAGTGTTATGGTTTATAATGGTGGGGGGGATGGGTGTCACTATTTCTTCCCTAAAGTAATAAATAAATTACATCGAGAGAAACTGTCTTATCGCTTAACAACTGGTTAAACTGATCCAATACTTATCCAATGGGACGTCCCCTGGAATGCATGCATTACTAAACAATATGTTTTAAATTCCCGAAGGCGCTTTTTGTTGCAAATTACTTGTAAAATCGACCCCTGAAGTGTGGCCGTATCTTTCTCGGACACCCTGTATAATCTGATGATAAGGACGGTTAGGTCATATAGAAAACGAGAGTGAAAAAAGTGAAATCTGAGTTCCATCCAAAATTGATGTAGCAGCTGGAAAGTCGTGGGCGGATCAAGTTACCTCAAATCCCCGCAAAAGCGCTAGTGTCTTTCTCAACGGTTCACGTTACTCGTTAGTGGATTTTTACTCCGACTTATTCATAGAGGTTACATGAGATGAAGGTAACCGCAAAGATTACAGAGGTTTTTTTTAGAAGCTTAGCATTATAATTGAAATTATTACAATAAAATGCTCCTTATTTTTTGAAATATTAGTATTATTGAAGTAAATCATTGCAGTATTATTCAACTCAATGAATAATCGTCGAAAAGAGCATTCCAATGTCCACCACTCTTGGGGTCTCCACCAATCAAATGCCAGTTCAGCTGCTACGTTATTTTCTCCCTCATATTGAAGCTTAATTTTCCCAAAATCAAAGAATATTTATTTTCAACAAACCAAATTGACCAAAATTTGTCATCTGGTGGTTAAGTATAATAAGCTACCTTGGTACATACCTATCTTCAATTTTCCCGAGTTTTCGACACCTAAACATAGGTTTTCCAAGTCAGATAGAGAATTTTCCAAATCAAATTGAGAATTTTCCAAACCAAATTTAGAATCTTCCAAATCAAATTGAGAACTTTCCAAATCAAATTGAGAACTCGGAATTTTTTGACACAGGTATAATATTTTGTAGAAGAGACGAAAAAGATCTCACTGTCACTTCCTCTCCCGTGATCGTTCATCGTTGAAATACAGATCGCAACTAATAAATGGGTCAACGACCGAAGATGTTTGCGAATCCTGCCAAAAAGGAACATGTTGTTTATTGTTTACAGCCGTCTGGACGAAGGTAGGTAGCGACAATGTGAGGGAAGAGGCTGCAGACGGGCTAAGTGCAATAGGATAGATAACCTATATGTGGGTACCAAGATAAGGCCTAAACGGCTGGACGGATTAAAAAAAAATTGTTTTTAATTGTTCAGCAACTTTTGGATTGTGCTGTGTACTAACGGATAATCACTGTTCGTAGTTTCGTCGTTAGAAATGGAAAATTCCCAATTTGATTTGGAAAATTCTCAATTTGATTTGGAAAGTTCTCAATTTGATTTGGAAAATTCTCAATTTGATTTGGAAAGTTCTCATTTTGATTTGGAAGATTCTAAATTTGATTTGGAAAATTGTCAATCTGACTTGGAAAACCTATACATCAATTTCATTGGTCGTTCTTTGTTTTAAAAATCCCATTTATAAGAACTCTGTCACATCTATATCATTATAAAAATTGATATTATAATACTCATATACCTATTGAGGCCTTTTATACGGATTTTACGCGTGTATGTACGAATGTCGGTCCAGGAACACTTTTTCAGTGACTGGCGAGTTGTTTGTATTGTGAGTGCCAAATAAATTGTGAAGTTTGCCTTAAAAATAATGTAATAATGCCACTCTATATTATGGCATATTGGCATATTATGCCAAAATGTGTCACAAGCAAGGTCGTGTGGGACAGTGTCAACAATTGCTGGACAATGAAGAATTAAGTTCAGATACCAGATTGGGTACCAAAAACTATTGCACACTTTGTGCTCGAATTACTTATAAATAAGCACTAAGGTAAACGCACTAGTAGTCGACACGTTAAGGAAATTTAACCGACTTAAAGTAGACACGAAACCCTTCCCCATGCAATACAACTGGCAGTTTTGTTTAAAATTGAGTTTAACATGGTGAAAAAAAGGTTTTTCCAAAGTCTAATTTTGCACTAGTAGTCGACAGGGATTTCATGACAGACAAACCCTGAGCCAAAAATGTTCAGGAAGGCCTAAAGCGTAAGACGCGAGTAGAAATTATGATTTTAGAGTATATTTATTTTCCAACCTTGAAAAGTGATTACAATGCTTCCGCTACCTCGGTAGACTCGGAAGCAAAGTGCTCTCGCAAAAATTAGGGACCTTCGTCTTCTTTCCTTACAATCCTGGAAAAGGTGATGTATTAGTACCATACTAACTAGTGTTCTTGTAGAAAATATGAGCCCAGAGAAGCGATTAAGAACCTAAGTTCAGCGAAAATTGACACTTGTTACGATGAAACCCTCTCCATTTCGACTCGGAGCAGATTACTAATTGAACGACTTGTCGATACCCCCCTGTCGACTACTGAAAATGAGCGTTTTCTTGCGCCGGCAGTCGACATATCTAGAAAACAGTAAACGAATGGTTAAACTGGCAAATATTTTGGATAAACATGAGCCAAAAACCGTAAAGAAGTCAGAAACTCATGAATTCTTAAAATATATCGGCTGCTAAAAGGTAAAAATGCATAATATTGCTATTTAGCCTTTCAGGGAAGAATCAACACAAACTCAGACGAACTTGCCACCGAAAAGCTGTAACTTTCCACTTTTTATTCTTTTCCTGCACGTTTCCAAGGCAAACTCCCCGCAAACATTCAAAAGACATTGTGGGATCAAAACCAAGCCCTGGAACTGCAACTATATCCTTAGCTTTTCCTATTTATTGGAGGGGGTGTCGACTACTGACGCAGTGTCAACTACTAGTACGTTTACTTTACAAGAAAAAATAAAGAATGCAAAAAAATAAATAATTCAGAAAAAAAATACAAAAAATAACACCTGAGTTAATTCCTGGAGGAATTTGTACCGCATGAAAGACATGAAGACAAGGAAGGTGAAACCGAAATTTGCAACCTACTGGAACCCGTAGCAACCTACCAGCCTCTCTAAATTTCTTTAGCGCTCTTTGATGCTGAGGATATTTGCCCGAAACGAACTTTTGTAGTCTAACTGGGAGACACAAATGAGCCCTGCCATATAAACAAGTCAGCTTAGTCAAAAATCGAAGAAATATGTTTGTAATATGTATCTAGGTATTTACATCCATTAAATCTAATGGACACGATCAAATCAATAACAAATAATAACAGAAAAAGAAATTTGTATTGCAAAACGTGAACATCTGATTGGTATTTAATTTAAACACCGCTTACCTAGGTTAGGACGGTCAGTTACTGACGCCTTGAGGCCCAAGTTTTCTGTGCCTCATATCACTTTTCACGTAAGTAAATTCATTCCTCACATTCCCGTTTCGACTCTCGTCATCTTTCAGGATGAATGAAGATAATCACGACATCATGGAAGCAATTGCGTCGGGATTTAGAAGACTCGAAGGTAATTTGGGGACTATTCCATCTCGATTGAGATCGCAAAGCCGACATCGCAGACCTCTTTCACGCTCGTCGCGGAGGTCCCGTCATCGTCGTAGCCCCCGTAGGGCACGGCGACATCGGAGCAGCTCAAGCTCTTCCTGCCATCGATCATCGTATGATCTTTGGTACTCTCGTTCCCCGACTCTTTCTCCTCGTAGGGGAAAGGAGGAATCTAGAGGACCTTCTCTCCTTTCTAGGAGTCGGTTGGAAGTTAGAAGTCCCATCAATAAGAAAAGATCGGAAACCCGTCAAAGTACCCCTTTGAGCCTAAATTTTTCTCCAATTTCCGACCGCCCTGATACCAGAAAACTTGAGGTACAAGTATCCGGTGGTCCTTCTACCTCTAAACCGATTGCAAACCCCAAAGGGGCTCCAATCATTGAGGGGGCCCTGAGTGACGTCATCCAGGCCGAAGTCACCGGCGATGACGTCATTAACCCCAGGTTTAGTCCTATACTCGATCTTTTAGGTAAGGACCCTGAGGCAGGGAACCCCAATAGGAACTTCGATCTACATGATCAAGTTGTGCCTCGTTGGCGACACTCCATTCTCAACGGCTCACCCAGAGAGGAGGTACAAGGACTTCAGTCCAAACATTCTCCACCCAGCAACCTTCTCGAGCTGATTCCCCCTCCCATGAACCCCGAGGTGAAGGTTAACCTTCCCAAACAGATCAAGGACATTGCCCAAGCTGATTTACAGGCCCTCACAGCCACTAGCCTGTGCGCTTTAGGGGCAAATTTCAACATTATCCTTGATCCCCATACTGACATCCCTAACGAAACCAGAAAGTCCCTTTTGGCGAATAGTGTAGACTCTGCAAAACTGGCCACTCACCTATTCCACAAAATTAGTATTAATCGAATTCCCTATCCCGTGAGCTACTGGGAACAATTAAGAAAAGGAAAGTAGCTTATTTGGGGCACATCATGAGAGGAGAAAAGTATGGCATGTTGCACACTATCATGATGGGGAAAATAAGTGGCAGAAGGGGAGTTGGGCGAAGAAGGGTCTGGTGGCTCGCCAACATTGAGCTGCAGCATTATTTCACCTCGCTCAAGACAGAAACAAGTTTGCTGAAGTGATCGCCAACCTTCGGTAACGGAGACGGCACTGAAAGAAGAAGTATTAATAGAAGAAGCGCAATTTTACATACTACAATTTAATTATATATCTATATACAAACACTTGCAACAAGCCTTGGGATTTTATGCAATAAAAATATTTGATTTGATTTATTGTCTCTACAAGAGGTTGATGATCATACGTTCATAACCAATGTAAACTATACAATATTCTCACTAATTTGTTGACCTTTCTGTTTTCTGCCCTCAGGGAGTCTCGCAAAGATAGTAAGTACTTAATAGTTACCGAACATTATATAACATTTGTCACTAAGTTGTCATATTTTCTCCTAAAATATTCAACTTTTTTGTGACAGGTACCTACTTTTTTTGGAAAAGTTTCCAGAAAACAGATGAAATAAAAAATAAAAAATTGTAATCGTGCCAATAATTTTCGAAAAAGTTACATGGGAATCGGTCCACCAAACTTCTTAACATGGAGAACAGAAATGATTACAAATTAAGTTTCATAATATGAAATATTGATATCCGTATCACTTGCTGAATATCATATTACAATTTACAGAAATTTCGAAGACAATTTGGGATTTGTTTGCAAATAGGTAGTTATTTTTTACAGACTTAAAAACACCGTGTTACGTTGAAAGGGTTTCCAATGTGAGAAGTCGATTTTCCACATTATGAAATATTTTGTTCAAATAATTTTTGTTTGTTTTGTTGATAAAGTCGACTGTATTTATATAAAATTATAAGTTATTGTGCTGTAGAATGATTAAGAATACCTTATACGCATTAGTAGTATTTATACTGTAGGCAAATCGAAAAGATTTAAGGAGCATGAGAAAGCAATTATTAACGAGGTGAGAATACCCGAGGTCTCCCAACTACTTCATCATCCTCGAGATGTAGGAGGGTGGAAATTGAGTCAAATTCTTGTAGGAACCTCACAGGAAGTGCAATTTGAAATTTCCAAGGGGACGTGGGACATTTTGGTCAAAGATATTGAAGTGGTTTTTGCCCACAACTAGAGCTTTATAGACAAGGAGGAGCGTAGATGAAGGTGGACACAGTAGAGAGGAATTGGAGGCACTCATCTGAAAACCCGAAGGTGAAGGTCTCTCATTCTCCTGTTTCAACGGCCCTGGAATACACATTTTTGTTTATTATAAAATAATAATTATTAATAAATAATAACTATCAAAGTCACACATTTTCGAGATTGTGTATCATCATCAACCGACTTCCTCAGTTGCTTTGTTTTAACGTTGTCTCATAACTGAGCATCACTTTTGTGGAACGAAGCCTCAGCAGTGCTGGTTATTACTTATTATACCGCCAGACAACAAAGTTACATTCAAAAGATATTCTGGAAAGAAGGAGGTACACCGACCTTAGACAATAGGAAGCCTACTCGTACAAAGGTAGCAAACGTACAGACTGTTGGAACAATCGGGTTTCCCTTCTCAGTTCTTAAGTATAATGAATCATTTTGAAGTAACAATTTCGACTTACGATTCTTACGTAATATTTTATAACGAATATGCTCGTACATGTTCTAATTAAACTCAAATGGCAACAATACTCAAGAATGATTCTTTCAATGTAGATAGTGTAAGAATTGGACACCTCCTTTGGTCAGCGTGTGGTGTAACTCTTAAGTTAAAATCTGCCAGGGAGGAGGGCAAGCCCATAGCCAGGATTTAGTAGTGGGGGGGGGAGGATGTTGTTATACAGGGTGTCCCATGTCAAGGACAGAAAATCTTCGGGTGTCGATTCTACAACTAATTTGAATTAGAAAATGTCTGTTAGCAACTTTGCCTTAACCTACTTTTTTCCAAGTTTTTCCTATTTTGAGATTTTCTTGTGTGTTCGACTTATATCTACTAAAAGTACCACTACTACCTTAATTTACCGTAAACGTGTAAAAATAAGGCACCGTTGGAAAGGACGTCAAATTTCTTCTCTTTATAGTGCCAACAAAAAATTATTTTCGGGTTCCTTGGAATCGACCAAGAAAATCTTTTTTTAACCCCCCCTTAAAAGTTGTTGGTTTACGTTTCAAGGTATGTTGGAGCCAAAAAACGAATAAAAATGAGGCTATCCACCGTACGCGGCACTTTCCCCCTTTGCATTGACAAATTTTGATGAAATTTGGTATGTAGGCTCCATTTGGGGTCTAATTGTGCCCCGAAGATTTTGGTTGATGTTGGTCGATTCTAAGGGTTGAAAAGTAAGGTTTGAAATTTTGAAAACAACGTAACTCAAACAATTTTGATATAAAGGTATTGTTTTTAAGATAGCATAGAATTTTTAGAATTTTTTGAGACCACGCGGAGCCTTGTAGGACAAACCGTTCCCTCCCTACGAGAATTTAAGGATTGGACATACGGTAAGTCAGAAACACGAGTGTGAATCGCAAAAGAGGCCTAATCTCCGTTCAAATGTAAGCTGACCAAAATGCGATCAATGTTTTTCTTCAAGTTGGTTGGTGGTAACAATGACAAAGCCGTGATCTCTGCAGACAAACGATCTATATAGAAAAATAATAAACCTTCGTGTTATAATTTACAGCGTCTTCTTATTGTCGTCTTTTTATTCTTTGAAGTGTATGTATTTATTTAATGGAGATGCAAAATTGTATTTTTTTTAAGGGAATAAAGAATTATCATATCATTATCATATCATATCATTGTTGTTAAAGTTTCCTTTTCCTTAGTTTTTCACATACCTCATCACCAAAAACGGGGCAAAGTTCTCAAATTTTCAATGGTGATTCAAAACATATTTTTCTATAGAATTTGAGATAAAAATTTCTGTTTGAAGTGCTTTTTTTCCAAGAGAAATTGACGGTTTGACGGGAGGAATCGGTGCTTCGGAGGAGCCCCGGCGGTGTAGACCCCGGAGTCCTCCCGTCAAACCGTAATTTTCGTAAAAAAAAAAAAAAAAAAAAAAAAAAAATGCACGTTTTTCCGCGTTCAAACAGAAATTTCTCCCTCAAATTCCATTCTAAAATATTTTTTGATTACACCATTGGGAATTTACGCAGTTACTTTACGCAGTTTTTGGTGATGAGATGTGTACGTTAAAAACCACGGGGAAAAAAACAGGAAGAAAATATAGGAAAATTTGCCCATCAGGACCCCACAAATAGTTTTTTTTTGGAACTTGGGAGTTGGAAAATTGTACACCCTTTCTAACGATGCCTTTGTATTTTTTTTTTTTTTTTACATATTTACGGTAAATTAAGGCAGTTATGGCAATTTAAGTAACAAAATGTCGAACACACGAACAAATCTTAAAACGAGAAAAACTTGGAAAAACATGGTCAGGAGAAAATTGAAATGATACGTGTTCTTACCTAAATTTGTTGTAGAATCGACTCCAGAAGTTTTTCGGTTCTTACGGGACACCTTGTGTACAAGGTTTACACTCCTAAGGTGTCCAACCTACAAATAATCGATTCTACAAAGAATTTCTAACAAAAATGTCAATAGTTGAATCATTTATCGGGAATTAACAGGAAGAACTTTTTGTTCTGAATTGATAGTAAAATTGATTCGTAGAAGGTTGGCCACGTTTAGTTTCATCACCTAGTAGAGGTTCGATACCCATTACTTCTCCTCCCCCGTCTAATCACGCTCTCAATTAACTCTCCCGGAACTTCTTCCGAAAACACGAGTAGCGAGCGCGACAAAACATCAAGAAACTTCCTTGCTTCAAGTTCCAAAAACACACAGCGAGAGAACCCTCATAGTTGCAATTAGCAACGGCAATTCGAGTCCCGAGAATGGGGATCGAATTTCGAAAAAGAAGCCCTTAAAATGCCTCGCTCATTCCCATTTATTGGTTCCAACTGAAAAGGTCCTCGTTTGGCTGGAGGGCTAAACTTTTTCCTTTCCCCCCACCGCCCTTCTCGAAATAACGAGATTTCCTTGTGGTTCGGACTCTCCTCGCTTGGAACCGCCACTCCATGCTATGGAGCTCTCTAATTTTCTAAGCTGAAAGTTGTTGAACCGTTCGCCCAGAACTTCCTGGAGGACTAAGGTGGGGTATCCAAGTGTAATTGCCACGAATTCTGTACCTCGATCCGCCCTTTTGTTCTAATACCTCAAACTCCATGAAGCTGCAAAAGACTTTCCTTCCATCATCAATTATTGGATTTCCGGTGTTATAGTTAAGCAGAGGTGGTGACAACTTTTCTCTCTTTCCCCACGTGGAAATAACTTGGCATAACTTAACGGTTCGACCTTGCAAGATATTCCAACAAAAAATATCCCATGGCAACTTTGTTTTAACCCCTTCTGTTTAATTTTTCTCAATTTAAAGATGTTTTCGACCTTACCAATACCTACTACCTACCTACCTACTTACCTTATTAGTTACCAAGTACATTCAAATTTGAGGATATTGTTGGGAAGAGCGTTGAATTGCCAAGCTATCTAGTGCAAAACCAAAATCGTTAAGCGTTAAAACATTTTAAAAATATCTTGTCAAGAAGCAAAGTTCAAAATTTTTTCGATCGAAGTTTTCACTCTGAATGTCTGCCTATTTTGATAAGCCCTTTCGGGAAAGAACATGCTCAAATCGTCTGTTTTCCAACGTTTTATCAATGTTTCTGTTTAAAATTCACATTGGAAGAATAAATTCAGTTTAAATACCCAAAAACATGTATTTTACAAGAAAATCGAGAGTTTTATGGGGTGTGTGGTCACCCTTGACTGTTTGGTATCATTTTTTATGTAATTTTTTGACGCTGAATCAATACTTCCAATACTTCCGAATAATTTTGAATGCTAGAAAATGGTTTTTTTTTCGTAGAAAATCTTAATTTATGCTCACTACCATATCTACGAATGATGCATATTTTTGGTGCGAAAAATGGAGGTTTTCTTCGAAAAAGCAACTTTCCAAAGAGACACACTTTCTCTTTCAGAATTTATGCTTATCAGGCTTAAGAGGTTTTCCATGGGCATACGCTTTAGGTACCTTAGTAAAGAGTTTTCTGTTACGAAATATAATTCGTCTTCACGACAGGGCCAACTGACAAAAATCGATAGAAACAACGGAAAAATCGGGACTAGTGTGAACACTTTAGAAGTTCGAATTGGTCGAACAAAAATTCGTCAGGTAAAATTCGGGTTCAGTGTAAACGAAATGAAATTTATTGAAATATATATAGATATGATAGAAGATCATTAATTGATAAACTGTAGTCAATTTATAGGTGGCTGTAGGCATAGTTCGTAGTGCTGCCAAGAGTCAATTGTCTACCTCTATATCAAGTTCAAAATAGTTAAATTTACAACTTATCCCAAATACATTTACCAAAGCCAAACAAAGAACACTCAAAATATCTCGTTTGCACACACACTGACTAATTAAAACACCCTCGATAAAGTCTGTCTGACCAGTAGTAATGAGCCGAGTAAATACTAGTATTTTATATCTAAATCTGCTGAAGTTTCTTGGGAATCTCATCTCTGTAGTTATTCTATTTACAAGACTCAAGATTATGTAGAGGGGACTCCGGATAAAAAGCACAATACGAGGACGCATATTCACCGCATTGCCCTTAAACTTGAATCTTGTTTTATATTTACAGAAAAAGTTCGCTGGATGCAGAACATTATGATTTTTGTGTTAGAACGTTAAATGGAGCCTCATCCCTTCTTAAAGCGTGCATTTTGTAACAGTAGCCCTCCTGTCTAACTTGCAGAACTGATACACTTGACAAGGTGATGTATCATGAGTGATGAAGTTGATGCCAAAGATGTTCATTATCAATTAAACCTAATAAAGGGAAATTGTGTTGATGGTCAAATAAAATGTATAAGAATGACCGCGTAAGAACACACAGAACGAGCTCGATACCAGTACAGATTGTCCGAGTTGGTCTTCCCCCCACGAAATGTCCATTTACCTCTCGAACGAACCTATTGATTGCGCGGATACCGATTTAGGTCGTCTCTAATCTACAATAATCCCTTTTCTAATTGGGACTCCTTCACCTGGGTTCACCTCACCTATGAACCGAAAATCTCTTCCGTCAAAACTCACGTTCATCTCAACTGTGCTCAACGTCGGACGAGGTTCGATGTAGGTTTCCAGGTTAAAGTTGAGCACGCCCGCCCGAGCGAGCGCCTAACCGAGCGGTAACCCACCTCATCAACAGCTATTGTTTGACTAATCCGTGTTTACATCGCTCGAAGCCGTGTCACCCGCCTACATTTTACTCGCGAAACCGCGTCGCATAACAACACCTTTACATTTCACGACAACATAGCGAGCGTTTCGCGAATTAAAAAATGCGGCCTCGACGGTCATCTCTGAAAGCTTTTCCCGGTCATTCATTGGTTGAGTGGTCCACCGAGGGTCACACCGAAATCGAGGAAACATGAACAAAAGTCAAATTTTCAACTTTATTCGATGTCGACTCGGTTCAAAAGTTCCAGTTCCAGTGTTGGGTGAATTTTCAAAATGTTGAGACCATTTGTGGGATCTGCTGAGATCAGCAGGTTATTAAACACCCACACAAGTCTCGCAGTACTACCTTTACAACACTGCGGATTTCTCCGCAATACTTTCTGTACATCCACAAGTGACAAATGTATTTTCAATTGTGTTGTCTACAATAGTAGTAGGTACAATAGTACCTACAATGTTTTGTGATTGAAAACAATTTTCAAATAAATGTACACGATGTAAATAAATATTCATTTAATTTTTAGCACTAAGTTTTTGGTGTTTACACATTTGTAACACATGGGATAACTAATATAAAACATTGTAATCGATATTGTAACACTTGATATTAAACTCGACATTTTGAAGGTCATTCTATTAATCACTGTCGTACCCTATTGATTTTTAAATGAACAAATAATTTGACCATAGTAGTTAGAATTATTTAATAAGGGAAAGAATTCATCACACGCAAATTTACATCACATTCCATTGTTAGGAAATCCAGATTCCAAATTGTGTGGAGAAAATGTTTCTGGGCTATCAAGTTATTGTTAAGACATGAATGTATGAGCCCTGTTGTCAATCTGGTGTGAATTTGGTCGATGAGAACTACCTCAATACCAATAGAAACTATGACACCCCAAAGAACACGAAAATTGTCAACGTCTGTAATGAAGAGCGGAAGCACGGCGCACAGGATATACCTGACCCGCACAACCGCTCAGTCTTGAAGGGTGGGTTGACCTCAGCGCCGTCCTGATTCCGACTTCCTGGCTTAATTTTCAATGACTGACACTAACCAAAAGCTTCGGGGCACAACTAAACCACAAATGGAGCTCTTATACAAAATTCCATCGAAATCGGTCCATTCAAGGAAAGTAAAACGTATGAACGGATTTCTTTTTATGCGATTTTTGTATTCTAGGTACCTTTGAACGTAAACCATCAAATTTTGAAGGGGGCTAAAATTTTGATTTTTCTCGCTCGATTCCAAAGGTTATTATTGGAAATGATAATCCAAAAATCTTCACAAGAATTCACCACAATATTATACTATATTAGTACGCAGTAATGCCCTGTATCGCGATCAGTTCTAGTAAATTTAAGATGGAAATGTAACAAGAATAAATAATTTATTTACACCCAGCTCACCTCCCTTGTACGTGAAATACTTGTTTATACAGGTTTTGTTCCTTTGTCTCCTTATCACATCGTTTGGATCTAACAATCTAACTTCGGTGGGGTCAGTATAGTTTAGGAATAATATTATTGAACGCCAGACCTATTTTGCTCACGTAACGACTCGAACAAAAGCTGTCGACCTTCAATAGCTCTGAATAGCACCTTCTACCTACTCGAGTTCCCTGTATAGTAAGATCGATTGCTTACTAGGAACTGAGAATGCAGTATTCTCACGACACGGAACACGAGATGAAGTTTAACCTTATTGGACCGTTCAGAAAGACGTTTTTCTATCTCATCGGATTGTCTGACCAGCCCTATTTTCTCGATCGATTTTTGTGAAATATGGTTTATGAGTCATCTTGTTGAGAGATAAAACCCTCTCAGATTTCTCTGGAGAATCTTCGATTTTCGACACCTTCTCCTTAGGTTCCAGAACGGTGATGACTGCTTTGCTTAGTTTGCCTTTACTCAGTTATTAGAATGTTGAAATCTGATTCCTCAATGCAACCCACGTGGTAGAATACCTAACAGTAATATATCCCTCATATTTGTTAGGAAACCTACTTGAGCATTCATAAACACGTTTGATATGGCTCATGCAGGTTCTGAGAGAATAACCCAGTATAATTTTCCCCTTTCTCTCCCCCGCAGCACCTTTTAATTTTCGGATCCCTCCTCATTTAGCATCTCATTTAAAAGCTTACAATCAGACATTAATTTGAATATGCACAAATGGTCAAAAACGGACGAAGTTTGTGTCTAATGCGAATGGCAAGCCTGAGCAAACATATCTTTGGTTCATTTCTGAATTCATCAAGAAAATCATGATAAAACCCTTTGTTTTATTACGTAAAATATTTTGTCGAAACAAACGCAGTCTTTCTTTACTTCATCCCTCTTGTTAAGTTGTGGGATGAACAGGATGTTAATCTTCGGAAGGATACGGCAGGCAACTAAGTGTATTAATAGACAGTTGGTACACCGTTTGTTTTAGCGAGTACGCATCCGAAGTCTGCGGTTTACTAAAATCAGAATCCTCCCGTTCACTTTGAAAGTTTGCAGTAACGGTAGATCTTTTGAAGTGTTCCATTAGTAAACAGCGATTTTCCGTCGTGGGTTATTATATCAGGAAACCGGGTTATACCTCCGCCCTCGATACTGCGGTTGACTAGAGAGAAAGGCGTTTCATTACATCAGATCAAAATTTGAGGCAATTCACGAAGGTGGACGGCGAAAAAAAACAAAGTTGTTTATTTTATTACCAAAACAAAATTCCAAGGTAAACAACCGTCTTTTGGTCCTATTCTTCTCTGTTATAATTACTATTATTATTAATTTAATTTCTTCTTTGGTTAGAGTATCATAACGAAATGTAATTTCTAATAAAGTCACACCATTTGTGGCGTACATTGTATTCCCAAGTTTGGTTCATTATTTTCAATAATGAACCTTTGATGGTTTGGGTGTCAAGGTGAGTAAAATCCGAAAATTGAATAAAAAATTAATGTAGAAGAATGGAGAAACAATATTTAGGTGTATGTGTTATGGATATGGCCCTCATTAAGAGATAAATTGGATGAAGGTTTTAATACTAGGAATGAACATGAGAAGAAAAAACAACAAAATTATGTACAAACAAGTAATTATCTATTAAATTACAGAAACATTTTGATGTCACGGGGAATTGAATAATGAATTCAAAACGCCATCAGGGTTATTCCACTAAAAGTGGCGAATTCTGGGCTTAAAGAAGTTATGATGTCTTTGCAAATTATTGATTGTTTTCCGTCAGTTAAATGTTCTTTTCCTTTGAGAGAATGAAATCTATATGCCAGCAGTCCAGTTAATTCACCCAGAGGAGGTACACCCCCGTTATTAAAATTCGGTGTTTCAGGGGAATGACAAAATTTAGAAAATGGTTTCAACATAATGTAAAATGTTTAAAATCAACTTCCATTATCAATTCAACTATATCCATTTCGAATAAGCAGATCACATTCATTTTTGAAGCGCTTATATCTCGCTCATTTCTCCTCTCTCATCATCCACGACTCTTCCTCTCTCGCTCCCTTTTTTGGCGCCATTGAGTCTGTAAGGGTATTGACGTTATGTAAGTAATGGAAATTGCCAAAGGTTCTGAAAATAATAGGTTATTTATTTTTTTTGAGCGGTCATTAACCTGTTGCCCCCTACATGTGGATTATCCAGGGTAATGACGCACAGGGGAATGACAAAACGCAGTTTTTCTAACTGTTTCCCCTTCTAGGTGACCATTTAAAATACAGTAAAATTATGACTGAAGGCTCAGCAACTGCTCTAAACAATGGCGCAAGAAGAAACATTATATTCCATGAAACAACAATGTTATGGACTACAGGGAATGACATGCAATCAAAATACTCACCAAGAATCTGATGGTTGATCTACTCCCTCAGGTCTCACAACACGAACTGGCCTTGGGTCGATGATGAGTGTAGTTCATGAGTAGCAGAGCTACAAATCTCTTTTTTTGTAATGCGTCTAACGGTAGTACTCTCCGCTCTACTGGAATTGCAAGATTTTACAGGGGAATGGCTCAAAACCTGAGAGACACACTATTCCTGATGCATGTGTTCAAAAACTATGAACCTAAAATTCCATAGCAGACCAGTTGATGATTACGTGAACCTTTGTAGTTTCCTGGAATCTCAAACTGAACGACCTACTTGGAGGTCTTGGAGGTGGCTACTTGGATACGTAGTGAACCTAGGGAAGCGGACATACCAGGGGAATGGCATTTAGGCTATTCCGCTATTTTTCACAGCCTCATTGAAAATCGTCTATTTCGAATATGAAAACATTGATAGTATGGGAAACTTTAATGTTCTCTACTCAATGTTTTTTCCCCGTTGCAATACAACTAATAATGTCCAAGAAAAATCAAAAAGACACAATTTCGCCACTTTTAGTGGAATCACCCAATAACGTAATTCACAAACAGGTATAAACTTTCTAATGGATCTTCAACCCTTAATGTTCTGAGGTATCTTTTTGGAAGTACGATTTTCAAGCTTTCTGCAGCACTATTTATCCATTTTAAGACGATTTGTTCTGCCTACCTACACTTCGGTTGTTTGAACTATCTTTAATATCTGCTTTGAACTATCGATTGTTTGAGAAAACGCAGGAAAATCATCAACCCCAAGGATTTTATCATGACGTCAAATATGTATACATAATAAGTCTTGTTCATTTTATCAATAATTCATTGCTCTCAAGTTATTTCTCCGATCCTGAAGAATTTTTTTGGTAAATACTGACAGCCAACCCCTCTTGAAGTATCTTTTCAGAACCTCGCTACAAACACCCCTTCTGAGGTATCCAGAAAGATACCACACTGCTTTCATCGAATTTAGAAAAATCATGTACCACTCGATCAAAATCAGACACACCTCACATCATCAGACACTCCACACCTCTTAAATAGTCAAAATACACCAAAATTTGGGGGAAATTCTGCAAAAAACGAATGTTTTGAAGAAGTGGCAAAATAAGGGTTATGCCATAATCAAGTCACTAGAAGGAACAATCTGTTTATTGGTCTCCCGGCACACTTTTCGGGATCAAAAAGTTACCCATATCAATGTCAACATTTCCGTCCGACAATTAAATGTAATACTTTCCTTAAAAATGTGATATATTTATGGGTTCCATTTGGGGTCCAGTTGTGCCTCGAAGGTTTTGTTATTGTCTTTTACTTCTAAAAGGTGGAAAATAACAGTTGGTTTGTTCAAAACGTGTTTCCGAAAACTTTGGTATTAAAGTATAGTTTTTTCATCAATTTAAAACAGTATTGAACTTTTAGATGCGGATAAGTCCACCAACGCTCTGTAGGACCAAACTTTCGATCCCTATGAGAACCTAACAAAAATGACAAAAGTAGAAGTTTGATTAATCTAGGACGGGTTGGCTACGGTTAACTCTACACAATATTTATTATGGTTCATGAAAATTGATAACATAAAAAATTCGTCGGCATAACTCCCTCAGTTTTCATTCAATTTGGGTGTTTTTTCACATTTCAGGGATTGGGAAGGTCTTCTTTTCTCTCGGATTGATAACAACCTCTGCGCATAAGCAACAAATTTCTTACTGTAAGTTTATCCCTCAAAATTATCGTCTACCAATTACGATGAATATTTGGGTTTGTTGTGGGTTGGGCCGCGGTAGGTCGACAATTAATTTACCTATAGTTGAACTAATTATATTCATTAACATTCAGAAGCTTGAGAATCCCTGGAAAACTTTTTATCATTATCAGGCTATCCGATTTCCCCCGAACTTAGTTGGGCAGTTGGTAGTTTGATGACGTTCAAAATCTGATTATTCATCAAAATTTGATGGAAAAGTGGGAGTTATGTGTCATACAGAGTTGATGCTCTTTTCGAACATGTGGTTTTGTTTTAACTTCCAGTTATGGAAAATCGAAAATTATTATATTTTGATCCCTGCCTTATTTACCTTGTCCGATCGTGTTTCGCACTCCATAATCCAGTTCCCTCCTCCACCTTTGGAACATCCTCCCGCGATAATCATGACTGAATCAATACATCACCCTGGGGCAGGTCGTACCGACAGGATCCCCTCCAAACTCGAATCCGACGGAACGAAGGGAAAAAAATTGGACTAATCCATTTTCATGACGTTGGTTTTAGATTCATTTCCAGCTGGCTCAGGTGCGCCTCGTTCCCACGACCAAGGAAATAGCAATTTGCGAGGAAATTGAGGACATTTGCAGGCGGATCTGAAGCTCGAAACGTTGTTTCTGAGGGGGATGTAAATGGGTCGGCTGAGCTTCAAATTCGAATAACTACCTGTTGAGGGTCGACTGTCCTTTCAGTTGGCTCGTTAACGTACGAATCACCGTTTATCGGGATTGGGTGAATTGAGCTTCACAGTTGATTTACAGAATGTTCCGAATTCGGTGTGAGCTCTGTGACAGAAACTCGTAGGCTCCGCTCCTGCACTCGTGAGCCCACGAGGCCTATATTTTTTCACTATATGAATCTTTCAAAATTAGAAGCCACCCCAGTTGTACAAATCGACGTAAAATGATCAAGTAAAATTTGATATTTGAATAATTTGCCATAAACATGGAGAGTGAACGCAAAGGACATACCAATCATCGGCTCAGAAGTTAGGAATAAGCGTTACCACGTGTAGACGGTCTTCCCCAGTCCTCGGCTCAAGTAGTCTTTGGTGAAACGCTTCAACTAGTTCTGGTGGAAATCAGTCTAGTTGACACATGCACAGGGCCCAATTCACGAAAAATCAAGGTAAAAAATCGGGGTTGTAGTGGTTTTGGTGGAAAATTAAATATAGAACATATTTTATTATGGTACATTCGAGATCAATGTGGACATATCTTAGTGTCAAATAGTTGAAAAATAAGGTCTAAAAATGGGTTTTATTTTTTTGGTGGGGTAGCATGGGGTGTACGCTGTCTTGAACGTAACTGTGTGAACATTCGAAATCGCTGTAAAGTGGTATAAATATGAGAAATCATCGTAAACAATTAAAGAGGCTCTACAAGGGGATCTGGAACGGATTCGCGACTGGAGCAGTAAAAACCGACTTCCTTTAAATATCGATAAATGTATAGCAATGTCATTTACCCGGAAACCAACCACGATCACCTACCACTACAACATCGAGGGCCATTCGCTGGCTAGAGTCCGTAAAGCGCGCGATCTGGGGGTGATATTCGACTCTGCCCTTACCTTTAAAGAACATGTGCCAGGTAGCCCTTAAGGCCTCTGGTATGCTGGGCTTCGTGGTACAGAACTCGAGAAACCTGAATGACGTTGCTACGATCAAATGTTTGTATTATTCGCTTGTGCGTTCTCTGTTGGAGTTCTCAAGTGAAATATAGAGCCCAACACAAGAGAAATATATCTCTCAACTTGAAAAAATCCAAAAACGATTTGCGAGGTACCTAGAATACAAGGACTCGGACACATATAATTCCAGGGCAAACTACGCTGTACTCTGTCAAAACTACGAGTTGGTTCCCTTGGTAGTTTGTCGCCAATGGTCGGATCTGGCCTTCCTGTACAAAGTGTTGAGAGGTGGGATGGACTCACCAGAGTCACTGTCCAGCATTCCGATACTAGTGCGCTCTTTTTGGCAGTCGGCAGACAGATCTGTTTGATCCGACCATCAGCCGTACAGTAGCGCACCGCAACTCATTGCACCAACGGTCGCTAACTGCTTTCAACCAGGTCTCTGCGATTAACTCGGAGTTAGATATCATCCATGACACATTTGGAACATTTAAAGGGAGATGCATCCGCGTGTTGAAGCAAATATGGACAGAGAAGCTAAGCAAGAAGTGAAAAGTTAGTAACAATATGTATATCTGAAATAGTTACTTAGATATCTTCCATGACACATTTGGAACATTTAAAGGGAGATGCATCCGCGTGTTGAAGCAAATATGGACAGAGAAGCTAAGCAAGAAGTGAAAAGTTAGTAACAATATGTACATCTGAAATAGTTACCTTACTTGTTATCTTTTATTGTTATTTTAACCTGTAATTTTTGACCTGTGGTATCAATGTAACTAGGCATATTGCCTGTATTTATATATCACTAATAAATAAACATTATTATTATTATTATTATTATAAGAAAGGCCATAATTTGACCATGCACAACTCCAAGGATTTCAACTCACGAAAAATTAGGTCCAAAAAGGGATTTTTCAGGTTTTAGGTGGAAAATGTTGTCTTGAACATATTCCATATTACATATTGAATATTACATATTGAACATGGAATATTCGTAATCGCAGTAAAATTTACCATGAGAACTCGCTATAAAAAAATAAATAATTCGTTCAACGTGGACAGATCTAGAGAGACAAATTTTTGAAGAATGTGAAACATCGTGTTTTTGAGGTTTTTGGTGGGAAGTTCTGTCTTGAACATTATAATGGTACAGTCGGAATAATAGCACAATTGAGACAATACGACGAAAAAAGTATAAAGATAAAATTATCATTGTTCAAAAACCGATTGAAATCATTTTATTTGTAAATTTATCCATTCGTTTATGCTGCACAAATCGGATCAATTTTTGTAATAAGGTCTTAAAACGGGGTTAATGATTGGGGTGGGGGGGAGAGAGGTGTGGTTGCTGTCTTGAACGAAACTATATGGATATTCGGAATCTCCGCAAAATGGTTTATTTATGAGAATTCATTTTTCAGATCTAGAAACTCCAATTTACGAAAAATAAATGTCCAAAAATTGGATTTTCGATGTTTTTGGAGAAGAACTCATCTTGCACATATTATGGTACATTCAGAATCACAGAAAATATTGATGATGAGAAGAAAAAGTATGAAGAAAAAATTTTTATTGTTCAAAAACCGATTGAAATTATTTTATTTTTAAATTTGCTCATTATTCATGCTGCACAAATCATACTTTATTTCTCATGATTTTCAGCATGTTTTTTATGGTCAGTGTTCAAAAATACGAGTATAAGACGTACTTGGCAGTATTATTTAGAGCATGCCAAACGAACGGGAATACGGCAGAATTTTTTCTTGCGCTCAAATACACCTGGGAAAAACTTCGGAATAAAAATCACACGTTGAAATTCCTAACGAGGCGAGCTACGAAATTTCCATGTCTCCCCCAGCGGAGGGTGTCGATGCTCTCCACAGCGAGGTGGGAAACTGGGCTGAGAATGTTCGAATACGACGTACGAGTAGTTCAATACTTGACAAGTATCTTCCGTCCCACTTGTGTTCCATTCTTCATGAGCTCCCCCGCCATCGACCTTCTCGCTTTTCCCCTCAACTCTGATATCCCTTCGACTGCCACCGATGTAATACGTAACTCAGTATTTCTCAGCTCGTCTGAGTTAGAAGTTTTTTTTCATTCCTTCAAGACCTGTCTCGTATTTATGAGACGTTGACGTCAAAAATGACTGGGAAGTTGCCACGTCTTGAAGTTTTTCATTATAAGGAGGGGAATGTCGGTGACAGTTCTATCGGGGAGGATGTGTGGGAGAAGGTATCACTGAATCTGAAACGGGTTTTCTTCCCAGTTTCAGATCTGCGAATGCAATCTACAACAATATCAACACATCACAGTACCAAAATTTCTTTAAATAATTATTTGAAGGGTTAGAAAAAAAATTTTCAAGAAAAAAATCGATTTTTTAAAAATTAAAAAAAATCTACACGATGTACAGATCGATTACTCCAAGAATTATTTTAAAAGGACATTGGAGAGTAGGCTAAAAATACGTTCAAAGTTGGTATCTCAATGTATAACAGCGCCATAGGAAGGGCCGTCTCCTTCCTCCACAGGAAATGCAACATACTTTGCAGCTTACTAGTTTAGAAAGGGCGTCTTCGAAGGATTCAATGTCAATGTTGTGACGATCCTACATTTACAAAGGGACAATCCGATTTGGTTTGTTCCCGATTTTTGGTAGCTACGCCTTTGGGGATAAGCGATTCATAGAAATATGCAATCGATATTCTCTTCATGCCGGCTGATTACTGGTAATCTAATCAGGTAATCTAATCACTGGTTTGAGGGGGTAGGGTCGTCACACCCTCCTCTGACTCAAATATTAGCAATAAGGTGTATTTAATATTTGTTGTACAGATTGAAATTCAACCTATATTGTTACAATGTAAAGTGTATTTTTAGTCTCATAATTATCATAATCAGTAATAGTTAACGATAATTTTCTCTCTGAAGATGATGGTGTGGAAGCTGAGGCAGGAGTACCAACCATATTCACTTCCTCTAGGTTCACATCAAGGACATGCTCCACTACAGAGTTGTCGAGGTCCTCTTGAGACCAAATTCGATAGAAAAACGCGTACCTGGTGTTTCCTAACCATTGTTTTGATCTCGATATTTTGTCAGATGAAATAACGAAAACGAGTTCACTCGACGACAACAACAAATCGCACGGGAAGGTTTAAAAAGCAAGGTTATGATAACAAAGCCTTTCAGAAGGTTTCTTTGAATCGTGGAAGGTTTAGATAATACATGGGTACTCAAAAACCACAGATTTCAGATAGAAAAAACGACAAGAACGGGCGAGAAAGCCTGGATTTCGAAACTCGCCTCTCCTGAGAAAATTACATTTTTCATCACAAAAGTACCTTTTTCTCTGACTAATCAATAAAACTGAATGCAATTTTTTTCCATGCGTGTACCAACAAGTAGACATTTAAGTTAGACAACCAACAAGTTTCGAGTTCATTCGCGACTTTTCCAAACAATCGATGAAAACAAGCTTTCGGAATGGTCGTTTCTCTAAAGTAAACCAACAAGTTTCGATGATTCCAACGTTCATTCTCGAGTTTTTCAACCAATCGAAGGTTAAAATGGGCCTTTGAAGTGGTCGTTTCTCTCGAGTAAACCATCAAGTTTTGATGATTCCAACGTTCTTTCTCGAGTTTTTCAAACAATCGAAGTTGAAAACAAGCCTTTGAAGTGGTCGTTTCTCACGAGCAAACCCACAAGTTTCGATGATTTGAACGTTCATTTTCGACTCCTTCAAATAATCGAGGGTAAAAACAAGCCTGTCCCGAAGCTTTTGGTTGACGTAGGTCACTTTTTAGGGTTGAAATGTTGAAAACGCCCTAACTCACAATATGTTGATAAAGGTATTGTTTATAAAGGTAGTGTTTATAAAGGTATTGTTTTCCCATCAATTTAAGATAGAATTGAATTTTTATAATATTCAGACCCCACGCGGAGCCCTGTAGGGCAAACCGTTCGCTCCCTACAAGAATGTAAAGGTTTTAGTTACGATAAATCTGAAACACGAGTGTGAACCGCTAAAGGGGCCCAATCTCCGTTCAAATGTTAGCTGATCGAAATGCGGTCGATGTTTTCGTTCATGTTGGTTGGTGGTGACAATGGCGAAGCCGTGTTCATTGCAGATGAGTGATCGATATAGAAAAATACAGATAAAACTCAGCGTAATAATTTGCAGCATTTTCCATGAAATCTTCGGGTAGACCTTGAACTTGGGAAGATGCCTCGTAAATGATCTAACATCTGTGCGAGGCAGGTAAAATCTTAAGAAAACAATGAAGTTGAAAGGCAGAGTTCACTTCTGTACTTGACTTCCCATTTCCAGGTTCAAATGAACTCGTCTTGTAGTAGAACCCATAGCTTCTCCATCTTCTACCTTCACGAGGGTCTTCCTTATTTCAACCACGATCCATCACCCCACATTTCCTCGTAATTTTCCTTTCATCGTATCTTCCAACCACATTTCCTCGTCTTTCAATTACTTACTGCCACGTGAAAGGTTGTTTTGGGCGCCTCTGAACACCTTACATCAATTGAAATTTTTAGTATATTGATATGCATATGATATGCATAGTATATTGATACATCTTACAATAATTATATAGATATGTAGATTTGTTTGGCCTTACGCCATGGACCGATTTGGCTGAAATTTGGTATAAATATGGGGTATAGGACCTATACCTGGTACAAATAAAATCACTCGCGATGTGATTGTGGGAAACCGTTTTAATAAAAACGGAGTTGAGTTGAACGTTGTCTATTTCCACGAAAATAATGAGTTACAAGTTAAATCGATTTCGACCGTTAGGTCATCATCAGTAACAAACAATAACGAAGAATAAATAAACATTAATGAAGTTATTGTTTAGATCCAATTTAGATCCGACTTAGACTAACTTTCTTAGGATTTGTCCAAGCTAAGCTGAAAGTTGCCAGCAGAGAGTTTCATGGCGACATCAGAAGTATCATTCATCATTGGATTTTCGTATTTCTTACAGAATGATTTTGGCAAATTTATTTCAGTGGATCAGATGGAGCTCATGTTACTGACCACCACAGACCAGTTAATCTGCAACACGAACCAGAATCACCAATCTAGATCCGACATAGATTGACTTTCTCAGGGTTCGAAGCTAAGCTGGAAATGGCCAGCAGAGAGTTTCATGGTGACATCAGAAGTATCATTCATCGTTGGATTTTCGAATTCCTTACAGAATGATTTTGGCAAATTTATTTCAGTGGATCAGATGGAGCTCATGTTACTGACCACCACAGACCAGTTAATCTGCAACACGAACCAGAATCACCAATTTAAATCCGACTTGGACTGACTTTCTCAGGATTTGAGCAGGTTAACTCTTAATTTCCCACTTGTTCAAAACATTTGTTTTTTCGGATTTTTAAATTAAATTTTTGGTGTATTTTGACAAATCTATCGAATATTAGAGCAGAAGGTTCCTCGTAAGCCCTATTGTAGTCTATTGGCTCAAGAATGATCTTTCCGAAGGCCACACTAGCAGAATTAGTCTAGAAACACAATATCGTTGGAGTAGAAGAAGGAAACTTGGAAAAATCCTTGGTGGGTTGTTGAGCTCTGTTATTTCTCATAACGTACAAAACCAAAGAATAAGGCGGAGAAGGTTCACTTCATAGAGGGAGGCGCCATCTCTGGAGGAAACCCGACTAATAGCCTAGAAGGTGAGAAATTAGGGTAGAAGGTACCTTGAGGGCCTTACAGTCTGTCAGCTCGAGAATTATTTCGTATTTTATTTGAGTTATCATGTTTTTTTTAGGACGTCCCACTGTAAGACTTGGGCGTCCTTATACGATCGATCTAGAGTGAAGGAGGACACTCAACAGAAAAAAATAAAACACACAGTAATTCGTTTTAGACCATTCTGAATCCAAATCAGCAAAAAAATCATAGGTGTGTGTCTATGTGTGTGTGTTACAAAATCTTGTGTCTCTGCACAGGCCTTGAGGCCCGATCACACAGGACGCGTTATAACGCGGCGCTCAGGGAACGCGCGTTCTCCCCGACGTTTGGCGATATAGCTACGTCACACACATCGCGTTATATCGCGCGTCATTTCGGCCTAGAACCCAGCATTGTGATAGTGTACTCCATAGTGTTCTCCTCTTTCTGTATCTTCTGACTTTCACATAAAGCTATGATAACTTCTAGTGATTCTGATGAGGAAGAAGCTCATCTTTTATTAGTTTTATTAGACGGCAAAAATAGACGGCATTGGGTGCACCCAATCAATAAAAAGAGACAAGATTTTGGGGAATACCACCGTCTATGTCGGGAGCTGCGATCACATGAGGATCGTTTTAAACTTCTTGAATGAGAGCTTCTGTATCCTCACTCATCTTGAAATAAACTCCTTGAACAACGAGGATAACGCCCTCAGCGCGCGTTACTTTTGTAAATTTTTACAACCGGAACGCTTGACGTCGCGTTACTGAAAGTATCGCGGCGTCTTAACGCCGCGTGTGTGGCGGGGATGATGCAACTGCATTGCATACAACTGTAACGCCGTAACGCGACGTTACTCGAACGCCTAACGTCGCGTTATAACGCGTCCTGTGTGATCGGGCCTTTAGTTCTCAACCGATTTTCGTGGCTCTTTTCTAGCTGTGCACTACGTCGCCGGAATTTCGAATTTTGTTTTTGATGGGGGGGGGGAAGGAGGGGTTAATACTTAAAAAACGTGCGTTTGCGGGCATAATCTTGTAAACTCTGTCCAGGCCTCAATTTCCAACCGATTTGCGTGTTTCTTTTTTGTTTGACTCAAATAACTTCCGAGTTGTTCATGATTTCACCAGAGTATCAAAATTCGCAAGGGGAGGGGGTGAGTGGGGGGATAATATTCACAAAATATCCGATTTTTCTATATTTCGGTTCCTTTATTGCTTCCTTATTGTATTTTCGTGGAAATAGACAACGTTCAACTCAACTCCGTTTTTACTATACCTGGTATTGGGGAAGAGCCCTAGATGGAGCCAACAACACGAGCACAACTAGGGTTTGCCCTGAAGCTTTTGCTTCATGTAAGTCACTTCTAAGGGTTGAACATTTCAAGAGTGTCGTAGCTCGAGAACTCTCAAAATTAAAGGTATTGTTTTATCACCAATTTGGAATAGTATTGAATTTTTTTAGACCGAGCAGAGCTCTGTAGGACAAACCGTACGCTCCCTACGAGTACATAAGTGGTTCTCGAAGATGCGTAAGATGCGAAGATCCGTACGAGGACACATCCAATCCATACTAGCTAGTTCCTCGGAATAAAATTACTACCTACTAAGTGAAACTTTCATGTATGAGTATTTTTCCGTACTAAAACTTTTCCCCCTCAGAATGCCGGAACTTCCCACTTAAAAGATTAGGCTCTAGGGTTTTTCCAGGGTCTTTCGGGGAAAAAATTAAATTTCTGGAGTTGTCTAGCAGAGTAAAATTCCCTGAGTATTCCCGATTTTCATGGTTTTCAAGGTCACTGGACACCCTGTTATCGTTTACCACTGACCTCCAGAGAATAAGAGACAATAACCGGAAAGGTAATCTGTGCTGATCGAAAACTGAAAGGTCTCTTCTTCTAGTTTTCCGGAAATTTCCAAAAATTTCGGTGAAAAGGAAAAATAAGAAAATGTTTCGCAAGCTCATTCTGGGAGGTTCTGGTTTATGAAAATAGAAAAGACACAATTTCTTGGTTAGTGCTGGGAGAAAACCGCAATCTTCCTCCGCGATGAGAGCTTGAACAGGATATTTATATGCAACAGCCCTTCATATACCCCCTCTGTAAACCCCACACCCCCCTAACCCCCTTCAACACCTCTTCTGGCTCGCCCTCAGTTTTAATTACGTCTCTCCTGGGTGGGTTATCGTCCTTACAATCCTCGGATCTTATTAGTCGGAATGAAGCTGAAGGGATTCGCGCGACTCCAGGATTACTTTTAATAAGAGAGCCAGTTAAAGCTGTCATCTCAAAAACGGCCCCTCAACTGTAATTATTTGTGCGGAATCTTCGTATGAAACGAGGAAACGGGCTTGTGCCCGAAGGTTCCAAATCCTCGTAGGGTCGTTACGCATTTCGTTAGGATTATAAGGGATGATTCAGTTCAGGTAGGAACGGATCTCGCGTTTCGTCCCATTACTCTCAACGCATGTTTTGTCCGGGGAACTAAGCTGTTCCTTTGAAAAGAGCTTATAATAACTGAAGGGCTATGCCAAAAAATGCTGATAATGCTCATCTCATTCCCCTTCACTTGAAGAGACTGGGGAGCTTTGTATTTGCACAGGTCAAACGAATTCGAGTCCTCCAGATCAACATTTTGAGTTTCTTAGCTTTCCGACCAAGTTGGTTCTGAGATTGTCTGTGATCAATTCCTTGTTTCTGGCACAACAACATTAAATCTTAGATTTTGGAGACTTTTGGTATGATGCAGGTAAGTCTCAAGATGCTCCCTTATGAATATCATCCAAAGAGGACAAACGACAAACTTTGGTTCGAACTTGGACTGGTCAATTCCACCATACTCCAATCAGTAGGAGCCAAAAATCACCAATAAAATCGGGAACGATATCGCTATCATGTAGCAGTTTCAGAGCACCATCAACAAGATTGTGAAATCTCTTCATATTTTGCGCTAATTACTACAGGCTCCAAAAGGGAAGAAGCAGTAAGCAAACTTCAATCTATCATTCCAATATTAAGCTCTGGATGAATTTGAATAAACTTAATTTGAACGTAATAAATTTAGTATCCTACCTGCGATTATAAGGGAAAAGATTGGCCAAACGACTTGCAGGTGCTTTTGCATTCAGGTGACTGTATACATTATGCCCTAGTCCACTCGGTTCTTTCCTACGGTGTGGCCGTTTGGGGGGGGGGGGGGGGGTGCGAGCGCGACTTCTTCGCAACCTCTTATTGTAGCTCAAAAATGTTTAATAAAAATCCTTCTGAAAAAGCAAAGACGCTTCCCATCTCCTGAGGTATTTGAGCAGATCAAATTTCCAATTTTTGATTCAATATCTACCTGTGAGCTGCCGCTCAGCAGCTCACTGTTCCCCCTATCAGGCCATGGAGGCCAGTAAGCCCTGACAACCCCCGGGAGAAAGACCCCAGGCCGTAGAGGCCAGTAAGCCCTGAACCAACCCTCGTCACAGGAAGACCCAGGCCACAGAGGCCAGTAAGACCTGATCAGCAGCAGGAGAAAGAGCCCACAGCCACACACACAAATGGGCGTGGCCATGCATTGTGCCCTCCCACCACCTTGGGCACACAACCACCAACAACAATTGTCAAGCCAGAAAGTGAAGCCCTGATCACCCAAAGCCCATCAAACTGGGGTTTTTGGCGTGGTTAGGTTGGTCAGACTGGAGAGGGGGGCAGTCAAATGAAGAAGTAGAGACCTGAACACCTCAGTCCTTTGAAGCCCGCCTAGCCAGCATTGTCTCGAAGCTAACCCCCCTGTCCGTGAAGCGCTCTCCCCCGTACCAGTGTCGACCCAGTATCGCGCTAGTGCAAAAGTTGTCCTCCTGCCTCCCAGTCGAACATTGAAGGATAGATCCTGTGAGTGGTGCCCCCTCAGTGCAATCGGCTTCCGTCCTGCCTCCCCTGGAACCGTCCGAAGGAACCGCGACGCGATCCAGTCCGATCCCGGCTACTCCCCTCAACATCTTCATCTCGCCTCTCATCGTGTGCGGACTCGCTCCGGTACTCCGTCACGTGAGTGTATACAGTGTAACACCTATCTTATTGGCCAATAGTAGGTAGTTAGTGAAGAGTAACTCAGTAACTATAAGAGAACCGTATCCTGAACTGGAACATTGAAGTTTAAAACCAAAAACATATTTGTATCTATTCTTAAGAAAGCTGTAACGCCTAGTCAAGCTAATCAATCACATTTGCCTCTCGTAGAACGCCCTTCAGGCAGAACTGGGTCGTGGACCCCCTAGTCTCATTTTGTTCCTAATAAAAACCTTGCATTACTCTACATTTTCTTACAATCTTGCCCTGGTTCTGATTCTGGTTCATGAGTATCGGGTATCGGTGACTAGGTAGTTAAATTCACTTGCACAGAAACGAGAGT
>CM019182.2:22881927-22955473 GCA_009739505.2 Apolygus lucorum | reverse complement strand
TTAACCCAGTAGTGGGCAACGTACCATATTGGTACAGTAAGAAGGGCGAGTTTGAGGGTTGACAAATATAAACCCCAAGTGAAATTTGGACTGCCGAAGGTTCAAACATCATGTTCAGGTTTTTGTACTATCAGTCCTGTGAGTTACATCGCCTCGATCGGTCACCTATTCATGCTCAGTGAATTTATACTGTTTCATGTTTACAATTTCGTCTATATGTCATCATGTTCGACAAAGAGTAAGTATAATCTTCCACTTTCGTTCCCAATTGTATTCCTTCGTTATATATTTTCTTAGAGTATATGTTTAGTGATACACTAAAGCAGTTTGGGGTTTTTTTCGTACTCATCACACGCATACACTACGTAATAAAACCGAGCGTACCATTTATGGTACGTTTGCGCACTCTGCACGTGATCTACAAAATTGTCAAACATCTAAAAAAATTCTCAAAACTATAAAAAAAAACTTGTCATAACGACGAGAGTATGGTAAGGTATTTCGGTAATTCTACTTGAAGCAGTATATACCCACTAAGCCTATTCGTTTCGGGTACAAAGTGTGGTCACTGAATACACTGGCGGGATACACTCATGTCGAAAACTTGGTGGGTAAATCTGCTGCTCCATTGCTAAAAATGATAGAACACTTTCCAGATGGAATAAAGCACTTCCCTTTGCACTTTTATGTCGACAATCTATTTAAAACCTTCAAACTTCTCTCACACATGCAACAGTTGGGATACGGTACTGCTGGCACTTTGCGGGAGAACAGGATCCCCAAATCTTGTCCTCTACCCAGCAATAAGGATTTTTTGAAGACTCACCCACGCGGGCACATTGAAAATATAATAAATACGCCACATGGAGTCCTTGTGTGCAAGTGGCGCGATAACTCGGTTGTTACCGTTTGTTCGAATACACATGGCATCAACCCGTTGACCAAAGTTTCTCGGTACTCAGTTGCAAGTAAGGCTCAGATCCAAGTCCCCCGCCCCGCACTTCTGACCGAGTGTAATAGAGGAATGGGAGGTACAAACCGAATGGATCAGAACGTGAATCTATACCGTATCCAAATGAGAGTCAGAAAATGGTTCTGGCTGCTGAATGTATCACTTCAAAACTCCTGGATATTGCATCGGAAAGCAGGTAATAAAAATATAGCTCAGCTGGAGTTCAGAAGGGCTATCGTAATGCACTACTTGAAACAAATATAACGTCCCGAAGAAGGCAACTGGGCCTCGGACATCAAAAACGTTGGACCAGTCAAGGTTTGATCACAAAGATCACTTCTTGGAAAAGATTCCCTGTCAAAAACGACGACGCTTGCGGTGGAGCACATTGCAAAAACCAAATCTCGCTATTTTTGTGCTAAATGTGATGTTGGTTTATGTAATGACTGTTTCAAAACTTACCACAATTTATAAACTAAGAAAGAAAAATGCGTTTACACAGAACGATGTAGTTAGAAATTGAAACAGCGCATTTCAACGTAAGAACTATTATGTTTAGGGATGTTTTTTCTTTCAATATATATGTACTGATACTAGGAGCAGAATTATATTTACCCAAATTTGAATAAACCACTTTGTTCCAATTTATGTCTTTGATTCGTCAAAATTGCCACTCTTCTAGTCGTTCTGGGAACAACGGTTCATTGCTGCCTTGGGAGTGGGCAACGTACCATAAATGGTACACCTGAATTTACCTAAATTAAATTGTATTAAATATAAATAATACCAGTTTCTTCATTAGGAAGATTCTTCTAGATGGAATCCATTAGAAAATTCGACTAAAATGATCGGAATTGAATTATGGCCACTACTGGGTTAAAGCGTGCATTTTGTAACAGTAGCCCTCCTGTCTAACTTGCAGAACTGATACACTTGACAAGGTGATGTATCATGAGTGATGAAGTTGATGCCAAAGATGTTCATTATCAATTAAACCTAATAAAGGGAAATTGTGTTGATGGTAAAATAAAATGTGTAGGAATGACCGGGTGAGAACACACAGAACGAGTCTGATACCAGTACAGATTGTCCGAGTTGGTCTTCCCCCCACGAAATGTCCATTTACCTCTCGAACGAACCTATTGATTGCGCGTATACCGATTTAGGTCGTCTCTAATCTACAATAATCCCTTTTCTAATTGGGACTCCTTCACCTGGGTTCAGCTCACCTATGAACAGAAAATCTCTTCCGTCAAAAACTCACGTTCATCTCAACTGTGCTCAACGTCGGACGAGGTTCGATGTAGGTTTCCAGGTTAAAGTTGAGCACGCCCGCCCGAGCGAGCGCCTAACCGAGCGGTAACCCACCTCATCAACAGCTATTGTTTGACTAATCCGTGTTTACATCGCTCGAAGCCGTGTCACCCGCCTACATTTTACTCGCGAAACCGCGTCGCATAACAACACCTTTACATTTCACGACAACATAGCGAACGTTTCGCGAATTAAAAAATGCGGCCTCGACGATCATCTCTGAAAGCTTTTCCCGTCATTCATTGGTTGAGTGGTCCGCCGAGGGTCACACCGAAAACGAGGAAACATGAACAAAAGTCAATTTTTCAACTTTATTCGATGTCGACTCGGTTCAAAAGTTCCAATTCCAGTGTTGGGTGAATTTTCAAAATGTGAGACCATTTTGTGGGATCTGCTGAGATCAGTACCTAGGTCATTAAACACCCACACAAGTCTCGCAGTACTACCTTTACAACACTACGGATTTCTTCGCAATACTTTCTGTACATCCACAAGTGACAAATATATTTTAAATTTTGTTGTCTACATAGTACCTACAATGTTTTGTGATTGAAAACAATTTTCAAATAAATTTACACGATGTAAAAAGTAAAGTAAAGTAAAGTAAAGTAGTAAAGTAAGCAACCATTTCAGGTTGAATTTTCGTCCGACTGCCATTCTTGGCGTCGCGGACGTCATCAGCTGTCTCCCTAAGGGGAGATCAGAATTTGTTCTGATGATTTCGCTCATGGCTTCCCAAACATCACCGCCCTGGGTTGGAACGAGAGATTGCCGATCGTCTAATTGGCAGAAAACTTTCTGCGACGACCAGACTCGAACGCGCGTCCCCGCTAGACGGTCCTCATCTTATCAACCGCAGTCGGGTACACTGTCCACTAGACCACCGACGCCCGATGCAAATAACAACAATTTACACGATGTAAATAAATATTCATTTAATTTTTAGCACTAACTTTTGGTGTTTACACATTTGTAACACATGGGATAACTAATATAAATTATTGTAACGATATTGTAACGACATTGTAACACTTAATATTAAAATCGACATTTTGAAGGTCATTCTATTAATCACTGTCGTACCCTATTGATATTTAAATGAACAAATAACTTGACCATAGTAGTTAAAATTATTTAATAAGGGAAAGAATTCATCACACGCAAATTTACATCACATTCCATTGTTAGGAAATCCAGATTCCAAATTGTGTGGAGAAAATGTTAATGGGCTATCAAGTTATTGTTAAGACATGATTATGTATGAGCCCTGTTGTCAATCTGGTCTGAATTTTGTCGATGAGAACTACCTCAATACCAATAGAAACTATGACACCTCAAAGAACCCGAAAATTGTCAACGTCTGTAATGAAGAGCGGAAGCACGGCGCACAGGATATACCTGATCCGCACAACCGCTCAGTCTTGAAGGGTGGGTTGACCTCAGCGCCGTCCTGATTCCGACTTCCTGGCTTAATTTTCAATTACTGACACTAACCAAAAGCTTCGGGGCACAACTAAACCACAAATGGAGCTCTTATACAAAATTCCATCAAAATCGGTCCATTCAAGGAAAGTAAAACGTATGAACGGATTTCTTTTTATGCGATTTTTGTGTTCTAGGTACCTTTGAACGTAAACCATCAAATTTTGAAGGGGGCTAAAATTTTGATTTTTCTAGCTCGATTCCAAAGGTTATTATTGGAAATGATAATCCAAAATCTTCACAAGAATTCACCACAATATTATACTATATTAGTACGCAGTAATGCCCTGTATCGCGACCAGTTCTAGTAAATTTAAGATGGAAATGTAACAAGAATAAATAATTTATTCACACCCAGCTCACCTCCCTTGTACGTGAAATACTTGTTTATACAGGTTTTGTTCCTTTGTCTCCTTATCACATCGTTTGGATCTAACAATCTAACTTCGGTGGGTCAGTATAGTGTAGGAATAATATTATTGAACGCCAGACCTATTTTGCTCACGTAACGACTCGAACAAAAGCTGTCGACCTTCAATAGCTCTGAATAGCACCTTCTACCTACCCGAGTTCCCTGTATAGTAAGATCGATTGCTTACTAGGAACTCAGAATGCAGTATTCTCACGACACTGAACACGAGATGAAGTTTAACCTTATTGGACCGTTCAGACAGACATTTTTCTATCTCATCGGATTGTCCGACCAGCCCTATTTTCTCGATCGATTTTGCGAAATATGGTTTATGAGTCATCTTGTTGAGAGATAAAACCCTCTCAGAGCACTCTGGAGAACCTTCGATTTTCGACACCTTCTCCTTAGGTTCCAGAACGGTGATGACTGCTTTGCTTTGTTTGCCTTTACTCAGTTATTAGAATGTTGAAATCTGATTCCTCAATGCAACCCACGTGGTAGAATACCTAACAGTAATATATCCCTCATATTTGTTAGGAAACCTACTTGAGCATTCATAAACACGTTTGATATGGCTCATGCAGGTTCTGAGAGAATAACCCAGTATAATTTTCCCCTTTCTCTCCCCCGCAGCACCTTTTAATTTTCGGATCCCTCCTCATTTAGCATCTCATTTAAAAGCTTACAATCAGACATTAATTTGAATATGCACAAATGGTCAAAAACGGACGAAGTTTGTGTCTAATTCGAATGGCAAGCCTGAGCAAACATATCTTTGGTTCATTTCTGAATTCATCAAGAAAATCATGATAAAACCCTTTGTTTTATTGAAATATTTTGTCGAAACAAACGCAGTCTTTCTTTACTTCATCCCTCTTGTTAAGTTGTGGGATGAACAGGATGTTAATCTTCGGAAGGATACGGCAGGCAACTAAGTGTATTAATAGACAGTTGGTACACCGTTTGTTTTAGCGAGTACGCATCCGAAGTCTGCGGTTTACTAAAATCAGAATCCTCCCGTTCACTTTGAAAGTTTGCAGTAACGGTAGATCTTTTGAAGTGTTCCATTAGTAAACAGCGATTTTCCGTCGTGGGTTATTATATCAGGAAACCGGGTTATACCTCCGCCCTCGATACTGCGGTTGACTAGAGAGAAAGGCGTTTCATTACATCAGATCAAAATTTGAGGCAATTCACGAAGGTAGACGGCGAAAAAAAAACCAAGTTGTTTATTTTATTACCAAAACAAAATTCCAAGGTAAACAACCGTCTTTTGGTCCTATTCTTCTCTGTTATAATTATTATTATTATTAATTTAATTTCTTCTTTGGTTAGAGTATCATAACGAAATGTAATTTCTAATACAGTCACACCATTTGTGACGTACATTGTATTCCCAAGTTTGGTTCATTATTTTCAATAATGGACCTTTGATGGTTTGGGTGTCAAGGTGAGTAAAATCCAAAAATTGAATAAAAACGCTGTAAATCATTGCTCAAAGGTTTATTATTTTCTGTATAGATCACCCTTCTGTATAGATCACTGGTTCTCCATCAATAGCACCTACCATCATCTGTATTCTCCCTTGATCTTCCCTCTCAAATTTCAGCTTCCTGCGTTCAATAGGATTGAAAATGGCTTCGGAGCTCACTCAGCTGATCAGTGATCTGAAGAGTGAAGAAGATCTCCTCGAATGCTGGAGACGCCTGGAAGAGCACTTCCATTCAATAGGAGTAAAAATGGTTTTGGAGCTCACTCAGCTGATCAGTGATCTGAAGAGTGAAGAAGATCTTCTCGAATGCTGGAGACGCCTGGAAGAGCTCTTCCATTCAATAGGAGTAAAAATGGCTTTGGAGCTCACTCAGCTGATCAGTGATCTGAAGAGTGAAGAAGCCTTTGAGCAATGATTTGCAGCGTTTTTTACCCACCAACATTTTTTTTACCTACCAACTTTTTTTTACCTACCAACTAGGTACTACCTACCACACCATACTGGCTTCACACCTTCACAATCAAGTTTATTAGAAAGAACTAAACGCTTCACACTCGATTGGAAAAATAGAAAGCTTCATATGGAAATTTGATTACTGGTTACGCAGAAGGCAAAACTGTATACAAATCGAAGAAATGAACAGCGATCGCATTTTAGTCCGATAAAATTTGAATGGAGATTAGACCTCTTATGCGATTCACACTCATGATTCTGTTTTATCGAAGGAAAACCTTCAAGTACTCGTAGGGACCGAACGGTTTGTCCTACAGAGCTCCGGGTGGTCTCAAAAATTTTTTAAAATTCAATACTATTTAAAATTGGTGAAAAAACAATACCTTTATTTCGAGACTTTTTGAGCTATGGCACTCTTGAAAATTTCAACCCTTAATTTTCACCCCTAAGAAGTGACTGACATCAACCAAAAGCTTCGCGGCACAACTAGACCCCAAATGGAGCCCATATACCAAATTTGAACCAAATCGGTCCAGTGTTGCTAAGAAAAGTGCCGCGTACGGCGGACGGCGGACGGCGTACGGCGTACGGCGGACGGACGGAAATTTTTTTATTCGATTTTCGTATTCTACGTACCTTGAAACGTAAAACATCAAATTTTGAGGGGGGGTTAAAATTTTTTTTTTCTTGCTCGATTCCAAAGGCTTATTATTGAAAATAATAAACCAAAATTGATAACATAAAACATTCTTCTGCATAACTTCCGCAGTTTTCATTCAATTTGGGTGTTTTTTTTTACATTTCAGGGATTGGGAAGGTTTTTTAAGAGTTTCTTTTCTCTCGGATTGATAACAACCTCTGCGTATAAGCAACAAATTTCTTACTGTACGTTTATCCCTCGCAATTATCGTCTACCGATTACGATGAATATTTGGGTTTGTTGTGGGTTGGGCCGCGGTAGGTCCACAATTTATTTACCTACAGTCGAACTAATTATATTCATTAACATTCAGAAGCTTGAGAATCTCTGGAAAACTTTTTATCATTTTGAGGTTATCCGATTTCCCCCGAACTTAGTTGGGCAGTTGGTAGTTTGATGACGTTCATAATCTGATTCATCAAAATTTTATGGAAAAGTGGGAGTTACGTGTCACACCGAGTTGATGCTCTTTTCGAACATGTGGTTTTGTTTTAACTTCCAGTTATGGAAAATCGAAAATTATTATATTTTGATCCCTGCCTTATTTACCTTGTCCGATCGTGTTTCGCACTCCAGAATCCAGTTCCCTCCTCCACCTTTGGAACATCCTCCCGCGATAATCATGACTGCGAATCAATACATCACCCTGGGGCAGGTCGTACCGACAGGATCCCCTCCAAGCTCGAATCCGACGGAACGAAGGAAAAAAAATTGGACTAATCCATTTTCATGACGTTGGTTTTAGATTCATTTCCAGCTGGCTCAGGTGCGCCTCGTTCCCACGACCAAGGAAATAGCAATTTGCGAGGAAATTGAGGACATTTGCAGGCGGATCTGAAGCTCGAAACGTTGTTTCTGAGGGGGATGTAAATGGGTCGGCTGAGCTTCAAATTCGAATAACTACCTGTTGAGGGTCGACTGTCCTTTCAGTTGGCTCGTTAACGTACGAATCACCGTTTATCGGGATTGGGTGAATTGAGCTTCACAGTTGATTTACAGAATGTTCCGAATTCGGTGTGAGCTCTGTGACAGAAACTCGTAGGCTCCGCTCCTGCACTCGTGAGCCCTACGAGGCCTATATTTTTTTACTATATGAATCTTTCAAAATTAGAAGCCACCCCAGTTGTACAAATCGACGTAAAATTATCAAGTAAAATTTGATATTTGAATAATTTACCATAAACATGGAGAGTGAACGCAAAGGACATACCAATAATCGGCTCAGAAGTTAGGAATAAGCGTTACCACGTGTAGACGGTCTTCCCCAGTCCTAGGCTCAAATAGTCTTTGGTGGAACGCTTCAACTAGTTCTGGTGGAAACCAGTCCAGTTGACACATGCACAGGGCCCGATTTACGAAAAATATGGTAAAAAATCGGGGTTGTAGAGGTTTTGGTGGAAAATTAAATATAGAACATATTTTATTATGGTACATTCGAGATCAATGTGGACATATCTTAGTGTCAAATAGTTGAAAAATAAGGTCTAAAAATGGGTTTTATTTTTTTGGTGGGGTAGCATGGGGTGTACGCTGTCTTGAACGTAACTGTGTGGACATTCGAAATCGCTGTAAAGTGGTATAAATATGAGAAATCATCGTAAACAATTAAAGAGGATCTACAAGGGGATCTGGAACGGATTCGCGACTGGAGCAGTAAAAATCGACTTCCTTTAAATATCGATAAATGTATGGCAATGTCATTTACCCGGAAACCAACCACGATCACCTACCACTACAACATCGAGGGCCATTCGCTGGCTAGAGTCCGTAAAGTGCGCGATCTGGTGGTGATATTTGACTCTGCCCTTACCTTTAAAGTACATGTCAGCCAGGTAGCCCTTAAGGCCTCTGGTATGCTGGGCTTCGTGGTACGGAACTCGAGAAACCTGAATGACGTTGCTACGATCAAATGTTTGTATTATTCGCTTGTGCGTTCTCAGTTGGAGTTCTCAAGTGAAATATAGAGCCCAACAGAAGAGAAATATATCTCTCAACTTGAAAAAAATCCAAAAACGATTTGCGAGGTACCTAGAATACAAGGACTCGGACACAAATAATTCCAGGGCAAACTACGCTGTACTCTGTCAAAACTACGAGTTGGTTCCCTTGGTAGTTTGTCGCCAATGGTCGGATCTGGCCTTCCTGTACAAAGTGTTGAGAGGTGGGATGGACTCACCAGAGTCACTGGCCAGCATTCCGATACTAGTGCGCTCTTTTTGGCAGTCGGCAGACAGATCTGTTTGATCCGACCATCAGCCGTACAGTAGCGCACCGCAACTCATTGCACCAACGGTCGCTAATTGCTTTCAACCAGGTCTCTGCGATTAACTCGGAGTTAGATATCATCCATGACACATTTGGAACATTTAAAGGGAGATGCATCCGCGTGTTGAAGCAAATATGGACAGAGAAGCTAAGCAAGAAGTGAAAAGTTAGTAACAATATGTATATCTGAAATAGTTACTTAGATATCTTCCATGACACATTTGGAACATTTAAAGGGAGATGCATCCGCGTGTTGAAGCAAATATGGACAGAGAAGCTAAGCAATAAGTGAAAAGTTAGTAACAATATGTATATCTGAAATAGTTACTTAGATATCTTCCATGACACATTTGGAACATTTAAAGGGAGATGCATCCGCGTGTTGAAGCACATATGGACAGAGAAGCTAAGCAAGAAGTGAAAAGTTAGTAACAATATGTATATCTGAAATAGTTACTTAGATATCTTCCATGACACATTTGGAACATTTAAAGGGAGATGCACCCGCGTGTTGAAGCAAATATGGACAGAGAAGCTAAGCAAGAAGTGGAAAGTTAGTAACAATATGTACATCTGAAATAGTTACCTTACTTGTTATCTTTTATTGTTATTTTAACCTGTAATTTTTGACCTGTGATATCAATGTAACTAGGCATATTGCCTGTATTTATATATCACTAATAAATAAACATTATTATTATTATTATAAGAAAGGCCATAATTTGACCATGCACAACTCCAAGGATTTCAACTCACGAAAAATTAGCTCCAAAAAGGGATTTTTCAGGTTTTAGGTGGAAAATGTTGTCTTGAACATAATTATGGAATATTCGTAATCGCGGTAAAATTTACCATAAGAACTCGCTATAAAAAAAATAAATAATTCGTTCAACGTGGACAGATCTAGAGAGACAAATTTTTGAAGAATGTGAAACATCGTGTTTTTGAGGTTTTTGGTAGGAAATTCTGTCTTGAACATTATAATGGTACAGTCGGAATAATAGCACAATTGACAATACGACGAAAAAAGTATGAAGGTAAAATTATCATTGTTCAAAAACCGATTAAAATCATTTTATTTGTAAATTTGTCCATTCGTTTATGCTGCACAAATCGGATCAATTTTTGTAATAAGGTCTTAAAACGGGGTTAATGATTGGGGGGAGGGGTGGTTGCTGTCTTGAACGTAACTATATGGATATTCGGAATCTCCGCAAAATGGTTTATTTATGAGAGTTCTTTTTTCAGATCTAGAAACTCCAATTTACGAAAAATAAATGTCCAAAAATTGGGTTTTCGATGTTTTTGGAGAAGAACTCATCTTGCGCATATTATGGTACATTCAGAATCACAGAAAATATTGATGATGAGAAGAAAAAGTATGAAGAAAAAATTGTTATTGTTCAAAAACCGATTGAAATTATTTTATTTTTAAATTTGCTCATTATTCATGCTGCACAAATCATACTTTATTTCTCATGATTTTCAGCATGTTTTTTATGGTCAGTGTTCAAAAATACGAGTATAAGACCTAGGTACTTGGCAGTATTATTTAGAGCATGCCAAACGAACGGGAATACGGCAGAATTTTTTCTTGCGCTCAAATACACCTGGGAAAAACTTCGGAATAAAAATCACACGTTGAAATTCCTAACGAGGCGAGCTACGAAATTTCCATGTCTCCCCCAGCGGAGGGTGTCGATGCTCCCCACAGCGAGGTGGGAAACTGGGCTGAGAATGTTCGAATACGACGTACGAGTAGTTCAATACTTGACAAGTATCTTCCGTCCCACTTGTGTTCCATTCTTCATGAGTTCCCCCGCCATCGACCTTCTCGCTTTTCCCCTCAACTCTGATATCCCTTCGACTGCCACCGATGTAATACGTAACTCAGTATTTCTCAGCTCGTCTGAGTTAGAAGTTTTTTTTTTCTTTTCATTCCTTCAAGACCTGTCTCGTATTTATGAGACGTTGACGTCAAAAATGACTGGGAAGTTGCCACGTCTTGAAGTTTTTCATTATAAGGAGGGGAATGTCGGTGACAGTTCTATCGGGGAGGATGTGTGGGAGAAGGTATCACTGAATCTGAAACGGCTTTTCTTCCCAGTTTCAGATCTGCGAATGCAATCTACAACAATATCAACACATCACAGTACCAAAATTTCTTTAAATAATTATTTGAAGGGTTAGAAAAAATTTTTTTGAAGAAAAAAATCGATTTTTTAAAATTAAGAAAAAAAATCTACACGATGTACAGATCGATTACTCCAAGAATTATTTTAAAAGGACATTGGGAGGTAGGCTAAAAATACGTTCAAAGTTGGTATCTCAATGTATAACAGCGCCATAGGAAGGGCCGTCTCCTTCCTCCACAGGGAATGCAACATACTTTGCAGCTTACGAGTTTAGAAAGGGCGTCTTCGAAGGATTCAATGTCAATGTTGTGACGATCCTACATTCACAAAGGGACAATCCGATTTGGTTTGTTCCCGATTTTTGGTAGCTACGCCTTTGGGGATAAGCGATTCATAGAAATATGCAATCGATATTCTCTTCATGCCGGCTGATTACTGGTAATCTAATCAGGTAATCTAATCACTGGTTTGAGGGGGTAGGGTCGTCACACCCTCCTCTGACTCAAATATTAGCAATAAGGTGTATTTCATATTTGTTGTACAGATTGAAATTCAACATATATTGTTACAATGTAAAGTGTGTTTTTAGTCTCATAATTATCATAATCAGCAATTGTTATAGATAATTTTCTCTCGGAAGATGATGGTGTGGAAGCTGAGGCAGGAGTACTAACCATATCCACTACTTCTAGGTCACAGAGTAACGGAGACAAGTTAACAGAGAAGAAAGCCAACGTTAAAATGGTGTGCAAGCGTTTTTGAGGCTGCCTCAGTTGCGCCATCTACTTTCAGCTAGGATTGAGGAACTACTACGGAAGTGGAGGTGAGGGGGAGGCCACACTTCATACCGCTTCTATTCAAATCCTTTCGAATGACCAGAAATTGATAACTTTTCGTTTCATCATCATTTAGATTTGCAAAAATTACTTAGGAAAAACCAATAGAGGCGAAAGGTTTTTTCAGAGTTCCTCATGCAATTGTTGTTGTCCCTATCGCCAGTAGTTCAAATATTCAATTGACAACTACCACCCAAAGAAACGTTTGAAACCTAGTGTATTATTGAAAATCGCTCGATTTTTTCGTACATATCGCGAATATAACTGAATGTTATCAAATTAATTACTTAGATGCAGCCGGTAACGCACCAAGGAGAAAAATATGTGATAAACAAGGGGACTTGTGATGAGGTTGGGAACAAGTGATCAGGAACGCTATCTGTTTCTTTCCGCTATAACTACGTCCTGGAGCTCCACCAATCAGAACGCTTCTCGGGCTCCCAGATTCAGCTTTCAGCCCAGTGTTCTAGGTTCACATCAAGGACATGCTCCACTACGGAGTTGTCGAGGTCCTCTTGAGAGGTTCTTTGACGACCGAATTCTATATAAAAACGCCTACCTGGTGTTTCCTAACCATTGTTTTGATCTCGACATTTCGTCAGATAAAATGACGAAAAACGAGTTCACTCGACGACAACAACAAATCACACGGGAAGGTTTGAAAAGCAAGGTTATGATTACAAAGCCTCAGAAGGTTTCCTTGAATCATGAAAAGTTTAGATAATACACGGGTACTCGAAAACCACATATTTTAGATAGAAACAACGACATGAACGGGCGGGGAAGCTTGAATTTCGAAACTCGCCTCTCCTGAGAAAATTCCATTTTTCAAAAGTACCTTTTTCTCTGACTAATCAATAAAACTGAATGCAATTTTTTTCCATTCGCGTACCAACTACGGATAGACATTTAAGTTAGACAACCAAATCGAAGGTTAAAACAAGCCTTCAAAGTGGTTGTTTCTCTAGAGTAAACCAACAAGTTTCGGTGTTTCCAACCTTTTGTCTCGAGTTTTGTCAAGAATAGGAAGTAGAAATGAGCCTTCAAAGTGGTTGTTTCTCTCGAGTAAACCAACAAGTTTCGGTGTTTCCAACCTTTTGTCTCGAGTTTTGTCAAGAATAGGAGGTAGAAATAAGACTTCAAAGTGGTTGTTTCTCTCGAGTAAACAAACAAGTTTCGGTGTTTCCAACCTTTTGTCTCGAGTTTTGTCAAGAATAGGAAGAAATAAGCCTTCAAAGAGGTCGTTTCTCTCGAGTAAACCATCAAGTTTTGATGATTCTAACGTTCTTTCTCGAGTTTTTCAAACAATCGAAGGTGAAAACAAGCCTGCCCCGATGCTTTTGGTCGAAGGGAAATCACTTCTAAGGGTTGAAAAATAAGGGTTGAAATGTTGAAAACGCCCTAACTCAAAATATGTTGATATGAAGGTTTTGTTTTCCCATCAATTTAAGATAGAATTGAATTTTTATAATTTTCAGACCCCACGCGGAGCCCTGTAGGACAAACCTTTCGCTCCCTACAAGAACGTAGAGGTTTTAGTTACGATAAATCTGAAACACGAGTGTGAATCGCAAAATAGGCCTAATCTTCGTTCAAATGTTAGCTGATCGAAATGCGGTCGATGTTTTCGTTCATGTTGGTTGGTGGTGACAATGGCGAAGCCGTGTTCATTGCAGATGAGTGATCGATATAGAAAAATACAGATAAAACTCAGCGTAATAATTTGCAGCATTTTCCATGAAATCTTCGGGTAGACCTTGAACTTGGGAAAATGCCTCGTAAATGATCTCACATCTGTGCGAGGCAGGTAAAATCTTAAGAAAACAATGAAGTTGAAAGGCAGAGTTCACTTCTGTACTTGACTTCCCATTTCCAGGTTCAAATGAACTCGTCTTGTAGTAGAACCCATAGCTTCTCCATCTTCTACCTTCACGAGGGTCTTCCTTATTTCAACCACGATCCATCACCCCACATTTCCTCGTAATTTTCCTTTCATCGTATCTTCCAACCACATTTCCTCGTCTTTCAATTACTTACTGCCACGTGAAAGGTTGCTTTGGGCGCCTCTGAACACCTTACATCAATTGAAATTTTTAGTATATTGATATGGAGCCTGTCAGTTTGCACTTGAATTGGATTTTTCCTAGCCATGCTCTTACAATAATTATATAGATATGTAGATTTGTTTGGACCCTACGCCATGGACCGATTTGGCTGCAATTTGGTATGATTTATGAGGTATAGGACCTATACCTGGTACGAATAAAATCACTCGCGATGAGATTGTGGAAAACCATTTTAATAAAAACGGAGTTGAGTTGAACGTTGTCTATTTCCACGAAAATAATGAGTTACAAGTTAAATCGATTTCGACCGTTAGGTCATCATCAGTTACAAACAATAACGGAGAATAAATAAACATTAATGAAGTTACTGTTTAGATCCGACTTAGACTAACTTTCTCAGGATTTGTCCAAGCTAAGCTGAAAATGGCCAGCAGAGAGTTTCATGGCGACATCAGAAGTATTATTCATCATTGGATTTTCGTATTTCTTACGGAATGATTTTGGCAAATTTATTTGAGTGGATCAGATGGAGCTCATGTTACTGACCACCACAGACCAGTTAATCTGCAACATGAACCAGAATCACCAATCTAGATCCGACATAGATTGACTTTCTCAGGGTTCGAAGCTAAGCTGGAAATGGCCAGCAGAGAGTTTCATGGCGACATCAGAAGTATCACTCATCATTGGATTTTCGTATTTCTTACAGAATGATTTTGGCAAATTCATTTCAGTGGATCAGATGGAGCTCATTTTACTGACCACCACAGACCAGTTAGTCTGCAACATGAACCAGAATCACCAATCTAGATCCGACATAGATTGACTTTCTCAGGGTTCGAAGCTAAGCTGGAAATGGCCAGCAGAGAGTTTCATGGCGACATCAGAAGTATCATTCATCATTGGATTTTCGTATTTCTTACAGAATGATTTTGGCAAATTTATTTTAGTGGATCAGATGGAGCTCATGTTACTGACCACCACAGACCAGTTAATCTGCAACACGAACCAGAATCACCAATTTAAATCCGACTCGGACTGACTTTCTCAGGATTTGAGCAAGTTAACCCTTAATTTCCCACTTGGTCAAAACATTTGTTTTCGGATTTTTGGTGTATTTTGACAAATTTATCGAATATTGGAGCAGAAGGTTCCTCGTAAGCCCTATTGTAGTCTATTGGCTCAAGAATGATCTTTCCGAAGGCCACACTAGCAGAATTAGTCTAGAAACACAATATCGTTGGAGTAGAAGAAGGAAACTTGGAAAAATCCTTGGTGGGTTGTTGAGCTCTGTTATTTCTCATAACGTACAAAACCAAAGAATAAGGCGGAGAAGGTTCACTTCATAGAGGGAGGCGCCATCTCTGGAGGAAACCCGACTAATAGCCTAGAAGGTGAGAAATTAGGGTAGAAGGTACCTTGAGGGCCTTACAGTCTGTCAGCTCGAGAATTATTTCGTATTTTATTTGAGTTATCATGTTTTTTTTAGGACGTCCCACTGTAAGACTTGGGCGTCCTTATATGATCGATCTAGAGTGAAGGAGGACAACACTCAACAGAAAAAATAAAACACAAAGTAATTCGTTTTAGACCATTCTGAATCCAAATCAGCAAAACAATCATAGGTGTGTGTGTTACAAAATCTTGTGTCGTCTGCACAGGCCTTTTTTCTCAACCGATTTTCGTGGCTCTTTTCTAGGTGTGCACTACGTCGCCGGAATTTCGAATTTTGTTTTTTATGGGGGGGAAGGAGGGGTTAATACTTAAAAAACGTGCGTTTGCGGGCATAATCTTGTAAACTCTGCCCAGGCCTCAATTTCCAACCGATTTGCGTGTTTCTTTTTTGTTTGACTCAAATAACTTCCGAGTTGTTCATGATTTCACCAGAGTATCAAAATTCGCAAGGGGGTGAGTGGGGGGATAATATTTACAAAATATCCGATTTTTCAATATTTCGGTTACTTTACTGCTTCCTTATTGTAATTTCGTGGAAATAGACAACGTTCAACTCAACTCCGTTTTTACTATACCTGGTATTGGGGAAGAGCCCCAAATGGAGCCAACAACACGAGCACAACTAGAGTTTGCCCTGAAGCTTTTGCTTCATGTTCACTTCTAAGGGTTAAAAATTTCACGAGTGTCGTAGCTCAAAAACTCTCAAAATAAAGGTATTGTTTTATCACCAATTTGGAATAGTATTGAATTTTTTGAGACCAAGCAGAGCTCTGTAGGACAAACCGTACGCTCCCTACGAGTACATAAGTGGTTCTCGAAGATGCGTAAGATGCGAAGACCCGTAAGAGGACACATCCAATCTATACTAGCTAGTTCCTCGGAATAAAATTACTGCCTACATAGTGAAACTTTCATGTATGAGTATTTTTCCGTACTAGAACTTTTTCCTCTCAGAATGCCGGAACTTCCCACTTGAAAGGTTAGGCTCTAGGGCTTTTCCAGGGTCTTTCGGGAAAAAAATTAAATTTCCGGAGTTTTCTAGTAGAGTGAAATTCCCTGAGTATTCCCGATTTTCATGGTTTTCAAGGTCTTTGGACACCCGGTTATCGCTCACCACTGACCTCCAGAGAATAAAAGACAATAACTGGAAAGGTCTCTGAGCTGATCGAAAACTGAAAGGCCTCGTTCTTCTAGTTTTCAAGTCACCCAGAAATTTCCAAAATGGTAAATTTTGGTGAAAAGGAAAAAATAAGAAAATGTATCGCAAGCTCATTCTGGGAGGTTCGGGTTTATGAAAATAGAAAAGACACAATTTCTTGGTTAGTGCTGGGAGAAAACCGCAATCTTCCTCTGCGATGAGAGCTTGAACAGGATATTTATATGCAACAGCCCTTCATATACCCCCTCTGTAAACCCCACACCCCCCTAACCCCCTTCAACACCTCTTCTGGCTCGCCCTCAGTTTTAATTACGTCTCTCCTGGGTGGGTTATCGTCCTTACAATCCTCGGATCTTATTAGTCGGAATGAAGCTGAAGGGATTCGCGCGACTCCAGGATTACTTTTAATAAGAGAGCCAGTTAAAGCTGTCATCTCAGAAACGGCCCCTCAACTGTAATTATTTGTGCGGAATCTTCGTATGAAACGAGGAAACGGGTTTGTGCCCGAAGGTTCCAAATCCTCGTAGGGTCGTTACGCATTTCGTTAGGATTATAAGGGATGATTCAGTTCAGGTAGGAACGGATCTCGCGTTTCGTCCCATTACTCTCAACGCATGTTTTGTCCGGGGAACTAAGCTGTTCCTTTGAAAAGAGCTTATAATAACTGAAGGGCTATGCCAAAAAATGCTGATAATGCTCATCTCATTCCCCTTCACTTGAAAAGACTGGGGAGCTTTGTATTTGCACAGGTCAAACGAATTCGAGTCCTCCAGATCAACATTTTGAGTTTCTTAGCTTTCCGACCAAGTTGGTTCTGAGATTGTGATCAATTCCTTGTTCCTGGCACAGCAACAATAAATCTTGGATTTTGGAGACTTTTGGTATGATGCAGGTAAGTCTCAAGACGCTCCCTTATGAATATCATCCACGGAGGACAAACGACAAACAGGTAGGCTGATTTGGTTCGAACTTGGACTGGTCAATTCCACCATACTCCAATCAGTAGGAGCCTAAAATCACCAATACAATCGGGAACGATATCGCTATCATGTAGCAGTTTCAGAGCACCATCAACAAGATCTTGAAATCTCTTCATATTTTGCGCTAATTACTACAGGCTCCAAAAGGGAAGAAGCAGTAAGCAAACTTCAATCTATCATTCCAATATTAAGCTCTGGATGAATTTGAATAAACTTAATTTGAACGTAATAAATGTAGTATCCTACCTGCGATTATAAGGGAAAAGATTGGCCAAACGACTTGCAGGTGCTTTTGCATTAAGGTGACTGTATGCAGAATGAAATCCCTTGCATATATGTCAGACTTGATGTGGTTAGATCTGTAAGGTACTTGGGGGTTATTCTGGATTATAGGCTAACATACGACGAGGATGTCAAATATGTCACCAACAAACTAAGAAAGGTTGCACTCATAATGAACAAAAGACAATTCCTGGGTAATTCTGGGCAATTCACTTACTTTTGAGAAGGGTTGAGCCACACAAAGGGGGTGCACCTGACATTCCTGGGTGCACTATCACAGCTGACTAGAAACCTTGAAGTAAGCATAGCGGGAGCCAGGGGTCGCCAGTTACCTACTGAAGGTGTTGAGGAGTAAGACTTACTCATTGTTTCCATTCTAGGGTTAAATTGGAAGGATAATACCTCAATTTTGCGTCGTCGACTAAGAAGAATGACAGGAATCTGTTGTGTGGTGCGTGGGTTCTTAACTCTTGTAAATTTAAGGAAATTTTATTATGCCCTAGTCCACTCGGTTCTTTCCTACGGTGTTGCCGTTTTTTGTGGGGGGGGGGGGGGGTGCGAGCGCGGCTTCATTGCAACCGTCACATCGAAGTGTTGATTTGAAACATATCTAATTTCCTGGGCATGAACAAAATGAAAATAGAGGCAAGTTAAACAAAAATTTAGCGGATTGAAAAAAGTGCTTAGAAAGAAAAATTGTTTAAAATTTGTTGTAAAATCGTTTTTTTAAATTAATTTTGGTTTATTATTTTCAATAATGAACCTTTAGAATCGACCAAGAAAAAAAAAATTTTAACACCCCCTCAAAATTTGATGGTTTACGTTTCAAGGTACGTAGAATCCAAAAATCGAATAAAAATTTGGCCGTCCGTCCGCCGTACGCGACACTTCCCCCACTTAGCATTGACCGATTTTGATGAAATTTGGTATGTAGGCTCCATTTGGGGTCTAGTTGTGCCCCGAAGCTTTTGGTTGATGTAGGTCACTCCTAAGGGTTCCAAAATCAATTTTGAAATTTTGAAAACTCTCTAACTCAAAAAATTTGATATAAAGGTATTGTTTTTCCTTCAATTTAAGATTCTATTGAATTTTTTGAATTTTTTGAGACCACGCGGAGCTCTGTAGAACAAACCGTTCGCTCTCTACGAAAATTTAAGGGTTTATATTGAAATATGTATATATATAAATCAAAACACGAGTGTGAATCGCAAAAGAGGCCTAATCTCCGTTCAAATTAGAGCTGACCGAAATGCAATCGATGGTTGGTGATTTTGATTTTTTTAAAAATTTTTTTTTTTTTTGATTTTTTTTTTGATTTTTTTTTTTTTTTTTCATATTGGATGGTTGGTGATTTTGTAGACGAGTGATCTATATAGAAAATAATAAACCATTGTGTAATAATTTGCAGCGTTTTCAAGTATTGTTCATTCGACTCGGGACTCCCTGTACTTATACATAATAAATAATAACGAGGTGAATTGAAACTTCAGACCTCGTGTTCCTCAGAGGGTCGTGAGGAGAGGAAATTCATGAGCTGTCGCTGCAGGTGAAGCTAAAAAGACTTTTTACGGGGACACTTTGAGAAATATGTCCGTCGAGGGAGCCGTTTACGACGTTGGAGCCCTCCAGAACAGACACAACTGGTGCCACCTACGTTTTGTGTCGTCCTCCATCTTGTTAGAGTGAGTAACGCGCTCACCGAGGATTCACAATGAACGACATGAGAAAGTCCGCCCATCGGGGATGGAATAACGATGGTGTCGTGAACTGGGATATTCTCACTGTAAGAATGGGGTTTTCGTGAATCTCCGTGCGAACAATAACACAAGATTAAAAAACTTAGGAGTGGTCTGGCTGCTCCGTTCTTTGACCACTTTTCTCAATTTGATGCGCTGAATCCGAATCTGGCGTCAGTTTTGGTTTATTATTTTCAATAATGAACCTTTGGAATCGACCAAGAAAATTTTTTTTCAACACCCCCTCAAAATTTGATGGTTAACGTTTCAAGGCAAGTAGAATCCAAAAATCGAATAAAACGCTGCAAATTATTACACAATGGTTTACTATTTTTCTATATAGATCACTCGTCTGCAAAGACACCAACTATCCACATGAAGAAAAACATCTATCGCATTTCGGTCAGCTTTAATTTGAACGGAGATTAGGCCTCTTTTGCGATTCACACTCGTGTTTCTCATTTATCGTACATCCAAACTTCAAATTCTCGTAGTGAGCGAACGGTTTGTCCAACAGAGCTCCGCGTGGTCTCAAAAAATCTAAAAATTATATAGAATCTTAAATTGAAGGAGAAACAATACCTTTATATCAAAATTTTTGGTTTATTATTTTCAATAATGAACCTTTGGAATCGACCAAGGAAAAAAAAATGTTAACACCCCCTCAAAATTTGATGGTTTACGTTTCAAGGTACCTACGTAGAATTCAAAAATCGAATAAAAATTTGGCCGTCCGTCCGCCGTACGCCGTACGCGGCACTTTTGCCACTTAGCATTGACCGATTTTGATGAAATTTGGTATGAAGGCTCCATTTAGGGTCTAGTTGTGCTCCGAAGCTTTTGGTTAATGTAGGTCACTTCTAAGGGTTCCAAAATCAATTTTGAAATTTTGAAAACGCCCTAACTCAAAAAATTTCGAAATAAAGGTATTGTTTTTCCTTCAATTTAAGATTCTATAGAATTTTTTGAGACCACGCGGAGCTCTGTAGGACAAACCGTTCGCTTCCTACAAAAATTTTAGTGTTTATTTTGAAATATATATATATATATAAATCAAAACACGAGTGTGAATCGCAAAAGAGGCCTAATCTCCGTTCAAATCAGAGCTGATCGAAATGTAATCGATATTTGGTGATTTTGATTTTTTTAAAAATTTTTTTTGATTTTTTTTTGTTTTTTCCTTCATATTGGATGGTTGATGATTTTGTAGACGAGTGATCTATATAGAAAAATAACAAACCATTGTGTAATAATTTGAAGCGTTTTTCCTTCAATTTAAGATTCTATAGAATTTTTAGATTTTTTTGGGGCGACCCGGAGCTCTGTAGGACAAACCGTTCGCTCTCTACGAAAATTTAAGGGTTGGAAGTACGATAAATCAGAAACACGGGTGTGAATCGCAGAAGAAGCCTAATCTCCGTTCAAACTATAGCTGACCGAAATGCGATCGGTGTTTTTCCTCATGTTGGATGGTTGGTGGCCTTGCAGACGAGTGATCTGTATAGAAAAATAGTAAACCATTGTGTAATAATTTGCAGCGTTTTGAGTTAGGGCGTTTTCAAAATTTCAAAATTGATTTTGAAACCCTTAGAATTGACCTAAATCAACCAAAATCGTCGGGGCACAACTAGACCCTAAATGGAGCCTACATACCAAATTTCATCAAAATCGGTCAATGCTAAGTGGGGAAAGTGTCGCGTACGGCGGACGGACGGCCAAATTTTGGTTTATTATTTGCATTAATGAACCTTTAAAATCGACCAAGAAAAAAAAAATTTAACACCCCCTCAAAATTTGATGGTTTACGTTTCAAGGTACGTAGAATCCGAAAATCGAATAAAAATTTGGCCGTCCGTCCGCCGTACGCGGCACTTTTGCCACTTAGCATTGACCGATTTTGATGAAATTTGGTATGTAGGCTCCATTCGGGGTCTAGTTGTGCCCGAAGCTTTTGGTTGATGTAGGTCACTCCTAAGGGTTCCAAAATCAATTTTGAAATTTTGAAAACGCCCTAACTCAAAAAAATTTGATATAAAGGTATTGTTTTTCCTTCAATTTAGGATTCTATAGAATTTTTTGAGACCACGCGGAGCTCTGTAGGACAAACCGTTCGCTCCCTACGAAAATTTAATGGTTTAAATTGAAATATATATATACAGGGTGTCTACCATTTGGATGGACCAAACTTCAAGGATCGATTCTACAACTAATTTGCAACAAAAAATGTCTCCTAGCAATTTTTTCTTAACCCACTCAAAATTCTTTTTTTTCCACTTTAAAGTTTTTATTCGTATTTTCGACCTTGCAGCACTAAAATGGTCATAACTCCCTTATTTCTCATGCTGTTTCGAATCTGAGTACACCGTTGGACAGAGCGTTAAATTTCCTATCCATTTAGTGGGAAACGCAGTTTCTTAAAGTCATTTGTAAGAGCAAAAAAATAAATCAAAGTCAACATTTATAATTTCTTTCGAAAATCGACATTTTTCAGACTAACGATTCCCCCGTAAAAAATACCGCTATCGTGGTGCACTTAACGGGAAAAACTACCCCAAGATCTCACCATTCCAACGGTATGTCAGTTTTAAGGTTTAAGAGGAAAGTTTTTTGATAAAAATTGAGTTTTATGCGAAAAAAACGTGCTTCTTTAGGCATTTTCCGCTAGAGTCGACCAAGTATTATTGCCTTCACTTTTCTAGGATTGCAATAAAAAGTCCACCAAATTACATTTCCACTCGTATTCCACGTTTTTGACCTTCCTGAACAATTTTGGTACCGTGTCTGTCCATCTGACAGTCGGTCTGTCTGTCTGAAAGTCCTTGTAGATGGCAAAAGCAATACGAAGCTACTGTCCGATTTCGATGTAATTTTCGGCCATGTTCTCCATGAAAATCAAAGTCAAAGTATTAAATTTTCAAAATCAAATTCAAAAATTTTATTTTTTTTATGAATTACCTTTTTTTGGTTAATTATTTTCAATAACAAGCCTTTGGAATCGAGCAAGAAAAAAAGAGTTAACACCCTCTCAAAATTGTTGTATTGTTTGCCCGTAATAAGTAGCGCTATCGCGGGGTCACTCAACGGCCAAAACTACCCCGACATCACATCTTTTCTACGTTTAGGATCAGTTTTTCGTTTAATTAGAATAAATATCATGAAATTGACTTTTTGTAGCAGAAGAATAACTTTAAGAGTTTCATTGACAATAATACTTTTTTTTACAATACAAATCATTGTACCTACCAACACACTTTCTACCAACGTTACAATGACAATTTTTTTTAGCTGATTGTTCTTTAATTTTATTTTAGTTCCATTTTTAAAATCAAAATGAACGGTTTTTCCGTTGAGTGGCCCACGATAGCACAACTTATTCCAGGTTAACAATAAACCTAAAAAATGGTAATTCATAAAAAAAATAAAATTTTTGAATTTGATTTTGAAAATTTAATACTTTGACTTTGATTTTCATGGAGAACATGGCCGAAAATTACATCGAAATCGGACAGTAGCTTGGTATTGCTTTTGCCATCTACAAGGACTTTCAGACAGACAGACCGACTGTCAGATGGACAGACACGGTACCAAAATTGTTCAGGAAGGTCAAAAACGTGGAATACGAGTGGAAATGTAATTTGGTGGACTTTTTATTGCAATCCTAGAAAAGTGAAGGCAATAATACTTGGTCGACTCTAGCGGAAAATGCCTAAAGAAGCACGTTTTTTCGCATAAAACTCAATTTTTATCAAGAAACTTCCCTCTTAAACCTTAAAACTGACATACCGTTGGAATGGTGAGATCTTGGGGTAGTTTTTCCCGTTAAGTGCACCACGATAGCGGTATTTTTTACGGGGGAATCGTTAGTCTGAAAAATGTCGATTTTCGAAAAAAATTATAAATGTTGACTTTGATTTATTTTTTTGCTCTTACAAATGACTTTAAGAAACTGCGTTTCCCACTAAATGGATAGGAAATTTAACGCTCTGTCCAACGGTGTACTCAGATTTGAAACAGCATGAGAAATAAGGGAGTTATGACCATTTTAGTGCTGCAAGGTCGAAAATACGAATAAAAACTTTAAAGTGGAAAAAAAAGAATTTTGAGTGGGTTAAGAAAAAATTGCTCCGAGACATTTTTTGTTGCAAATTAGTTGTAGAATCGATCCTTGAAGTTTGGTCCATCCAAATGGTAGACACCCTGTATATATATAAATCAAAACACGAGTGTGAATCGCAAAAGAGGCCTAATCTCCGTTCAAATTAGAGCTGACCTAAATGCGATCGATGGTTGGTAATTTTGATTTTTTTTTTAAATTTTTTTTTTGATTTTTTTTTTTTTTTTCCATATTGGATGGTTGGTGATTTTGCAGACGAGTGATCTATATAGAAAAATAATAAACCATTGTGTAATAATTTGCAGCGTTTTTGCTACAGTGATTGGATTCAGTGTTGTTTGGGCCGCGCCCCCCCAAGCCGGAAGACAATAACCAAGGACAGACTGCACCAGGGCGAAGTAAACAGTTCTCAACAGTTTTAAACTTAGTACAGCACGTAAGCGTGCAAACAGGTACACGCAGGATTTGGGTAACTTTATCTATAGCTTTTCCAAATTGAAATAAACATTTTTCAAATTGAATAAACATTTTCCAAATTGAATGAAACATATTCCAAATTGAATGAAACATTTTCCAAATTGAATGAAACATTTTACAGATTGAATGAAACATTTTACAAATAGAAATAAATATTTTACAAATAGAAATAAACATTTTACAAATAGAAATAAACATTCGTATAGCGGCAGCTCACGCTCGATTATGTCCATGACAGACTGAAGGATTTGGTCTGCAATCCTCCTCCCATCCGACGGACGGCTTCCCCGCCGTTTGAAAAACTACTGAATGGTGACACTCTTTAGCTTGTCTTACGGAATCTCTTCTCAATGCCGTGTAGTCAACAATGTTCTGTTCGCCTGTTCATTAGTTGTCGCCGTTGGATTTTCAATATCTTTGTGCCGGTTCGTAACGATATTATCCTAGCTTTCATTACATATCCAAAATAGTCCTCATCAACCTATTTACTGTCAGTGCTCATTTTCAACAACTCGCTACGAGAATAATTACCAAAATGATTGACAATTCGGATACCGACTCATCTTCAGGAGCACCAGTGAGAAGGATTGGGTATGTACGACGAAGTAATGTTCTTTTCAGTTCTTCTGATGAGGATAACCATGAAGACGAACTACAACAGGGAACGAATAATCGTAGGCGGACCAGACGTAGACAGGGAAAAAACCAAAAAATTTCTCTAGAGAAAAAGAAACTATTTCTCACGTTATATGAGGAGGGCTACTCAATAAAAGAGGCAATCACATCTTCAGATTGCAGCAACTACGTTATGAACAGTTTCCTCCTGCTGCCAAAGGCCGCTGCAGGTCTCCCTCTTCACTGATTCTGGACCGTGATGCTGAGTACCCAGTTTTGGATTCGATTGTACGTTATTTTTTCTTTATTTAATATTTACTGTTTCATTTCTATTAAAATTTCATGTTTAATATTTCTATTAGTAATAAAATGTTTATTTCTATTTGGAAAATGTTTATTTCTATTTGTAAAATGTTTCATTCAATTTGTAGAATGTTTGTTTCTATTTGTAAAATGTTTCATTCAATTTGTAAAATGTTTCATTCAATTTGTAGAATGTTTATTTCTATTTGTAAAATGTTTCATTCAATTTGTAGAATGTTTATTTCTATTTTGTAAAATGTTTCATTCAATTTGGAAAATGTTTATTTTAATTTGGAAAAGCTATATATGTTTCCCCCATTGAAGGTGCTCATCGAAAATGACCCCTAAATATTTCAACGAGGAACACCTTTCCAACTGAAGGCAGTCGCTGCTACAACATGTCCGGGCACAGGTCTTGTTATGCAAAGATATGCCTCCTTCTAATGGGAGTCCTATTGTGTTATTGGCGAACGCTACATACTTTGTTTTACCTACATTCAAGCTCAAATTGTTGTTATTTAACCAGTTGACAACCTGATTGAAACCAGTGTTTGCTGGAAGGTTTCAGCCCAAGTTTTTGCTTTAAAATACAACTCAGTATCGTCGGCGAATATCTGATTACCAGGCGTATTCAATTTACCCAACTCGTTCACAAATATGAGGAAAAGCACCGGACCCAAAACCGTCCCCTGGGGCACTCCCCGTTAAAGAAATGTTATGGTGGTTAATGGTGGGGGGGGGGGGGGGTCACTATTCTTGTCTAAAATCTAATAATATAAAACGCCAACCGTACGTACGTACCTATGCACGGAGGGGTTAAGAGAGGGCGGAATCAGAGACGGTCGGAGTTGGGGGCGGGAGAAGTGGGAGTTGGGGCGGGAGGAGTCGGAGTTGGGGCGGGAGGAGTCGGAGTTGGGGGCGGGAGGAGTCGGAGTTGGGGGCGGGAGGAGTCGTAGTTGGGGCGGGAGGAGTCGAAGTTGGGGGCGGGAGGAGTCGGAGTTGGGGGCGGGAGGAGTCGGAGTTGTGGGCGGGAGAAGTCGGAGTTGGGGGCGGGAGGAGTTGGAGTTGGGGCGGGAGGAGTCGGAGTTGGGGGCAGGAGGAGTCGGAGTTGGAGCGGGAGGAGTCGGAGTTGGGGGTGGGAGGAGTCGGAGTTGGTGGCGGGAGGAGTCGGAGTTGGGGGCGGGAGGAGTCTGACTTGGTGGCAGGAGGAGTCGGAGTTGGGGGCGGGAGAAGTCGGAGTTGAGCGCGGGAGGAGTCGGAGTTGGGGGCGGGAGGAGTCGAAGTTGGGGGCGGGAGGAGTCGAAGTTGGGGGCGGGAGGAGTCGGAGTAGGGGCGGGAGGAGTCGGAGTTGGGGGCGGGAGGAGTCGGAGTTGGGGCGGGAGGAGTCAAAGTTGGGGGCGGGAGGAGTCGGAGTTGGGGGCGGGAGGAGTCGGAGTTGTGGGCGGGAGAAGTCGGAGTTGGGGCGGGAGGAGTCAGAGTTGGGGGCGGGAGGAGTTGGAGTTGGGGCGGGAGGAGTCGGAGGAGCTGGGGGCGAGAGGAGTTGGAGAAGTGAGTCAGAGGAATCGTTTTTGCCTACTTTTAGTAGGCTTTTCAGCTAGTACTTAATAAATTACATCGAGTGAACAGTTTTTTCGCTCACCAACTGGTATCAATTGCCCTAATGTTTATCCAATGGGACGTCCCCTGGAATGCTTGCATTACTAAACAATATGACATATTGTTAGTTATGAAACATTGTTTTGATTGGTAGGTAATCAATGTGGTGGAGGGTGGTAGGACTGTGGTACAACTGTTTCTACATGTTGTTGTTGTTGTTGGTGCAGACAAAGTGTTTTTAGATTGAAATAACTTGATTTTAATACGTGGGTGGCGTCAAAGTGGGCTGCAATTGGTTGGAACGGCGACTCGGGCGGCGGAGGAAGCGGGAGGGTCTGGCGGAGCGTGATAGCCCCTCCACCGCCCCTCCTCCGCTCCTCCTCCGCTCTTTCGCCGACCCCTCCGTCCGGCAGCGACCACCTCGCGCGGAGCTCCCGCTATCTCCCTTCCGGAGGCCCCTCCAACCGGCGGGCACGTGTCACCAAATAGATATCGAGTAACAAAAGAGCGCTGCCCCCGCGCCTCCACCCCCTCCACCGCACTGGTGGTCAAATGACCGTTGTTTCTCACTTCAACAGGCCGGCATCTCCTCCCGCGCAGCGCGCTGCATCTCTTGTCGGCGGGTTTCACGCTGAGGAACCACCCGGCGCGAAATTATTTCCCGTCGACGACACAAGCTGAGCCGAGCGTGAAACGAATTAGATTCACCCAAAAGTGATTCGTTAATAAGAGAATATTGTAATTCACCCACAAGGGAAGAATTATTTGCGCCCTCTGAGAGGAAACTTTTTCATTTCGAGAAGCCTTTTCTTCACTTTTTGGTTTTCTTTCGGGATTTGTGGAGAAAGTTAACGAGATGGGCACTCGGAATTAGGGATGGGTATCGTTATAAAAGTATCGATATTTTGTATCGATACTGTATCGTATCCGAGTATCGATATCCCAAGTATCGTTGGGCATGAGTATCGATATTTTAAAATATCGAGTATCGATACTTTAGTGTCACAAACTATCAATATCATCCAATTTTCTCAAGATAAATAAGTCTTTCAACAACTTTTATTCATTTTTCACTATTAAGAGTCCTAGCAGAGTGATTTTTTCCCATGATATAAACGTTATTTGTGCAACCAAAGAGTAATGACCCAAAAGCCTCTCTATCTTCTTCATGTTTTAGCCATTATGTTGAATTTTCTGCGAGAACAGTATCGATATTCGATATTTAGAAATATCGGATCCAAAGTATCGGGTAGTGCAGTATCGATACTAAAATATCGAGTATCGGTACGAAAGTATCGATATTTTGAAATATCGAGTATCGATACCCATCCCTACTCGGAATACATGACTGTTGTGGACCAGGTAGGGATGTCCCAAAAGTATCGATACTTATTGAAAAAAGTATCGATGCTTATCGTTTTCCCTGATATATATTGTAGTATCGATACTTTTATCCAGTACCTATCTGAGCGATACTCTCTATGATAACCTGCTGTCCTCCATCATCTAGGAAGGACCACCAATATGTTAACCCAAACAAGTGAATAAACAAAAACAAGTTTTAAATAACAAAATGAGTAATTTATTGTTTTGTTCGTCCTATATTAATTATTATCCTCGTCTCTCGATACTTCAAAATATCGATACTTTTTGAAAGTATCGTACGGATACTTTTTGATACTTTCTAGATGTATCGATTCGATGTTATATCGATACTTTTGAAGTATCGGACATCCCTAGGACCAGGCATCCACGATAGGGATGGGTATCGATACTCGATATTTCAAAATATCGATACTTTCGTACCGATACTTGATATTTTATTATCGATACTGTACTGTCTGATATTTTTGGATATCGATACTTTGGATCCGATATTGTTGTATATCGAATATCGATACAGTACTCGCGGAAAATTCAACATAATGGCTAAAAAATGAAGAAGGTAGAGAGAGAGACTTTTGGGTCATTACTCTTTGGTTGCACAAATAACGTTGATATCAAGGAAAAAATCACTCTACTTGGACTCTTGATAGTGAAAAATGAATAAACATTGTTGAGAAAATATTTTTCCTGGGAATATTGGATAATATTGACAGTTTGTGACACTAAAGTATCGATACTCACGCCCAACGATACCTGGGATATCGATACTCAAATACGATACAGTATCGATACAAAACATCGATACTTTTGTAACGATACCCATCCTTAATCCACGAACTCTGCTGGAGGGGCGGGAGGAGGTGAGATCGAGGAGGAGTGAGGGAGGCGGAGAGGAATGATTGAAGTTCCTCCTCCTCTCGACGAACCACCATCTTTACCGACTCCAATCCGCCTCGGGGGGGAGAGAGCTTTCGGTTTTTTCCTCCTTTACACCTATTCAGCGAATCATCCCTTCCTTTACACCACTGACCCTCCCCTCCTGTACACCACTGACCCTCCTCCTTTACACCACTGACCTCCAATCTTCACCAACAAGGAGACACTCCGACACGCCCTGCCCTTCCATCCATATTGACAGGTCACCGTGTGTTCTAGAGAAGGTCAGTTCTCCTCCTCCACCTCCGCCTCCACCACGGCTGCCTCCTCCACCTCTGCCTCCACCTCTGCCTCTTCCTCCTCCACCTCTGCCTCCACCACCCCCGTCGCCTCCACCTTCTCACCGCGAAAGACGGAAAGGTTGAAACTCTTTTGAAACTCCGGCGGACGAGCGGTGGAGGAGGAGGGGAGGGAAATGGGTTTCCAAATTATTTATGTCGAAGTTCCGCCGATATAGGAAAACGAAAGCGGAACTATTGACTCAGTTCACGTGGAATTTGCTCCAGTACACGTGGATCCTCTCAGGTATACGTGCAACACCAGCTTTAACTAGACTTCTACCTTATACTTAAAATCCAATGTTCTTTCGTCTATATATTTCAAACAGTTATATCGGTATAAATACCGTTTTGGTTTACTATCTTCAATAATGAATCTTTGGAATCAACCAAGAAGAAAAACTCGACCCTTCGAGTATACGGCTAAAATTCAAGAAACATGGAACATGCTTTAGCCGGGCTTTCTTATTCTATTTAATTTTATTTTCTTATTTGGAAGAACGCGATCAATCGCTATTTCGATAGCCTTTTAAAAAACGCTGCAAATCAATGCCCAAAGGTTTATTATTTTTTGTATAGATCCCCCTTCTGTATAGATCACTGGTTCTCCATCAATAGCACCTACCACCATCTGTATTCTCCCTTGACCCTCCCTATCAAATTTTAGCTTCCTGCGTTCAATAGGATTGAAAATGGCTTAGGAGCTCGAATGCTGAAGACGCCTGATCAGCTGAGTGAGCTCCGAAGCCATTTTCAATTCTATTGAGCGCAGGAAGCTGGAATTTGAGAGGGAGGGTCAAGGGAGAATACAGATGTTGGTAGGTGCTATCGATGGAGAACCAGAGATCTTTGGGAGATCCCATAAACGTTTTCAGGATTTTTTGACAATTCTCTCTCGTCAAAGATAAGGAAACAGAATAGTTGAAGTAAAGTGGAAGCCGAAATTAAAAATAAGGCATTAAGGGACATTTATTTGTGTGGAAAAAAAATAAATCATGAATAGATCTAACAGACGAGAAAATGGTGATGTAATAGGTTACTGGGCCTGACGAGCAACGTTGCCAATTCTCTACTGCTGGTCTTCCACTGTAGGAGGAGGCTTCAACTACCTCGTTGATCTCTAGAATATCTCGTTCCTTTTCCCCCCATGTACTCTATTTTTCCAAACAATAGTCTGCCTTTCAGGCAAATGCTCCGTTAAACAATTGTTTCAGTACCTGCTTGACAGACAGACATTAATTTTTTACCCACCTATTATGATGTTTTTGATATGTTGATATAATATTGATTACAACTAAATTTTCAAAATTCGCTCAGAATTCTTTCAAGAAGTCGAATTTCAAAGTAAATTAAGGCATAAGGGACATAAACCTTCATCCGATCACTGCCGCCTGCGATGAATTTTGTGCGCCAAAACATAACTGGCACGCCGGAGAGCGGGAAGATTCAGTTGTTTTCTCAAGTTGGACACTTTTCCACAAGATGAAGAATAACGTGTTTTATCGAACAGATTGTGTTAGTTTAGACATTATGGAAGTCCAGGAAGAATATTGGTATGACGTTATTATTATTTTTTTTTACCAAAGTTTGTAATTATTTTTACTAAAAGTATTTCATTATAAATAATGTGAAAGAACTCACTTACATGATGACCAATCCAAATTCTTGTCGTTATCGAGTTCAAGTACCAAAACAAACATTTTTTTTTTTTTTCGGCAGGCAGGTGAGAAAATCTTTAAGATCCATAGGTGGAGTTAGATCTCGTAAGATACCTGGAAGGGTCCGCGTCCTCCAGGTTATGTGGGATTCAAACCCACTAAAAAACACCTCCTTTTTCCCCCCATGTTGGAGCTCAACCCGGAACCGTTTAGCACATTACTTCGGGCTGAGTCCTGGGGCGTTTAATCAGTTCTGGGTGAGGGGGCGGACCAGATGCTCCCTCCTCTCTCTTTCTCGTTCTAAGAGTATCTTCCTTGTCAGGATGCTCTCCGTGTATTCTGCCACAGCAGTCCAGCTCCAGCAAAACAAACATTGAAATAAAGAAAAATGTGACAGGCGGCTATTAGCCGCCCCGCGATCCTTAGTGTGACTCAAGAAAGTGCAAGCGGATGAAAGTTAATTAGTGAGGAGAAACTCAGAAATTGGTGAATATATAGGAATAAATAATCGAATATAAACAGGCGGGCGAATGGAGAATCGAGGATGCCTAGCCTGACATGCGACGTTGCCAATTCTCTACTCCCGCGGCCACAACCACTTGGCGGACGTTTCTTACATGCTGCACGAAAACAAAGCTACTGCAGTGAAAAAAAACCCAAATCGAGAAAAATTTCCAAAAATAGTTCTTTGCAACAAAACAACGCTCAACTGGAACTTCTTTCGATTGAGCCGGCTCAACAGTTCAACAGGAATAGTTGGAAATGGCATCTCCCAGCCAACTTCCTCCTCTGATAGAGAAGCCGACTTGGGAGTTTGTTTGCTCGCCCCTTGTTGTTCGAGTCACATCGATTTAGTCTGGCGAGAGCATCGCATAGTTTTCAAAGGTTATTTCCCTCTCGTTTGAAGTCTTTTCTCGTCCTCCGGAACTTCCTCCGGCAGTCGAGAAAAGGAGATTTTATCTCCGTTCGTCCGAGATTCGTCTAAGTTGCTCTCTTAATCTCGGAACTGGTTCGGCTTATCCGTCCTTTCTGCCCCGAATTACAATCTTTGGCTCCAGTAAGTAGTGGATTGCGATGAAACTGAAGTGTTATATCTGTATTTGAATTAGTGCACGACCATCTTCAATAGAAGGTCGCGATAGTAAGAACTGGCAACGTCGCACGTCAGAACTACAGCTCAGCAAGGCGGGCAATACATCCCCATTTTCATGTCGGTGAAATTATAATGTGTTGTCTGTTATAATTTTCATATTTGCGAGTTCCTACACACAAATTAATGCACCCAAATTATAGTGCCTGTAAAAAAAGCTACAAATTACTACTCAAAGGTTTGTGATTTTTCCGTACATTACTAGCCTGCAAATAACACAGATTTGCCAATGTCACCTTACTAACAATATTTTCAGTTCACAATCAAGTTAATTTCGAAGTAATAAATGCTTCAAACTTCAAATTTGAGCGGAGATTAGACCTTGACACTTTAGAAATAAGAGATTTACCTACACTCGTGTTTCTTTTTCTCTTGGTGGTTTTCTCTTTTTCTCTTTTTCTCTCTCTAAAAATTCTAAAAATATGATACTATTCCAAGTTGGTGAAAAAACGATACCTTTACTTCGTCAGTTTTCGAGCTATGGCACTTTTGAACATTTCAACCAACGATTTTCACCCTTTAGAAGTGACTGACGTCAACCAAAAGCTTCGTGGCATAACTAAACCCCAAATAGAGCCCATATACCAAATTTCATCAAAACAGGTCCGTAGGAACTAGGAAAAGTGCCGCGTACGGCGGACTGAGGGGAAAATTTGTATTCGATTTTCGGATTTCACTCACCTTTATTTATTTATTTATTTATTTAAATGTGTACGGGCGAACCCAATTACATTATTACATAAAGAAAACAAAGAAATCAACGAAAAGAAATGAAACTTCTGGAGAAAAAAAGATAGAAAAACAAACTGTTCGATTTGGGGCACTGAAAGTTCTGAGTGGTGCGATGACTGAGGGGGAAAATCTATAAGTAAATGACATGAAATTAAATCAAGTAATGGTGGAACTGAAACGAATTGAGTGTTGCTGAATTGAATTTCACTTAATTTAATTTAATTAGGGTTGGGACGCGCGTATTGCCGATCTGAATGAAGATAACGGGCCGGAGAAGAAGTGTAAGTCAGGGTTTAGATTCGTCAAGTAGTTTGCCGAGCGAGGAAGCCTGCACAGTGGCCGGTTCAGCAGGTAGTTCGTCGTCGAGAAGGGAGTCAGAAAGGGCAGAGTAGATCGAATCGACTGGGGAATTCTGAAGACGATCCTGGACAGAAGATACGGCGAATCAAGTCCGTTATTCACGAGTTTGTACATAACGGACATGTCGGATATTAGCCTCCTGGTTTCCAACGTCTGCAGACCGCACGTTTGGAGCAGGGACTCGTAATTTATTTCAGATGAAGGAATGCCGAGTTTAAATCCGATGTACCGGAGAAATCTCCTCTGAACCCTCTCCAATGCGTACTTGTGCACTGTGTAGAAGGGCGACCCAACAGTGGATCCATATTCCAACCTAGGCAGAACCAGCGTCTTGTACAGGATGATGATGGGTTGAATCCGGGTGAACTCCCTGGTGTTTCGCTTGATGAAGCCCAGGGCCCTGAATGCGGTGGCAGCGATTGACGAAATATGCTTGTTAAACGTCAATTGAGCATCACACAATGTCCCCAGATCCTTAACGACGCCAGTTCGTGAGAGCGGAGCTCCACACAAACTGTAGTCGAACAACAAACCATCGACGGATTGGCAGAAGGTCGTGACTGAACATTTACTCGGGTTCAAGAACAAGTTGTTCTCTGCGCACCACAACTCCAGCATGGCAACTGAGGCTTGCAAAGCTTCACAGTCCAATACAGAGCCCACCCGACAAAATAACTTCAGATCGTCCGCAAAGAGCAAACAGCTGACACCTAAGCCACTCACAGCACCCACAATACCGTTGATCACCAAAAGGAAACACAATGGGCCGATATGGCTCTCCTTTGGTATTCCCGATGTAGCAACGATGGAGGAAGAGAGAGCTCCACGAACTCGGATCCGCAGCCAACGATCAACCAAGTAACTGGACATCCACTCTAGAAACGACCCAAAGACTCCCAACGAATCAAGAAACACAGCAGATGACGATGGGAAAGCTTGTCGAACGCTTTGGCAAAGTCTGTTGATATCGAGTCCACCTGCAAGCCGGCCTGGAACCTTGGAACCTGGAACCTTGAAACGTAAACAACAAATGTTGAGGGGTTAATATATATATTCTTGCTAAGGACGCAAAACTGACTACAACTCGAAAAAACGAACAACGAGGTCATTCATTTTGGTCAGCTGAAATTTCAACGAGAATTAGGCCTCCACCTCTCGGCAAGAATTTGTCGAACGGTTGATCCTACAGAGCTCTGGGTGGTCTCATTCGATTCTAAAAATTCAATATGACACTGGTCCAGTATCGGAACTTTCAACTTCACATCAACAAAATAAGAGTTCCTAACGGTTTTCAGGCCTTTTCCATGGGTCATTTGGTGCAACCAGATCATTCTAGTGGACTGTTTTGAAGTATGAGCTCATGAAAGATTATTGCAGTTTTCGAGACGGTTACCTATCAGTTCTCCAACGGCGAGGTTAGCAAACAATGTGGCCAAGGGGTGACCAGCTTTCTCCTGTTATATTTGCCTGATTTTTCCGTCCCCGTTCAATTTGTTTCGCTTTATTTTCATATTAGTGTCCTGTAGTATTGATAGATTGCAAAACTTCGTTCGAAATGACAATGTTATAACCAAATTCCGAGGATGTTTGATACTGGGTTCCGAATGGGGCCATTTTTCGTGTTAGACAGGGGGGATCTATCTATAAACTGGATTATATCTGAAACTGGTTCTATTTATCTGAAAACTGGATCTATCCTGGTCTATCCTAAATTCATGGAAAAACAATATCTTTATAACATTTTTTTTTTAACTTTTAAAAATTGCATCCCTTATTTTTCTACCCTTAGAAGTGAGTGACCAACCAAAATTCTCGGGGCTCACCTAGACCACAAAAGGAGCCCATATACCAAATTTCATCAAAATTGCGGATGGAAAATTTTTTATTCGATTTTCGGAATATAAGAACGTACCTCAAAACGTAAGCCAACAAATTTAGAGGAAGAGGGGGGGGGGGCGTTGAAAAAATTAAAATTTTATTTGGTCCATTGCAAAGGTACATTATTGAAAATAATAAATCAAAAACTATCTTCAGTTAAAGCGTTACGGACGGATTTGAGAGTTTTGTCAGAAAAATGGCCTTTTGGCACCAGCAAGGACTTGTACTCCTTGTTCGAGGGATGATTTCTAAGGTGGCTCTCTTGGAGACGTCGTTACGTACTCCCCCAAGAGCACGACTCAGGTGGGCCTGAAGATGCCACTTTTCTCTTCGAAATGACCTCCGATTTTCCCGGCGGACCTCCTGCAAGTGACAAGAAACCTATTGTGTGATCCAGTCGTGGAAACATCCCAAAGTTGTTCTTGTTGGTTGTACAATGACCAGACTTTCTTCGCCTCTCAGCACCAACACTCACTGTTATACAGAAAAGACTCTCGTTTTATACATCAAATTTAGCAAATTGACAAATTATCGTTTGAAAAAACAACCTTTTATTATTCATTATTATCAGCTCTACGTCATCATGATATAGCATTGCCATCGGTTTTATTCATGTATGCAAAATTTCAGCTAAATCGGAAACGGGAGAACGATCAAATTCAACTTGCAAGATTTGATTACAGACCGACAGACAATGGGACAGGTGAAACTCAATGAAAGGTTGTAATAAATAATTCATCATCCAATGTACGAATATATTATTGGTTTTATTCGACCAATTATTCATTGTGATGAATTTAACAGAAACAAACAGCAAAAATAGTAATACAAACAACGACAATTTCCCGGCAGTTTATTTTGGTTTATTTTTTCAATAACAAACCATTGGAATCGAGCAAGAAGGCCGCTGCAAATTATTACACAAAGGTTTATTATGTTTCTATATAGATCACTCGTCTGAAAAGTACACGGCTTTGCCATTGTTACCACCAACCAACTTGAAGAAAAACGTCGATCGCATTTCGGTCAGCTAACATTTGAACGGAGATTAGGCCTCTTTTGAGATTCAAGCTCGTGTTTCTGATTTATCGTAAGTCCAACCCTTAAATTCTCGTAGGGAACGAACGGTTTGTTCTACAGGGCTCCGCTTGGTCTCAAAAAATTCTAAAAATTCTATACTATCTTAAATTGATGGAAAATGCTGCAAATTATTACACAATGGTTTATTATTTTTTATTTTTCTATATAGATCACTCGTCTGCAAAGCCACCAACCATCCAACATGAAGAAAAACATCGATCGCATTTCGGTCAGCTTTAATTTGAACGGAGATTGGGCCTCTTTTGAGATTCAAGCTCGTGTTTCTGATTTATCGTAAGTCCAACCCTTAAATTCTCGTAGGGAACGAACGGTTTGTTCTACAGGGCTCCGCTTGGTCTCAAAAAATTCTAAAAATTCTATACTATCTCAAATTTATGGAAAAACTGTACCTTTATATCAAAATTGTTTTGAGTTAGGGCGTTTTCAAAATTTCAAACCTTATTTTTCAACCTTTAGAAGTGATCTACATCAACTAAAATCCTCGGGGCACAACTAGAACCCCAAATGGAGCCTACATACCAAATTTCATCAAAATCAGTCAATGCTAAGTGGGGAAAGTGCCGCGTACGGCGGACGGAGGTGGCGGACTAGACTGTTAGAGAGGCAACAGCTGCTGGGTGAGCTCCTGCATTTATGTTGTTTTTGATTGGAAAATTGTACGAATTTTAGTTTGAATGTTGTCAGAGGTTTTCTCCTACTGTTTCTTAACAATACTGATTACTTAGTTGCCAAGCATTTTCGGTGCTCAACGTACAAAGGGCATAACACTCTCACAACCCTTCTGTTGGTGCCATTGTTTTGGTTGTTGGCTTGTTTTGTAAGAAATTGGTAACTCCACCATCTATCAGACTTTGGTTCATAAGCCTTGACTCATTCAAGACTTATCAAGCCATTAAGTTCAGGAGAAGGGGGAACATGGATCATATTTTTCAGGTTCTTTTTCCTCATTGTGGCTCTGGGATGTTGCTTGTTTACTTGTTGACATGAACATAGCTCTCAATCAACTAACAACATCCCCATGAATCCTCTCTGAGAATTTTTTTGGTCTTATTCATTTTCTTTTAACAGTTCATATTAGGTATCTTCCTAATATATGTACATATCGATCGATTGACTTAACTTCACTAAGCACTAAGTCCCATTGACTTGTGCTTGATTTTGGCACCTTTTACATCCTGTGGTAAGCGATCTGATCTGTATTTACTTTTGTAACTCTACAGGTAATTGCAAATATCAGTGGAACACTATAGAAATACTTGCGAATTGTTGGACTTAGTGGACTTAATTCAAGCAGTTTCACCCCCCTAATACCCAGAGTCACCAGATTTTGGACATAGGACCAGGGCATAACTGTTGATAGTCCACTATATTGGAATTCGTTAATTGATAGGTGGGGTGCTTGATTCAAGCATCTAAGTCCCTGACTGACCTGGTAAGCTGATTTTCGGGAAGTGAGTTCCAGATAAAGTGCATAATAATTAAGGTGCCTGCTGTTTGCCGACGACATGAAGCTTTTTGGCCATGTGAATTCACCGGAGGATTGTGTTTGGAGGCTTGGTATTCAGATAACCACCTATTCCTAAACCCTGCTAAGTGCTCAGTTATAACTTTCCATAGAAGCGACCATCACGTGACTCACAACTATCACCTCTGTGGTGCCCCTCTCTTGAGAGTTAATGAGAGAAAGGATCTGGGAGTCATCTGTGATGAGCAGCTCAATTTTAACAAGCATGTCGAGGTTGCTGCGGCTGGTGCGATGAGAACCCTGGGTTGTATCAAGAGGAACACTAGAGAGTTCACTAAGGTTGAGCCAATTGTTCTTCTATTCAAGGCCCTGGTGCTACCAAAGCTGGAGTATAGTTCTCAAGCGTGGTCTCCCTTTTATACCACCCATAAGTATACCCTGGAAAGAGTTCAGCGGCGATTTCTCCGTTACATAGCCTACAAGCTTGGTATTCCCGGGGATGAAATAGACAACGACGCTCTCCTTGGTAGATGCCGCCTTCAGACGTTGGAGAAGCGCCGACTGCTGGCAGATATGTCTTTCCTGCACAAGCTGCTCCACAACAGGATCTCCTCGCCCAATCTTCTGTCTAGGTTAAACTTTAGGGTTCCTCAAGTCTCCACGCTCCTCTCTCACCCATTCTTCGTCTCATTCTCCCCGTACAACTATCTTCAACACCGTCCACTCTACAGAATACCACGCCTAGCAAATCATCTCTTATCCCTCTATCAAGACCTCGATATCTTCACCAGCTCTTTCAACGAATTCTAGTCTGCCATAAATTCTTCACCTTTTTATTAGACACCCCTTCTCTTTTTCACTAAATGTATGATTGCTTCTTCCGATCTTTTTTTTAAATTACTTTGTAATTGGGCTCGCCCGTTTGTACAATAAAATTCAAGAAAAAAAAAAACAAAACAATAAGCATCTAGGCTGCTGTACATTTTTGGAACTTAACATTCTGAATTCTGTTTTGGAATTGACACTGCTCGTTTTGTAAGTTACTGCATAGACTGTGATTGGTGGTCATTGATGAGTGGTGTTCTTCGAGTGTTCCTGACTCTATTTTCGATATTGGGAAGAGAGGATTGACTTGGCCTTCCTATAGGTACTATAGGAGCCTTTTAATGGTTGGACTTACGATAAATCAGAAACACGAGCGTGAATCTCAAAAGAGGCCTAATCTCCGTTCAAATGTCAGCTGACCGAAATGCGATCGACTTTATTTTTAAGTTGGTTGGTCGTAACAATGGCAAAGCCGTGTTACGAGTCGTCTACATGCAAAGATCTGGCAAAGCTGTTGCAGACAAGTGATATACATAGAAAAATAATAAACCTTTGTGTAATAATTTGCAGCGTTTTTGGTTGTTCCCAAACTCAACCCTCTTCTATTTAATTATTGATCAACTCAAATAATTTAGCAGTCACCCTGATTTACAGGCTTTTAACGAATCAGAATTAGTACGTTTGTTTAATTTATGTTTCGGCGACATACCTACCTTTGCAAAATGTTCTTACCATCTGGCATATTGGGTGCCGGTGTAGCCACGGCTGCTGGGTCGAGCGTTGTTTGTCGATGGGATTCGGACCGACTTTTAGGGGGGGCCGTGGGTTCAAGTCTCATCGCCGACAGCGTGCGTTTTTGTGCGTCCGGGATTCTCATCGCCCCACTCGTCACAACCCAGGGCGGTAAGGCAATGGGAAGCTATGAGCGAAATCATCAGAACAAATTCTGATCTTCTCTTTGAAAGACAGCTGATGACGTCTGCGATGCCAGGAATGACAGTCGGACGAAAATCCAACCTGGAATGGTTGTTTACTTTAGTTTTACGTTTTACTTTTACCATATGGCATACATACCTTATAATATTTTTATTATTTTTAATTACTTATTAACCTTTTCAATTTGAAATTAGGATTAAAACCTGGTAGTTCATTGAGAACCAGGTACCAAAATTTGGGTCACTTCCATCAGTGATCGTTCATTTGCGATCTACATTCGTGTTTCTGACTCATCCTTCATCCAATGAACAATATTCGGCTAGCGTTGTGTACACGGAAACAACTTGACGAGATCGCCGTTCGTTCCTCGTTCCGGGTTAGTATTTGTTTCGAGAACCGGCGCTCAAAATTAAAAAGTTGTACCGAAATTTGAAATTTTAATGGATCTTCTAAAAACATTAGTGCATCTGTCTAGGGAATTTAAAAACTAAAAGATTACCGCTGAAATACTCAAAATCAAACAATTACCGACGGAATGACGGGAAAACCGTTTATTCAGTTAAGTTTTTCCCACATTTCACGCGATGATTATCATCCGCACAATCCCTAAAAATTTCATCGGAATTGGATGGAAACTGGGAGTAACTATCAGTCAGAGGGTGATTATTTTCATGGGGGACTATCTGCAATCCAATTCGCCCAATTCCTTAATATTTAACCGAAATCGAAGAATAAATTCGAATATTTTTCCCGTTACAAAGATTTCATGACAGACAAAACACTTTTTTGGATAAACTCGGGAATTGACATTAAGTACATCAAACCTTGTAGGTTTACCAGAGAGAAACGACCAGTTCAAGGTTGTTTCACCTTCGTTTGATTGAAAAAGTCGAAAATGAAGGTTAAAATCATTGAAACTTGTTGGTTTGCTTGAAAGGAACGACCTCTCCAAAGGCTTGTTTTCACTTTCAGTTTTTTGAAAAAGTCGAGAATGAACGTTGAAATCAGTGAAACTTGTAAGTTTACTCGAGAGAAATGACCACTTCTAAGGCTAGTTTTCACCTCCGATTGTTCGATAAAGTCGAGAATGAACGTTGGAATCATTGAAGTCTCTTGGTTTACTCGAGAGAAATTACCATTTACCATAAAGAAAATATAGGTAAATATTATTTATATTTTGTAATAAAATTATGATTGTTCGGGGTATTTAATTCAGGTAGGACATCATAGCTTTAGTAGCAGAGGCCATCGTGAATGAAGAAGCAAGTGCACCGTTGCCAAGTCTCGTACCTTGGCCTTTTAATCTGCTGAAGCATACGAGGGTTGTGGGGGCCTCGGGCAACATGGCATAACTTCCCACAACGTGCTTCCCAAGCAAATGTTCCCTGGAACGGGTTAAACTGGAATTAAGTTAAATCCTTGTAGTGGGAATAAAAAAGAATTATAAAATATTCACACCTACACGACAAAACTTCCGAATCCTCTTACCAAGTTTTAGTACCTTATGGCATCCAAGATCCTCTGAAGTGGAGTTAGTAGACACATAGTCTCTGTAATACCTACTGTTACGAGGCCAAATACGCTTGCATTTCGTTTTTTTTAATCTTCTACAACAGAACGGATTTGTTTCCTTTACTAGCGGGAATTTTCGTTGTAGCCCTCGGCGATTTCGCGCCCATTCAACTTGACGGAATCCGCTCAAACCGGATTTGCCTCGTTCGATCTCAACGGCAATTTCCCCTTTGCATCCCCCGTCGAGTATCCACTGCTCTCGGAATGCTTTTAAAAAGTTAAAATACTCTCCGACCGCTTCCCCGGCGAAGTTTTTCAAAGCCCACTAATTTAATCTCCTAGTGAAACTCCGGAGAGTTTAAACCGAGGCCCGTTTAGAGACCTCCAGCCGCCTAATATATTTCCAGACGTCGAAAATTTTACAGTTCGTGTGCGGAAGTTTTGAAGTACGACGGTGAAGAAAGAAGTGCCACATAAGTAGCACGTGTTAAAAAGAGAATTTTTGAAGAAATATTTCAATTGATTTTTAGACATTTTCGAACTATACAGGTTGCCCCGGTAAAAATCCCCTTCGTCGCCCGTCATGAATCGGCAACGCCTGGAGCTCGATCGACCAGTTAAGGACTAATGAATTTTTCAACCCCAAATTTTATGACGCCCTTCAAGAACGAAATCCTATTAGCTAAGTAGCTACAATATCCATTAATGCATTTGAATTCTTCGTAAAATTTGTGTCAGAATGACGCCAAACAGCACAAAATTAGGCAGTATTTTGACTTTTTGACATGGATATGTCTTAGTTCTGGGGGTCATTCCAAAATTTTCGACACACAAAACAATGCAACGTGTTTTTTCTGACGTTGTTGAACGCAGGAAGCTGAAATTTGAGAGGCAGGGCCAATTGATACATACTTCTATACATCATCAAAGTTGATGATCACTGATCAGCTGAGTGAGCTCCAAGGCCATTTCCTCTCCTGTTTAACGCAGGAACCTGAAATTTGAGTGGGGTCAATGGAGAATGCTGAAGGCGCCTGAGTGGTCATTGAACGGCTGAGTGAGCTCATCATTTAAATTGCCATCATAAGACATATCCATGTACAGATGTATCTGCATGCAAAGTAGATACTTTCATCATGCAGCTAGTTTTCCCCGTAATACAACCTTGAAACAACTCAGTGTTTTGTACTTGTAACAATTTGGCGCAAATTTCACAATAATATATATTGTAAGGTGCAATAACTTGCTTTCAGTAATGGGCCAACCAACAGGTGTTGATGTGTCTAAAATTGAGGAAAATTAAGATGCTTTCGTGTTGTGTAATTATGGACCTTTTAACTGAAAATATGATATTTCCACCCCGTTTCAAATGATCCAGCTTAGTAAATGAGGAATTTCACCATATCGGAATTTCCTATTTTTGACCCCAAAATCGGATTCAGCACCTCTAAAAACCCCCTAAGGCAAACTTTCAGCCCGAACTTCCTAATTTACGAATAAACAAAACAGTGTAGAAAATACGAATGTTTAAAAAAACCGGGAAAATGACGTCATGCTGGAATAGTTAATTTATGGCCACTTGAAGCACTGAGATCGAGAAATCCACAGTCCCCAGATGCAAAATTTCACGAAACAGTAAAGTTCGAAATCGAAAAACTGAAGAAAAAAATAGAAAAAGCGAGATGGGGAAAATTAGGTTTCCTCTGTTTTTGTTTGAAAACTTTTCTCTTAGAAAACACGATTTCGTCGTCCCAATGGGCAACACTGGAGGAGACGGCGATCCGAACAGTCCAATCAGCGAGCGTTCCCGCTGCACGTCTGTTTTCCCGGTTAGTTTTGAAATTAAAAATTTTGATTGTCTCCCAAAAATAACGGGAGACTTATTTTCCGAAATCAGCCCGATTTTCATCTATCCCACACCATTAACTATTCAGGAAAAATGCAAACAGAAATCGGTGAAATTCCTCATTGTCTCTACTTCCCGTAAACAAATGCAAAAAGATTGATTATCATGATTAATCTGTGAAATTCAGTTTTAAAATACTTACTTGACCGACTTGAAAATTCCGGAGTGAGTGAGAGGACTCGGTGAAATTGAATGGCGTCATAAAAGGGTTTCGTTGTCGCTGAAGGTCTTGATGGGTCGGGATGCCCTGCGGCACTGAGATCCCTTGAAACGCCTGGTGGCGGATTCTGGGTGCTCTTAGCGTTTTTTTTTTTTTTTTTTGTTTTTCTAGAACCTTTTTGTAAATGGGTAAGGCAGATAGTTCTCTTGTATCGGATGATTCGAACATGAACACGTTGTGCTTTCCAATCTTCAAAGGATATGATGGTTTTCATATTCATTAATAAAATATTAACATAAACCTTTGGAATCGAGCGAGAAAATTTTTTTTTATCCTCATCAAAATTTGATGGCTTACTCTTCAAGGTAGACATGTAGAATCCACAAATCGAATACCTAATTGAAAAACGCTGCAAATTATTACACTATGGTTTATTATTTTTCTATAAAGATCACTCTTCTGCAAAGCCACCAATCAACCAACATGAAGAAAAACATCGATCGCATTTCGGTCAGCTAAAATTTGAACGGAGATTAGGCCTCTCTTGAGATTCACACTCGTGTTTCTGATTTATCGTAAGTCCAAACCTAAAATTCTCGTAGGAATCTCGTAGGGAGGGGGGGGGGGGGTATAATTTTATTTCTTGGTCGATTCCAAAAATTCATTATTGAAAATAATAAGCAAAAAAAGTCTGCCAAGTGGGTGTGGCACATAGCTTCCTCGTATCCATAACTCGATTATACAGATGATCCGATGCATAGTAGTTAATCTCAAAACACAAATCTCTAAGTACCTTTCACTACCCTCATAGAGGACCATCTACACGCTAATCTGGACAATCCTTGAAAATTTCATCAAATTCGGTTGAAAAATGTAAATATTATGGCTGTCACAAGGATTTTACGTATGCGCATGCGCAGAGGCTTCTGTAAATTTTAAGGCCTTGATTTTCATTGGGGACCATCTACAACCTAATCCGCGTAACCCCTAAAAATGTCGTCGAAATCGGGTAGAAAATGTGGAAGTTGTGGCTGTTACGAGGAATTCACGTTTGCGCATGCGCAGTGGCTACGGTCAATTCGAAGGTGGTGATTTTCATAGAAGACCATCTAAATTTGATTCTGTAACATCCCTGAAAATTTCATTGAAATCGGACGGAAAATGTGGAAGTTATGGCTGTTACAAGGAATTCACGTTTGCGCATGCGCAATCGCTTCTATCAGTCCGAGGGTGATGATCTTCTTCGGGGATCATCTACAAGCTAATCCGCATAATCCCTGAAAATATCATAGAAATCGAGCAATAACTTCGTATAGTTATGCGCGTTACAAGGAATTCATGACAGACACACAGACAGACAGACACCGAACCAAAATTGTTCAGAAAGGTCTAAAACGCAAAACGCGAGTGAAAATTTTGATTTTGGAGAACTTTTTTTTTCGTCCTTGAAAAGAGAAAACAAAGCTTCCGTTACCTTGGTAGACTCGGAAGCAAAACTAGCCGTTGTGTAGTAATTTGCAACGTTTTATTAATCCATTCAAAGTAACACAGTGTCAGAATAGAGTCACAACATCAACTATTGGTCTTCGTAATTGCTTCATAACTGTCCGTTTTGGGTACTGTATTCACGGGATAAGTACAAAAATTTTGTTGTCTTCGGGTTGACTGATGCCTATTGGATATACTGTACAATAATCTAAACTTGTGGGTGATTGTTAGTTCCAATTGATTAAAAGGTTCGTAGTTATAGTGATGGAAAGTAAACAGCATAGCCTTTGAATGAACAAGTTAGGATTCAACTTGCAAGAGGCATAAAGAATTGGTTTCCGTTAAAAATATGTACTACCTTTACAGAACAATACGATACCTACAAACTAAATTCTCTCGTCTCCATGTACCAGTTACTTAACACCTGTATATGATGATCTCTTAACGTGGATCAAATAGATAGATAGATAACATGCTTTATTCGGCAAGGATTGATATTTTTATGACAAAAATATAGCACTTAGATATGCAACCACTTATATAGACAAAAATAATAAATAATAAATAAAATAATAAATAATAAATAATAAATACAGTTATGCTGCTACAATTAGCATGGTAAGGCAGTGGTAAGTTTACCGTGAGCCTGGAGTTCACCCCTATAAGTTTAATAATCAGTTGTTAGGTTTTCACTAGTTACTTATATCATATATTAATGAATTACTTAAATTGAATTAGTACTTCAATTTTTTTTAACAGATTTTTGGTTTATTATTTTCAATAATAAGCCTTTGGAATCGAGCAAGAAAAAAAATTTTTTAACCCCCCCTCAAAATTTGATGTTTTACGTTTCAAGGTACGTAGAATACGAAAATCGAATAAAAAAATTTCCGTCCGTCCGCCGTACGCCGTACGCCGTACGCCGTACGCCGTCCGCCGTCCGCCGTACGCGGCACTTTTCTTAGCAACACTGGACCGATTTGGTTCAAATTTGGTATATGGGCTCCATTTGGGGTCTAGTTGTGCCGCGAAGCTTTTGGTTGATGTAGGTCACTTCTAAGGGGTGAAAATTAAGGGTTGAAATTTTCAAGAGTGCCCTAGCTCGAAAACTCTCGAAATAAAGGTATCGTTTTTTCACCAATTTTAAATAGTACAGAATTTTTAAAAATTTTTGAGACCACCCGGAGCTCTGTAGGACAAACCGTTCGGTCCCTACGAGTATTTGAAGGTTTTCCTTCGATAAAACAGAATCATGAGTGTGAATCGCAAAAGAGGTCTAATCTCCATTCAAATTTTATCGGACTAAAATGCGATCGCTGTTCATTTCTTCGATTTGTATACAGTTTTGCCTTCTGCGTAACCAGTAATCAAATTTCCATATCAAGCTTTCTATTTTTCGAATCGAGTGTGAAGCGTTTAGTTCTTTCTAATACACTTGATTGTGAAGGTGTGAAGCCATTATAGTGTGGTAGGTAGTACCTACCAATAGTTGGTAGGTAAAAAAAAGTTGGTAGGTAAAACAATGTTTGTAGGTAAAAAACGCTGCAAATCATTGCTCACTGATCAGATCACTGATCAGCTGAGTGAGCTCCGAAGCCATTTTCAATCCTATTGAATGTAGGTGCTCTTCCAGGCGTCTCCAGCATTCGAGGATATCTTCTTCACTCCTCACATCACTGATCAGCTGAGTGAGCTCCAAAGCCATTTTCAATCCTATTGAATGGAGGTGCTCTTCCAGGCGTCTCCAGCATTCGAGGATATCTTCTTCAATCCTCACATCACTGATCAGCTGAGTGAGCTCCAAAGCCATTTTCAATCCTATTGAATGGAAGTGCTCTTCCAGGCGTCTCCAGCATTCGAGGAGATCTTCTTCACTCTTCAGATCACTGATCAGCTGAGTGAGCTCCGAAGCCATTTTCAATCCTATTGAACGCAGGAGCTGAAATTTGAGAGGGAAGGTCAAGGGAGAATACAGATGGTGGTAGGTGCTATTGATGGAGAACCAGTGATCTATACAGAAGGATGATCTATACACAAAATAATAAACCTTTGAGCAATGATTTGTAATAAATACAGTTATGCTGCTACAGTTAGCATGGTAAGGCAGTGGTAAGTTTACCGTGAGCCTGGAGTTCACCCCTATAAGTTTAATAATCAGTTGTTAGGTTTTCACTAGTTACTTATATCATATATTAATGAATTACTTAAATTGAATTAGTACTTCAATTTTTTTTAACAGATTTTTTACAGATTTTACACAGTGTTCTATAAATTGAAAATGTAAATTGTAAGAGTTTACAAAGTTTTTACCAATATGTCAGGGAGATTCAATCCAATATTATAGTTGTAGTGGGAAACTAAGAATCTCCGGTAGTCCCAAGCTGCCACCAAGTACCGAGAAAGCGCCTCCCAGTTCCCTCCTTTAAGGAGTTCTTCACCTCTTCACGGTCTAGTGTGGACCTTTGGAAGTAAGTGCGCCTATAAGTCGACAAAATCGGACAGCGGCCTACAAAATGGATAATAGTCTCCTCTTCACCCAAGTTGCACAGATAACAGAGGTTCATATTGCCTTCGATCCATGGATTATTATTGACATTAAGGACCTCACACCTAGCTTTAAAGATCATTGTCACGTGTGAGAACTTCCTTTTGTCTGAGATGTAGGGGGTAGTCGCACCTATATGTTGGTATAATAGGTGAAATTCTGCGGATTCCGCCTGTACCATCCATTCTCTCTTAAGATTTTGCCTTGACGAGGTCCTGAAGAGCCTTGAAGTGGCGCGGGAGCTCCGCTACATCTTCAAAATCTAAGGTCACATCATGCTCTGCAGCCATTTCTCTCCACCTTCCCGTCCATCCATATCCCTTTGCGATCATTAGGTCCGCTGTAGCCCTAGTAAATCTAGTCGTGGGAAGCTTTAGTGTCTTGTTCAAATAATCTGCGTTCAGCTCTAAGGTGTGGCAAAATACATAATCGAGCCCTGTCTCGAGATATATCATGTAATTCGGGGTATTAGTGGGTGCACAGAAAAGCTTCTTAACAAAGAAGCGTAGTACTTTTTCTACTTTCTCCTCCCAGTAACACCCCCAAACCTGAGCCCCGTAACAGGTTGTCGACAGCAAAACAGCCCTAAAAACCTCCATCTTCACCGAAATTGGAACCACCTTCGACCCAATCAACTTATTCCAAACGCTCATAATTGCGTATTTAGAAATGGTTAACTTTTCCTTAAAATGCGTTTTCCATGACAATGACGTGGATCAAATGGTTAGTTTGTACATAATTTCCTTCGCATTTATGATTTCAGATGGACGGGGTAAGGTGACCGAACACTGGAGGGGTTGCGATGGCGAGGCGAGGCGTCAATGCTGACCCGACTGAATACCAACTGTCAAACCAGAGTTCAGTGTTTTCCTACGGTCTGTCATCGAATCCGAGGTCAGTTGAGTCCCCTCTGTGTTCAACCCATTTAACCCAGTCCACTCATAAATTCCATTAATTTTGATGGAGAACTGAGACTATGATGAACAAGAAATACTGACCTTTTAGGTGAACAATTTCCCACTCACTTAGTGCTCCAAAATTTGGTTGAATAGCATTTTTTGTGTAACTCAATGGTGTCGAAGTATAAACACAGGGCATAGTAAGTATGGGATCCATGTTCAGGATCAGCGCAAATTTCATGTAAGAAAACCCTATGAAATATTTAAAAAAAAATCATTGTTCAAAATTTGGCTTGTGATCGGACCAGTAGCTTAAAGCTCGTTTTTCAAAGTTCACTCTGACACTGGCGCTGCCCGAATGGACATTTTATTTCGTATTTTGGAGAAAACTGAAGCTAGTAACTGAATTCAATCGAAAGTATCTAAGAAACATAGCAACAAGTACGAAAAGTAATCAACACTGACCATAAAAGACCGTAACTTGTAGGATATTTTGAACATTTTCATGTATTGAGAACCGGAATTTAACCCTAATTGGATCATGGTGTCACTAGTGTCACCGAAACACATCTCAGGAACTCCACAGCTGTCCCAAAGTGTCACCGGAGTAATCAAAATCAAATTGCAATTTTAAATCTGATGGACAGCAGAATTTTCGTGGGCTACAAAATAGAGTTATAACAAACTTTTCCAAGGAGAAAAACTGTTCAAAATTTTTGACGTAACATTATATTAATTTTGATTTTCAATACGAGTAACTTACAAAAAATGCAACTTTGTCCATTAATTTTTAATTGCAATTTAAATCTAGTTAATCTGGTGACACCTGCAGACAGCTGTGTAATTTCCAAGATGGTTTCGATGACACTAGTGACACCATAATCCAATTAGGGTTAATAAAATTCTTCGTGGAACGCTGTTGTTTTCCTCCTTATTTCAATAAGTACCGATTTTGTTTTATTTTTATTAATTTTTTGGTTTATGGTAATTGTAAGGAATCACAGGAACATCTTATGAAATGATAGAATACGTATATTTTTCCATTCACCGATTTTACAAGAATGTCTTGTCTTGGTAACGATAGTGCATGTGGCTACCAACTGATGAAGTGACACTACATCTTCCTCTCCTTAAATGGAAACCCCGTCTATTTCTTCCCTCATATCTTCCTGATTTGGTCAGCGTGTTTCCTATCTTCTTTCCCGTTTATCCCCATCTATCCCCATTTCTTTTGTTGATCTGTCCCAGGGTTATATCCTTTCTTCATCTTTGAACGAAGCCGCGTTTGAGGGATGTAAGCGAATAAGCTCTTCTTGCCACCTCTCCTCAGCTATTCCCATTACTAGCTGATCTCTAAGTCACTCCTCCAACAAACTTACAAATTCACACGTTCCTGCCTGTGAGCGTAGTGAGCTAACAAATCGAGCTATAGGTTCATTATCCTGTCTAACGCAGTTAGAAATACAGGTAGATTTCATGAAGAACTTTGACAACACGTCCCTCAAATTCTTACATGGAATCTCTTCAATGTTTCGTGGTAACAAGTGATCCACCAAGATTTTAAATGAACCAGGGCCTACTACCGAAAGAAAAAGCATAGCTTTAGCTTCATCAGGCAAGACAACGCCAAAACTCCGCCGATCTAACTCTATCTCAAATCGTTTTAAGCCCCATCTTTCTACGTCTTTATCATTAGAGCTGAAACGAAAATTCTTTACAACTTGTGCTACTGGAATGCTTACTGATACCTCCTCATCCGAGCTTCGTTATCTTCTTTGGCTTCCCAGACTGCTTTGTTCGCAGCGCCAATGTAAGGAATCACAAGAACATCTTACGAAATAATAGAATAGGTATATTTTTCCATTCATCGATTTTACAAGAATGAAATAATTTATAAACAAGTCACTAAGCAAACATTGTGTATTAGTAACGATAATACATGTGATCACTAACTAATGAAGTGAGACAAACGATGAAATGGATACAGCTTTTGTACAAGTACGCAACCACGAGAGACATTTTATGTCTTATGTTTAATAAATTGAGAGCTTTCCAATGAGTGGTGAACGATTTTTGTGGGGTGGGAAATGAGGGAGTTAGTTTTCCCTAGGAACGATTGGTTGTACGTGAAAATCATCAGACATTTCCGCGTAACGCTCCCCTCGTAACGCTCCCCTCATAACGCTCCCCGCGTGACGATTTTTCATTTATGTGCCATAGTAAAGACATAAAATGTCAAAAACGCTGCAAATCATTGCTCAAAGGTTTATTATTTTCTGTATAGATCACCCTTCTGTATAGATCACTGGTTCTCCATCAATAGCACCTACCACCATCTGTATTCTCCCTTGACCTTCCCTCTCAAATTTCAACTTCCTGCGTTCAATAGAATTGAAAATGGCTTCGGAGCTCACTCAGCTGATCTGTGATCTGAAGAGTGAAGAAGATCTCCTCGAATGCTGGAGACGCCTGGAAGAGCACTTCCATTCAATAGGATTGAAAATGACTTCGGAGCTCACTCAGCTGATCAGTGATCTGAAGAGTGAACAAGATCTCCTCGAATGCTGGGGACGCCTGGAAGAGCACTGATCAGCTAAGTGAGCTCCGAAGCCATTTTCAATTCTATTGGACGCAGGAAGCTGAAATTTGAGAGGGAAGGTCAAGGGAGAATACAGATGGTGGTAGGTGCTATTGATGGAGAACCAGTGATCTATACAGAAGGGTGATCTATACAGAAAATAATAAACCTTTGAGCAATGATTTGCAGCGTTTTTTACCTACCAACTATTGGTAGGTACTACCTACCACACCATACTGCTTCACACCTTCACAATCAAGTTTATTAGAAAGAACTAAACGCTTCACACTCGATTCGAAAAATAGAAAGCTTCATATGGAAATTTGATTACTGGTTACGCAGAAGGCAAAATTGTATACAAATCGAAGAGATGAACACCACCCGAATTCCTCGCATCTTTCTATGAGATCATTGCTAATGTGTCACCCTGTACCATTGCATATTGTGATGGTTCAAAAACGTCCACTGGGGTCGGATGTGCTGTCTATGTTGATTCAGGTGCTCACAAGTTTTCGTTGCCTCCAAGCTGCTCCATATTCTCCGCCGAACTGTATGCAATTCATAAGTCATTGACACTAGCCACCTTGGAAGAAGAGCGAGTTCTGGTGTGTTCTGACTCACTTAGCGCCATTCAAGCAATTAAAAAAGGAGTGGACGCACACCCATTGGTGAAGAATATTCTCTTCTCTGTCCAGCGACTTAGGCTTCAAGGCGTTTCCGTTATTATTTGTTGGGTACCTGGTCATAACGGAATAATTGGAAATGAGATAGCTGACCGACAAGCAAGAGCTGCCACAGAAGAAAGCATAACATCTCCCTTATACATCCGTTCCGACTACATTTCCACTTTGAGAATTTCTGTTTGGAATTCTTGGAAATCGGACTGGGGTTTTATGCAACATCAAAAGCTTTGGGCAATAAAAAAAGATGTCTCACCATGGTCAACATCCAGCAGAACAAGAGTAAATGAAGATGGAACGATAACGCATTCAAGAAAAGAAGAGGTCATCTTGACAAGACTGCGAATTGGTCATACACGACTGACACATGGCTACCTCATGTCCAGGATACGGATTCCTCCTCCTGTTTGCAACACCTGTGGATGTCAACTGACTGTTTGCCACCTGCTAACGGAATGTCCAGTTTTTTGTAGCATTCCTCCAGTACTACCGCAGGACCTTGGACAGTTGTTAGGAAACAATTCTTCCTTCTTGATACCAATTTTTGAAAAACTAAAAAAAATTCGCTTGTATTATGAAATTTAAATAATAATTGTTAACTTTTGTATTTGGCGCCCATGACCAGAACAGGTTGCATGCGCCTAAATAAAATAAAGTAAAAAAAAGTAAAGAAGAAATGAACAGCGATCGCATTTTAGTCAGATAAAATTTGAACGGCGATTAGACCTCTTTTGCGATTCACACTCATGATTCTGTTTTATCGAAGGAAAACCTTCAAGTACTCGTAGGGACCGAACGGTTTGTCCTACTGACTTCCGGGTGGTCTCAAAAATTTTTAAAAATTCAATACTATTTAAAATTGGTGAAAAAACGATACCTTTATTTCGAGCATTTTCGAGCTAGGGCACTCTTGAAAATTTCATCCCTTAATTTTCACCCCTTAGAAGTGACTGACATCAACCAAAAGCTTTGCGGTACAACTAGACCCCAAATGGAGCCCATATACCAAATTTGAACCAAATCGGTCCAGTGTTGCTAAGAAAAGTGCCGCGTACGGCGTACGGCGGACGGACGGAAATTTTTTTATTCGATTTTCGTATGTTACGTACCTTGAAACGTAAAACATCAAATTTTGAGGGGGGGTTAAAATTTTTTTTTCTTGCTCGATTCCAAAGGCTTATTATTGAAAATAATAAACCAAAAATCCCCCCCCCCCCCTCATCATTTGTGGGTTAACGTTTCAAGGTATGCAAAATCCGAAAATCGATTATGATGAAATTTGGTATAAATATGGGCTATATTTGTAGTCTTGTGCTCCGAAGCTTTTGGTTGATGACAATTTCTTCTAAGGAGTGATAAATATTCAAGGGCTGGTATTTTCAAAATTCTCTAGCTTAAAAACTCTCAATATGGAGATTATTTGAATAATTTAACATAATTGAATTTTCAGAATCGAATGAGACCACCCAGAGTTATGTAAGCTTATCCAGGACTTGAAGTTGGGACGAATAATAAACCAGAAACGAATGTTCACTAACGGAAATTTTCCAAATGTCCGATCAAAATAATGGTGATAAAATGCTATCTATTTGTGTGTATTTGTGCTTCCTTAGCAAACAATTACCAAATTTCGTATTGAAGGCACCCACAACGACTGATAGAAATGATATCCGTCATGGATCCTAACAATTATTATACTACCCACTCAATATCAATATCCCTGTCTCTCGTATGCGATGTTAAATGAAATCAGTGCTCATTAAAATTGAATTGTATTCGTACAAGAAGTGTTTATTAATTGGCCCTATTAGTCCGATTAGCAACGACAAATCGGACAACGATGTTTTGCTGGTTGGTACTTTTTTTGAAATAAAGTTGATAGTGAAGGTTGCATGATTGTACTGTAGGTTCCGATAATAGAAAAGTAGTGTTCTTTGCAGGCGGGTGATCTATACTGAGAAGTAATCCACCGTTGAGTAACAAGTTGCAGAGTTTTGGTCTATTACTTTCAATAATGAACAACTGGAATCGATAAAGAAAATAAAAATTTTTAACCCCCCCTCAAAAATTTGTTGGTTAACGTTTCAAGGTACGTAGAAACCAAAAATCGAATAAAAATTTGGCCGTCCGTCCGCCGTACGTGGCACTTTCCCAACTTAGCATTGACCAATTTTGATGAAATTTGGTAGGCTCCATTCGGGGTCTAGTTGTGCCCCGAAGATTTTGGTTGATGAAGGTCACTTCTAAGGGTTGAAAAATAAGGTTTGAAATTTCGAAAATGCCCTAACTCAAAAAATTTTTATATTGTTGTTTATGAATATGTTGTTTTTCCATCAATTTAAGATAGTATAGAATTTTTAGAATTTTTTGAGACCACGCGGAGCTCTGTAGGACAAACCGTTCGCTCCCAACGAGAATTTAAGGATTGAACTTACTATAAATCAGAAACACGAGTGTGAATCGCAAAAGAGGCCTAATCTCCGTTCAAATGTTAGCTGAACGAAATGCGATCGATGTTTTTCTTCAAGTTGATTGGTAGTAACAATGGCAAAGCCCTGTTCTTTGCAGACGAGTGATATATATAGATAAATAATAAGCCTTTGTGTATTAATTTGCTGCGTTTTGCATTCGGCGGCAAAACGTAATACTCTCTTCAAGTGATGAGCGAAAAACTGCAACAATCTCAAAACGGCCATGAATACCTCACGACGAGTGCGATTTTATCCCTTCTCCGAGTACCTACTATCATTATTTGACTTATTATACGCTATTCATTAATAATATCATTAAAGTTCACTAATAGTGAGTAATAAACAACTCTGCTTAGTTGGGTGCTCATTGTTTCCCGTTGGAAAATGAGACGATGGCCTTAAATTTAAAATACAGTCGAGATTTTCGCCATGAAAAGCGTCTTCGAACTTAATTATATCCAGAACGCCAACGATATCACGGACCGAGGGTCACTAATGTCCCATAAATATTCTAATTTTTCTCCGAGGCACAATGACGAAAAGAGAAGTGGAGGGGAGCATTAATAAAATACGGTCGTCGTAATGAGATCCGAAAACCGAACAAAAGGTTCCTTGCCCCATTGGGTCTTTACAAACCCCCTCTCTTGGACGGTAATTTATTCTATAGGACTGCCTTCCGTTTTTTTGGAGTACAATTTATTCATGTCCTTTTTCGAACAATTCAATATTCGAGAACCTAATTCACTGTTATCAGCTGCAATAGCCCTGTTGATGTGGATTTATTTAGACTATCCTCCAATGAAACGGCGTACGAAGGAATTTATCGGTCGATAGATGTGGTGTATGAGAAATCTCTCCCGCGCATGGAACAGTGATGTTCTCACAATCTCTCATGATATTCTGCATCCAATTAGGAATAGGTACTACTAAGACTACAACCAAATCCGCATAATCGCTGATAATTTCGAAAGAATCGATTCAAAAATGTAGAAGTTATGGCTGTTACAAGGAATTCACGCGCAGTGACCACAATAAGTCCCGGTGCAATGATTTTCGTAGGGAATCACCTACATGCACAATCTCTTAAAATTTTATCGAAATTGGACTATAACTTCTTATAATTGTGCCCGTTGCAAGGAATTCATTCATTGCATGGGATACATGACCAAAATGGTTTAAGGAGGCCTAAAAAGTAACGCGCTATAAATTATTACGCAAAGGTTTATTATTTTTCTTTATAAATCACGCGTCTGCAAAGAACACAGCTTTGCCATTGTCACTACCAACTAATCATATTTTCGCTTCACAACAAGTTTATATTGTAGAAATAAACGTTTCACACTCAATTCGAAGAAATAGGGAGTTCAGGTTGCCCTAATTATCAGGAAATGTGATTACTGGTTGTTAAGGACGCAAAACTGAGTACAACTCGAAAAAACGAACAATGATCGGATGTTGGTCTGCTACAATTGAACGAAGATTAGGCCTGATTTGCGATTCACAATCGTGTTTCTGATTCATCGTAAGTCCAACCCTTGAGTTCTCGTAGGGAGCGAACGGTTTGTCCTACAGAGCTCCGGGTGGTCTCTAAAAATTCTAAAATTCCAATACTATCTTAAATGGATGAAAAAACAATACCTTTACTTATATTGAATGTTTTTGAGCTAGGGCGTTTTGAAAATGTTAACCCTTAGAAGTGACTGACATCAACCAAAAGCTTCGGGGCACGCCCAAATGGAGCCAATGGCAAAGAAGGGGGAATGTCACTTTTTTTTTGAGTTAGGGCGTTTTCAAAATTTCAAAATTCATTTTGGAACCCTTAGAACTGACCTACATTAACCAAAATCTTCGGGGCACAACAGTTGTGCCTCTAGTTACTAGACCCCAAATGGAGCCTACATACCAAATTTCATCAAAATCGGTCAATGCTAAGTGGGGAAAGTGCGGCCAAATTTTTATTCGATTTTTGGATTCTACGTACCTTGAAACGTAAATTTTGAAAGGATGTTAAGAAATTTCTTTTCTTGGTCGATTCCAAAGGTTCATTATTGCAAATTATAAACCAAAACGGCGAAAGAATGAGGAAGGTACTCCGTTGGACTACTCTCACTCTCCTCCTTCTTTCTCTGTTCTCTCTCTCTGACCCTCCCCCCCCCCTTTTTTTAGTAAGGGTGTATTTGATTTTCTATAAAACTATTTACAGATAGTGGATGTTATCAATTTATTTCTCTTTCCATTATATTGTTAGATGAAAGTTCAACTAATGAGGAAAAATAGTACGACCCAGCCGTTCATGAAGATGGATGTGAGTAGAAAGCGTTAAACATTGAATTTCAGTTTTCTCTAAATGAAAAAACTAACAAATTCTCCCTTCTTCTTTTCCTGTGGTCTTCATATACCGAATTTCATCAAAATCAGTCAATGGGAACTATGGAAAGTGCCGCGTACGCCGGACTGCAAGATTTTCGGATTCTACGTACCTTGAAACGTAAACAAACAAATTTTGAGGGGAGGGGGGGTATAACATTTTGTTTCTTGGTTGATTCCAATGGCTTATTATTGAAAGTAATAAACCAATATGAGTTGAAAATTTGATTTTGAATAACATTTTTCGTTCAACCTTGAGATATGAAAAACAATGCTTCCGCTACGTTGATAGACTTGGAAGAAAGGACATTGAAAATTGTCGTAGGATGTACAGGTGTGCAGATGCATCTCACAAATTAACAAGAACCTAATAGAATCTGAACAGCAAATCTTCGGAAATACCCAATAAAACGCACTGCGTCAACTGATTGGGAATAGATTCAACTGGAATTCAACTCCTTCGTTGCCGAGCTTTCGGTATATTTATGACCTTATTCAGGACTAGAATGACTCTTTACTAAGTGAGCATGCCAAGCGTCAACATGAAATGAGATGGTGGAGACACCACCATAATTATTTAAAGCCAAATTTTATGGAATTAATTAAGAAATGAACTGAATCTAACACCAGATTTCGGAGAAATTTGTATGTACAGAACAGGTTGACAAATATAAAGATGTATCACAGCTTGGAGAGAAACACAGCGTGAAGATATAATAGAATCTTGTTGAGCTCATCTGAGCTCCAACAATAGCACTGAGTAATTTTAGAGGTAGTCCCGAAAACCCTATAAACTTGAGAAAATTCAAGCGAGGTAACTAAAAAGTACCACGAAACAGTGACCCTGATTCCTTGACTACTAACGTCTGATAAATTTACAGCCACTCTCGCGATACGACCCACCTCGCTCGAAGTTCGCAGAAACATAGTAAGCATGTTACACCGGCAGCCCAGTTGTTGGCCTCATCCTCAAAGGATATTTTCGAGCGGAGAAATTCTCGGGTAGTAATGGATTAAGCGAGACGCGAACAAGTTGGAGGCAACTAGTTGAAGATTGATGTATCGCTTCATCCAATGAAAAGTTTTCCGGAGGCAAACCCAAAAGTTTCCTCGTGTCTTTCTATTAGCCCGGCTAGATGGAGAACTCTTGAGCAAGAGAAAAAGGGCATCTATATTACTTTGTACAGACATTCGAGACGGATTGGAAGACCTAGGAAACTGGAAGGGTATTCACCTTTAACATCCACTTTAGCTGGACAAGAGTTTGATAAATCAATGATTATAATAACAAAATAAAGGTACAATTTCTTGAATGTGTAGCCATGAAACATCTTGGTCCTTACTGGATCGATAAATGGAGTTCGCTGTTGTGATTAAAATACACTATACATAATTCATTCAAATTGATGCATAAATTAAACGTTGTACACTATATTTTATTAACCAAACTAACCATCTAATCGAGGTTGATTTCAGGCCATACTCATTTATAGCCTCAACTCACAGCTGCCATGCCACTCTAGGCAGAGACGCATTGAGAAGTGGAACGCCATTTTAGTCGTATTCTGAAAGCATACCAGGCAGGATTGGCTCTTAATGTCTCCATCATAAGACTGGTATCGGAGAGGCAGGACATCCCTCACCTTGAAGAGCCACAACAAGACGAAAAGTGGTGGTTTGATGAACCGATTACCGGGCCAGCCGGCCCGGGGAATTATCTGGATTGGTAACCGCTAGAGGGGGTACGCAGGTCTTGATCATTTTTGGGTTGAGTCGTTGGTGAACCCTCCTCCTTGTTGTCTCCTGAGTGAGTGAGGCAACAAGTAGTCATGTGCGAAATCATCAGAACCAATCCTGATCTTCCTTTTGGAAGACAGCTGATGACATCCGCGACGCCATGAATGACAGTTGGACGAAATTTCAACCTGAAATGTTGTTTACCTTACTTTTACAAGACCAAAAGAGCCTGCCTTCTAAGATTCCAATAGCTCGATATCAGTTCCCTGTAATTTCTGAAGCAAACGTCTTCGTCTCTTCCCAACTCTTTTCCATATTCCAACGACAAGGCCATATTAAGTTTTTAGGAGTAGTTTCATTTGGAGTATTAGGCAACATTACTGCTGTTCCAGCCCTTTCAGCTCTGGCCAATCTTTTGGGCGTGTCTGATTTAGCCGCGTGGGTGTGGTTGCTTCACATGCTTTGACGTTGTTTTGCAGTGTTGGCGTGTTTAGTTCTGCCGTTAGAACATGATATAGCAGGTATTGCCTGGTTGGTCCTTGGCGCGTGGTTCAGTTTTTTGGGCGTTTTTGGTTCAACCCTTTGGGCGTGGTTGGTCCAGACGTTGGCGAGATTGGGCTGACTGAATTTTGTTTGGCTATTCATGCCTGGGTCGGCCGTTTGCCGTATTCAGACGGTAAGGCGTGGTTCGAACGTTTGATTGTTGGTCAGCCATTTAGGTGTATTTGGTTCATCCGTATGAATGTGGTTCAGCTTTTGAAGCATGTTTCATCTATCCGTAATCAGATGTAAAGGCAGATGTGAAGGTATGTTTCTACCTGGTGTGCTTGCTTTGGCCTGTTTCAGCCTCTTGGGCGTGGTTGGAATAGACTTGTCCAAAGGGGAGTCCCCTATAATCCGTGAACTACCAAACCATATATTTACTGTTATTTTATTAAAATCAACAACTAATATCAACAACGATAGAATGGATGAATGTGAAGTATGAAACACAGATAACCTGCTCTAATTCACAGACTAGGTGGAAGAGCCACAAGAGTGGGTAAAACTGCTGCCCTACAGTATTCCGTTCTTTCCCCATCCTCTGCATTTTAAAAATTATTAACAATAATCAAACTTTGAAATCGAGCAAGTAATACAAACTTGAACCTTCCCCCCTTCCACTTCAAAATTTGATGTTTCAAGGTACGTGGAATCCAAAAAACTAACAATAAAAAGTTCAAAGTTTAAAATAATTTTGAACGATATTTGAAATTTCAGATTTATGGATATAGTACTTCTTAAACAAAACGGATAAGAGACCGCCATTATGCTGGATGTAGTACTATTTGAAAGTACGATTTTCAAGGGAATAGATTATCTCTCTCTCCAAAACGATCGCATTTTCGTGAAGCACTACCCCCCTAAAACCCTGGGAATGTGTTTACTCAATTTCGTTAAAAATAGTGTTTAGTACCTTTTGGAATCAAAATCCTCGTTTTCAACACGCCCTAAATGGAAGACTCTGGTTATAAAGTAATAATATTTCGGAAATTTACAAAATAATTGAATTTTTAGGACCGAATGGGACCACCCAGAGCTGAGGTAAGCCAAACCGTTCGCTCCCTTTGAGAACCCAAGAATAAATTATCTGTTTCTCCAAAACGATCGCATTTTTGTGAAGAATTACCTACCCCCCCCCCCCCCCGTAAAACCCTGGGAAAGTGAGAAAAATGAGACTAATCTCCGTTCAATTTTTAACTGATCAAAATGCGATCATTGTTCGTCTCATCGAAATTGGTTTTGTGTTATACTCAGTAGTGCGTTGTATCTATACAGTAAGATAATAATCCATTGTGTGATAAATTGCAGCGTTTTCGATCTAGGTTAGCGATAGATAGGTGATATCAGTTTATTGTGATTCCCTTCCCAATCTGTGACAACAGCGTTTAGTACCTTCAAGGTGATGACGGGAAAATCAGGATGTAAGTGAAAGGGCGTAAAGGCTTATCGGGTGATCACAGCCTTTCATGTGCTGTCTCTGCCTTCACACCAGAACCCGTATCCTGTAATTATTCTTTTGACGGGGAGAATCGGGGCAAAGTGGGTAGTTTGAGCGTCGCTAGTTGATTGAAGATTGAAGCTATCGGAAACGTACACCGTGAGAGGTGATCAGGTGAGGTAACCTCTTGTCGGATAACACGATGGGGCGGAAAAACGATTTTCGACGGATATTAAATCCTGGGCGACTCTGACGATGGAAGGGTGAATGACGAGCAATGAAGTTGTAACAGCGTTAGTCTTTGGGTGTACTCCGTTTAGCATGACATAGGCCGTTAGTTTGTCCTCGCTACCTGTACAGGGTCTAATGAAACTAATCCTCTCGGCTTCATTACAACGCCACCTGCCACTCGAACGAGGAGTCCCTTTGGCCTTACGTTGTACTCCGAGTTAATTGCTGGTAGGAGTGAAATTTCCCTCAGCTGGCGGGGACTCGTTTAAGGGAGGGAATTGAAGTGCTCTCGGACTAACGAAAAACCCTCGGACACGGAACCACGTCACACACAAAACCTCACTTCGAACACGATTACTCTGCCCTCCAAGATTGAAGCGTCTATCTGCTCAATTGGATCTCGTACTTTGTACCATTTCAATGAGGATATTTTTCGAGGATGCTCCATAGTTGAAACCAATACGGACACTCATTTTACACAAACACGAATCCTAAAACCTGTTACAGAGTATTTCGGTGAATTGTTGGAAATATGTACAAATATGATATACGTATACATACATATCGCACTGCGAGTTCACAAGGGGCATTTTACGAAAAGCGCCCCTTGTACCTCATTTTTTGAATTTACACTGTCGGAACCGCAAAACCAAGATCTACACTTTGGTACTACTGGCTTTTCGATACCTTCATCCGTTACCGAAAGAGAGCACTATAAGCCCTTATGGAATTTAGAGAAACAAATGAAAAAGTTCGTAACCAAGGGGCGCTTGATGAGACCCTCAGTTGGTCGGTAGGAACATGTCATGTTCGGGTAGGAGGCCAATAGGCGTTTGACAAAAAGCGCCCCTTGTGCCCTGAGTTTCCTGTGAAACGCCTTCTTTTCAATAGAAAATATACAACTTTTATCTCAAAGGGTCTAATGTGGATGGGCTCAACTTGATAAAGCAAGAAAACACAAGGGGCACTTTTACAAATTCCAACGTTTTTTTTGGTGATTTTACGTCTTTCTCTCTATATTATTGGTTGGATCTGATTCAGTTCTTAGTTCCATCAATAATACACTAAATTCTCAACGGAATGCGAAAAAATTAAAAATCTAGCTAAAATAGCAGTGACACAATTGAGTTGGGAAAAAAGTAAAATCTTCAAGCGTGTTTTACTCGTAATTTTAAAAATTTGATAAGCGCCCCTTGTAACCAAAAGCGCCCCTTGAGAACTCGCAGTGCGGTATGTATGTATATATAATATATATGTACATACATATTATGTATGTATATGTGAAGAGTAGCAGCCGAAAACGTTAAGGTTATGGCCGCGACCTACTCATGGCGCCGAGTGTGATGTGGAAAAAGTACCTCGGAGTAACTCGAGCTGGGGGTCTCGGCGGGAGTTCTCCGTGGTACCATCTCCGGCGTCCTATAAAAAATCTCACATGCACTGATCCTGAATATACCATGTATGATTAAGTCGGTAGTTCTCACTAATAACACACTAACAAAGATAATATATATAAAATATAATATATAATACAACACTAATAACGAAGAAAATATACGTTTTTAACTATAATTTTTAAAATTTTGACTCCTAACAGTTGACTAAAATTCCAGGCAAATTAAATCGTCATTTCCTTTTTCAGTTATGTCGAATATTTTGGCTTAAAGTTAAAGTTTTTACTTATCAACTTGAAGTTTTTCCAACATAATTGCTCAAGAGATATCTTTATCTTGTTCCGGAGAACTTGAAGGTTCGTTTTAGAATGTTCCAAATCAAATTTAAAAAAAAACTCGGCGGGGGGCTCCGCCCCCCTGCACCCCCCGGTTTATTTCTTTTTCCATACTCTGTATGAAATCATAGGAACACAGAATGTGTTTTTGCGATACTAGTCATCCGTTAAATAAAAAACAACAATAATAAATGTGGAGTTGACATTAACATGACAACCAATAAACATATCACCAGATGTTTTTTCTGTCGCTTTTTCGTGACGATTTTTTTTCGGTAGGTCATCGCAAAAACACATTCTGTGTTAAAATGTTCCGTGCTAAAATTTGTGTATTAACTGCAATAGCTTCATTTTTATATAGAAAAAATATATTGAAAATGAGTTCTTTAAGAACAATTTAGAACACTTACATAATTTTGAACAATCTACAATTTATTGTACAAGAATGGTTGGCTTATAAATATGTCATCATATAAATTTATATGAACATTGTATTATAATAATCCTTCTTTGATCCTTAGGGTTCATATTTTGAAGAGTCAGAAAATAATTTACACATATTTAACGTAAAAATTACTTAAAAACATTTTCTGGTATTGAAATGGTCTCCCTCCCTGAATATTCTCGTCAAAACGTCGATTTCGTTTTAAAAAATTCACGTTTTTTCCGCTTCCAAACACTATTTTCTCCCGTAAGTTCCATTGTAAAACATTTTTTGATTATACCGTTGGAAAGCTGAGATTTTGAGATTGTTTTTGCTGAAAATCGCATTGATTTTCCTCTACAGGAAATGGGTGACAATTTCTTGAGAATTAACTATATATTAACAAAAACTCAAAAATTGCAAAGTTTTAATTTTGGAGTAGAAAAAATCTAACTAGATGGAAGATGTAAAATGTGTATTGTTGCTCATCTGATGGGAAATTTAATTTTCTTTAATCAGATTTGAATTTGCATGGAAAATGAAGGAGCTATTTTAACGAGACAAGGTTGAACGAAAAAATCTTGAAAAGTGGAATAACTCGAAAATAAAGCATTTAACAAAAGTATAGGAGGTACTTTTTGTTGCAAATTATTAGTAAAATCGACAACTGAGTTTGGCCGTATCTATTTCGGACACCCGGTGCAGTTGGGGTGAAGAGGAGGTGAAAGGATTCATTTTCTCATCCTTTCACCAGGCTCTATAACTAGCAGAACTAACCCTATACATTTAATACCACAAAAATCTACAGTTCCTAAATGGAACCTCTCTATTAGTATCTTTTATTTCTGCTTTTCACACCACAATCTTCAATTTGTCACTGGTATTCAGAAATTGAAGATCTATTTTCTTTCCACCTGTTACGAGCACTTTCCAACATAATATTGGTTTTCCTCGTATTTGTTGCAGTACGCTGACGAAGCCGAGGGACAGGTTGTGTCGATACGTCTATGAGAGGCTGCTCACTGAAGAGTGCAAATACGCTTACAACCTCACATCCGCCGACCACCGGACAGTCTGGGAAAACGTAGGAAGGTGAGAGACCCGCTCGACGTTATATAAAGACCTTCGAGTGCGACAATTCAGGGTTACGTCAGCAGACCGGTTACTGATGGTTTTCGCTGTCGTGAAGTCAAAAAGTTTCACCTCTTCCGTGTCATCAGAATTTGAAAGAGCAGAATGTGTGGTCTTTTATTCATACCTTATTGATATATTATTATCGATAACGAACCTTTGGAATAGAGTGGGAAAAAAAAGTTAAACCACCCCTTGAAATTTGATGGTTTAGGTACGTTTTGAGGTACGTAGACTCCGAAAATCGAACTAAAGAAAATCGTCCGTCCGCCGTCCAAGGCACTTTTCTTAATTACCGTAGGACGATTTTGATGAAATTTGGTATCTGGGCTCCATTTAGGGTCTAGTTGTGCCCGAAGCTTTTGGTTGGAGACAATCTCTTCTAAGAGTTGAAAAATAGGGGCTGAAATTTTCCAAACGCCCTACCTAGCTCAGAAACTCTCGATATGAAGGTACTGTTTTTTTACCAATTTAAAATAGAATTGAATTTTTAAAATCGAATGAGACCACCCAGAGCTCCGTACGACCAACTTCGCTTTTCAGGAGAACAAGGGTTGGACAAGAGAGGCCTAATCTCCGTTCTAATATTATTAAACTTGACAAAACACGATCGTTTTTCGCTTCTTTGAGTTGTACTCAGTTTTACGTCCTTAGCAAACAGTAATCAAATTTCCTGATGAAGGCTCCCAATTCTCTTTATTTCTTCGATTTGAGTTTGAAGCGTTTATTAGCATGGAACATGCTTTAGTTATCACCTAACTGGGCAAAAACGTGTCGAAACCGTGGAACGAAAGTAGCGCGAGATTTTGTAATGATTTTCACTTACAACCGACCCGTTTCTGGGGAAATGTATCGCCGTTAGTTTTCATCCCACGAAAATCTTTCGCCACTCGATGAAAAGTTGGAAATTTAAAAAGTTGGAAAAGTTGAGATGAAGGTGAACCTCAAGTGCGGCACAATACTTAGCACTGTTTTTCTACGCCGAATCGCGTGGTGGTGTCCCTTTCTTGAAAAAGTTTTTTGGTTCCCTTTGTCCGAAAAAGTCACTTTTTGAGGAGGAAATCATCGATTTTCTTACGAAGGGTAATGAATCATCCTAATAAAATGCAAAAAAATTAAATTTTTTAAAATTAAATTGTGAAATAACGGGAAACTATCGCAAACGCTACCGATGAAAAATTTTTGCTCAGAGCAGGGGCGTGCATTTCTGAAGGAGGAGCCCAGTTCGAACAGTTTATCGCTTAATTGTTTCAATCATTGTTCATCCAATCATGTTTTTAGAAAATTGAAAATTATTTTGTAAAATTGTGTGATAATTAGGTATGTGAAAGTTTCTCGTTATTTTACTATTTCAAAAATTTAATTTTTTTTACATTTTATTAGTATGATTTATTACCCTTCGTAAGAAAATCGATGTTTTTCTCCTCAAAAAGTGACTTTTTCGGCTGTAGATACGGTAAAATGAAATCAAATCAAGAAAGGGATATCACCACGCGATTCGGCGTAGAAAAACAGTGCGGGGTTCTCATTTGAAAAAATGGGGGTTCTCATTTGAAAAAACAAAGTTGATCATGATTGCACATGGTTGCGCGATTGCGCACTGCGCAATTTTGTCATTTTTGAATTCTACGCAAACAATTATGAAGAATAGAGTTAATAAAATTTTTGTTCTTACACTATTAGAAAAAATAAGTGGGGGGGGGGGGCGTAGTTACTTGGACACCGTGTATACTGCCAAAACATTTGTAAATATGGACAAAGCTTAGATATAAGTACCTCTGATTTAAAAGAACAGTAAACAACGTTCGCGGTACAAACCAACATCGATTTAGTAGATCTTGAAACCTAAGCTTTTAGTTGTGATGTGTTCTTCGACGTTTTAGATGATTTAGATTTCTTAATAATAACAGTACCTTTGGGACATCGAGAGGTGAATGAAATGTCGAGCAATTTGAAAATCAGGCCCATAAAAAGCTTAATTAAAACAACAGACAACAAATTCCTAGTAAAAGGAAACAGAAAACAAACAAAACACTGCTAAAGCATGATCCATGTTTCTTGAATTTCAGCCGAAGGCTCTGAGCAGTAACCATTTTCCTCAAAATAGGCCAAGTTTCTTCAATGTACGAGTAACATTGATTATGAAGCGAAAATATGATAGGTTGGTAGTGACAATTATAGTGACTATTATAGCCAAGCTGTGTTCTTTCCAGGCGTGTGATCTATACAGAAAAATAATAAACCTTTGTGTAATAATTAGCATTTTGGATTCTACGTACCATCCTGAAACGTAAACTATCAAATTTTGAGGTGGGGTCAAATTTTGTTTTCTTCCTCGATTTCATAGGTTCATTATTAAAAATAATAAACAAAAATTCACAGAGGAAATATCCACTTTCTTCTTGTTTTTATTCATAGGGTTTAAAAGGAGCCTAGAAAAATGTATGATGTAGCACTGGATGAAGAAATAAAAGTATAGCTCAAAGGCACCAGAGAGTGCGGCAAGTGATAGAAGGAATGAAAGGGAACTAAACCCCCTATGCAACTTCCCATGGCGAGGGTTAAAGGATGTTTTGAGTCGGGAAGTTGACTGAAAAAAGTCAGAAACTTACTTTCATTCTTTTGAGTTGTAAGCAAGAGACTTCTGGGGTCTACAACTATCCAGTCCTAAGTGCAGGTCGAGCGTTGAAAGGCGGAGAAGGCTTTTTTTCACGTCTACCTTTCTGACTGGAGAACTTGAGTGCTCAAGAGGGAATCCGCTGGGTGTCCCATTTAACCCATAACGGGGCAGGTGGGTCTGAGAGGCCTTACAAGAAGTTTGACTTTCCCCCGTGGCGGGTCCTGAGTCCCTCTGGGCCTACGAGATGCTCATGTCAGATCCATCAATGTGATGTCTCCCAAGGCAGTATGTATTCGTTCTACCACTATTCGTCCCAACGCCATATTGGGAAAGGACTAACTCGCACAATCCGAGCGATTTTGCTTTTATTCAAAAATATCTTCAGGGTTTTCTTTTTATTATAAATATATTTCCTCTTCACTTTTTTTTGTGTGTGTAGTTAGTGTAGTGTAGGTAGGTAGTGTATCTTCATTAGGTTCTATAGAGTATCCATGTACTTAGTTTCATTATATAATTGTTCCTCTTCATTTTTCATTATATAAATTATAGATCTCATGTAGTTTTATAAGGTATTGTCGATTGTCGTTTCGATGATCCTACACTTCTGATGGAGAATCTCTAGTATGAGGAAGCTCTTGAAATTCCCCTTCTTCTATCTGATCGATGATAATGTAAGTGGGTGACAATAAAAAGCAACACAGCACTTGGAGAAATGTCCAGTTTATTGATAGAATTAGGAATGTTTGCATTAACCCTTTTCTTCAAAATTTTTTTCAGTTTTTCAATTTTTCAATGGTTCAATTTTTGGAATAACTCACAGTTTTCCCAGGGAGATGGGGCTCCGGGCATTACCCTTATACAGTTATCTTTACGTGGAAATCAAGCCAAATATTTTTTTGCGGGCTTCAATAGTAGGTTATCAACCGTCAAAGTCGAGAGGTCCCCTCTTTGAGTAGGTACTCCTTACCGCCCGCGTTTAGAAACGTAATTATTTTACTACTGTTCTAAGATTCGGTATAACCGTTCATGTGACGCATTTTTTGTTGCTATTTCGGTTTATTATTGTCAATGATGAACCTTTGGAATCCACCGAAACATTTTTTTTAACCCCCCTCAAATTTTGTTGGTTTACGTTGTAGAGTACGTAGAATCCAAAAATCGAATGAATTTTTGGCCGTCCGTCCGCCGTACGCGGCACTTTCCTCAGTTAGCATTGACCGATTTTGATGAATTTCGGTTTTTTTCCTCCGTTTGGGGTCTAGTTGTGCCGCGAAGCTTTTGGTTGATGGCAGTCACTTCTAAGGGTAGAAAAATAAGAGTTGACACCGCCCTAACTCAAAAAAAAAAAAAAAATAATAATAATAATATAAAGGTATTGTTTTCCCATTAATTTAAGATAGTATAGAATTTTTTGAGACCAGGCGGAGCCCTGCAGGACAAACCGTTTGCTCCCTACGAGAATTTAAGGGTTCGACGTACGATAAATCAGAAACACGAGTGTGAATCGCAAAAGAGGCCGAATCTCCGTTCAAATTTTAGCTGACCGAAATGCGATCGATGTTGCTTCATGTTGGATGGTTGGAGGCTTTGCAGACGAGTGATCTTTATAGAAAAATAATAAACCATTGTGTAATAATTTGCAGCGTTTTTCATTGTTGAGGTTTTCTCCAAAATTTTAGGTCATATCGATGTCAAACCAATGCATTTTTTTGGGTTCTTCAAGAACTTTCCGAGACAAATGATTACTCAGACATACTACAGAACATTTTGTGGTCAATATTTATGAAAACTCCTATTCCAACATTTTTGTGTAAATAAAAGAAAGGGTTATTCCTTATTTTCGTGATAGTGCTGGTTTGAAGGAATTTTGGATGAATATAAGAATTTTCTGTTGTTCGTTGTGGTGTTATGGACAATTTTGGAAAAATAACAATAAATGATGAGGCTAATATTTTGTGATAGTGTACCAGACTTCCATGGAAAAAGTATCTAGTCAATTTATGAACAATAAAATGCTCTTTCATGTGAATTTTTAAAAAATGTTCGTTATAGTCACAATGAACTCCTGTTATTTGATCCCTTTGTCAGAGACTAAATGCTCTTTTTTTCTGTACCTCTTACGATTCAATTTAATGTCAATTATTAATTTTCCCGTAGTCCTTCAGGATATGCAAGCCAGTGATTATCTCTGGGTTGCACAAGAATTGCACTGGAGGTTTTCAGAATTATACTAAGGTCAAAAAAACACCATGGCCGAACTCAGTGTAGAATTGTTCCATCGAAGGGCGCGTGTAGTTGAAGGTTAAAAGAATTTTTTGACGGTTCGAATAGGAATATGAATGTGAATTATTGAATAGGATGAATCTATGGACAATATGGCAGAAATCCCAATACGGGCACGTTACTGACAGAACCGGTTTAACCCTCTGGAACGCATTCCGGTCAGCTAAAATTTGAACGGAGATTAGGCCTATTTTGCAATTCACACTCGTGTTTCTGATTTATCGCACGTCCAACCCTTAAATTCTCGTAGGGAGCGAACGGTTTGTCCTACAGAGCTTTGCGTGGTCTCAAAAAATCAAAAGAATCTCAAATTGATGGAAAAACAATACCTTCATTTCGTTTTCAGGGCGTTTTCAAAATTCACTTTTTGACCCTTAGAAGTGACTTACATCAACCAAAATCTTCGGGGCACAACTAGACCCCAAATGGAGCCTACATATCAAATTTCATCAAAATCGGTCAATGCTAAAAAGGGGAAATTTTTATTCGATTTTTTGGATTCTACGGACCTTGAACCAACAAATTTCGAGGGGGTGTTTCACAATTTTTTTTTCTTGGTCGATTCCAACGGTTCATTATTGAAAATAATTAACCAAAAGGGCGGGCCGGCGATTCACAATCCGAACTGAGTGATGCAGGAAATTATGAAGATTTCGGCCAAAATGTGCTTAAGAGAATCAGCAGAGAAAGACCGTCAATTCTACACTTCTTTTCGAAAAATAATGAAAACTACACCAATCTGTGCATATTAAGCAACTTAATTTCGTCTACAAAGACTGGAACTATACTATTTCGAAAAATATATTAGCTTTGTTCAACGAAACCTATTCTTGCTGATGAGTACATGTACATACTTTAAAATGCATTTTTAAAGCCCATAATTCCCATGTTTTATCTCCCAGATACAGTGGGCGCTCCCGTGTTAGGAAATTAGCGCGCGTTCCCCAGGGTTACTTGTTGAGATACGTTTCGAGGGCTCAAGCATAACTAACGAACTGTCCTCAATACTGTTGAGGGTATTGTGTTTTGTCGGCTACAGTCAGTCTCGTGAAACCCGGGGCTGAAGGCTCCATCCTTGGTCCCGACATAATACAACACAAAATTTGTGTTTTAAGTGTTATTTAATAACACTTTGAAGATGTTTTTGAATGAAAACGAAATCGCTCAAATTTTAAGAACAAGAGGATAGGCTCATTTTTTCCTCACCCTTAACCAAAAATATTGTTCAACAAATGATCGCAAAACTCAAAATGAAATACATACCTACCTATAAATAAATAATTATAAATTATATTAAAATAATGGAATAATGAAATATATGAAATATATATATGATATATGTATATGAAATATAGGTATATAAATAAATTAATAATGAAATATATATAATGAAATACATTACCTGCGTGCCTGCTTTTTCCAAAACTTGTAGAATAACCACTGCTCAACCTAGGGTAGGTATTCAAAAAAGAAATATCTTCGTATTTTGCATTCTGGAGTAATTAAATATGTTTAGTGAGGTATTTCAGGGATATAAACTTAGGAAAAGATCGGAACAAAACACGAAATTCTTCGTTGTTTTACTTATTCACACTTTGTTATTATAAATCAGGTAATTTTAATGTAATCGTAAAGTTTTCTAAATCGGGAAACTCTGAAAATAGGAGAGAGGAAAATGGAAAACTCCCTTGGAGACTTAATGTTCAGTACTTCAAGAGGTTCGTAATTATGTTACAAGCGCTTAATTGTCGGCTCGAGTCTTATGGTTAACAGTGCGTTCCTAATGAGATAACAAGCGCTAATAATTACTGTCAACCAAAGTGTTTTCCATTAAGGAAGGAAAACATTAAAAACTGAAAAGTTGTTTCGATTCGAGAACGCTGAAACGGTAAAATTATCACTTCACTAATTAATTGCGTTTATGGGTTAGAAACTTTGACACGACCATCGCTTGTTGTTATTGCGTGAATTGATCAACTCTTTTGGGTGGATACGAGTTTGCGTTTTGAGATCATACAGTTAATGTACTAAAACACAAATGACTACTCTCGTGCTACGAGGTTTTATAAGGAATTTTATATGTTATTTTTTAGCGAATTTTCAAGGAAAATGAAGCTATTGCAATGGCCCATGATTTTTAGAATGGACTTCTTCGACAAAACTTTTCACTGAAATCCACAACATTCTGAAACGATCCCTGAAGTTTTTCAAAAAATCATATTGTAGTTATATGTGGAGAATGAAGTAGTAAAAACCCAGTTCTAATTTGTCATTCCATTCACTCAGGCTAGTAAATTTATTATTATTATTGCATGGGTAAATGGAATGACAAATGAGAACTAGGTTTTTACTCCTTCCTTTTCCACATATAACTACAATATGACTACAACAGGAGTACATAACAACATAAAATCATATGTATACATAATTATGTTTATCTGTGTCACTCCGCACGATAACTTGAGTAATCGTTTAACAATAATTTTCAAGTTTTTGCCAAAATGGACGTTGCAACAAACAAAAAGACGTGTTTGTTAGCCAACAATTTTGGACAATCCTAAGGTGAATGTTGGGTGTGCGCAAGGGTCGGAAAAATTGTTTATTGTTATTTTTAAACCTAACTAGACCGCATTCTGAGAATTTTTGACACCAACCGCGACCTTCTAGAGTGAGAAGACCTTTTTCTGTGATTTTCCAAAGTTTCGAATGTCATTCACAGGGGGGTCCCACTCAGGCGTGACGTCATAAACATTCGAAAGTTTGAAAAATCATAGAAATATATCTACTCATCCAAAAATAGAATGACTGGTGTCAAAATTCTCAGGATGGAGTCTACTTTCGATTAAAAATCTTTAAAAAAATCAGGCGCACCCTCAATTTTAAAAACAGTCCAAACGTATGGTATTTTGGATTCTAAATAGTTCAAAAATGGGATTATTACTTAACAAATTAACAACTTAACAAAATTTCTGATACCGAAATTCCAAATGAAGCTATTGCGATGGCCTCAAAATTTTTAGAATGGACTTTTTCGAAGAATGTTTTCACTGATATTCGTTTTGAAACATTCTAAAACGATTTTTGAAGAAAAAAATCTCAACCGAAAGATTTCTTTGAAAATTTGCTCATTAGTTCATGCTACATGAATGGACTTTTAGTAGGTATGCTAGAGTTGCGACCCTTTGTAAGATGACTAGACCTGAAGGTCGGAGTGCTTACACAATATTCACTCATATTAAGCTAACACGCATTTATAATAATTTAATTCCCAATTCGTATTGTATCTTACTTTCTGAATCCTTTTAATTACCTATCAAAGATGGTAACTGAATTACCCTAGGAGTTATTGATATAAACTCAAAATTACGACGGGTGGTCACGAAAGGATAGATCACTCTTCTATATCAGTTATCAAGAACGTTGACAGATAATGAACCGATAAAACTTGGAGTAGTAAAGACAATTTCCAACGATAAATTGTCGCGCCGCGCTATCAACACCAACTTTATTTTTTAGGACGTCCCATAGTAAGAGTTGGGAGTCCTCATGCGATTAATCTAAGGTGATGAAGACATCACTCAACAGTTAGAAAATGTCTGAATCCAAATCCATAAAAAAAATTCCGGGTGTATGTCTGTTAGTTTGAGACAAAATCTCTTGTGCTCCTCTCAAGCCTTATTTTCCTTTTTTTTTTTTTTTTTTTTTTTTTTTGACGCAGAAACTTAATTGAACAAACGGTTTTTCCAATTTTGATGATTGAGTTTTCAAATTTCCTAGGCTGATGCACTAATAAATTTCAAAAGTCCTTGAAAATTTCAAATTTAGGAACAACTTTTAAAATTTCGATCGCCGTTAATTTTGTGAAATAAACGTTTATTCCCATATTTATCTGGCAACTATTGTTCGATTTTGATGATTCCTGGTGCAATCTTTCAGTTTTTCAATTCCCAAACCTTCTAAAAGCCTAAAAAGCCGAAAATCATAGAGAAAGATCTACTCATCCAATAAGAGAACGGTTCGTGTCATATTTCTCAGGATGAGGTCTACTTTCAATTAAAAATTTGAAGAAAAAAAAAAAAAAAATCAGGCGTACCCTCAATTGTCAACCGATTTTAACGTTTCTTTTTGGTTCGAAACTAATTACTTTCCAGTTGCACTTTACTTCATCAGAGTAACGAAATTACCATGGGGAGGGGACGAGTGAGGGATACTATTCACTTAAATTTTTTATAATTTTTAATAATTTGGGTCGAATTTGCATGTTAGGTATCGAGAATCATGGATTCTGAAATGCTACGAATAAAATCACTCGCGATGAGATTGTGGAAAACCATTTTAATAAAAACGGAGTTGAGTAGAATGTTGTCTATTTCCACGAAAATAATGAGTTACAAGTTAAATCGATTTCGACGGTTAGGTCATCATCAGTAACAAACAATAACAGTTATTGTTTGTTACTGATGATGACCTAACCGTCGAAATCGATTTAACTTGTAACTCATTATTTTCGTGGAAATAGACAACATTCTACTCAACTCCGTTTTTATTCTGAAATGCTGTTCAAATTCGTAGGGTGCGGTGTGGTTCACCAATTTCTGATTTGAAAATATCAAGTTTCGGGCTTTCGTAATGCTAAAAATTATATAGTACTTTCACAACATACTAACTAAATTACATTTGGTGAAACTGTTTCGTTGAGTAGGTAAGAAAATTAATAAAAATGATGATTTACGGCAATTTACGATAATTTATGATTTTATGATTTACGGCAAGCAGTGTCGGAGCTAAAAGGAGTGGCACCCAACAACATCAGGGTGATGGCTGCGACCTTGTCATGGCGGTGTGGTGCGGGAAAAGTGCCACGGAGTTGCGCGAGTTGGACATCTCGGTAGGCGTACTCAGTGGTATCACCACCCGTGTCCTGCTCGGCTCATATTTGAACTGGTGGTCGTTTTATAGAGGCACTTCCCTTAATCCCTCTCTCCCACCCCCACCTTCCTCATCTTCCCTCATCCCTAGGGCCGGCGTCGGGTGAGTCCTGGGCGTCCTCCCCATTGTATTTCATTTACTTTTTTTATTTTTATTTATGGCATGCCCCCTCCGTTAAAAAAGACAATTTGTCTTTGAGGGGAGTTCAAAAAAAATGTTGTAAAATCCTTTTCTAATGGGACATTCTCAATAATACATGCATTAGTGAACAATAATGTTCTAAGTTAGATCTTGATCAGGCTTTTCCGAGTTATTGCTAAGAATTTTTGTATGAATATGCTTCGAG
>CM019182.2:22788937-22881827 GCA_009739505.2 Apolygus lucorum | reverse complement strand
TAGATTCATGTGCCATATCCTACAACAAACAAAACAATATCCTATGTGACATCCTGGCCTAGGAAAAGTGACTTGCTTCAATAGGAATTCTACGTTGGTACTTCACTTTTCATGCACGGCCGTAGTAGGACAGTGTAGCCATAGAGGTAGGCGATCAGAAGGATCAAAGCGAAGTGTTACGACCTGAAGGGTCCAAGTTAAATTTGGTGACCTGAAGGGTCCAAGTGAAATGGGGTGACCTGAAGGGTCCAAGGATGGGACTGAAGGGTCGGTCAGTATTGCGTGTGTATGTGTGCCCTAGTAGTCGTCAGTGTGTCTTTTCCCTAAGTGGGAGTAGCCTATAGTCAACAGTTTGTGCCTTGTTTAATGGATAACGACTAGGAGTCTCCTCAGCTTCTTCACAACGTCTTTAGCGGGGGGTCTTCCTTCGCTTCTTCAAACTCTCATCGGAAGATTCAATTGGCTCTCCGTCTTCATTGACTTCTTCTGTACATCGCACCTTGTGGCGGTCAGAGCGTGCGAGTGGCGTTGCGATCGGCGTTGCGATCGGCGTTGCGATCGGCGGACTCGTCATGATGTGTGGTGTGGCAGAGTGGAGTTTCGTGGCGATCAGCACGGCTCGTTTGAGGGTCGTCAGTCCCGTGAGGTACTTCACTTCTTTCCGTTTCACGTTCAATGGAGCGATCGAAATTGTGATCCGCGTCCATGTCACGATCCAGTTCCGAAGGAGTGCTATGTTGGTTGACGCCTCTTCTCGAGGTGTCCTCGGCGTGTGTTCTTTCGAGCTGGTGGTGGGTACAGGTGCTGGCGCCACGGCTGCCGGTGTCGACCAACCGTAACTTTCATACCAATCTTCTTTGTTTGTTTCAGGTGTCATCGTCGTATCGAGGGGTTCTGGTGTCGCAACGTCTCGTGGGTTTGACGAGGAATCGTTGGGATCAATGAACGTTTCGTCTGGTACTCCCAACACGAAAGCTGGTTTCAGGCGATTGATGTGCACAGTTTGTCTTCGAATATCCGGTAAGTCTCTAATTTCATAAGTAACATCGGAATGTTTCTTCAGTACTATCCATGGGCCACTCCATGGGCTCCAAAATTTCTTCACAACTCCGGGTGGCGGTTGCATGTCCTTTAGATATACGGCGTCGCCTCCCTCGAAGGACCTCAGAGTTCGTCGTGAGTTGATGGCTTCGCTACGCCGCCGCCACGCCTCTTGAAGGCTTTGGTGGGTGGCGTCGCGTGCGATCCTCAGATTTCTCATCGTGGTGGTCTCATCGGCGCGGGGTTTCAAGCTTTGCAGTGTTTCGTTGGGCATTCGCAATTCACGACCGAAGGTAAGAAAATTCGGACTGAATCCCGTGCTTTTGTGCGGAGTCGAGCGATATGCTGCAAGCGCAATGGGGAGCATACTTTCCCATTCTTTCGTCTTCTTGGATATTTTTGCTAAGATGTTGGCTAGTGTCCGGTGGAATCTTTCACAGACTCCGTTACTTTCTGGTTGATAAGCTGTGGTAAAAATTTGTCTTATGCCCCAATTTTTGCATAGTTCTCGTGTTGATCCGGCCGTAAAAGCGGTACCACGGTCCGAGACCAACCTTTCGGGAACTCCGTGTGTCGGAATGTATTTGTTTGCAAGATTTCGGGCGACGGTTCCAGCCGTGCAATCTGAGGTAATATACGCCTCCGCGTATTTCGTGAAATGATCCACGGCGGTGAGTATATACTTAGTCGTGTGTCCATTTGAGATGGGGCCGACGAAATCTATGCCGACGATCTGTCCGGGACGTTCGGGAAGCAACGGCCTTTGGATAGGATTCCGAAGTCCGGATGGTGTATTGCGTCGCGCACAGGTTTCGCAACGTTGCAGATTCTCTCGAACATCTTTCGCAAGTCCGGGCCACGTTCCAAGTCTTCGGACGAGTTTTTCTGTGACTTCAGCTCCTGGGTGTCCTGCCCATTCGTTCTTATGACAGCGATCAATCAGCCATTCTCGTAGCGAAGTTGGAATTAGTGGTACCCATTCGTGTTTTCCGTCTTGACGGACGCGTGTTTCCCATACGCCGTTCGTGTTGCGTAAATTCTCGTGTTTTCTATCGAGAACGAGGGCTTGAATCCAGTTGTCCAAATCTTGAGCGGCAATCATGAGTTCTCGCGGAAATTCGAGGGTTACAATCGCAACGTCGCCTCTACTTAAACCGTCGGCGTGTCCCATTTGTGTACCTGGTCTATATCGGGGTATGAAGTCATATTCCGCTAGGCGTAATATCCAGCGTCCGATGCGCGAAGTCGGGTCACGAAGATGCATGGCGGCGGTAAGAGCCATGTGGTCGGTCTGAAGTTCGAACGTTTGTCCGAGCAGGTATTCCTGGAAATGTCGGACCGCCCACACAACCGCTAACAGCTCTCTTTCGGTGACCGAGTACCTGGTTTCGGCCGGGTTCAACTTGCGACTCGCATAAGCTACGGGCCTCTCTTCCCCATCAAAATTTTGTGAGAGGACGGCTCCCAAGGCGAAGCCGGATGCATCGGTTGCGAGAATAAACGGTTTCGTCAGATCGGGATAAGCGAGGATGGGTTCGCTGGTCAGTTTGTCCTTGAGTTCGTCGAACGCCCTTTGTTGTCTCTCGGTCCACTCGAAGGGATTAGTCTTCTTCAATAGCTCGGTCAACGGAACAACAATCTCGGAGAATTTAGGGATGAACCTCCGGTAGAAACTGGCTAGACCCAAAAAGGATTGCAATTTCACCATTGAGGTAGGTATCGGAAACTCCTTAATGGCCTTTGTTTTCTCCGGTTCCGTAAGAATTCCGTCCGTAGTGATGCGGTGTCCTAAGAATCGCACTTCGTTCTTGAGAAAATCGCATTTAGCGATATTTACTTGTAATCGAGCTTCTGATAGACGTGTGAAAACCTGGTTGAGCTTCTCGAGATGTTCTTCCCGCGTGGCGGAAAACACAATGATATCGTCGAGGTAGACTAGACAGTTGTTTCCGAGGATTCCATCAAGCGCGTCATTCATCGCGCGTTGAAACGTGGCGGGTGCGTTCTTCAACCCGAAGGGCATTTTTTCATATTGGAAATGGCGTCCAAGAACGGAGAAAGCCGTTCTTTCCTTTGAGTCGGCGTGTACCGGAATTTGATGATACCCAGCTATAAGATCGATCGTAGAGAACCATTTGCACTGTCCGAGCATGGCGAGTGTTTCTTGTAGTCGTGGAAGGGGGTATGCGTCTCCTTTGGTGATTTTGTTAAGTTGACGGAAGTCGGTACAAAAACGCCAAAGCTGCTTTTCCCCCGGCGGTGTCTTCTTTTTGACTAATAAGACGGGCGCGCTCCACGGACTAGTGGACGGGCTAATTACTCCGGACTCGAGCATGTCTTTAAGCTGTGTCTCAACAACTTCTCTAAGGGCGTGAGGAACCGGATAAGGTTTTTGTTGAGTAACGGTGGGTTGAGTGAGGATTATCTCATGGGATACATTTAAATTGCACCCCTCCCCCGTAGGTGGCTTAAATAAGTCCCGGAATGTATTCAACAAATTCCTCGTCGGTTCTGCGTCCGCTTCGTTCAGATGTTTCAATTTGTCATTGAGAACGGTGTCAAATTCGGGTAATGGCGGATCCCATTGATCGGTGGGGACTTCTTCCCATTCCTCATTTTCTTTGTCATCTTGTAGGGTGTTAATTAACCCCATTTTTTCATTGTTTTGAACATTTTCGTCGTTTTTCGGGCTTCGGTCAGCGTGTGCGTCCTCAATTTGCATCAGTGATTTGAGGTGCTGCGTAACGATCTTCTCAATCTGCGTGTCAGGTGTATTTTCAATTTTCTTTTCCTCGTTCAATATTGTTAGAATGTCAAGATCTGTATTTATTTTTTTGGGCGTGGCGACCACCGTGGCGACGTGGCGATTTGGCGTGGCGACCACCATGTTGTCATGTTGGTGTGGTGTAACCATCGCGATATCGTTGAGTCGCTGTGGCGTGGCGATGATCATGTTTTCGTGTCGATCGGGCGTGGCGTTAAAGCTCCGTATCATCGTGGCGACGGACGCGTCGAGTTTTCGGATTGCCCTTTCGACAGCTGCATCAATGTATTGGTCAAGCGACAAATTTTCAGGTTGTTCGTAGCTTGTGTCGAACCGAATGGGCGTCGCTTGTTCTTGCGTGGCTGGTTCTTCATCACCATAAACGGTCACCATGTCTTCAAAACGTACTCTTCTTAGTTCTTCGGGGACTCTTTCGGGGTTTCTAGGCGTCTGTTTTTCATTCGGGGCTTCGTGGCGAGATGCGTGGTCGTACAGATTGGCGGGTGCGTCTATCGGCGTGGTGACGCCACCATAATTCCTACTCCAAAATTTCATGCTTCCGGTTCCGCTGATGTTTGAGGCGGGCGTGGTCGGCGTACTCGTAGCGTCAGTATGCGCGTGGCGAACAGGCGTCGCTTGTTCGTCAACTTGGGGAGTGGCTGTTGCTCCCGAAAAGGTACTAGGGATGGGTGCGCTTGTGTCAAAATGTGGTTGTTGACTACCAAGCGTCCCGTTTTCCCGCCAATCCGGTCGCAACACCACCCCCACGCTATACGGCTCGTCGAGTAGGTCGACAGGAGTATATGGTCGTGCTTTCTCCTCCAGTGCGTGAAATTTCATGGTTGGACCCGTGGTAAAGGTAATTGGTACGCGTCTCAAGACGTCAAGTCCTAGCAAATCGAGTGTGGCGCTTTTTCTCGCGAACACGAGGAAGGTGTGTTCGAAAGTGCAACCACCGAGTCGCGTGACGAGGCGTTGTTCCCCCGCGAAGTGTAGCGGCATCCCGTCCGCGCCCCACGCGACAGTGCGCGTCGGAAGCAGTTTGATCCCTTTTACGGGAGAAGACAATACCGAAAGCGTGGCGCCGGTATCAACGATCATGTCGCGATCTTCGGGGCCTAGTCCAACGGTTATCTTCATTGTACGTGACATGGGGGCTTCCACGGCGGGGATGTGGTTCTCTTCGGCGGGTTTCTTGTAGCGTACAACTTCCATTGTGTGTGCTGGTGCCATCACGGGTTGCGATACGGGGAGTAGGCGTTTCTTTTTGTAGCAATCTTGTTCCAAGTGCTCTCTCATTCCACAAAAATCGCAAAAAATTGTTTTATGCGGACTAAAGGGACAGTTCACGGGAAAATGTGTTCGATCGGCGCAAAACATGCAGGGATAACGCGGAGTCGGCTTTTCCTCGTTTCGTGGTTCATTTTGTTTGTCCCGGCGGTGATCTTCTTCTTTGTGGCGGTTGTATTTCTGCGTGTTGTCATCTTTGCGTGGGCATCGTGCGGCGAAGTGATCGTGGCTTCCGCAGTTATAGCACCGACGATCATTCGTGACGGCCGCTAGATCCCATCTTTCTTCTAAGTCGGTCGTGTCATCGAGGGTTTCCTCGAGTTCTTCGGCTTTGCTTAGAGCGTCTTGGATGCATCTCGGTCGGTTTGTGATTAGGAGGGCACTCATGTTCTTCCCGACGCCTCGGATGAAAGCGTCCATCGTCTTCTTCTCCACCCAATCGTTTCGTTCGTGGCGTCGCAGACGCGCTCCTTCTTCCATCACAGCGCAGCGCGCCAAGCCTCTCACGCGGTCAGCGAACTGCCGAAGCGTCTCCGTCGCGTTGCGCTTTACTGTCCATAGCGAAGCGGCCGCATGTTGGGGGTTTTCTTTTTGGAACCACCGCAACATGTCCTCCCTGACGATTTCGTAGACGTTGTCAACGTCCATGGCGTCATCACGGTCAATCAAAAACTGCTTCGCGATCCCGCGTGTTTTTGTGCGCAGTATTCGATAACGTTGTTGAGAGGTTAAGCCCGCGGTCACTAGGTCAAAATTCGCAAAGAACGAAACTACACTGAGTGCGCCGGAAGCGTCTGGGTCCCATGGTTCAAGTTCTAGAAATACTGAGCGCGGTAAGTCCCCGCGTTCACCCTCGTGTGTGGCTGTGTTATAACGCTGAAGGAGTATATTCATCTCCCTCATCGTTTGTGTCATGGCTTCTACTGCTTCGGGACCGACGGAGGAGTGTGTACCTTCTCCTCGGTCGCTTGCTCCCGACAAATTTAGAGACATTTTGTCGGTTCGTTAGAAAGAAGTGTAGGTGAATGTGTTGGAGTTTAACTACTACCACTAGGGTGAAAAATCTGTCTGCGTCTGTGTCGGTCTTATTGAAGAAAAACAGGTTACTACTGGAATTTTGAAGAATTTTCGTGGCGATCGTGGCGATCGTGGCGATCGTGGCGATCGAGATAGGAGGCTGCGTTTACGTCACTTTTCCTATAATTACAATAAACGGATGCACATCCTACCTAACAGTATACCTGGTTAGACTATGTGTTTCGCTTTATTTAAGTTTGAATTTATGACTCTAAATTTTGAAAACAACTCGTGGCGATACAAAACTTACGATTTAATTTGTGGGTCCGTGTGAGGCTAACTCACACAAAAATCCCGCTAGCTGCCACCAGTTTGTAAGTATGGTGACTTCGGATATACCTGGCAACTTGGGTACCAGTGGTGAAGGGAAAAGTTCACCTCTGCTATCAACTCGCAGGTATATCTTCGGTCTTTTTGTCCTAGAGGATCTAGGCGCTTGGGTGGTCGGGCTCACCAACTAGGTTAATGAACTCGACAGCCCAAGTGATCGCACGAGTTGTTGGGGGGTTGATTTGAAATGAATATTGGCTGAAAAGAAAACAAGACAAAAGTCGAAACACAGATAAATTATAAAGAAAGGTATTTACCTGTGAAGAATTTAGAATTAAAGATGCGTGGCGAAAAGCGTGGTGAAAAAGCGTGGCGACCTGAAGCGTCCCGTGGCGATTGATGCTGAAAGTTAAAAGCCTGAAGGGCTAAATGCAATTTGGATACACAAAGGTGCTCCTGCCTGATGGGCTTACGTGGCGGTCCTGAAGGGACTTGTCCAAACCTCGAGGCGTGGCGATGCACTAACCTCAACTATTAAATTGGTAACCAGGTATACTCTGACAAAAGGTAAACGAAAATACAAATATATGGCACTTTTATTAATTAAGAGACAACTTCAAAGTTCGTGGCGATTTGCATGAAAGTAAGTTTATAATGTAAATGAATAGTACTTTGCTCAGTATGGATTCCTAATATGTCGTTACAATCCATTAATCATTTGGTATTCAAGTTCAATTGCAAGGTCAGAAAAATCAATGGTTCAATCAGAAAGTCTACTAAAGTTCAATTTCAGATAAGCTTCGTGGCGAAAATGTTGTTAATGTTATTATGTTTACTCTTATGACTACACGTCACTCCTAGTTCATTGGCCAATGGAATGAAATGTAATATTAGTTTGTGCACTCACGTTGGGGCCCGTAGGTATCCTTCCGATATTGTGTGGCAGAGGTAGGTTCGTGGCGACGCTGATGTCCAGGGGGTCGTACAGCGTGGCGGCTTGGGGGGGCAAACTGTGGCGGTTACACGACTCACGGGCTGGGAGCTCTCGGTGGACGTTAACTGAACAGAGGTTGGAGAGGGAGTAGTGTCGTCCAGGCCTGACCCGAGGCTCCGTCTTCTCTCCCCCCTCCTCCCGCGAGGTGGTGTTGGCGGGGGCGGCGGTGATGGTGGGGGAGAAGCTCTTGCCGCTTCTCCGGCCGGAGGGGGGGGAGGGCGCTCAAGATGTTGGTTGGCGCCTTCTGATTGGGCCACGTTGACGTCACCTACGAGTCAGGCCGAAGGGGGTCGGTGGCGTTGACCCGGCCCCACCCTACTGGAGTAGCACTCCTGTGGGCGGGAGCCCACAATATGCTTCGAGCTACTCAACCACTTTCATCTGCTTTGAACTTATCGTACGAGTAGGTATATGAAGAAAAAAACCACATCCTCCATCAGCACGTGTCGATGTGTTGATAAAGCACCTCATAGAACACGTGTATGAGAAGGTATATCCTTGCATCATATTATTCATCCGAAGTGTGGCTGAAGAGCAAACGCGGATTCAATACTTAGCTGATTTGAGGCATATCGTCGAGGAGAGCTCTCCTAAAAAGTTCCAATCTACTTTCCAGGTGTTTACAGATGGGATCCGCTGATTGCATGCCCAAGGAAATGGGGCCTCCCAAAGGAAAAGAAATTTCATATTGAAGACGAGCAGCGGGGTTTACGCTCCAGCGTGGGTTTATCGGTCTTAACCGTGAAAAGGCCAACTTCTCAGAGGATATTGAAAACAGGCGTTTTATGGGAATCATCCCATCACATCATCTCTCAGTTGATGGGGTTGATATAACTAAAATGAACTAGCGTTTTTACTTCCTCAGTCCATAGAAAATATGAACTTTACCTAAACTCCAGGGCTACTCGTATGATCCATGATAACAACTTGATTCTTCATCACCAAGGGTGTAAAACGCTTCAAATTATTACACAACAGTTCATTATTTTTCTGTAAACATCATCCGTCTGCGAAGAACACGACTTCCTGGGGAATGTGGTGGTTGAGAGACCCTCGGTCGACCCTTGGAAGGTCACGTGTAATCTCGATGAATTTCACGATTCAACTGTCATTTAACCTTAGTTCATTGTCCAGAGCTTGAAACTTGAACACTATCCCAAATTAATGAAAGAACGTCAGTAATTATTTATCCACTAATACTTCATCCTCATAGGGATCAAAAAGTTGGTCCTACAAAGCTCGGGGTAGTGTCTAAAAATTCTTTAAAATCGTCACTCTTTGGTATATTATTTTCAATAATAAACCATGGAGTCGACCAAGAATTTTTTTAACGCCCCTCCCCCCCTTTGAAAATTTGATGGTTTACGTTTCGAGGTACGTAGAATCCAAAAATCTAATACAAAATCGGCCCATGTAACCAAGGAAAGTGCCGGAAAAATTTGTATCTGGTTTTCGGATTCTACGTAGGTGAAACGTAATCCAACAATTTTAGAGGGAGGGTAATTTTTTTGTCGATTTTGAAGGTTTATTATTGCGAATAATAAAAAGCTTTGGGCAGCTGAATCTTCAGCAAAATAGGAGGGTTTTTTAGTGAAAATTATGTTTGGATAATTCGGTATTTACGCATGCATAGAGGATACGATGGAATCATGTGATTGATAGAGCAACCAGGGAACAAGACGTACGATGTCAGAAAACGTCGAAGTGTTATACTATACGTTTTTTTTCAGTAATTTGACAGATCAACTTTCACTTAAAGAAACATAAAACCAAACTTGTCCAGTCTTCTCCGTTTTTATTTCATCTTCAATAAATAGCAACCACATCAAATTGATTAAATGATTATTCTGGTAGGATGCCAACAGAAATGATCCTTAGTCAAGGATAATCTAGATATCTAGGGCATCTAGATCATGTGCATGTTTCCTGGTCGTTTCCAAAAATTCAACATTGAAAATAATAAATCTGAAGACGTAGATAATCCAACATCTTCTCGTTGGAGTGTGTTGCTTAATCCTTATTCGGATAAAACATATTTAAATAATCTGTACAACAGAGATTAGTTATTCACACGAAAACATAATGTTTCGTTTGATAATCGGAAAATTTCTTGATGACACTGCAGGTACGAGGGCAGCGGAGGGCCCGAATACGATGTGGACACGGTGGCGGACAACTTCAGCTTGTCTGTGCATAATGCGTCCTCGTGGGCCAACGGGAGTTTAGAGGGCGGTGACGTCATAACGCCAGTCCTACCGCCCTTCGCTCTCTGGCAGTCGATCCTCATCGCCATCTGTATTGGCATCTGCATCATCCTCACTGTCGGGGGCAACATCCTCGTTCTCCTCGCCTTCATAGTTGACAGAACCATCAGACAGCCCAGCAACTATTTCATAGCGTCCTTGGCAGCAACTGATATGCTCATAGGTAGGTTAACACACTTCTATACTCGCAGAAACCCGCGAGGGCTTGCAGATTGCCCTCAATGTATTTGCTAAGCAGCTATCCAGGTGTGGACTCGTGGTCAACCCCGATAAATGTGGGTCGGTTTCCTTGGTCCCGTCGGGTCACCAACATAAAGTGAAGGTTGTGGATGGGGGTTTTGTCATAGGACAAGCCCCCATTCCTTCTCGATCTGTGTTGGAGGTCTGGCGGTACCTTGGAGTCGACTTCATGGGATGGCCACCATTACTGCCAGCCGTGTGGACCTTGGTAGGGCGCTAGCCCGCATCACCAAGGCTCCATTGAAGCCACAGCATAGGCTGCGCCTCCTCCGCACGTACTTACTGCCGAAGCTAACCTACGGGTTAGTCTTCGGTAGGCTTACAACGGGGAGGCTGCAGGAATTAGATCGAGAAGTCCGCTCTGCTGTGCGCTCTTGGCTGTGGTTCCCACCTGGTGTCCCAAGTGCCTATATCCATGCACCGGTCAGATCCGGTAGGCTTGGCATTGTGTCTCTCTCCGCATGTATCCCTTCTCTGCGCCACCAGCGCCTGCTAGCCCTTCAGGGGTCGAGCTGGGAGGTCGCCCGTGTTGCTGCTGGACTTGATTTTGTCAGGCAGCAGTTAGCATGGAGCGACCGAGCAACACCATCTGCTCCAAAACCCAGTTCGTCTGCTGAGTTCGCTGCTGCCCTGCATGAGTCAGTAGATGGTAAAGAACTCCGACAGTGCTCCGAAAGCCTCATCTCATCCCAATGGGTGGATTGGGCTTCGGAGGGCGTTGGGGCCCGCGACTACCGGAACTTCCACGCCGTCTGCGTGGCAACACTGCCAACAGCGGTACAGTGTTCAAGGCGTAGTCGTGGGATGACAGATACCCTTTGCCGTGCCTGTCGGAGTGGAAATGAACACCTGTATCATGTAGTGCAGCAGTGTCCACGAACTCATGGGGGCCGCATCCTACGTCATGATGCGGTCACCAAGCAGATAGCAGGTACCTTGTCATCCAGCGGCTGGGATGTTGAACGGGAGAGATTATACCACATGCCAAGTGACCAGAGCAAGAAACCTGACATTGTTGCCATCAAGCCCGACAGGTCTTTTATTATCCTGGATGTCCAGGTTGTTAATGGCAGCATGGACATGGAGCAGACCTGGCGGGCTAAGATAAGAAAGTATGATAGAGATGATTTACGGCAAGCAGTGTCAGAGCTAAAAGGAGTGGAACCCAACAACATCAGGGTGATGGCTGCGACCTTGTCGTGGCGCGGAGTGTGGTGCGGGAAAAGTGCCACGGAGTTGCGCGAGTTGGGAATCTCAGTAGGTGTACTCCGTGGTGTCACCCGCTGCGTACTGCTCGGCTCATATTTAAGCTGGTGGTCATTTTATAGAGGCACTTCCCTTCATCCCTCTCTCCCACCCCCACCTTCCTCATCATCCCTCATCCCTAGGGCCGGCGTCGGGTGAGTCCTGGGCGTCCTCCCCATTATATTTGATTTATTTATTTATTTTGTTCTATGGCGTGCCCCCTCCGTCACAAAAAACATTTTGTCTTTGAGTTGAGATTTAAAAAAAAAATGCTACGTACAGTAGTAATATGTTGAGCAGTTCTATCGTGTGATGACTCAGATTCCAGTCATAAGGAACTTGTCAGGGCTTTCCTTGGTGGCTCAGTTACCATGCTTCCTGATTTAGCCCAAAAAAACTCGGCAATTAAGCAACTACACCCTTTCTTTGAGAGTTGACAAATTCATCTGGCTTCCCAGCATTCGTGTCAAAACTCCTTCAGCAGCAACTGAAACCCTCCTCACGCATCGCCCCTGTTGTCTGTCCGGGAGCCACTAAGTAAATGCTCATAAGATGTATTGAATAGCTCTTTAACCAACAATCTCCAAACTCTAGAAGCAATCTTCCCATGTCTTGTTAAAAAAACTAATGACATACAGAATGCAATAATTTTTGTAACGTCCATTAAGTTGGTTTAATTCCTCAATTTAAAAAAATTCTTCACATGTCAGCTTATTTATAAACATCGTCATTCTGAGCACGATTGGACTCTTGTGAGTAGTTGAATCCTCAGTCAGATTAGATCAAAAAATTAGACATATTCAAATTTAATACAAGTAAATACGTTTGGAGTCTTCCTGTCAAAAATTTTGGTTGTGTATTGTTTGAGCTGGCTGAACTTATTCAAGTACCTCTCCTTATTAGAGTTGAGAGGTTTCTATCGAATATTGTACACCAGGCATCAGAACAGGGAACTTTCTTCAACTGAGCATGGCATACATATCAGCTCCGTTGAGAGAATTTTAATTTTTTCATGACTTAATAAGAAATAATTTTAACTAAGAATTTTCTGTTTCCAGGTACAGTCTCAATGCCATTCTACACAGTCTACGTGCTCATGGGATATTGGGATCTCGGTCCGATCCTCTGCGACCTCTGGCTTTCAGTCGACTACACAGTTTGCCTCGTGTCTCAGTACACAGTCCTGCTCATCACCATAGACAGGTTCTGCTCTGTGAAAATCGCCACGAAGTATAGAGGTTGGCGAACGAAAAATCGCGTAATTTGGATGGTGTCCATCACCTGGATCATCCCTGCGTTGCTCTTCTTCATAAGCATCTTTGGGTGGGAACATTTCGTCGGTTACCGGGATTTACTTCCCGGTCAATGTGCTGTGCAATTTTTAAAAGATCCGGTTTTCAATACGGCTCTTATAATAGGATATTATTGGACAACTTTAGTGGTGCTGTTTATTTTATATGGGGGGATATTCAAAGTGGCGTATGATATGCAGAAGAAGAGTGAAGCTAAGCAAAGAAAAATGCAAAGCATGGTGGCTTTGAGTGCAGGAGCGATGACGGGGTTTGCAGGACGGGCTGCTGGAATAGGACTTTCAAAGACTCAAAGCACGTTATTGAGTCAAGATAAACCTCCTGCTACTGTAGCGAGTTTAACAGTGGCAGCACCGACACATAGTGGAGCAGAGTCAACTTCAAGCCAAAGGAATTCATCAAAAACTACTTCCGACGGTGCATCATCAGTAGAGAAAAAGAAGCCACCTGAAGGTGGCAAAGAAGCTGGTGACAAGTCTGAAAGGTCTTCCAGTCCAGCATTTGATTCTGATGAGGACAGTACAACGTGTGCTGCTCCTGAGAAACCGAAGCCTGAGAAGAAAAAGCCTCAATCTCTTGGAGCCATGGTGGCTCAGGCAGGAGGAATGCACTTGTTTGCTGCACCGACGAAAGTGAACGGTGTCATCCCGATAGTTTCACCGCCAATGATTGCCACGCCAACGAATGAAAATGTACCGCAGATTTTGGAGAGCGGGCCTCCAGTGACGCCTGTGCTTCCTCCAACTCCTGAGACGAATCCGATTCTAGCGAAGAACGAGTTGGCGAAAAGCGATAAGTCCTTGTCAGAAATGTCTTCTCCTCCAGTGAGCAGCATGCAAAGCCCGCCATCAATCATCCCTCCACCGACTGCATTTCAGTGCAGCACGCCGGCTTCTCAGTGTTCGCCTCTGAGCACGACGAGCTCTGGTCGACCTAGAAGCCTAATAGTGACGAGGAACACGTATGACATCCTCATCGGGATGGACAACTCGGATCTTCGTTACATGGACGAAAGCTCGGTGATCGTCCCTTCGCCCAACTTCGAGAGTCCCACCTTCAACGATGAGCTTCCCCAATACGTCGTCTACCGCGCCACCTTCCCCAGTCCACTCGAACACCGTGAGCAATACGTCCTTGCTGCAAGCCGCTCTGATGCGGGCTGCAGCTGAAAAAGTCACCAAAGTACAAACGGAAGTGTCACTCAACGAAGACAAACCTGTTACCTTCAGTCGTCGAATCCGAACCGCCTACAGAACCAGAAAAAGTCGTAGGGACTCCAGCGACGTTGTACTCCACAGCTTCCAATTCCGTGGCGACCGTGCAAAACATTCTTCCCGCACCTACGCAGCATCTAGACCCCAGAACTGAATCCATGCGCAGCACCAGAAGCAACCGATCGTGCAGAAGCACCATCAGCTGCATGGGTTCCACCAGGACTGAAGGCGGCTCCAGACGAGGCGACTTCGTCAAAAACATCGGTCAACGTCTCAAAGGCAAAGGCCGCTCCGGCTCCAGGAAGTCCAAATCCGAGAACCGCGCCAGAAAAGCCTTCAGAACCATATCTTTCATTCTTGGTGCATTCGTAGCGTGCTGGACACCATACCACGTCCTTGCACTAGTCGAAGGCTTCTGCTCGAATCCCCCCTGCACCAACGGACACCTCTTCATGTTCTGCTACTTCTTATGCTACGCCAATTCTCCCATGAACCCCTTTTGCTACGCTCTCGCTAACCACCAGTTCAAAAAAAACGTTCACGAGGTTGCTGAAAGGAGATTTTCATATGAACTAAAAAGGCCTAAAAAGCTTGGTGATCGCACGTAAATATTTCCCCTATAAACGTATAACATTTTATCTCCTTCCATAAGATCGCTTCCTTTTTTCAACAGGGTACTAAAAATATATTGATTAAAAATACATCCTTTTTCTAGAATTTTAAATCTATGAATTTTATGACACTGCGACAATACATTTTTGAATTAAGAAGTAAGTTGCCGTTCATAAAATATGGTTTATAAGAATTAATATAATAACTTAGTATTAAAATATAACAATGTAGAAATAATAAAGCATACATCGGTTGTCAATTTGTAAATAAACCCAAAAATGTACTTTTTCTATCGTATAATTATAAAATTGTTATTGAGAAAAAAAAACGAAACTAGTTTTTTAATCCGAAATTTTGCTGAGGTTTCCTGATTACATGAGCCCTAATCAGATAAACTTTGCATTTGATTGGATTTAACATTGAAATGAAGACAAAAAAGAACTTGTAAAAAATTATTGCTTCTGAACTTTCAATTCTGTTGGCGTGAGAACCTTGGGAAAGGACGTAAAGAATGAGATGAAAAATATTTTTGTCAGGTTAAAATTTTCAGTAGCATCAATATGTGCTGTTGATACTCGTTGTGTAGCGAAGATATTATTGAGTTTTGTGTATTTCATATTGAAAAGATAAATTTTTTTAAGAAAATATTTGTACCGAGAATAAATGAGTATAACATTTTCACTGCAGTTCTTAGCTTTCGTATTTGATGAAGAACAAAAATATTTCCAACGCTGAGAACAATACAACTTTTTTTTACATTTGATATCGACGATATCTTTGTGATGAACAATCAATGCATCATATTTAAATGGCAAAAATTGCAGTTTCTTGTAGTTCAGAGTTGCACAAAGCTTATATCTGTAATATTAAATGGAAACACATTCTGTATAGATAATAAATTGTACATACGTTTCACTTCAAGGTACTTGATTAGGTGTGATAGTTCATCGTTAGCATTGATTTGTGGTAAACTGCATTAGACTATGATTTGGTGCCGGAAGTGTATTGTGAATTAAAAAAAAAAAAAATATGTGTTTTTAGTGAATGTTTCAAATATGACAATACGTAGGTAATTTTGAGAAAGTAGGTTATAATGATACTAACTGCCTTCACTTTTCCCCCGAAGACCTATTTTAATTTGTTGAAAATCACAGTTTCAGTTCAAAAAACCCGATATTATTAAGAAGGCGCTGGTTTTAGACACCCTTAGAGCGGTTTTCCCTTCATCCTTAAATCCACTGCGTTAAGTACGGAAACAAAAAATATTTATAGTAGATTTTATAACCGTAAATGATTGTTCGGACAAACGGGAAGCCTGGCGCGAATGGCTTGAAACAGAGATTCAAGTACGTGAGATATGTGCAGTTTTTGGAAGGACGGGAAATTTGCAGTGTAAATTGCGTATAACAAAGGAACATTTTTCAAAAAATTGGTGATGTTTTAAACAATGTTCAAGTATTCTTCAATTCCGAAAAATGTATATGGAACCCAATGATCTTTGCGGATACCCCCTCATGTTTTTCCCGCTTTGGAAATTCATCCGTGCAAGTTTCCCGTTACGAAATCGCGATGAACTTCGGAATCTCTGATTCGCCTCAAGGCAAGGGTTTATTTTAATCTCTCAACAAATTAGAAGTTAATAAAAGACATAATTGTTATTTTACGTGACATTAATCGAGTTACCTCCAATTAATCGAAACGGTTGACATATTTCGATTTTGGCGACCCTCGTTATTCCTTTAACCCTAATTGGACCATGGTATCGCTAGTGTCACCGAAAACATCCCAAAAACTCCACATCTGTTTTTTTTTATTTAATTAAAATTTTAAATTTAATGGACAACAAAATTCTTTTAGGGCTATTGAAAGTCTCAAAATAGAGTTACTTATGACAAAAATTTCCAAATAAATCTTTGAAAAAAAATTTTCAAAATTTTTGTCATAACATGATTTTTTGATTTCTAAGAACTTACAAAAAGTTTTTTTTAAATATCATCTCTATCCATTAATTTTTAATTGAAATTTAAATCTAGTTAATCTGGTGATACCTTGGGACAGCTGTGGAATTCCTAAGATTTTCGGTGACACAACTGACACCATGATCCAATTGGAGTTAAGTTTTTATTCCAGTAATGTCATGAATAGTTAGCAGTCCCGCACCACCATTTTGATAGCATTTTCGACAAAAGGGAATTATGAAAAAAAGTTTATACGTTCGGATTAGTTGATAAATGTGAATCAAAATCCAAATTTGAAAAAGGAAAATTAAAACTTACTAAGTCTTTGTACAGTTTTAAGCTGTTTATGACCTATTTTTGTTCTCAGTGATTAGTCCTTTTTTGCAAAATTCGATGAAGTATTCTGTGTTATTCGTTGTAGGTTGTCAAAACATACCAAATTCATACCAGTTTTGAGTGTGATTTCATGTTCATATTGAAACGATTGGAGCTCTGCAACGCTGTATTATTTAATTTTGTCGTACTACTCAAGACCTCAACATTTCTACTATAATAACTACCGTTACATCATAAGGTGTGTCCTACCTGATATCAGACGAATAACTGGTCGAAATAAGGAACAAAACTGAGAAATGAAAAGTTACAAAAGTTTTAGAAGGTTTTTTTTATACATATATTCTAAATTTGTAAAATGTGTCAAATTTGTATATTATCTTATTAGAAGAATTGTTATTCAGCCGTATCTTTTAGTAGTTTTAACTGCACATAAATTACAGTTTATATTTAGTATTTTTTTAAAATAGTTTTTCATCAAAGTTTTTTTGAATTACTACACAATTAATTTGTTATTTTTCTCCTATGAACCCCTACAGGAAAGTAGTTTTTATTGGGTTTGAAATGTCTGTTCGCTAGAGGAAACTTCAATCAGTCTTCTACCTGTATCAATCGATCTCACTGGGTGTGGCCAATTGATTGCAGTAATAATCAGATAGAGCATCATCAATCATCATTACCTGTCGAGTGTTGTAAAGCTCTTGTCAAATCAAATAGATCATCGATTCAACGCTCTTTTTGTGAAACCAGAGACGGTCTGTCATCAACATCTGAGTTTGCGTTGTAAGAATATTGATTCGAATATATTAACTGTTTACTGGTCAAAGTTGACTGGGATGAGGGTCAAACAGGTATTCATTCCTTTTCTGCCGAGCTTTCGGGCAATTTCCTTTTTCAAGGCCACAAAACACGAAACGTTAGTGATTACCGGTTTGGTTCGTCCTATGTTCCATATCAGGATAGACGGCTTTTCTAAATTTTCGAGGTCGGAGTTGATCTCACTCAGAAATTCAACCTTGAGTGAGTTGCTGAATGATTTTTGTAATTATAGATGTAAAGTTTCCAAAGTTTTATAAACAATCTTTAGCAGTATCTGTTGTATCCTCTTTTATTGTTATATCGGTTGCCAACCACATGGCATTTGTGTATACTTTTGGAAAGTTCCCTTAAAATATATTTCTCGTATTCTGACAATCTACTAGTTTCTCATACTTACTATCGAGATATAGAGGGTGTTACATTGGCGACTGGAGAAATTTTGAAATGCTAAGAGCAAACAGAAGGCAGAAAGCGCTCTCTCCTTCAATTAGCGGAAGAGGCGACGACAGCGATGAAGAGAGGAATGATGGGGAAAGAAGGCTACCAAAAATTTATATCTGACCTTTTGAGCCACACACCGAGACTAAATCATTTGGAGGGGTGGACTAGTAATCCCAGCCACCTTACAAGAGACTGTTCTTCAGATTTTGCATGAAGGTCATCCAGGAGCTTCGGCAATGAGATCGGTTGCCAGGTTGAAAGTCTGGTGGCCATCGGTGGAGCGCATCTTAAGTTTCTTGAAAGGATGCAAGGCTTGTCAAGAGAATCGGCCTTGGGACCAAGAATCCCCTTTGAATTCGTGGAACATCCCAACTGAAGTCTGGTCCCGAGTCCATGTGGACTTTGCAGAGGCATTCGATGGGCAATATTGGTTGATTATCGTGGATGCTACTAGCATATGGTTGGGTTGTATCCCATGAAACATATCACTGCAGAGCAGACAATTAGTATTCTCCAAGAAACTTTGCGAGATAGGGATTTCCTAGAGTCGTGTCCGATAATGGGCCTCAATGGATGGCCAAGACTTTCAAACATTTTTGTTTAAGTAATAACGTTCGTCACGTGACAACAACCTCATACCATCCACGTTCAAATGGCCTAGCTGAAAGAGCTGAGAGGACATTTAAGCAGAGGTTCGCGTCATCAAAAAGTGGAGAGAAAGGTATCCATCTGATGTCATATCGGAGTTCCGTTCATCGCACCACAGGGAGGCCCCCCTGGTTGAACTGGTGATAAGTCCACATCTACGCTCCAAGCTTTCTCTCCTCAAGCCAAACCTTATTAGTCAAGTTGAGGACAATCTTTTCAGGCAGAAGCAGTACCATGATAGGGGAGTTGATGTGGTAAAGGAGTTTAAAGGAAGAGACTAGATTTGGGTGAAGAGGATGAAGGAAGAGAAGAAATTTAAAGAAGGACTTATTAACCCTAATTGGACCATGGTATCACTAGTGTCACCGAAAAGTCTCAGGAACTCTACAGTTGTCCCAAGGTGTCATCAGAGTAACCAAAATTAAATTGTAATTTTAAATTCAATGGACAGCAGAATTTTTTGTGGCGTACTGGATGTCTTGAAATAGAAATGACAAAAATATCCGAAGAAATCGACTTTCAATCAATTACAAAAATGGTTCAAACACAAATTTCTGTAATAAATCCAACTTTAAGAATGAAAATGACTAGACCGTTGTAAAGCTGAGATTTTTGCGCATCTTTTAGGCCTACAGGTTAAAATTTACATGCTAGATTACGGAACCTATGAGCGTTCGAAAAAAGTTGTGAGTCCAATTATTCTTTTCAAGTCTAATTTTCACCCGTTTTTCCGATTTTAAATATACATTTCTTCCATCGAGGAGTTAGGAAATTGTATGCTCTTTTCAACGGTGTGATTAGATTGAAGTTTGCATGACAATTCAGGGAGTTATAGCCGTTCAACTGAGATATGGTCAAAATCAAAAAAGTGAAATAACTCAAAAACGAAGCCTCTAAAAAATTATCATGAGACATTTTTTGCTGGAAATGAGCTGTGAAATCGATTCCTGGCCTGTGACCGTTTAAAATGTAACACCCTGTATATTTATTTCGTATTCTGACAATCTACTAGTTTCTTAGACTCAATATCGAGATCTAGAGGTTGTTACAGTATCAAGCACTAGGAGTGGTTCATTTGTATTATTGTTTTTAGGAGCTGAAGGAAATATATTGACTGAAAGCTTGGCAGAAAAGGAGTGAATACCTACGTGACCCTCATCCCAATTAATTTTGACCAGTTCAATCTGACGAATCGATCGTAGTTTCTATATGAACGGTTTATTGTGATTATATTCAGGCTGTCTCCTCCTTCCTAGTTCCTACGATGCTCTCCCACATAAGTTTAGAGCAAAATTGCGATCGTAAATCACAGTTTCGTGATAATGTTAAATAAAAATTGTACCTACTCCTATTAGTCTGCTAATTTTGTTAATTCCAATCTTCCTAAAACTTTCCTGACATTCGTTAAAATTTCCTGAAATTTTTGTTGATTAACAACTTTGATTGGAGTGAAAATTTCGTTTTTGGGAACCTTTTCTGAACTATTTCCTAATATTGGATAATAAATAACCTAGATGAGGGTTTCGACCACCAAACTCAAAAGCGTACATAAACTTTTAGCAGACTCCAATTTTCCGAAAAAAGAATAAATTAGGTATTCACCGTGGAGTTTTTCAACGACCGTTTTCAAGTTAAAATTTCACTCAAAAATTAAGTTGGGTTGACAGATCTTTTCCTGCAGATGTACCCCAGAATCGTAGGAGAGAGCAGGAAGAGAAATCTACACAGCCTTTATAATAATTAATTTCAACGCAACTTACCCTATTTTCAATATTAACATGAATTATGATAAATTTCGAGGTTTGATTTTTAGCGATACTCGTATCGTTCTGAAGTAATGTTTGGAGAATAAATTGTTATTATACCTCCCACCACCTGTAATTCTTGCTGTCCTACAACTTTCGTTTCATTTTTTACTCATGCAAAACTTTTCTTTTTACGCTCCAATCGTTTGAGTACATTATGGTAGAAGATTATAGTGAATTAGGCAGAGCGCTTGTCTTTATTTTTTTATTGTGATCCCGAATCCATCCCTTTTGTAGGTAATATATGCCTCCTATCTTTCCCAAAATTGTAGGAGCTATTTTTCAATACACAATGAATGTTTAATTAGGAATTATGTGTGCGATTTTGCTACCTGGAGAGACTGGAAGCCAAGTTGAAGTGTAACCATATCAGCCTTCAGAACAATAGATATGTAGGTGTTCGAGTATTCCTGGTCTCTAGTGGGTATATTACTCGTCCTCGAATACTAGAATACCTCGAGTATCAATTCTAGCATTTTCTATACTGAATCTAGTATCTCTACGTAGTACAATCAACCCGACCCTCCTTTACATCATGTTTTGCGAACAATTAGGTCTCTGTCAATGAATAATGTATTATCAAAATTTGGACAAATGAAAAGAGATTAGTGTTTTCAATGATTAAGTTGAACGAATATCAATTAATGTGAAATCAACCACCTAGTATATACAAATATGCTTGTTGAAACGTAGGAATAGAAAACTGCTTTGAAAACAGTGGATCGCTGCAACAGTAACCATAGAAGTTATGCTTTCTTTGTCAATTTTTCATAATAAAGAAACTGGACGACAGGTACCTACCTAAACCAATTTTGTTATTTTATTTACCATCCCTTTTCTCATTGACGTAATTTCAACGAATCCTTTTTTAAAACTGACATTTTTGAACTTTTTCAAGTTTGAAAATTTCGGCCGTTTTCACTCCGTCAATTTATACATAAATCTTCGCCAACCCTACGTTAGAGTCGTAACATTGAATTTTTCCATTTTATTTTCTTTCCATTTATTTATTTCTATTTTTACAGTAATTTCTAAACTTTGATGGTTCTAATGACTTATAGTTTCATGGTTTTGATTATTTATGGTTTGATTGTTTTTTATGATTTATTCCCAGCAGCTCTTGAAAAAAGGTGTTAAAATTGGTCCCGTTTGAAAACAATTATAGTGCATTTCATATCCCCAATGACTAAGTATCTCTAAGGTACAGGAAAAACGCTGCAAATTATTTCACAAACGTTTATTATTTTCCTGTATAGATCACTCGTCTGCAAAGATCACCAACGTGACTTCCACATTTTCCATCCGATTTCGATGAAATTATCAGGGATTACGCGGATTAGGTTGCAGACGGTCCCCAATGAAAATTATCACCCCGGACTGATAATAGCCGCTGCGCATGCGCGAACGTGAATTCCTTGTAACAACCATAACTGCTATATTTTCCATTCGACTTCGACGAAATTTCTCGGGATTGTTCAGATTAGCGTGTAGATGGCCCCCTATGATGGTAGTGGAAGGTACTTAGAGATTGGTGTTTTGAGATTAACTACTATGCATCGGATCATCCATACAATCGCGTTATGAATACGAGGAAACTATGTGCCCCACCCACTTGGCAGACTTTTTTTTCTTGGTCGATTCCAAAGTTTCATTAATGGAAATAAACATATTGTTTAGTAATGCATGCATTCCAGGGGACGTCCCATTGGATAAGTATTGGATCAGTTTAACCAGTTGTTAGCGATAAGACTGTTTCTCTCGATGTAATTTATTTATTACTTTAGGGAAGAAATAGTGCCCCCCCCCACCGTTATAAACCATAACACTTCTAGCCGCATGATAGCCTTGAATCTGAAAAGCATTTTAAAATCCATGATCTACGACACCCAACATGCGAATTCAAGTTCACCCCCCTCCCCCCCCCCCTCCACCACCACCAATGGTGCCTGTCTGGCACCAAAGCGGAAATACGTCGTAACATTGAACTTTCATCTATTATGTTTAGTAGGCAGTCCGTCGAATGTCACATCCGTATTTAAGGTGAAACACCAAAAAAACCCAGGAATATGAGGTTTATGGTGCCCTGGCACCATGGTGGCACCACTTTCATTTCCATGGTGGTACAGAAAGTAATTCGTGCAAATCCCAAGGTATAATGAGAATTTTTCCTCAATTTCAAAGCTTGGATACAATAAGTAAGCAGTAAAGGAACCGAAATATTGGAAAATAGGATATTTTGTGAATATTATCCCCCCCACCCATCCCCTCCTCTTGCAAATTTTGGTACTCTGGTGAAATCATGTACAACTCGGAAGTTATTTTAGTCAAACAAAAAAAGAAACACGCAAATCGGTTGGAAATTGAGGCCTGGGCAGAGTTTATAAGATTATGCCCGCAAACGTAACGTTTTTTAAGCATTAACCCCCCTTTCCCCCCCTTAAAAGGCGAAATTCGAAATTCCAGCGCCGTAGTGCACAACTAGATAGTTTTCCGCGTCGAACAAAAAAAAACCACGAAAATCGGTTGAGAACTAAGGCCTGGGCAGACGACACAAGGTTTTGTTATACACACACACACACACACACACATACACACACACACACAGACATACACCTATGGGTTTTTTCGCAGATTTGGATTCAGAATGGTCTAAAACGGATTACTGTGTGGTTATTTTTTTTTCTGTTGAGTGTTGTCCAACTTCACCCCAGATCGATCGCATAAGGACGGCCCAAGTCTTACTGTGGGACGTCCTAAAAACCAAAAACGAAAAGAAGTTCATTTTGGGGTAGAGTGGTCTCCGTAAGCGCTGAACCGGAACTTCTTAGATTTTAGCTAGTCGTACAGCTTTTAGTTAGTTGTAACTAACAATGGGTTCACGTAAACAATAAAAGTTTATTATTCGTTTCGTAATGCTGATAAACAGACGTATTCAATAATGTCTTACTCGTAGATAGTACAGTACAGTATTGAGGATGTAATTTATAGTTTTCACCATGAGTGTCCTACTGAGAACTAAATTAACATCAAATATTCAAATTTCGAAATCGCCGAGATATTATTACTCAACATCATTTTTTAACAGGAAGGAACGAATCGCGTCATATCTGTGATCAAAAGCCGGGAGCTACGACCAATTTTTTCTCCTCTTCGCTCCTTTTGAGAGAACCACGGGAAGGGACGTACCTAATTACCTTGATGGATCTCGTGATAGGAATGGTGTAGAGGGGTGCCAGTGGAAGGAAGATGGGGAAAGGAGGAGGGAGGACAAAGGCGCGAATGGGAAGAAAAGAGAAGCTTTGATTTGGGTGAAAGCATCACTGATTCGGCATCTGAAATAATGAACACGACGAAGGGGAATATTCGAGCTGGCTGGGTTTATTGAATTAGAAAAAAGAAACTGGTTTGGAATGAAGTTTTACGGTTATTTATTTCGGAGTTGTGGCAGGGACATTACATCTAGAAACCAGTACGGTTTTCATAGGAGAAAATGTGTGTCGTAATCACCGCTCCTCAGGGCATACCTCTTTTGTCCAAAATCACAGCTGGTAAAACATAAATATTAATTCCGTGATGGTCGAAACGACTCTGGGTCCTCTTCTTGGAAAGAAAAACGCTGCAAATTATTACGCAAAGGTTTATTATTTTTCTATATGTATAGATCACTCGTCTGCAAAGAACACCATTCTTACCACCAACCAACTTGAAGAAAAACATCGATCGCATTTCGGTCAACTAAAATTTGAACGGAGATTAGGCCTATTTTGCGATTCACACTCCTGTTTCTGATTTATCATACGTCCAACCCTTAAATTCTCGTAGGGAGCGAACGGTTTGTCCTACAGAGCTCCGCGTGGTCTCAAAAAATTCCAAAAATTCTATAGAATCTTAAATTGGAGGAAAAACAATACCTTTATATCGAAATTTTTTGAGTTAGGGCGTTTTCAAAATTTCAAAATTCATTTTTGAACCTTTAAAAGTGATCTACATCAACCAAAATCTTCGGGGCACAACTAGACCTCAAATGGAGCCTACATACCAAATTTCATCAAAATCAGTCAATGCTAAGTGGAAAAAGTGCCGCGTACGGCGTTCGGCGTACCTTGAACTTAAACCATCAAATTTTGAGGGGGTGTTAAAAAATTTCGGCTCTTACCGAAATGCCGGAATCCGGTAGGTGCTACAGCAGAGCACTCACAGAGGATATGTTGAGCCGGCATTCAACTGTCCTGGCCTTGCCCAACTTGTTGAGATGATATCTGAACCTGCCAGTTAGGAGACCTACTAAGGTGCGAAGGTTTTTCCTCCTTAGTGACAGCAGAGCTTTTGCTCTGTTTTTTGGATAAAGTGATCAGCTGCTTGGCTTGCCTCTGCTTCGGAGTGTTGCGCCAAATGCTGCTCTTTTACTGTCCTCCCATTTATGGACCTGTTGAGTAATAAAGCTCTTGGTAACCCCAAGCAGGGGTTCAGGACCAAAACATGGGAACAACGATCCCTGCTTGGCGAGGCGGTCGGCTTCTTCATTGCCGTCTACTCCCTCATGGCCAGGGACCCAAGTCAGTTTATTGCTCTGAGCCGCAGCCTTCAGGGAATCCAGACAATCCCAGGTTAGCCTTGATGTTATTGAGTAGGCTTCAATGGCCTTTAGGGCTGCCTGGCTGTCAGACAGTATGTAAATTCTCGCACCTTTGAGTCGTTTTCTGGCGACCTCTTGTGTGCGTGTTTCTACGGCATGGGTTTCAGCCTGATAAATGGTCGCTGTAGTTCCTAAAGGGTTTGGTTAGGCTGAAGTTTGAAAGTTGATCCCTAGGCCAGCTTTTCCATTCATCACACACCCATCTATGTACCAGAGTAGTGAACCTGGTTCATATTGAGGCGTGCCTCTTTTCCAGCATTCTCGATCATTAATGATCACCCTAAATGGTAGGTAAAAGTTAATTATTTCTAACATACTCGTAATGTCAGGAACTGACTTCGCCACTGGATCGGTGTGGACTTGGGATATAGTACCTGGTCGGTACTTGTGATAACTCGCATCCATCAATTCATCCCCGTCGTGCAGTACCTTCACCATTTTCACTCTATCCAATTTAGCTAGGTTCCAACCTTTAACCAGGTCAAAGTCTCTTCTTTGGGTGCATCTTTGTGGTATCGTGACTTGGAAGTCAAAAGTAATGTACTGGTGATCACTTCCTGTGAACTCATTTGATAACCTTCCAATTGCTTATCTTTCTGGCAGCATTTTCTGTGGCTAGGGATATGTCTGGTATGGTACATCGTTGGCCAGGATGGTGGAAAGTAGGAGTATCACCTTCATTTAGAATCACTAGACCTATCCTTGCTGCCATCTCTAGGATGAGCCTCCCCCTACAATCCGGATCAGGCATTCCCCATTCCAGGGCTCTAGCGTTGAAATCCCCTGCGACTATTGTGTCACCTGTTGAAATTTGTATAGCATCTTCTAGTTCACCCAGTTTCCTCTCAAACTGACGATAGGGTTCATTTGGTGTGAAATAGCAGCTAAAGTATGTGATTCCCCCCATCTTAAGCCATACATATCCTGTTCCGCTGCCATGCTCTTCAATATGTCCATTTGACACTGTCCAAATTGCTGCTGTTCCCAAGTTGTCACTATACCATTTCAGATTGATTTGATTATGATGTTGCTCACTGATGATTGCAATGTCTATATTCTTTTCTCTTGTGAGTTGGAGCAGTAGGTTTTGAGCTGTTGTACTTCTATGTACGTTGCATTGCAAGTTTTTGATCATGTTGTTGTAATTGTTGTCCTGACTGCATCCACATTCATGAGTGAAGAGTTTGATGAGTGAGGGAGAGTTTGAGTTTTCCCGAGTGCAGCATCCTGATGGCACCCAGGAAGGCTGTCCTCTGAACAAAAATGTGGAGAGCAGTGATGACTTTTTTTAATGACTTTTCTTTTTAGCCTGACAATGAAAAAAAATCGCTTTTCTTTTTACCGAGTTTGACTTGTGAAACCGTTGCTAAAGTAAACGTAAAACCAAAGTGCGGCCTTTCTCTTTCCAAGAAGAGGACCCACAGTCGTTCAAATCATAAATAACCACTGGTCAGCTGTAATTGAGGATAACTTCCACTAACTGGCGGTGGAGTTATTTCAGAATGTTGATAATGTTCTTCGGGGTCGACGTTAGTTGCTAATTATGAAGTATGTACTCGTACTTGGCCAGGGAGTAGGAGGTTTTGATGAGGTCCCATCCACAGCGAGCTAAGCACGAAAAACGTTCATTCATCACCATTTAGTTAAGTACGCTTCTCCAACCGATAAATTCGCCTGTCTGTGCAAAACTGTTTATACATTGATAACACGCACCAGAAATAGGCACTCTGTGAGTCGTCACAAGTGGCCGATATTGAAGATCTTCGGGTATACAAATCGATGCCGAATAAAGAGGGTGTTTTCTAGTACACACGCATAATAATTATATTGGAATGAAATGACACGAGTAGACATCACGAAACAATTAAAATTATCAGATCGCTTCGAAATAAAAAAATACGCGAGCAGTGTTCTCTTCACCCCGCGAATGACCTGTGCGTCGTACTACTGTGGTTTTCGACCATAAATCGTCTGCCAAGAGAGATCGGCAGTAAGTGCAGTTTTCTCACGAAAAAAAAACATTATTAATATGACTTGTAGAATCATGCGCTGATCCGATCACTAATTATAGTTATTTCAGTTCTTTGGTATGAATTAACGAATTAGAATGAAAAACTATAATTAGATCACCAACTATAGCTATTTCAATTCTTCGAATGAACGATTAAAAAAAGGTACTTTCAGGATTCTTATCATGATGGTGGGAATAGAGTCTTTAAAACCAACACGAAAGAGTCCACTGAACGAAGAACCTTGGCACAAAATGTAAAGGACGTAATAATTCGAAATTTTGAATACCAGAGTTGAAGTGAAAACCTGGGACGACTGGTCAATCGAATGGACTTCGAAATGTCGATTTTTCCTTTGAGCTCCATAGTGACCAACAAGAGTTCCAGCTACGTGCAGCATTTGAAACGCTTTCAGTACTTCTCGTGGATTCCTTTGACGCTGAATCCGCCTTATTTCTCCCGCGTCTCCAAGCCTTGTCTCTTCGTGTCGCTACTGATTTTCGTCGGTAACGCAGCCCACAAAGTGAGGAAACGCATCGAAAATATATCACGTATTTAAATATTTATTTAATTTCATGTAGGAAAAGTGTGGTACTATTTCATTTGTGTTTCTCACCATCGACTCAAAACGTAAAAGAATAAGTATTGCCAGACAAGAAACAGATTTTGACAAACATTAGAATGAGCCTTATCGACATCTGATAATAATTTCTGCATGTTTTCTCGAGACACGCTTCTCAGTAGGTGTCACCACCCGTGACCTGCACAGCTCCCATCTGAACTGGTGGTTGAATCACTCCCACCTCTTTTCACTACTTTTCTCAATATTCCTTTTACCTCGAGTACTCCTCGGCGTCACTATTTTGAATATTAAACAAATTGTTAAGTAATGCATGCATTCCAGGGGACGTCCCATTGAATAAGCATTAGGTCAATTTAAACCAGTTGGTAAGCGAAAAAATTGTTTCTCTCGTTGTAATTTATTTAGTATTGAAGCAAGAAATAGCGGTCCCCCCCCCTCACCATTATCTACCATAACATTTTTAGCGGCATGGGAGCCTTGAATTTGAAGAGCATTTTAAAATGCATGATCTACAATACCCAACATGCGAATTCGAGTTCACCCCCCCCCCCCCCCCCGCCAACACCAATGGTGCCAGTCAGGCACTAAAGCGATAATACATCGTAACGTTGAACTTTCATCTTCTATTGATTATGCGAATTGGTCTGTAAATGGTCCCCTATGAAAATCACTGCTCCCAGACTGAAAGGAGCCACTGATCATGCGCAAACGTGTATTTCCTTGTTACAGCCATAACTTCTACATTTCCCATCAGATTTCGATGACATTTTCAGGAATTATGCGAGTTGGGGTGGAGATGGACCCATATGAAAATCGATGGCCCCAAACTTATGCATGGGCAGACGTTAAATCGTTGTGATAGCCGTAACTTCTACATTTTCCAACATTGTAAAGTCCCTTAAGTGGGTAGTGCAAGGTACTTAGAGATGATGAGATTAACTACTATGCATCGGATCTTCAGTACAATCGGGTTATGGATACGAGGAAGCTATATGCCACACCCACTTGACAGACGTCTTCCTTTTTTCTTCGAATTGAGTTTGAAGCGTTTATTTCTTCGAAATAAACTTGATTGTGAAACAAAAATATGGTTGGTAGATAGTAAAATAGATAGTACTAATATCTGTACTAATATCTCTTATGTAAGGTAGAGCAGTGCTCTAAGAGCACTGTGCAGTTCTGACGATCTCCTACCCAATCATGTTGTCGGTGATGAGAGAGATATGTGTTACACCCACTTGGTAGAATACCCACTCGTCACCTAAATGTATTGTATCTCTTATATTAGGTAGGGCACTATGCAGTTCTGACGATCTCCTATACTATTACCTACCCAACTATGTTATGGATGACGAGGAAGCTATGTGCTACACCCACTTGGCAGAATACCCTCTACATCTAACTGTACAATATCCCTCATATTTGGTAGGAAATCTCACCTACTTGATCATTCATGAACACGTTTGATACGGCTACCCAACGATTATGGATGTCGAGGAAGCTATGTGCTACACCCACTTGGTAGAATACCCTCTACATCTAACTGTACAATATCCCTCATATTTGGTAGGAAATCTCACCTACTTGATCATTCATAAACCCGTTTGATACGGCTCATGCAGGTTCTGAGCGAATAACCCACTACAATTTCCACCTTTCTCATCCCCGCAGCTCCTTTCAGTTATCGGAACCCCCCTCATAAAGCTTATCATTTTAAAGCTTTCAATCATACCTCCAATTTGACTGTACACAAATAGTCCATCATCAGCTTAGACGGAAGTCACAGGGCAAGAAGAGTGAATGCGAATCAATATTCCCGAAAACGGGTAACGAAACGTTTTTCAACTTTTTAACAAATTTTCGATACTTTTAACGAAGCAAAATGAAATCTGTTTGAAACGGGACCACCACGAATACTGGTTGAACACATTTCAAAAAGAATCAGAGAGATTGGTACCAGAATAAAAAAAATGCAAGGTACTCGGACAAAAAAAAAAAATCTTCGTCCCTCGACACACCGAATTGAGTACCACCTCTTATGCGCGCGTTTGGCGCGTTGAAGTCGGTCAAAAGTGGCAAAACTGTGTTCTTTACAGGCAAGTGATCTATGCAGAAAAATAATAAACCATTGTGTGATGATTTGCACGGTTTTTTTTCCGGCTCAACGACCAATTCACTCTGTTATGTTTTTCAGTGGGCACCTCAGTTGGCCTTGCAATTCCACAGCAGTGGCCCCTTTTCGGCTGTTTTGATGGTTGTTCAAAAAACTATACACAGCTCCGTGCCTGCCCTATTCGTGACGACCAGCCTCAAAAAACGATTCAAATTCGAGAAATCGATCAACAAAATTCTATTCGTACTCAAAACTCTCGGCCTTTGGAAATACAGGATGTTCTTGTCCTGCAGAATCGCCCTGTTTCTGTTCTTACTAGGAGTGGCGGAATCTAGTCTGCAAATAGCGATATTGGTTTTGTCGAAAAGAGACTTGATGGCTGCGCTCGACGAGACATTGTGGGTTCTCTACTACATCTACCTGTTCTCCTGGTCGTTCACGTTCATGTACACAGTGCGCACGGTTCGAATGTGCTTCGAAAAACTGACAGAATCCACGATCCAAGAAAATGCTAATTTGAAGTCGTATTTTCAAACCTACAACCGTCTAATCGACATAGCGACAGAAGCCAACGACTTCTACGACATCCCCGTCTCTATCAGTTTACTGCTTTCGTTGCTGTTGTTTTTGGACCAAACAAGCCTGGCGATGAGTGAAAAGGGAACCATGACTGTCTTGACCAGGATGAACATGTATACCTGGATCACGTTTCATTTGGCAACCATCGTTTTCATATTAGGAACTTGTCACTCTGCTTCTGAACAGGTAATTTATGAGAAAAACTAAATGATAATCGTATTGTTGATATAATAAGTAGGTAGGTAACTATATTTGATCATTAAAAATTCGCCAATTAACCCTTATTGGACCATGGTGTCACTGGTGTCACCGGAAACATACGAATTCCAAAACTGTCCCAAGGTGTCACCAAGCTTATGGACAGCTGAATCTTTTGAAAAAAATTTTTTACATTATTAAAAGTCAAAAAATGATGTTATGATAAAAATTTTGGAATTTTTTTCTCACCCAGGTACCTATATTTTGAGACATCCAATAGTCCAAAAAAATTCTGCTGCCCATTAAATTTAAAATTGTAATCTAATTTTGGTTACTAAGGTGACACTTTGGGACAGCTGTGGAGTTCCCGAGATGTTTTTCGGTGACACTAGTCACACCATGGTCCAATAATTGGTTATTAATTAGTCACACCCTAATTATTAGGGTTAACTCCTATCTAACTCTGTGACTATTAGTTCAAAATTGTCTATTTACGCAAACTATGCGAAATTGATTTTACTTGTTGTTTTTAGGCAGACAGTAGTAACGGAGCTCTTTTCAGATACCTCGTTCAACACAAGAATGCTGTGACCCAAGACAACGTAAGTACACATTTGAAAATGTCTACTGTTAAACTGGTATTCAAACATTTCCCTGACGTTTGTGGTAGGTTTGTTTGAGTTGCATCCATATTTATTGGATTTCCTATTTTTATCTCTCAAAAATTCATAATTTAGCATAAATTTCAAATTTTGAAATATGAAGAAATTCTATATTTTCTACAATATTTTACATTTTCATCTCTGACTGGCATTATTGGTGGTCCGTCTTCCTGTGCATTTATGAATTCGGTGTAGAATTCTATGATAAGCATTTTTACCAAATTAGCCTCACATCTATATAATTATTTCACCCAGTAGGTATTGATTACACTAGATTACAAAATTTAGGGGTGGTCTGGCTGCCTCGTTCTTTCACCACTTTTCTTAAGGTATTTGATGCGCTGAATCCGAATCTGACGTTAGTTTTTTTTGTTATGTCGGATTTTCAAGATATAGCTAGTTTTAAGATCTCTCTAGTTCTCACTTTTCTTCATTTTTTAGTGAGCACTCATCTTGCTCAAATCTCCTCAAAAAGTACTCAGAATTATAGGAAATTTCATGTAGAATCCGAATATGTACTTTTTTTAAAGTAAAGTTGTGTTAAACCCCCTATTTTCCACAAAACGTATCAAAAAACACCGGTTCTCAACGTTTTTTCTTCGGGGTTTCCCTTACATTTTGCCACTTGAAAAAAAAAATTAAGGCTAAAAAAATGTTCTCGGGTTTTTACTTTGTAGGGGGACACCCTAGAGGAGAATGAAACCAATCGCAGCCTCCTAAACCCATTAATATCGAAGGAATGAGCTTTTTCATGGCACTGAGATGAAAATTCACAAAAACCGTTAATTAATTTTTCGAGATAAGTATGTGCGTTCCTAAATCTGTTTTCCTCAAATGGATTTCCTTTCTTCTACATTTTTTATACTTGTCACCTATTAGGAGAAAGACCGAAAATAGGTACTCACAGGGGGAGTAAATCATAATAGGGAAACTCTTGTTTTGTTAAGTGATTTTAATTCAGTTTTACAAACGAAACACAATAAACTGCAGAAAAGTTAACGGTGTAAATCTGTTTCATGAAGGCTCAGATGAATCAATAGTTGGTACAATGTTTGGTTATTCCTCCACCTCAGAGGTTTCATCGCCGGCATCTATGTAGAGAAAACTTCGCCGCCTGAGGAAAATCTCTTTTTAAGGTCCAACAATAGTCCGCCATCATGTGAACATCCCAATACCCTTTGTACCGTTCTTCCATGGTTTTCATATCATGGTGGAACCTCTGAGGTGGAGGAATAACCAAACATTGTACCAACTATTGATTCATCTGAGCCTTCATGTAACAGATTTACACCGTTAACTTTTCTGCAGTTTATTGTGTTTCGTTTGTAAAACTGAATTAAAATCACTTAACAAAACAAGAGTTTCCCTATTATGATTTACTCCCCCTGTGAGTACCTATTTTCGGTCTTACTCCTAATAGGTGACAAGTATAAAAAATGTAGAAGAAAGGAAAAATCCATTTGAGGAAAACAGATTTAGGAACGCACATACTTATCTCGAAAAATTAATTAACGGTTTTTGTGAATTTTCATCTCATTGCCATAAAAAAGCTCATTCCTTCGATATTAATGGATTTAGGAGGCTGCGATTGGTCTCAATCTCCTCTGGGGTGTCCCCCCTACAAAGTAAAAACCCGAGAAAATTTTTTTTAGCCTTAATTTTTTTTTTTCAAGTGGCATAATGTAAGGGAAAACCCGAAGAAAAAACGTTGAGAACCGGTGTTTTTTTATACGTTTTGTAAAAAATAGGGAGTTTAACACAACTTTAATTAAAAACTAAGTACATATTCGGATTCTACTTGAAATTTCCAATAAGTCTGAGTAGGACCTACTTTTTGAGGAGATTTGAGCAAGATGAGTGCTCACTAAAAAATGAAGAAAAGTGATAACTAGAAAAATCTTAACACTAGCTATATCTTGAAAATCCGACATAAACAAAAAAACGTCTGCCAAGTGGGTGTGGCACATAGCTTCCTCGTATCCATAACCCGATTATATAGATGATCCGATGCATAGTAGTTAATCTGAAAACACCATTCTCTAAGTACCTTTCACTACCCTCATAGGGGACCATCTACACGCTAATCTGGACAATCCTAGAAAATTTCATCAAATTCGGACGAAAAATGTAAGTGCGGTAGTGATTAGATCAAAAAATTTTTAGCTTGACTAGGATTAGAACTTGGGACTCTTGAATGGGAATCTAAAGCATTGCTGACTGACCTATCAAGGGGATGGCAGAATGGGGTTTGAGATCCTCACCTCAAACGCCACTGTTACGGCTGTTACAAGGATTTTACGTTTGCGCATGCGCAGAGGCTACTGTAAATTTTAAGGCATTGATTTTCATTGGGGACCATCTACAACCTAATCCGCGTAATCCCTGAAAATGACATCGAAATCGGGTAGAAATTGTGGAAGTTATGTCTGTTACAAGCAATTCACGTTCGCGCATGCGCATCGGCTACTATCAATCCGGGGGTGATGATTTTCATAGGGGACGATCTAAACTCTAATTTGTAACATCCCTGAAAATTTCATTGAAATCGGATGGAAAATGTGTAAGTTACGGCCGTTACAAGGAAGTTCACTTTTGCGCATGCGCAGTCGCTTCTATCAGTCCGAGGATGATGATTTTCATAGGGGACCGTCTACACACCAACCCGCACAATCCCTTCAGAATTTCATCGAAATCGGATGAAAAATGTAGAAGTTATGGCCGTTACAAGGAATTCACGTTTGCGCATGCGCAGTCGCTTCTATCAGTCCGAGGATGATGATTTTCATAGGGGACCGTTTACACACCAACCCGCACAATCCCTGAGAATTTAATCGAAATCGGATGAAAAATGTAGAAGTTATGGCCGTTACAAGGAATTCACGTTTGCGCATGCGCAGTCGCTTCTATCAGTCCGAGGATGATGATTTTCATAGGGGACCGTCTACACACCAACCCGCACAATCCCTGAAAATTTCATCGAAATCGGACAATAACTTCGTATAGTTATGCGCGTTACAAGGAATTCATGACAGACACACAGACACACAGACACACGGACACACAGACACACAGACACACAGACACGGAACCAAAATTGTTCAGAAAGGTCTAAAACGCAAAACGCGAGTGAAAATTTTGATTTTGGAGAACTTTTTTTTTTCATCCTTGAAAAGTGAAAACAAAGCTTCCGCTACCTTGGTAGACTCGGAAGCAAAAACTAACGTCAGATTCGGATTCAGCGCACCAAATACCTTAAGAAAAGTGGTGAAAGAACGAGGCAGCCAGATCACCCCTAAATTTTGTAATCTAGTGTTATTTATAACAATCTTGTTCTCATAGTATTTCCGATACGTTGTGAATAATGTTTCTCATTTCAGCCTCTCTTGATGATCCATCTCTGTGCCAGGAAGCGTTTGGTCTTCAGGGCTTGCAAGAGTTTCACAATAAATTACAATTTAGGGTTATCTGTGAGTTTCTTATTTTGATATAATGCTTGTTTGACTATTTTAGAGCCTATTCCTTCGCATTAAGATAATACCCCAATCGACACAAAAGTTTTGGCGAATCAAATTGAATGACAAAACAATTCAAAATTTTTACTTATTTTTTTCGTAGGATAAAATTTATTATTTTTAGATAAAAGAAGTTAAATTTCTCTGTCAGAAGCTCTTTTTATTTGCTGGAATCAAATTGATCCATTAAACTATTGATTCGACAATTTCGAAACCATTGATCACAAGTTTGAACTTTTGGGGCAGTTACCGGTTTGCGTGGGTCAACATAATTTAAAGTTAAACTCCAGAAAACATTTTAAAATGTCCCAAAAGCGGTTTCCTTGAATAAATTTTCAAAGTTTTTCATACTGAAAATGTTGAGTTTAATGCAATAACTTAATTGTCTGGAAGGATAGCTGGAATTTTCCCTCTACGTAAAACAGTGAGTTAGCCTCGCATGGAATGTACTCTACACCTATCAGAGCATGAAGGAGAACCTCCTGCTCATCTGAGAAATGTGAGAAGGAGAGAAATGGACACCTCAAACTTTATAGGTAGTTTTCTTATGGTCTAATCAACGGTGTTTTGATATCTGTTGGCAGATGATGGCTGCTTACCTGACATATTTCATTGTATTATTCCAAGTAGAGCATTCATCGAGGACACCCCCCTTGAGCTTTACATTTAAAAATTCATCGCACCGAAACTAGTCAAAACGAGAGTGGAATTTCAACGCTGGTTCAACTGAGTGAGAAGGAAATGCTGCTCGTATTCTGTTAATCACCAAAAGTATTTAATGCATGTAATTACCTAATGAAATTTATGTTCGTCATTCTTATTCTATACAAGTTTCTACATACAAACAATCTGAACTTGATGTGAGTTCAACAATTTTATTAGTTAGTTGTATTTCTGAAATAAACGTATATGGCCAGTCCTACCTCGACACCAATTAACAGTTGTAACGGTTGAACCGGCAATAGGCACCCTAACGGTACCCTCCTATCTTCTACCCCGATTATTCAAACCCGGACAAATACTCAGATGGGAGGCTAGAAAAGGAGTTAGGCCTACTTTCACCAAAAATAATTCATCACGGAAGTGCTAATAAACTGATAAATTTTATTAAGAGTACAAAGAAATACCTGTGGTGATATTTATCCACTCTAATTGTATCAGCCATATTATTCAGTTATTGACACATGATTCCATCTTCTAATTTCATTTCATTACCTAATTATTGTATCATTCTCAATGTCATCAATTCAGATGAATAAAGCCTAGTTTTCCCGTGAAAGGTTTTATTACAATTTATTCATCTGAATTCAAATCAATAATGGATCGATTCTTGAAACCGGATAAGTTTGATGTGGATCCACATTCACCCACGGCTACCCAAGAATGGCAGTACTGGTTGAAGACCTTTGAAAACTTCGCTGCTGCTTTTGCTGACATTGACGATGCCAGACCCAGAACGTCTCAAACCACTACTCAGTTTGCCCCCTCCTGGTAATTCCAAAGAACTTCAAAGAATGATTGGCATGTTTGCCCACTACTCGAAGTGGGTCCCGAACTACTCTGACAAAATTCAAAATCTTCTTAGTTCTAAATCGTTCCCGCTGTCTTCAGAGGTTATATCTGATTTTGAACTTCTCAAGAACGAGATTTCCAAGTCTATGGTCAGTACGATTGATGATAAGGAGCCATTCGTCGTGGAGACGGATGCTTCTGATTTTTAAATTTCTGCAGTTCTTTCACAATCGGGCAGACCAGTGGCTTTCTTTTCCCAAAAACTGAATGATAGCGAGCGGCGACATTCGGCTGTAGAAAAAGAAGCTTATGCAGTAGTGAGTTCATTGAAAAAGTGGAGACATTTCCTGTTAGGCCGTTATTTTACAATAATCACAGATCAACGCTCTGTATCGTTCATGTTCGATAGGAATCACCAAAACAAAATTAAAAACGCTGCAAATCATTGCTCAAAGGTTTATTATTTTATGTATAGATCATCCTTCTGTATAGATCACTGGTTCTCCATCAATAGCACCTACCACCATCTGTATTCTCCCTTGACCTTCCCTCTCAAATTTCAGCTCCTGCGTTCAATAGGATTGAAAATGGCTTCGGAGCTCACTCGGCTGATCAATGATCAGAAGAGTGAAGAAGATCTCCTCGAATGCTGGAGACGCCTGGAAGAGCACTTCCATTCAATAAGATTGAAAATGGTTTCGAGCTCACTCAGCTCATCAGTGATGTGAGGAGTGAAGAAGATCTCCTCGAATGCTGGAGACGCCTGGAAGTTCCATTCAATAGGATTGAAAATGGCTTCGGAGCTCACTCAGCTGATCAGTGATGTGAGGAGTGAAGAAGATCTCCTCGAATGCTGGAGACGCCTGGAAGAGCACTTCCATTCAATAGGATTGTAAATGGCTTCGGAGCTCACTCAGCTGATCAGTGATCTGATCAGTGAGCAATGATTTGCAGCGTTTTTTACCTACAAACATTGTTTTACCTACCAATTTTTTTTTACCTACCAACTATTGGTAGGTACTACCTACCACACTATAATGGCTTCACACCTTCACAATCAAGTTTATTAGAAAGAACTAAACGCTTCACACTCGATCCGAAAAATAGAAAGCTTGATATGGAAATTTGATTACTGGTTACGCAGAAGGCAAAACTGAATACAACTCGAAGAAATGAACAGCGATCGCATTTTAGTCAGATAAAATTTGAACGGCGATTAGACCTCTTTTGCGATTCACACTCATGATTCTGTTTTATCGAAGGAAAACCTTCAAATACTCGTAGGGACCGAACGGTTTGTCCTACAGAGCTCCGGGTGGTCTCAAAAATTTTTAAAAATTCTGTACTATTTAAAATTGGTGAAAAAACGATACCTTTATTTCGAGAGTTTTTGAGCTAGGCACTCTTGAAAATTTCAACCCTTAATTTCCACCCCTTGGAAATGACCGACATCAACCAGAAGCTTCGGGGTACAACTAGACCCCAAATGGAGCCCATATACCAAATTTTAAACAAATCGGTCCATGGTTGCTAAGAAAAGTGCCGCGTACGGCGTATGAATGGGAATTGTTCTATTCGATTTTCGGATTCTAAGTACCTTGGAACGTAAAACATACATTTTTGAGGGGGGGTTAAAATTTTTTTTTTCTTGCTCGATTCCAAAGGCTTATTATTGAAAATAATAAACCAAAATGAGAAAATTCAGAGATGGCGCCTAGAATTGTCATGCTATAACTACGACATCATATACAGACCGGGAAAAGAAAATCAAGTGGCAGATGCGTTTTCAAGAGTATGCAGTTCTATCCAACCTAACAAACTACATTCACTTCATTGCGATTTATGTCATCCTGGTGTCACTAGAATGGCTCACTGGGTACGAACTCATAACCTACCATTTTCTATAGAAGAAATTCGCAGAATGATTGCAACTTGTCCATCTTGCAGTGCGGTGAAACCAAAATTCCATCGAGTTGATCGTTCTACTCTGATCAAGGCAACGCATCCTTTCGAGAGAGTTAGCATGGATTTCAAAGGTCCACTCCCTTCCAAAACTATAAATAAATACCTTCTGACTCTCATAGACGAATTTTCTAGATTTCCTTTCGCATATCCCTTTCCCCACATGAGCTCGTCTACAGTGATTGACTGTCTTGTGGAATTATTCTCAATTTTCGGCACCCCTTCTTACATCCATACTGATAGAGGAGCTTCATTCACATCTCGGAATGATTCGACTGGGAATGGCCAAATCGAAAGAGAGAATGGTACTATTTGGAGGACAGTGACTCTTGCTCTTAAACAGAGGAACCGGGAAGCATCTGATTGGGAGTCTGTACTTCCTGATTCTCTCCATTCCATACGATCATTGTAATGTACAGCGACTAACGAAACTCCCCATGAGAGGATGTTCAAGCACAACAGAAGATCCACCAATGGTTGCTCACTTCCTTCCTGGCTTGTACCATCATCAAAAGTCCTAATGAAGAAGCATGTTCGCCCAAGCAAATATGATCCGCTGGTTGAGGAGGTGCAACTTGTAGACGTAAACCCCCAATATGCCAGAGTTCAGCTGGAGGATGGACGGGAAATGACTGTATCCCTGAACCATCTGGCACCAAGCAGCGAGACAAGGTCTGCAGATGTTTTGGAAATTCCGAAATCATCTCAGAACATTCCGGACCAGTTTCAAGAGGTCAACTCCCCAACTTGACGAACAAGAATCGCCACCCCCTACAAACGACTCAGAACAGCATCTTCGTCGGTCAACGAGAGAACGCCGCATTCCCCAATGATTCGAGGACTATGAGCTGAATCTCTAAAGGGTGGAAGAATGTGGTGATATTTATCCACTCTAATTGTATCAGCCATATGATTCAGTTATTGACACATGATTCCATCTTCTAATTTCATTTCATTACCTAATTATTGTATCATTCTCAATGTCATCAATTCAGATGAATAAAGCCTAGTTTTCCCGTGAAAGGTTTTATTACAATACCTTTGTACGTGATATTTTTGACGTCATTTTTCTGCAAAATAGATGAGAGGTATTTTTGTAGCTCTTGAACTCTTGCACTTATGCAACGTGAGAGATGCTACGATACCGCGAAACTTGTTAGGTTTGGTGTTACAAAAACAACTACATTCTGATGCACCGACACTTAACTTAAATTGCACAGTTATTCCCCCTCACATATAAAATTTCTCCGTTTTCAAGTGACATTAAGATACACAATGAGGGAAATAGTGGTTGTTCAGGTAGGAGGCTGCGGTGCGAAATGCGGAGCAAAAGTGAGTAGGTATCGCATCATTCGTAGATAATATCTATCCAAAATATTATTTTGGATAGATAATATCTATCCAAAACATCATTTTGGATTAAAATTTGAATCAGTTTTTTGATGTTTTATTTTTTTATATGATTTTTGAATGGAAACGCCATTTGATACATCAGATGAATTGAATATCACATTCAGACCGAAAACTATTCAAAAATGTGATGAATATTGGTTTATTCGGGAGGAAGTACCGAAAGAGCGCCGCGCTCCTGGGTCCACCAGTTGCGGGATGAGAAGAGGTCTACCACTGAAGGGTTGAACGCTGTCTCAATGAGATTTGCTCCAGCTCATTCTTATTTCCTCAGCAAATTTTTAGGTTTGAGTTTCGTAGCAGCAAACTCCCGGAAAGGTTTTTTGCTGGTTTTTGTCATAAGTACATCAAGCGATATCGTATCGCATTGCTATGTTCTCGACGTAAATTTTGTTTAGTTGTGCCAAAATATGATCTAATTTTGTAAGTTCGGAGATTATAAGTTTTGAATTCAACTTCATTAAATGAAGTTCAATTTTTTTTGAATTGATCAAACCTTCAAAATTTTTGAATTCAACTTGGTGATGCCAAACATCTGTTCAGGTCAGAAAGCAGGTAACTAACGATCACAAATTGTCTATCTGTGATCCAGTTCTGGAAGGTCTCCTAGTTAGTGCCTCTCGCTGCTTCCTTACGTTTACCATCTCGAACAGACATCTTAACCCTCTAGAAGGAAATCGAAAGAAAAACTGAGGAGCCAGGCCATACTGAAGAAGACTCGGTTCAGATTCCCCTAACAACTCATAAGCTTTCCCTGGCAACCCACCAGGATCCCCAAACCCACCATTCCAGTTCAAAACAGGAACTTGGGACGACTATTTCAGATACCGACTGACTTCACACGAACTATGGGGATTATTTTTCGAACCGATCAAATCCTTGGAAAATTATGAAGCACTTTAAGTGAACTTGAACTAAATGATTTTGCCGAGTCCACGTTCAGTAATCGAATCAATTTCCTATGTGGTGAACATGGTGTACCACAAGTCATTTTTACAATCTTCCCTTTGTTGTCAACGCATTCGCCGAGCAGGATTGCGAAATCGTAGGACGCTCGCGGTGTTTTCCGTCTTTGGCCAGCTAGGTGCTGCTGTATCGAGGCGTGGGTGCGAACTAAGTATCACTTAAAAGCAGAGTGTAGTCCAGCCTGTCGCAACTACTAAGAATACTATAATCGCAGTGTTCAAACACTTACAACTAGGGGTGTGTAAGACACGGTCATCTGGCGGATTCGAATCCCAAACGGTCACTCATTACAGAGACCAGGTCTTTTGAATCCGTTCACCCGTTCATTACGTTCACATACCAACTCAATCAGTGGAATGAACCTTTGTAGATTTGTAGAGAGGCAGTTGGGTCTTTGATAAAACTAATTAATATTATGGAGAAATAATGTTCAATAATATACTTAGCTTGGGCTCTTGATGGCAAGAAATGAATAAAAAACATATTTTGCTTGATAAATCAGTTAAGTTGTTATTTTGAGACACTAAAGTATCGACACTCAAGCCAAACGGTGCATGGGATATCAACTCGAATACGATACAGTACCTATCGATACTTTTGTAACAATACCCAACCCTAGCGCTTTTTTTCCTCATAGAAAAATAAGAAAATGCGCTAATTACCAAAATACAGTAATTCATAAATAAGGTTTTTTATTGCAAAATAATAAAGAGTTCTTACATTACGATCACTTACCAAAGTGGTTAACCGAAGAGTCCAGAAACCAACAAATAATTCGGATTTGGAATTTAAAAGGAAGCGATCAGAACACAAACACAAGACTAACAGCCAGCCGGTCAGAAGTCACACAAAAAACGAGCGAGTTTGCTGCTCACTAAAAAATGAAGAAAAGTGAGAACTAGAAAAATAGTAAAACTAGCTATATCTTGAAAATCCGACGTAAACAAAAAAAAACTGACGTCAGATTCGGATTCAGCGCACCAAATACCATAAGAAAATCGGTGAAAGAACGAGGCAGCCAGACCACCCCTAAATTTTGTTATCTTGTGTAATCGATATAGGAAGAGGAACAAGACATCGATCAAAGATGCTAAAACAAAACATATTCGGTGTCAGTGAAATTGAAAGGAGTGAGTCGGTAAACCGAACCAGTTGGAATCAAACAAACAACATCCATAAGGATCCATATTAAGATTCAGGTCGTGACTCGAAAAAATGCTGAGTCGAAAAACCGAACGAGTCCGAGTAGGAGGCGAAGACCGAAAGGCGAAAACCGAAGAGTTTACCGAAGTGAGGAGGCGATTTGAATGAATCAAATGAGCTAAAAGACAAAAACGAACGGAAGATTGATTCGAATCGTATGAGTCAGTCTTTGAGTCTTTTTTGTCTTTCAGGTCATCGATTCGAATGAATCATTCGTTCGTTTTGTCTTTTAGCTCATTTGATTCATTCAACTCTCTTTTTAGTCCATAGTTCATTCGGACGTAATACTGCACTTGGATGATGGAAGTTGGATGAAGGAAGAAAACCACTCCTTTCCGTTGATACTTCCATGTAAAAATGTTGTTGATAGTTCCATAGAAAACCACTCCTTTCTGTTGATGTACTCCATGGACCTAGTATCCATGATGTACTCCCAAGTAATTTTCACACATTCTTGATCCATGTACAAACATGGATACAAATACATTATACATCCATGTTGCGGGCATTAATTTGTTTTGTTGGCCTTCTGCCGTTGTTTTCGTAATTTTTTCAGAAAACTCGATTGGTGGGTTGATGAACGAATGACCGTGTTAATTTTGGCAACCCGTTCAGTTCAGACAAGGTCGTTTTGAAGATAAGGTCTTTTCAATACGTTCACTCCTGACCGACACAACTCTACTTACAACTCATTCTAACATTAAACATGCCTATTACCTTACCAAAAGTAGTTTAACCCATTCAATGGAGAACTTGAAACCCACACTCAACCTCGAGACCTCGAATACCGACAAAAACTAACTTAACGGTGAGGGTGTTTTTTCTTCCTAGGGTTTTTCAATTCAATTTCAATTTATCAATCAGTAATACAATCGTCAACAGAAAGATCAATAAATTAGGGTAAAAGCACCAATTTTTGGCGCTATTCCTAATGTTGGCACTTCAATTTCCACTGTAGGCCATTGTAGGTACTCGGAAGTGGCGTCATTCTGTTGATAAGAATATAGTTGAGGTTGACCGGCCTTCCTAATTATAGTACACGATATAACTTGGCTGGCTGAAATTGGAACTGATGACAGCAGTATCAGTTACTCCAGTCTCTAGTTAGGGATGTATGATACTCCAAAATGTATCGATACATATCGTGTCGATATTTTAAATTATATCGAAGAGTATCAGGCCGATACTTCGAAAAAGTGTCGATACATTCGAGTGTTAATACTTTTTACAAACTCAAAAATTAAAAAAAAAAATAATTTTTACTTTATTTGTAAAACATTATTATAATAATTATAATATTCTTAATTGTTAAGAACATTTATTAGGTAGTTCGCAATTAAATTCCTAAATTTTTAACATTTACATTGCACAACACAATGCGAAACGCGAACGCACCAAAGTGGAATGAGTAGGTATCACTATTTTATACTTTATAATTCTATTTCTATGGTGGAACTGATACACTGGAAGGGGAAGGTTCGAAATGAAACAACAAACTACACAATCCATGAAGTTCATTAGGTGTTTATTTGTCCTGGCATGGCCTGACATAAATGCACAATTTTCTGACTAAGTATCACTTGTATGAGATGGATGCTCTATTCTTTAAGTTGCTAAGGAAGGTCCATGTAAGGCAGAGAGTTGTTTCACAATCCTACATGATGCTGGACAGTATCAGTTGAAAGAGTGATCATCACCAGTTTCATGTCAAGGTAGTTGCTCCATAGTTGACAAATAGTGAGACTTCAGTAGCGATCAGGCTTTGTAGTCTTTCATGAAACATGAAAGTAAGAAAAGATCTGGTGTCAACATTAGGGTTACTGTTAATTTGGTTGGTAAATGGATAATTGGATTTGAATATTTTGCAGAATATCACGGCTTTCGATTTTTAAAAAAATTTAAAGTAGTGGAACCTAAAGTTGACACCAGTTTTACACCTAATGTTGACATCACCTTTTTCAATATTTAAATGGTTGTCAACATTGGGAACTGCAGATGTCAACATATGGAATTCTTGAGGATAAATGTGTCAACATTGGGGGCAAAAAACCATGTTTGAAAAAATTCGTTTGTGATGATGAAAAAAATATTTTGGTAACTCCAATACGTGCAAAACTTTCACAAGGAACTCACAATTCATAATAACTACTTTCAAGTTCCATTTTCTCAAACACTTTTGTAGAACGCAGAACTGAATGATTTTTCTTTCTAATAGTATCAACAATTGGTGCTTTTGCCCTAATGGAGATTCATCAGTGATAAAAAGAATTGATTTTACAACATTGACTCATGAACTCTTTGTGGTTCAAACAATATGATACAAAGATAATAAATAATAACGAACGAAGACTTGTAGAAAAAATTACAACACTGTGACCCATAATGACAAAATTAATATTATTGTTATAGGACCAACAGTTGTTGTAAAAGGGCATCCCGACCGGCCCAGACCCACTCACCCACTCCTGGGGCCACCAAGGTAGCCACCGAGGCAGCCTTAAAGAGTGACATGGTTCAATGCGAACCACTTATTGTAGAACAAATTTTGAGTCCATCGAAAAAATTACCTACCTGGTTTTAGTATTTTCTGAGAAAATTGATTATTACCTAACAATTCATCGGACCGTAGAGATGATTCTGGTTGTGCAAAAGCTGCAATGTTCGCTGGACAGCTGCTGACCAGTTGTCTTCATAAGAATTCAGCCTGAAATTCATTCACTGACCTGTTGATTGACCAAACACTAAGTAGGAAATTATTCAAGATTGACTTTTTTACAAGGAATATCTCTTCAATGGGAACATTTTGAAGAAAAAGACAAGGGTAGAAACACGGAGATGTAGAAAATAACGTGATATTTGATGAGTTCACTTCGGGTTGGAGTAGCTTGGACTCATTCGGTTCTAAATATTGCGGAGAACAGAACTCAATTTATATAAATGATACATTTGGAAGAAAAAGCGAATCATCAGGGTTGAAATCAACTTCAAACTCTTCGTTTAAATCTGGGCCTTCAAGTGTCATGAAGGTGATCCCAAGGTTTCAAAAGCCCAGACATTTTAAGACAAACCACAAAAGTCTTCAAGAAAAATTTATGTTTGCCAAATAAAATAGTTTCTACCTACATTTTCCCAAACGTTCTTCAAAAACGGCTGTTTCTTCGGAAAAAGGCTCAAAACAACAACAAAAAATGGTGATATTCGCGAAGCACCTTGTTTCCGAAGTCAATAGAACTCATAAGAAGTATCCGCCATGGCTTCTTATGAAGTCACCGGCATTGAATTGGTTAAAAACAGAACATGAGAATGTCGTGTCAAACATGATAAAGGAATAAACTTGAAAGGTTAGTACCCACACAAAAACGGAGGTGAGCGATTTCCAATTTGACTGAACTATGAACCTACCCTAATCGTATTTTATTTGTACATTTTTCTTCTAACTTTTTTTTTAGATAAATGTACAGTTATTCAAGATTGATTCCAGATGAAATTATCAAGTTCAATTGATTTATTTAGTTCTGGGAAGTGATATCCGACGAGCACGGCATCGCGCCCAACGGACAATTCAACGGAAATACCGATTTGCAGCTGGAGAGGATCAACGTCTACTACGAAGCGGCAGGAAGTCTGTGCTCGATTATTATGAAACTTTTCAGTTAGATCTGTATATTCGTAGCAGAGCTAGAAGTAAGGAGCCCAACTAAGTTAGTTATCAATAGCAAAGTGTTTAACTACATGAAAAAAAGATGAACATTCAGTTGTACAATACATCAATGTAAGTATTGTTAGCATTATGCAACATTAGTTGAAGCTCTCACTTCGAAAATTCCTTGTAATTCTATTATTTCGCATTGTTTATGGTTGAGAAACACTCAAAGCTATTGGGGATAAGAGTAGATCTTTCAAGGATACGAGAGACTGAAACATGATCCTTTTCCCCAGATCCTTCCCATCTACCAGTTGATTGATTTTCATTCAGTAAAATTATTTTATATTCTATTATCGTATCTCAGGTCCGTATTTTGATTTATTATTTTCAATAATGAACTTTGGAATCGACCAAGAAAAAAACGATGCAAATTATTACACAATGGTTTATTATTTTTCTATATAGATCACTCGTCTGCAAAGCCACCAACCATCCAACATGAAGAAAAACATCGATCGCATTTCGGTCAGCTTTATTTTGAACGAAGATTAGGCCTCTTTTGCGATTCACACCCGTGTTTCTGATTTATCGTACGTAAAACCTTTAAATTCTCGTAGGGAGCGAACGGTTTGTCCTACAGAGCTCCGCGTGGTCTCAAAAAATTCTAAAAATTCTGTGGAATCTTAAATTGAAGGAAAAACAATACCTTTATATCGAATTTTTTTTTTTTTTGAGTTAGGGCGTTTTCAAAATTTCAAAATTCATTTTGGAACCCTTGGAAGTGACCTACATCAACCAACATCTTCGGGCACAACTAGACCCCAAATGGAGCCTACATACCAAATTCCATCAAAATCGGTCAATGCTAAGTGGCAAAAGTGCCGCGTACGGTGGAAGGACGGCCAAATTTTTATTCGATTTTTGGATTCTACGTACCTTGAAACGTAAACCATCAAATTTTGAGGGGTGTTAAAATTTTTTTTTTCTTGGTCGATTCCAAAGGTTCATTATTGAAAATAATAAACCAAAAGTCTGCCAAGAGGGTGTGGTACATAGCTTCCTCGTATCCATAACCCAATTGTATAGATGATCCGATGCATAACAGCAAAATTAAAAACTCAATCATCAATCAATCTCTCAAAACATTATTCTTTATGTACCTTCCACTACCATCGTAGGGAACCATCTACACGCTTATCTGAAAAATCATGAGAAATTTTGCCTGAGTACTGAAACATTTAACATTTGAAACATTTGACTGAAAACATTTGAATTCTTCAACAGAAATTGGCGGATATTTTGAAGTTAGTTCAACTAAGTTTGGTTCATGTTCATAGACTTCATTATTCCCCAACAAAGGGTTGATCGCGTCTTGGAGTTTTACTCCGGTCTACAAAGAATGGAATAGAAGAAATTATAAGATGATGAAAATTATCAGATGGTAATAATGAACGAAAGAATTTCATCTCAAATCCAAATAGATCAAATATAACGGAATAATAATCACGGCATACTTATGATGACTATGTGCATACGAAAGTGTCGCCAAGTGCCCAGAGGGCTAGTTTGGGGACACTATGATACAGTTCAGTTTTTCACGGAGCTATCATGGGATATTTACTCAGTTATGAACTGCTCTCGTTGGGTAACAACCATAATCTAAAACTATGCAAAGAAATACCGTCGAAATGAAAATTTTAAGTAGATTCTTATGGCAATAAATGCCGCAGCCCGTCGGCAAACAGATTGTCACTCATCTTGGAGACTGAATAAACCACACTGAGCAACTGATTCATTCAAACTGAATGCACTCCTAACATGGTAGGGAATCTAAGTAGCTTGTGAGACCAAAAATTAAACATTAAAATCTAAATTACACCAAGGACTGGGAGAATTGTGAGACCAAGTTTGCATTTCCGCTACTACCCCGCTGGGAACTAATGGGTTAAGTGTAGAAACCCTGAATAGTGCAATTTTATCAGAATACTTGGGTAATAATTTGCATTGTTTTTGTTCATCAACTCATATTCTAAGTACGAAGATTCTTGAATAGAAACGACGAAGATCCAAGATGGCTAATTAAAAATACCTAAAACACATCGTTAAAAAATCGCATTAAAAAAATTGATTGGTTTGTTTTTCTCAAGGTAACAGGTTTGTTCCCCGAGTGGTGAATGTGGATCTGGACCCTGACTCCGGGAAGGCACTCCACAGCGGTCCTTACGGAACCCTCTTCAGACCAGAGTCGTCCGTCCTGGGAACGTTGGGAGGCGGCGCTGGGAACAACTGGGCCAAAGGGATGTACACTGAAGGGGCCGAGTTAGCCTACACGGCGCTGGATATCATCAGGCATCTGGTCGAGTCCTGCGACTGCTTGCAGGTGAAATCAAATAGAAATAACAGTTATTTTCCTCATTCGTAAATTTGAGGGAGAGAAAATAGTTACTATTTTCTCTCCCTCAAATTTACGAATGAGGAAAAGTGAGGCGGAACGGCGTACCAAAATGATTTCAAAATCAAAATAATAGTAGGCCTTTAATTTGACATGTCTTTATAATGAACTCAATCCTTCAAATAACCTGTTTTCCTTTAAATGACCACATTAAGGGAGGGGGTCTGTTCGTTATTTTTAAAAAATTTTAAACAATTTTCATTGAAACAGAATCACTTTTGAAAGGTCGTAACGAGGTTACTTCATAAATTCCTGCCTCTCATTTCCTCATGAACTAGAGAAACTTGAACATTTGAAAATACGGTGGTCCAAGGCATTCACACAAATTAGGCCCTCTTATTGGAAAAAAGGACATCTTGGTATGAGGTAAATGCAGTAACTGTTCGAACGTGAAACGAGGACACTAACCTAACTAAATAAACGGGGTTTCCCATTTTTTGCCGGAAAATATTTTTCATTTTTAATGATTCTAGCGGCAATATTTTAGTTTTTCAATTTCCTAGGCAGATACACTAATTAATTTCGGAAATCCTTAAAAATTTCCAATTATATACTTTTAATAATTATGTACTTTTAATACTTTTAAAGTTTGAGTGCCGGTAATTGACGGAAATAATAACCCGGAACGAGGAACGAGCGGCTACCGACTGATGACCTTGAAGTTCAGTTCAAAGTTTCAAACCAATTCATAATTTTCAAATTACGTTAATTGCATCGACATAGGTTTTTTTTTTTAGTTGAGTTTTGTTTACAACTCAGAGCACCTGAGCTAACATAATTGATGGATTTTCTCCTACTTTCAATTTTCATGCGCTGACAGATCGTCGGGATTTTCATTTGATGCTATTAGTGCTAAAAGAAAGCACGAAACTGATAATTTGACGAAGAGTAGGTGTAATATTTATTTATTTATTTATTTATACACAGGCGTATTCATGCCCAATAACATAATTATAAGTTCCCATTATATTATATATATATATAATATATTATAACATAATATTATATTATATAATAATATTTAATTATAATATGTAAAGTATTACATTATTATATAAGAAAAATGTAACAATAACTAATATTCAACATTTATGCTATCAACAAATTAATATACATCATGTATAAAACGACTAAAAAAAAGAAACAAGTTAACGAATACTTAATACTGTTTCTCCCTGTGCATAAAAAACTGACTTCGATTTGAATAAGGTATGGAAAAACGCTGCAAATCATTGCCCAAAAGTTTATTATTTTCTGCATAGATCACCCTTCTGTATAGATCCCTCCCTACGAACCTACAAGAGCATTTTTGAAATGTTCAACCCCAACCACCGACCAAATGGAAATGAAGTTTATTATTGTAATCGACCAAAAAAAAAATAAAAAATTTTAACACCCCCTCAAAATTTGATGGTTTACGTTTCAAGGTACTCAGAATCCAAAAAACGAATAAGAATTTGGCCGTCCGTCCGCCGTACTTCTAAGGTTACAAAAATGAATTTTGAAATTTTGAAAACGCCCTAACTCAAAACATTTTTATATAAAGGTATTTTTTTGCCTTCAATTTAGGATTCTGTAGAATTTTTAGAATTTTTTGAGACCACGCGGAACCTTGTAGGACAAACGGTTCGCTCCCTACGAGAAATTAAAGGTTGGACGTACGATAAATCAGAAACACGAGTGTGAATCGCAAAAGAGGCCTATTCTCCGTTCAAATTATAGCTGACCGAAAAACGATCAATGTTTTTCTTCATGTTGGGTGGTTGGTGGCTTTGCAGACGAGATAGCTATATTAGAAAAATAAACCATTGTGTAATAATTTGCAGCGTTTTATTCGATTTTTGGATTCTACGTACCTTGAAACGTAAACGAACAAATTTTGAGAGGGTGTTAAAAAAAATTTTTTCTTGGTCGATTCCAAAGGTTTATTATTGAAAATAATATACCAAAATAGTTGAAATATAATCAACCATAATCTAATTACATAAAACCCCAACCGTACGTGCGTACGTACGTACGTACGTATGTCGTACGAACGTGGGGGTCCCGGGTTCGATTCCAGGCAGCGACATAAAATTTTCTTTACATATCTACAATTTTCTTGCCTGCTTCTAGCAGGCTTTTCAGCTAGTATTATATAATATGGCTAAAACCAACGGTGATGACAACTTATAGGGGTTCCAAGTGATTCACAGCTTGGGAGGAGGAACAGGATCCGGGACTGGTTGTCACCTCGTTGAGAAGATAAAGCAAGAATATCCAGACCGAGTTCTCTGCACTTGGAGCGTTTTGTCATCTCCAAAAGTATGTTTCACTAGAAAATAAATAAATAAAACGCGCCATTAACGATGGGTATTCTAAGCGGAATTTCAAATTTCCAACTGAATATTTTGAATCAAACTGTAAGTCCATTTGACATCATTCAGAATCCGATATCTCTCGTTTCAAGAACAGTACCCACTTGTGTGTGGTAAACCACTTCATGCCACTTAACCTCAAGGATAGAGCCTCAAAGAGGTACCGTAGAATCCTCTAACTTAGGCCACTTTTCGCTGATTTTTGATAATTTCACCATGATTAAAATAATATAAAATGTATTAATAATAATAATAATAAATGCATTACTATATAATTTTTTGAAAAAATAAATATAGATAGCCTCACATCTCACCGGTCTAATGCACTCAGAACTACAATTTTACCATCTACCCAAATTTTTTTTTTATTTTTTATTTTTTATTTAAAGGCCGATGTTACCATCCTAGTTCTTTTGGCCATCCCTCAGATACGTGGAAAAAACGAAGATAACAAAGCAATAGAGCAATTTCGGACACTTCTGGACTTTTTAAAAAGAAACTCTTTTGAAAAACGCGTTCAAAAAACCTTAAAAGACCTTTTTATTAATTTGACAGGGGGTAAAGTAGGAAAAAATTAGAATAATAGCGCTATATAAAGTTTGCTAGCGTAAAAGTTTAGCTATAAATCGTAGTTAGTAGGTAGTTGTCACACTGGTAGATAATTATACAACGCAACATACCGCACTTTCGTACCAAAAGAGTAACCATCAAAAATATAGTAGTTTTTGGATGTAACTTGTACATTCTACAGTAGGTACGACTCTATTGAAGCCAACGCTAGCATTTTACAACCAAATATTGCTCTTTCCCTCGTAGAAAATCATGGAGTTGTTGAATGAGTTCGATTTCAGGTGTCTGAAGTGGTGGTAGAACCGTACAATAACGTGTTGGGATTCAGCCACCTCATGGACTCAGCGGACGAGGTCTACTGCCTGGACAACGAGGCTCTCTACCACATAACAACCAAAACCCTCAGCCTCAAGTTCCCCACGACTGGCGACCTCAACCACATCATCTCCGCAGCCATGGCCGGCGTCACCACATGTTTCAGGTGCATACTATGTAATATGTGGCATGGAAATTCAGTGGGAATGAACCCACGACAATAACAACCAAATTCGAGTTGAACCAATTTACTTCTATTGGTTTAAAAAATTAAATCCTTACTATTTATATCGCGTCGGTGGTCTAGTGGACAGTGTACCCGACTGCGGTGATAGGATAAGAACCGTCTAGCGGGGATGCGAGTTCGAATCTGGTCGCCAGCAGAAAGTTTTCTGTCTATTGGACGATCGGCAATCTCTCGTTCCAACCCAGGGCGGTGATGTTTGGGAAGCCATGAGCGAAATCATCAGAACAAATTCTGATCTCCCCTAAGGGAGACAGCTGATGACGTCCGCGACGCCAAGAATGGCAGTCGGACGAAAATTCAACCTGAAATGGTTGCTTACTTTACTTTACTTTACTTTTTACTATTTATATCTCAGGGAATCCACATAATACAGTGTTAAACTAAATTTCTTGCTCCACTAAGTCTTATCAAAAAGTACTTACTAGGTAGTATGAGGTACCTACTTCCAACGGCCGTGGAACTTATCGAGGTATAAGTGACTTATTTTTGATCTCCGAGAAAAGAGAGGTCGGGAAAGGGAGGCACTTGTCCTTTTTAGCTATGAGGTCGACGGAAAGAAGACGGCAGTTGGTAAATTTGAAGAATTCAGTCGGTAACCTGAAGCTGAGTAAGAAAAGAAAATGGAACATAAATCATTTGCTTCTTGAGCGCCGAAAACTTGATTTCAAAGAAAATAATTAGGCTGCCTACCGGTACGGTGTGATCGAGTCGTTGGACGACGATTCTGATGTATCTTCAACGACGAGGAACTCCTGAAACCAGGTAGACGATGGAAAACTGACGACTCCAAATTGACGAAGTGACTCAGAATTGAAGTAAATGTCTTCTTCGCAGCAAAAAGTTACAAATGTAAATTTGAATGAGATTGAGATGAAACGTAGAGACCACGGTAATGGCGATCGGCAAATATGAGGACGACGAGGTAGAATCTCCCATAATTGAGAAAAACTGATTAAGGGGGCAGCACCCAACGGATCGCTTGCCGAATGTCATTGTGATTGGTTGGGCACCGAAAACCGCGGTACTTTTTAAAAGCTTCATGGCACAACTAGGAAAACAACAACCAACACAACAGGCAACATAGGGTAGGACTAGGAGTGGATCGGTCCATCTATATCTGTGTAATAACCTGTGTCTCCACCGATAAAAGAATAATTTATCATAATTCTGGAACTTACGAATTGGATAAAGTAAATTTACTTACTTCATATGTGATTTTGAAGGTGTGTTGGAATTCCCAAAGGTTCCCTGGCCAGTTGAACGCGGATTTGAGGAAACTCCTAACGAACATGGTGCCCTTCCCGCGGCTCCACTTCTTTGTCCCTGGATTCGTTCCATTGACTGCCAGGTAAGCCATTTGAACCATCGTGAACGAATATGGGTAAATCTGGTAAATCAATCACGCTCACTATACTATCAACACTATCGCAAAATAAATAATATCAATCAAGACTCAAGGTTTCGTCTAGATGTGTATATACTCACATCACCAAGAAGTGAAATTTCCTCAAAACTATATCAGGTCCAACCTCTCACCTCACTTTCGTCAACATATATTTTTTTTAATTTTCCAAGAAACATTTTCGTACTTTTTCACTTCAGGGGATCTCAAGCTTTTCGAAGCATCACTGTGCCCTCTCTGGTGCAGCAGATGTTCGACGCAAGTACTCTTATGTGCGCCTGCGACCCGAAAAAAGGAAAATTTCTCACTGCCGCCTGCATTTTCAGGTACCGAGCATGATCGTGATAATTTACAAATTTATCGTGGAGGTTATTTATTCATAAGAGGTACGTTAAAAAACTGGTCCAAGCCCATGTGGATTCAGATTTTCTCAATTCCAATTTTGGTTTATTATTTCCAATAATGAACCTTAGAAAACGACCAAGAAAAGAAATTCTAACCCCCTCAAAATTTGGTGGTTCACGTTTCAAGGTGCGTAGAATCTAAAAATTGAATACAAATTCGGCTGTCCGTCCGCCGTACGCCGTTCGTGGCACTTTCCTTAGTAACCATTGACCGATTTTGATGAAATTTGGTATTTGGGGTTTAGTTGTGCCCCGAAGATTTGGGTTGATCTAAGTCACTTCTAAGGGTTCAAAAATAAGGATTAACATTTTAAAAACGCCCTTAAACAAAAATGTTTTTTACTGTTTATTTTTTTTGGTATTGTTTTTCCTTCAGTTTAAGAAAGTATTGAATTTTAGAATTTTTTGGGACCACGCGCAGCTCTGTAGGACATACCGTTTGCTCCCTACGAGAATTTAAGGGTTGCACTTACGATAATCAGAAACACGAGTGTGAATCGCAAAAGAGGCCTAATCTCCGTTCAAATTTTAGCTGACCAAAATATACCAAGTTGTACAGCGTTCTGAGTCCTTAGCAACCAGTAATCAAACTTCCATATGAATGAGCTTCCTATTTCATCAAATTGAGTGTGAAGCATTTATTTCTCCCAAATAAACTTCATTGTAAAGTAGGTATGTGGTAGATAGGCAGTATCTATGGTTGGTGACAATAGCAAAGCCCTGTTCTTTGCAGACGAGTGATCTATATAGAAAAATAATAAACCTTTGTGTAATAATTTGCAGCGTTTTTTAAATGGAACATGAGGTGCTCGGCTTCACTTTACTTAAAAAACGGAGTTGAGAAGAACGTTGTTTATTTCCACGAAAATAATGAGTTACAAGTTGAATCGATTTCGACAGTTAGCTATAACTTATAACTTATTATTTAAGTTATAATAATAACTTATCAGTTACCTATTGTTTGTTACTGATGATAACCTAACCGTCAAAATTGATCTAACTTGTAACTCATTATTTTCGTGGAAATAGACAACGTTCTTCTCAATTTTATAAAATGGTTTTCCACAATATCATCAAGTATGTTTCTAGAGTGGCAACAGTAATAAGTACTTTTTTTAAATTTCTGAAATGATGAAATTTTGTGTTTTTTAATTTTCTTTCAAGTTTAATTTAAAAAAGTTTATTTTTATTATCGACCAAGTGGGCTGACGTTTTTAGACCACCTTTCTTCAAGTAGAGACTCCTTAAAAATTGGATCTTTTATTTTTATTGTTTATGGTTATACTGGAAGGACACTGAAATAATCTCATTCTGCAATGGAGTACATTTAAGAAACGACCAATCGACGTAGTAAAACGTTATACTTTACAAAATTTTAATCCTAAAATTGTAAATAACATCTAATTAACTTTAACTAATTGGCACTACAGCTCGGGGTGAGCCTTGGCCTCCTCTAAGACACCTCTCCAGCTTGTCCGATGCAGAGCCGTTGACATCCATACATAGCACCCAAGTCGTGCTGTGTCCTCCTCTAAGTTGTCACTCCATCTCTGCCTCGGTCTTCCTTTCCTTGTGCCATTTGGTATGAAGAGCAGCAGCTGTCTAATCTAATAAAATCCAACTTATTAAATAATCTAATTGAGGGAAAAATTTATTGGTTTGCCCCAATTTGAAGATGAAGTTTGTACGAGTAGTAAGCAATCTAAACTAGCCTAAATTATAACTTTTTAGCTTTATAGGAACTCACCTAATATTATGGAACATCAATACTATATAATTCAAAGTTATTATCTAAGTCCCTCATTCAGGAATCCCAAACAAATTTAGATCTCTATAATATTCCACTTTAAGTACAACAATGAAGCGTCTTTGTTGGTTGATCTTATGCGACATGGATCATAGCATAGATTTTTAACCCTGATACTAACTTTGTGATGATACAATCACTCAAGGACGGATGACATTTCCCGAGTATGGGAAGGGAGAGGTCCAGGTCATGGGATCAGTCAGTACGATTGGGGTCTCGACCAAGGTGAGTAGAGAGAGATCCTATACCTCTCCTATACTCACCTTGGTTCTCGAGGTCCCTGTCCCCAAGTTCGGCCCTTTTCATGTATCTGGTAAGTTATTCTCGAATATATCTCCTTCATTCCCGTCAGAATATGTGTATCATTTCACCCCTATTTCCCAGTACCTAATTAGATCTCGGACTGGAGATCATTACATGGTAGCAGAGTGTGGTTATTGTTGGATGTCGTGAATCAACATTGTTGTTTTTTTGTATTTTAGAGGCAAATAGGTATCGATTATGTTTTCGATAAATCGATTCATTGTATCGATCATGTTATCTCGTCTCGATGTGGTCTAATCGATGTTGCTCTCGAATGTTTTACCATGTGCATTTTCCGATGATTAAATTCTCTTTAGTAGTAAATTCCTCGGACTTCTTTGCTAATTCCCAAGTGGTTATGGGCCCAGGATAACGCGAAATTGCTATTGAAGAGAAAAGTTGTTCGGTAGTGGTGATTTTTTGCGTCAAACTCGCGATTTTGCCGTGAGTTTCGAGGTTAGGTTGCAGTGATCGCATCGTTGATCGGGATCATCTTCTGTTTTTCAAGATGAGTGGATCAAATAAAATTCCGGCGATAGATCAACTTATCGGCCGCGAAAATTATGCGACGTGGAAAGTAGCTGCAAAAGCGTAACTCGAATGTGAAGATTTGTGGGATGTGGTGGAAGGAACCGATCCAACTAATGATCCGGTGAAACTGAAGTTGAAAGATAACAAGGCAAAAGCGAAAATTATCCTTGCAGTGAATCCTATCAACTATCCCCACATAGAAAATGCAACGTCTGCCAAGGATGCATGGGCGAACCTTAAAAAAGCCTATGAAGATACAGGCTTGACTAGGAAGGTAGGGCTGTTGCGCCAGTTGATCTCCACGAAACTTTCGTTGTGTAAATCCGTTGAGGAGTACGTCGGAAAGATCATATCTACCTCCCAGAGACTTACTGAACTTGGCTTGGATGTAGGTGATGAGTGGATTGGCGCAATCTTATTGGCGGGACTACCTGATGAGTACGGCCCCATGATTATGGGTCTCGAGAGTTCAGGGACAGCTATTACCGCCGATGCAGTGAAAGTAAAACTCCTGCAAGATGTCAAGAAATGTAACTCTACGCCTACCTCATCAAACGGTGAGTCAGCACTCTATAGCAAGAGTAATAAAAAGCCGCCAAAGAAGAAACTTATTTGTTTTTCTTGTGAAAAGCCTGGGCACTTTGCGAACAAATGTCCAGAAAAGCGAAAATCAACTGATAATAGTCGGAAAACTGAGAATTTTGACAATAAAGGTAAACAAATGATCTCCGGTAGGGGAAGCAAAGCATTTCTAGCTTCTAATGAATCGGAGCGTCAAGAATGGTACTTAGATAGTTGTGCGTCATCACATCTCTGTTCGGACAGTGGTATAATGTTCGATACGAAGCCTGACACAGACATGCGGATAACTTCTGTTGATGGAACAAAGTTACGATCGGAACGCATAGGTAAGGTAACGTTGAATTTGAACATTGACAATTCCATTGATCCTGTGGTTGCACATGATGTTCATTACATCCCAAAATTTGGGATATTAATAATTAATAAATTAGCAATATTTAATATTGCTGCGAATCTGTTGTCAGTGAGCAAGTTGACAACTAAAGGCTACACTGTATCTTTTGATAAATTCGGAGGAAAGGTGTTGGATGATTCTGGCGATGTGATAGCAACAGCTAGTCATGTGAATGGCATTTACAGGTTGAATTTACAGAGTGATGGACTTGCTTTTCTATCAGTACAAAATAAATTCCTGTGGCATCGCCGACTTGGACATATGTCGCGAAAAAGGATGGATCTACTCAAAGGTATGACAGTAGGTATGGATGGTGATATCACAACTGAATCACCTTGTGAGGTTTGTCTCAAAGGAAAGCAGCCTCGATTACCATTTAAATCTAGTTCTTCTAGAGCTGTCGACGTTTTGGGTTTGGTCCACGCCGATGTTTGTGGTCCAATGGAAAATCCTTCTGTGAGTGACAATCGTTATTTTTTGATCCTGGTGGACGATTTTTCACGATACACCTTTGTTTATTTCTTGAAGAATAAAAGTCAAGTTACCGACGTTTTCAAGGAGTTTGTTCCTCTTGTTGAGAGACAAACAGGCAAGAAATTGAGGATCATCCGATCAGATGGAGGGGGCGAATTTGTCAACCACGAACTGAAAAATTATTTTTCAAACCTTGGTATTCGTCACCAGACCACAGTGAGGTATTCACCTGCTCAAAACGGAGTCTCAGAACGAGCAATACGATCGACAGTGGAACGCGCTCGAAGTATGCTGGAGGAATCTCAGCTACCCAAACCTTACTGGGCAGAGGCAGTTGCCACTGCAGTGTACCTACACAATCGAAGTCCTACAACTACAGTGAATGGTAAAACACCATTCGAGGTATGGTATGGTGAAAAACCAAACCTCAGTCACCTACGTGTTTTCGGGTGTAAAGCATTTGCACAGGTACCTAAACAACGCAGATTGAAATGGGATCCAAAATCGAAACCGTATACCTTCGTTGGATACTGTGAGGATAAAAAGGGTTATCGTCTACTGGATGTGATTACTCAGGATATCACGATAAGCAGAGATGTTGTTTTCTGTGAGACTAAAACCGAGGATCCTGACCCCGACAAGAATATCCTGATTGATCGATCACCTGTTGGAGTTAGCGACGGCGTCGATGATGTCGGAATGATAAATCAGGAGGATGGAAGTTTCGTCGAGGATGAAGTTTCAAGCCATGATGGGAGCGAATCACCGCCAAGCAGTCATGATGAATCTTCAGATTTCAATGGATTTGAAACTCTTGAATCAGAGAACGAGTCAGAGGGGGATGAATCGCCTGATTATATCCCAAGGAATTCTTCTCAGATTGTGAATCAAATCTCTCAACAATCTGATTTACGTCGATCGAGCAGGGCTCCACACCCAAAAGATTTCTCAGATTTTTACACATTTCTAGCTGCACTTGACAACGATCCAGTCACCTATGAGGAGGCTATTTCCGGTTCACATAGTTCGGAATGGAAGACAGCTATGGAGGAAGAGATGAAATCTCTTGTAATAAATGAGTCGTTTGAGTGGTCTGATTTGCCTCGTGACAAGAAAACTCTGAAAGGAAAATGGGTCTATAAGACTAAAACTTCTGAAGATGGAACCAGGTTCAAAGCTCGATTGGTAATAAAAGGATGCAGTCAGAAGGAAGGTATTGACTACTATGAGACTTTTTCCCCAGTGGTGAAGTACACGTCTATTCGCTACCTGTTGGCACTAGCCGTGAAATATGACCTACATATCACACACATGGACGTCACTACAGCATATCTTCATGGAGACTTGGATGAGGAGATTTATGTAGAGCCACCTAAGGGTTCGGAGATCGTACCACCGAGAAAGGGACAAGTTTGGAGGCTTAAAAAAGCTGTTTATGGCCTAAAACAGAGTGGACGATGTTGGAATCGTAAGCTACACGATATCCTCAAAAATTTTGGATTGAAGCAGTCTGATGCAGACCCTTGTGTATATTTACGACGATCTGACAAGGGAACCATCGTTATAGCTGTCTACGTTGACGATCTCTTAATCTTGTCGTCAAATAAGAAACTTGAAAAAGAAATCAAGAGGAAACTGGAAGCTCAACTTCGCATCAAGGACCTTGGCACCATTCAAAATTGCCTAGGAATGCACATTTTGAGAGAAAATGGAAGTCTGAGTATTGACCAGGAAACTTACACTGGAAACATTCTCAAGAAATTTCGAATGGAGGAGTGCAGACCAGTCAAGACCCCCATGGACACTGGCGTGAACCTGCTACCAACCCCTGAAGACGAGGACTGTCCTGAAGGTACCCCTTATCAAGAGGCGATAGGGAGTCTTTTGTATTTGTCTCAGATCAGTAGACCTGATATAGCTCAAGCTGTAGGTTTTCTTAGTAGATTCAACAAAAATCCTAAGGTTAAGCATTGGTTAGCTGTTAAAAGGATATTCCGTTACCTTCAAGGCACAAGAAATTATAAATTAAAATTTGATAAATTGGGGAACCAAGAATTATTTTCTTATAGTGACTCTGACTGGGGTAATGAAATTAACAGTAGGCATTCTACAACTGGGTCATGTTTTAAGTATATGGGTGGGTTGATCTCGTGGTTTTCAAAGAAACAATCAACTATTGCTTTATCTACTGTCGAAGCGGAATACACCGCACTTGCTTTCACAACTCAAGAAGTGTTGTGGTTGAGAGCCTTAATGGGAGAATTTGAGGGACATTTGATGAAAGAACCTAACATTGTATTCTGCGATAATCAGGGAGCGATCCAACTTGCAAAGAACGCCATCACAAGTCAACGTTCCAAGCATATAGATATTAAGTACCACTTTATTAGGGAACACGTTCAAAATAAAATTATAAAGATTGAGTATTTATCTACTGGTGAAATGTTGGCGGATCTATTTACTAAGCCTTTACCTGCTGATAAATTTAAAATGTTTGTTGAGGGATTTGGATTAGTTGGAAGCTAATAAGTAAAATGAAAAAAATGTTTAATTCCCTATTTTTCTAAGTTCGGAAAGAATTGTTTAAAAACTGATGGGCTTGTGTTTGTTCTTCTACATTAACCTGTTTTTACAATGTTAATTCATGGGGAGGTGTTGGATGTCGTGAATCAACATTGTTGTTTTTTTGTATTTTAGAGGCAAATAGGTATCGATTATGTTTTCGATAAATCGATTCATTGTATCGATCATGTTATCTCGTCTCGATGTGGTCTAATCGATGTTGCTCTCGAATGTTTTACCATGTGCATTTTCCGATGATTAAATTCTCTTTAGTAGTAAATTCCTCGGACTTCTTTGTTAATTCCCAAGTGTTATGATCCCCGGACCTCTTGAGTTATGGACCCAGCTCGCTTCCACTTAGTAAGAGGAGGCAAAAAGTCGACATCAATTCCCCTGAGGTTTTAATCCACTTCGCCCACACTGGTTGTGACACGGCACCTGCAGACCAGCCAACTGTAAACCAACAACTGCAGAGCACAACAGGTGGGCCAGGACAGTTTCCCCATGTACGCCTCCCAAAATTCACCACCAGTTAAAATTTGACTTCACAGTCTACATGACCCCAAATTTTCTCACCAGGGGGGGGGGGGTGATGATACAATCACTCAAGGACGGATGACACTTCCTCAGTAAGGGAAGGTTTGAGGTCATCCGATAAATCAGTACGATCGGGTCTCGACGTCCCTGTTTCCCAAGTCACTCAACTTGTACTACTACCTCACCAATACAAACAATGCCATCTGAAGCATACGCACTTCTAAAAGCTACTCAAAAATTTACCCCAAAATCACAGTATTTTCTGTTATATTGACCTTGGACATAGTATTGGAGGGAATTCAATTCAATTTCATCATTGGTAATACTTTCAAAACTCAAATTTATTATTTAATTTCTTAGCCGCTCAATAAAACATTTAGCATCTAATAGATAACAACTAGGAGCCCCTCAGGCGTAGTAAGGCATTACTCACAGGAAGTCGAGTTGGAAGGAGGGGGGATGCCGGAAACCTATAAGCTCATGAGGCGTCTTGTTATTAGTTCAGGGTTAACAACATCTGCGGAGCAAAGCTCATTGTGGGCAATTTCAATAGAAGTCAGTCAGTATGAAGGTAAATAATGTTGATCTTGTTTCACAGAGGAAGGATGTCCGTCAAGCAGGTCGACGAGCAAATGGTCAACGTACAAGATAAAAACTCCCAGTGGTTCGTCGAATGGATTCCGAACAACATAAAATCCGCCATTTGCGACATCCCGCCGAGAGGAATGAAGATGGCGGCCACGTTTGTCGGTGAGTGAAATTTCTTTCAATTCACACGGTTGTGAACCCTTTCATAGTTGAAATTGTGTCGAAGAATAATTCATTATTAATTATTCTCTAGGTATTGTAAAAGGTCCTTGAATCCACTAGACCAGCAGTTGTTGAATTTACGTACAACTTGCAAATGACTAGAGATGAAAAACGTTCATAGTTGGGTATAGAGTTTTGCAATCCAAAATTAGGGTTCTATCTATGATGCTATAAAACTACTCCAAGATAAAGGCTGTAGGTTGATTTCATTAGTAGGGAATAACACGAGTTATATTTATCATGAATACCTATTTGCTGAGTTTTGGTATCAGATGTGAAATAGCTGCCATCTAACTAATAGGCGTTGAAATTAAATAGAAATTGTAGAAGTCACAAATGCATGTGACTATTTATAGTTCAGCGTTAGCGCATTCGCTATAATCACGACTCCTACCAAATATCTTCACTTTATAATCCGATAAAAGCGCGAGTTTGGTAAAATTCATGTATCCAATGAATGAATGAGAAAAAAACTATGTGCACCGTCTTAATATGAATCGTTTCTGAAAATATATGAAGAAGCAACACTTCTCACGTTGGCAAATGTTTTTACGAATAGTTCTTATAGTTAGATAACAAATCAACGCTTTCATGGTGCGTTTTTAAATCTTCAAGGCAACACGTCGGCCATCAACGAAGTTTTCAATAGGATTTTGACACAGTTCTCGGCGATGCTCAGAAAGAAAGCTTTCCTCCATTGGTACACGTCTGAGGGGATGGAGCTGATGGAACTAGATGACTGTGAGGCCAACATGAAGGACCTGGTCAAGGAATATGACCGCTACGGCCGTGAGGTACCACTATGCTGCATAAATAGTTCATACTCTAAAGTAGGTACGAACGTTATACATTGTACAACATGTGAGTACTTCTACCCCTAGAAGGATAACTTGGCTTAACCTACGCATCGGGGGATCGGTGAGTCAATTTGACACAATCACCGAAACCTTCAAGTCTCTTGTATATTCCTAATTCATTGGAACTTAAGGGGGACTCAGTCGATCGCCGTTTGTTCCTCGTTCCGGGTCAGTGTTTGGCGAAATTGAAGGGGCAAAAACTCGAAAAGTTGTACCTAAATTTCAAATTTTAAAGGGTTTTAGAAATTCATCAGTGCATGGGCCTTGAAAGGAAATTGAAAAGCTGAAAGATTGCCGCTGGAATCACCAAAATCGAACAATAATTGCCGAAGAAATATGGAAAAAACCGTTTATTCAGTAGTTTTTCCCATTTTTCTTTGGCAATTGTTGTTCGATTTTGATGATTCCAGCGGCAATATTTCAGTTTTTTAATTTCCTAGGGCTGTGCACTAATAAATGTCAACAATCCTTTAAAATGTCAAATTTAGGTACAACTTTTTACATTTTGCCCCTTCAATTTCGCGAAATACTTACCCAGAACGAGGAACGAACGGCAACCGACTGAGACCCCCTTAAACGTCCTATAGAACGTTAAAAAGGTAAATTAAACAATCATTTCAGCTAAATCTTAGTCTAACTGCCATTCCAGGCTTCGCGGACGTCATTAGCTGTCTTCCATAAAGAAGATGAGAATTGGTTCTGATGATTTCGCTCATGGCTACTACTTATTTCCCCCTTGGAGGGCAATAATTGGAGAGAATTCCACCAATATCCCAACTAGAACATTATTAGGACCTGCGATAACCGCTCGCGGGCTATAACCAACCCAAATATATCCAAATAATCTCCCGAGCCGACTGGCCCTAACTTTGGTGATTCATTTAACCAGATGGTTTAGGGAGGTCCGATGCGACACTTCTGTCACGTCGTCATCAATGACCAAACATGAATATTCATGTGAATTAAGTACAGGTAACTCGGCTATGAATATTGATTTTTTTCTCTCACACTGAAATCCGTTCTAGAACGCTTTAACACGATTACTGAAGTTTTTTTTCTACGAATGACATGTATGAAGGTATAAGTAACAATAAATGCGTGTAATTCCAGACGATAAATTGAGTAATTCTTCCCCGAAAACTTCAAGATTTTTGTCAAAATGTCCATGATGGCAAACGAAAAGATTTTTGCACAACCCCAATCGGTCCAAATTTCAAAAACTAGGCCAACATACGTGTTTTTAGGGTTTTTTAAGTGCATTGTTATCATAGTAATGCATGGTATAATCGGATTCGACACAAAATTCCTGATACGTATAAGTACAATTTCAGAAATTAAAATTGTAAAATATATTGCATAATAAACGATTTAGGTATATAAATAATAGAAACCTGCGAATAGTTCGTTGTTTACTTTATGTATGTCTGAAACGGTAAGAAAGTTGATGAGAAGTCGTTCAAATCCATTTTAAGCTGACGTCCAACAAAACCTGTTTTCTGAAGTTTGTGACGACTCTACATTTTTACGGAACAAACCCGTTGGTTTGTTCTCAATTTGTTGAAGCTACGCCCGTCGAGATATCCGATTCATAGAGATATGAATCGATATCCTCTTCGGGCCGGCTGGTTAATCTAATCACTGGTCTGAAGGGGGTAGGGTCGTCACACCCTCCTCTGTCTCATATATGGGCAATTGGGTGTATTTCTCATTTGTTGTTCAGATGGAAATTTTACCTATATTGTTACATGGTAGCAGAGCGTGGTTTGGTGGAAATGCACTGAATTTATTTCATCATTTCCCCTCCACTTTTTCTTGGGTATTCCAGAAGGAATTACCCAAAGAGATATCCAGAAGGAATCTCTATATTATTAAATTATATTATTAAATTCAATCCCTTATTACACTTCGCCAATCCGGCAATTAAATTCAATCTCTTGTTAGGCTTTGCCAATCTGGCATTTTATTAATTTCAATTACGTTTTTCTTTTATATAAGCCTTTTCTAAGTTTGCCATTTCAATCATTACACTTGAATGTTTCGCCGTTCGTATTCTTTATTTAGTTTGCTTTCTCCTCAGTTCCATTGATTTATTCTTTTATATATAAATGGCCCATTCGTGGCATAAATGACCCATTCGTGGCATTCTTCTTCTTCTTCTTTTTGAATAGTACCATCACGATGGAGGAATTCCCTTGAAGCTTCCAGATGTCCTTTCCTGGACTTCATACTATTTTCAGTCCCTTTGACTTTTTTCAAACATACTTCTGTTTGAAACCCAGAAGTATGTTTTAGGGAGAGGAGTGTGACGACTCTACATTTTTACGGAACAAACCCGTTGGTTTGTTCTCAATTTGTTGAAGCTACGCCCGTCGAGATATCCGATTCATAGAGATATGAATCGATATCCTCTTCGGGCCGGCTGGTTAATCTAATCACTGGTCTGAAGGGGGTAGGGTCGTCACACCCTCCTCTGTCTCATATATGGGCAATTGGGTGTATTTCTCATTTGTTGTTCAGATGGAAATTCAACCTATATTGTTACAAGTTTTAACTTTTCAACTTTTTTCTTTCATTTTTTGTGTACTTAGTACTCTTATTTTTTTCTCATTTTCTTCGAGAGGGAAGAAAAATCGGGGTTCAGAAACAAAAATAGAAAATCAAAAACGTCTGCTAAGTGGGTGTGGCACATAGCTTCCTCGTATCCATAACCCGATTGTATAGATGATCCGATGCATAGTAGTTAATCTCAAAACACCTATCTCTAAGTACCTTTCACTACCCTCATAGGGGACCATCTACTCGCTAATCTGGACAATCCTAGAAAATTTCATCAAATTCGGATGAAAAATTAGGTGAGTAGGTGTATGTGATTGGATCAAAAAATACATAGCCTCGGCTGGGTTTCGAACCCGCGACCTTAGGAGCTCTAATTAAGACTCTATCCTCTGAGCTACCGATGACCTACAATTAATGGGATTTGAGATTCTCACAGGAGACCATTCCTCTATGAAAGAATCCCTCTATGAAAAACAATTCTCTGTGATTTTCATAGGGGACCATCTAAACACTACTCTGTAACATCCCTGAAAATTTCATTGAAATCGGATTGGAAATGTGGAAGTTATGGCCGTTACAAGGAATTCACGTTTGCACATGCGCAGTCGCTTCTATCAGTCCGGGGGCAATGATTTTCATAGGGGACCACCTACAACCTTATCCACATAATCCCTGAAAATTTCATCAAAATCGAGTGGAAAATGTGGAAGTTATGGCCGTTACAAGGAAATTCACGTTTGCGCATGCGCAGTCCCTTCTATCAGTCCGGGGACGATGATTTTCATAAAAGACCATCTACAACCTAATCCACATAATCTCTGAAAATTTCATTGAAATCGGATGGAAAATGTAGAAGTTATGGCCGTTACTAGGAATTCACGGTTTGCGCATGCGCAGTCGCTTCTATCAGTCCGGGGATGATGATTTTCATAGGGGACCGTCTACACACCAACCCGCACAATCTCTGAAAATTTCATAGAAATCGGACAATAACTTCGTATAGTTATGCGCGTTACAAGGAAATCATGACAGACGGACAGACACACAGACAGACAGACACACAGACAGACAGACACGGAACCAAAATTGTTCAGAAAGGAATTGTTCTAAAAACGCGAGTGGAAATTTTGATTTTGGAGAAATTTTGCTCCCGAGTATACCAAGGTAGCAAGCTTTGTTTTCACTTTTCAAGGACGAAAAAAAAAGTTCTCCAAAATCAAAATTTTTACTCGCGTTTTGCGTATTAGACCTTTCTGAACAATTTTGGTTCCGTGTCTGTGTGTCTGTCTGTCCGTCTGTCTTGAATTCCTTGTAACGCGCACAACTATACGAAGTTATTGTCCGATTTCGATGAAATTTCCAGGGATTGTGCGGGTTGGTGTGTAGACGGTCCCCTATGAAAATCATCATCCTCGGACTGATAGAAGAGACTGCGCATGCGCAAACGTGAATTCCTTGTAACGGCCATAGCTTCTACATTTTCCATCCGATTTCAATGAAATTTTCTGGGATTTTACAGATTAGTATTTAAATGATCCCCTATGAAAATCACCACCTTCGGACTGATAGTAGCCACTGCGCATGCGCAAACGTTACTTTCCTTGTAACGGCCATAACTTCTACATTTTCCATCCAATTTCAATGAAATTTTCAGGGATGTTACAGATTAGTATTTAGATGGTCCCCTATAAAAATCATCACTTTCGGACTGATAGTAGCCTCTGCGCATGCGCAAACGTGAATTTCCTTGAACGGTCATAACTTCTACATTTTCCATCCGATTTCAATGAAATTTTCTAGGATGTTACAGATTAACTTGTTTTGATGTTTAGAGATTAACTACTGTGTATCGGATCATCTATACAATCAGGTTATGGATACGAGGAAGCTATGTGCCACACCCACTTGGCAGACTTTTTTTTCTCGTCCTTGAAAAGTGAAAACAAAGCTTCCGCTACCTTGGTAGACTCGGAAGCAAAAATGGGGTTGGAGGTTATGAAAATGGAAGACTGATTTTCGAACCTGTTTAATATAGGTACCTACTAATGATCTGTTACTTTTGCAGGCGGGAGGAGATGAACGGAAAAGTAAATCAGTTTCACCTTCAGCAGCCACCGAAGAAGAAGAAGAATGAATCTTTCCCCACAATCAGCCTCAAGAATGAAAATAATCAAATTTTGCAAAATATACAACAATAGTATTACTTGTATATTTTCTATTCGAAACATTTCCAGCTCATGTACTTCGCTACACTGAAAAGGGGAAGTATGAAGGATGAATGGTACATAATCATCCGGTAGACCGTCATTTCATAATATACAAGTACATTCTAAGAGGTATCGGGATGTACCTACCAAATACTTACCGAGGACTGGGAATAAGCTGCGACTTCAATAAGGATGAAACGATGAAAATTAACATCCACAATTAGGATTCAGTCTTGGTACTCGTATCTTTTATAGGTCCTAAAATATTGGACCTATAGTAAACGTAACAACAGTTTGTTCAAGATCTGATTGGTTAAGTTCGTTTCTTAACAACCTGAATTGGAATGCAATGGAAAATCCTTGTGTGGAGGATTTTTCGAAATTGTTTTCTTCCTTGTCATCTGTTGTTGCTCACTTAATTACATGAATTTCAAAATCGACATCTGACGGAGGGAAATAGCGGGTAAGTCCAAGAAAAACGAGCAATTTTCTACAAAATCTTGAGTTGAAAAGACATCAATAACAGTTTGGTTTTTTCTCGTCAAATTTAGACTTTACCCACCATACATGTCTAATTTGAGCTCCACATTGATTGAATATGCGTCATTCGGAGAAATACAAGGTGCTAAGTTACAAAATACCCGACAGTCAGTACTTCTGGCGTTCGATAACTTCTTACACCACAGGTTCAATGGATGAATGAATTAACTAATGTTTTTTATTTGTCGCTTCAAACAAAGTGTATTGACAATGGTCAATTATAAATAGGCACCTATGTAACTCAATTGGCAACAAATAATAACACAAATAGACAGAAACACGGGTGAAAAAAAAGTGAAAAAAAGGGAAAATTCCAAAGCACAGGCGGAAGATACCAAGCCGGCCCGGACCCACCCACCTTGGCGGCTCCCGGATCGTATACCCATACCAGGTTTGAAGGAACTATTGGTACGTTCTTAACTATATTGCGTATCCTAATAAGGAATAGGTACTAGCTTTAGTTTAAATTTGGTTCGAAAATTTGGAAGGAGGTTCGTACAAATAAATCACAAGTTCTACCGTGAAGTCTCCACACACAAGCGAGTGATTTATAATGTACTAGAGTTGTGAAAGGAATAGCAGGTGTTAAGGGGGTCTCAGTCGGTAGCTTCGTTTTTAGTATTTAGCGAAATTGAAGGCGCAAAAATGTAAAAAGTTTTACCTAAATTTGACATTTTAAAGGATTTTAGACATTTATTAGTGCACAGCCCTAGGAAATTGAAAAACTGAAATATTGCCGCTGGAATCATCAAAATCGAACAATAATTGCCAAAGAAAAATGGGAAAAACTACTGAATAAACGGGTTTTCCCATGTTTTCCCCATATTTCTCTATGAATTGTCGTTCGATCTTGATGATTCCAGCGGCAATCTTTCAGTTTTTCAATTATCTAGGCCCATCCACTAATGAATCTCCAAAATCCTCTTTCTCCGTTTTTGCGCCCTCGATTTCGTAAAATACTAACCCGGAACGAGAAACGAACGGCGACCGTCTGAGACCTTCTTAACAGGGAGAATTTCCCTGCACAAGCAAGCTATTCAGGTTGAGGTACTACTCAATAGGAACCTACAACTGTCCAAGATAAATTTGGCGAGTTTTTAAGTTTGATAGATTTAAAAACACGAAGTTGAGATAGATTAGTCTGGCTCAGAGCTTCCATCTACTGACCAAGATGGCTTGAGCCGTCGGCTATTAAAGAGGGGTCCCTCCACTTGATCCTCCTTCCATTTTCGGGGTCGAGAAAGGTCAAGTCGAGGGTTGTTATCTATTGGGAAAAAAATCCCGTGTTTGGTGTGCCACCCTGAGCCAGAGGCTTTATTTATTCATTGAAATAATTTCAATGAATTATTATAACGTAAAGTAGATTACCTACACCAGGCAACGGCCTAGACTCCATTGTGCCAACGTCACACTAGGAAATCACCAAGGGGACCGCCACTAAAAACAACAGCTCTCTGTCACTTTACGAAGAACATACACGGCGCTAGACCGTACAAGAGACGCCTAATGATGACAGTCGTGCAGTCAATTCTCTTGTATGGAGCGGAGGTATGGGCAGACGCATTGAGTGTGGCATATCTCCGAAAGAGAGCTGAGCAGCGTGGAGGAGCCTTACGAATCGCTTGTCCTTACCGAACAGTATCAGTATCTTTGTCCTCACGAGTGTCATACCCATTCAGCTGATTGCTTCAGAGAGGAAAAGAGTCATTGAGAGAAGGGACGAAGGAAACAGGGCCTGCATAGCCAAGGGAGAAAGGGAGCGCACAATGGCAATCTAGCAAGATATATGGACGGGAGAACATAGAGGAAGGTGGACTGCACGGCTGGTGCCAAACATTCAGACGTGGATGGGAAGGAAGCATGAAGAAGTGAACTTCTTCCTCACGCAGTTCTTTACAAGACATGGACTTATTTTTATGCCTATATGCATAAAATTGGGAAGGTATCTGCCCCAACATGTTTACACTCCCAGAACAAATATGACGATGACGTGCTCCACACCTCCTTCAAATGCACCAAATGGGCGTCTGAAAGAAACCAGCTGATGGTAGACCTGGAGTTAGCTCCCCAGAGTTCAACACCAGAGGCTGTTGTCAGCAGGATGTTGGAAGGTGAAAGGAGCTGGACTGCTGTGGCAGACTACACAGAAAGCATCCGGACAAGGAAGATACTCTTAGAACGAGAAAGAGAGGGGAGGGAGCATCTGGTCCGCCCACTCACCCAGAACTGATTAAACGCCCCAAGACTCAGCTCGAAGTAATGTGTTGAACGGTTCCGGGCTGAGTTCCATCGTGGGGAAAGAGGAAGTGTTTTTTAGTGGTTTTGAATCCCACATAACCGGAAGACGCGGGCCCTTTCAGGTATCTTACGAGATCCAACTACACCTATGGATCTTAAAGACTTTCTCACCTACCTGCAGAAAAAAAAAGAAAAAAGGGGCCAGGACCCAGACTCCGCAGCCGACGCCCACGAACTAATCATACCATTACGTAACTAATCATGACTACAAATTTCAAGAAATCTAAAATATTAAACAACAATGAAATTCTGAACACGCAGATTTCCGCTAACCAAATTTCACTTTCGATTCTCCCAAACTCATTGTTATTTATTTTGTTACATTACTTTCGCTATAAGAACACAATTTATTGTTGTTAACGTATCTTATTAGAGAATCCTCGAGACTCAACAGACAAACCCTATTTTTCACCACGTATAATCTCTACACTTCCCCTTAATTCAGACGTTATAAATAAGTAAGTAGATTACTAATTCTACATTTCTCTCGGATCTCCCGATAAATACTCGTACGTTAACCCTAATTGGACCATGGTATCGCTAGTGTCACCGACCACATCTCTGGAACTTCACAGCTGTCCCAAAGTGACACCGGAGTAACCGCAATTAAATTGAAATTTTAAATCAGCGCATAATTTTTTGAGGGGCTATTGGAAGCCTGAAAATAAAATTATGACAAAAATGTCCAAGAAATCGATGAAAAAATTATCATAATTTTGTGATTTATAATAACACACAAAAAATGGTTTAAAAATAATCAGCTCTATCCATTATTAAATTACAGTTTAAAGAATTATCTTTTAACTTACTTTCATACCTATGTGATAAAATGTCTGTGTAGCAAACGCCATCCACAACAATGATAACACTCCAAAAATCATAATTTTGCTGTCAATCAGCAAAATTGTATCATGTCAAGATGTAACCACCCTCCTGTTTATCAGATAAACATTATCTCTGGTCGGTTGTTTCCAGTACTGTTTTATGTACTGTGTAAACACACTAAACACCTAATCGTGCAGTCTGGGCAACATACTGTGAGAATCTGTTAAAGTGGGGAGTATCCATTCAATTTTTAACCCATCTATAACTGATATCAGAAATACTCCATGCATTTACATCCTATGATGAGTCCATTGTTATACAATGAACTTTCATGGCAACCTGAACAGAGTATCCATCCATATAGTTGAATCAAAACAAGTCATCATCAGAAAGAATAAAAAATCGATTTTGTCTTCCAGGGCAGGGGCCGAGAAAGGGAGGGGATAAACTAAAATAACACTACTGCGCATGTGCGGACGGGGAAAAACTAAAAATAAACAACACGTTGGCATGACGATGCCGGGGTCTAGCAGGGTCTAGCCCCAGATCTGGGAATTCAGGAGTGGAGAATCGATTGTTTGATACAAATCGATTGTTGGATACCTATCGATTCCATCTTACATCTTCTCTCTCGTAGCAGGCCATGGAGACAGTCTTGGGCATGGACCTAGCAGTAGGCATGGAAGCTAGCTCAATGGCCTCGGGTTTTACCATGGACATTTGACATAATAACTGCATGTCAGTGTAGAATTATTTTTTATTTGTAAAAGCTCCATGCTTCCATGGATCATGAGTGAGTTTTGAGCAAAAAACTTTCTGCTAGGGATTTTTTTCTATTTTGTGGAGAACACTTTTTGAAGGGAGTTTTTCCAACTTTGGGGTAAAAAATCTAGGTTACAGTGAGAGAAATTTTGCCGGGGGTAGACCCAAAGTGGCCTTATGGACGACACGCCCCTGGTTAATGCCATCCGATCGACCTAAAACTTTGGGAATCTCATTTTCTAGTCAATTGGCACCTTTTACGGGGGTGCCACAAGTTATTTTCTAAAAAAATTTCCCTATTAGGGTGGTCACAAAAAACCAACTTCCGAAATTCAATCGTGGCAACCCCCTAAAAGGTGCCATTTGACTAGAAAAAGAGATTCCCAAAGTTTTAGGTCGATCGGATAACATTAACCCGTGCCGCATCGAGGTTGGAGTTCAGAAAAACTCACTTTTTTTCATAAAGATATTCTTTTTTTCCTCATAACATAGTAACTATTTGTCCTAGAGACTTGAAATTGGTCTCATTTTATTTAAAATGTTATTTTCTTCAACTTTTACTCACATAATTTTTTCGCTACATGCTATAGATTTTATGTTATTCAGCTTTTCCCATCTCAAAACGTGGTTCATTTTAGCAAATGTGCCTTTTTACGCATACCCCTAAAAACCATACTCCAGTCTATGAAACCGACCTCCAGGCGATTTAATGTATCTTTATCACTCTGTTATATGGAAAATTGATACATTTGAATCTCAAGTCTCCAGGACAAATGGTTACAATGTTATGAGGAAAAAAAGAATATTTTTATGAAAAAAAGTGAGTTTTTCTGAACTTCAACCTCGATGCGGCACGGGTTAATGCTATCCGATCGACCTAAAACTTTGGAAATCTCATTTTCAAGTCAATTGGCACCTTTTAGGGGGTTGCCACAAGTGATTTTCTAAGAAAAAAATGTTCCCAAATGCCTTGTGTATTAGGGTGGTCACAAAAAATCAACTTCCGAGACTCAATCTTGGCAACCCCCTAAAAGGTGACATTTGACTAGAAAATGAGATTCCCAAAGTTTTAGGTCGATCGGATAACATTAACTCGTGCCGCATCGAGGTTGAAGTTCAGAAAACCTCACTTTTTTTCATAAAGATATTCATTTTTTCCTCATAACATAGTAACTATTTGTCCTAGAGACTTAAAATTGGTCTCATTTTATTTAAAATGTTATTTTCTTCAACTTTTACTCACACGATTTTTTCGCTACATGCTATAGATTTTATGTTATTCAGCTTTTCCCATCTCAAAACGTGGTCCGTTTTAGCATATGTGCCTTTTTACGCATACCCCTAAAAACCACACTCCAGTCTATGAAACCGACCTCCAGGCGATTTGAATCTCATGTCTCCAGGACAAATGGTTACTATGTTATGAGGAAAAAAAGAATGTTTTTATGAAAAAAAGTGAGTTTTTCTGAACTTCAACCTCGATGCGGCACGGGTTAATGCTATCCGATCGACCTAAAACTTTGGGAATCTCATTTTCTAGTCAATTGGCACCTTTTAGGGGGTTGCCACAAGTGATTTTCTAATTAGAACAATTTTCCCTATTGCCTTATGTATTAGGGTGGTCACAGAAAATCAACTTCCGAAATTCAATCGTGGCAACCCCCTAAAAGGTGCCATTTGACTAGAAAATGAGATCCCCAAAGTTGTAGGTCGATCGGATAACATTAACCCGTGCCGCATCGAGGTTGAAATTCAGAAAAACTCACTTTTTTCATAAAGATATTCTTTTTTCCCCATAACATAGTAACTATTTGTCCTAGAGACTTGAAGTTGGTCTCATTTTATTTAAAATGTTATTTTCTTCAACTTTTTCTCCCATAACTTTTTCGCTACATGCTATAGATTTTATGTTATTCAGCTTTTCCCATCTCAAAACGTGGTCCATTTTAGCAAATGTGGCTTTTTACGCATACCCCTAAAAACCATACTCCAGTCTATGAAACCGACCTCCAGGCGATTTAATGTATCTTTATCACTCTGTTATATGGAAAATTGATACATTTGAATCTCAAGTCTCCAGGACAAATGGTTACAATGTTATGAGGAAAAAAAGAATATTTTTATGAAAAAAGTGAGTTTTTCTGAACTTCAACCTCGATGCAGCACGGGTTAATGCTGTCCGATCGACCTAAAACTTCGGAAATCTCATTTTGTAGTCAATTGGCACCAGTAGTAAGTGGGCACGTTGAGTACACTTCCACTTGAAGCTCTGATGTTTTTACTTTCGACTTGAGGCTCTGATGCTTTTTATTTTCTGTTAAATCCTGTTAAAAATAATTTTCTGTTAAATCCTGATAAAAATACTTTTCTGTTAAATCCTGTTAAAAATACTTTTCTGTTAAATCCTGTTAAAAATACTTTTCTGTTAATTCCTGTTAAAAATACTTTTCTGTTAATTCCTGTTAAAAATACTTTTCTGTTAATTCCTGATAAAAATACTTTTCTGTTAAATCCTGTTAAAAATACTTTTCTGTTAATTCCTGATAAAAATTTTCAACACAAAACATCACAACACATTTTTTAACACAAAACATCAGAGCCAGTGACTTTTTCGGTTTAGCGACTTGAACTCCTGATAAAACTTTTTTTCAACACAAAACATCAGAGCCAGTGACTTTATCTTTTGGGAGTAAGTTAAAAGAATATTTTTTCCCATTAGAAACTCTAAAAATTACAGTAGGTTTTAATTTTTAATGACAGGTGTCACTAAAAATTGTATATATTAATTATACCATCAGCTCATTTTGTAAAGTCTATACGATGCATTTTATTACCATTTTCAAGTTTCACTTTACCTTTATAGATCAATTTATATTTGTCTTTCACGAGTGTTTCTAAATCCCCCTCTTGGTTAAACCTATTTTTTAAAAAATGATTTGGTAGTAATATGTTGTTAAAGCCACCCTCCAAGTCTACCGCTATAGTTTCGCAAAATTTAGACTTCACCTTTTCCGCTTTAAGGATCACATAAGGTTTGTCACGTTTTAAATCATTAAGCGTACTAAATCCAACATTGATTCTATTCAAAAATTCATCGGCCATCTTTTATTATAAAACCCCCATTCCTTTAACTCTCCCCTCATTTGTATAGTATCCACCCACTTTTTTCTTGCATGGATACTATTTACCCTCCCCTCATTCTTATTTTCAGAAAACCAAGTGAAAATAAAAAAAGATCATAAATTTGACATTTGTATACTACCATTTTTCTATCCTGAAAAAAAATCAGTAGCATAAGAATTTTTAATGAACTGTGTTCATTAAAAATAAAATCTCCTTCCCTCAAGCATTCTAGCAAGATGAAAAATAATCCTCAAAATCCTTCTTCAGTTCGGCTTTATCCTCATTATAAGCCAATTTTCTAAGTTGATGTTCAGTGGCATTTTCAGGAACCTTAATATTTTTTTCATTAAGGTATACCTTTACTTCCTCCTTTGTAAGGAGTGGTGGTTTACCATCGACACCAGATATATATCTTTTGCATATCCATTTACGAAATCTATACTCCTCCAATTCACGTAAAATCTCATCTAGTTCGTTATGGTTTTTTTCAAAAAATTTAAATTTAGGTGTCTTTACAAACAACCAGAAACCTCCATGTTCTTTACATAAATTTAATGCTTCGTCGCTTAAACCCATATCTCTTTATTTATTATAGAAAATATTTTTTTTCCCGGGGACCCACTTTTAGAACCGCAAACGCATTCTACCGATTGCTCGACGAATCTACATGAATCAGTTGCATAACCCATCACCGATATGACTCAAGGACGGGAGGCGTTCGTGAGGATTCAGTTATCTTTTGTGAGCCGCTCTGCACACAACCTAAAAGATTATTTGTGATTAGCTATTGTTGAAGACTTTTATTTGGAACTTCAGAGTTACAAAACGCAGTGAGTGTATAGTGACTTTATTGAGGAAGTGGAAAGTTGTGAAAGTAAGAAAGTTGCAAGAACTTTAAATCATTTTGGGAAGCACGATTGAAATGCATTTGAACCAGAAGGTTGTGTTCTCCCCTCCAAAAGCGGTCCTGCAGGACCGCCTTATCTGTTTATCTGAATGTAATTCTCCCCTCCAAAAGCGGTCCTGTAGGACCGCCTCGGCCTCCAGTTTGAATCACAGATAAAATTTGTCTGAATCAAAAGATGAGTTCCCCTTTTTTTTTATCTGAATGAAAAAAGCGCTCCTCGAGGACTGCGGGATGATGTGACGTGATTCCCCCTCCAAAAGCGGTCCTGCAGGACCGCTTCGATCTACAGAAGCGGACCGCATTCGTTTCTATTATTTTATGAAACTACTCGATGTAAAAATAAAAAATATTTATTATCGTTTATTTTTTTTCCTACTTCTCCATTGTTCCCGGCTTTTATTTCGTATGAAATTTTAGAGCCGCCATTCAGATCTGAATGGCGACTTTAATTTTAGAGTTTTTACCGCAAAATTCAACTTACATTGTGTTTTTTATAGGGAATCCCCTATAAAAAACAAACTTAAAATCTATATTTTATTTCTTTTAACTAACCATCTTGTTAAAATTCATCTCGAATTAAATTCTTCACCGGAATGTAGTTCAGAGTAACTTCTGAAACCATAATTACGTAAGCAACAGTGTTTTCTGATACATTATCTTCAAAATCTACTCGTAAAATTATATTACTTTTTTGTCCAGATATGGTCTGTGGTTGTCTAGTCATATTTATACTGAATATCGGATAGCTCTCTTTGAATAACTGAGGATTATAATATGGATGGGATGAGTCTTGACATACTATTCTTTTGAAATCTGTGTACATGGTGTAAGCTACGCTAAATTTCCCTGAACTCCAATCTAAATTTAAAAGTTCTTTAGGATAATGATTTCCTGCTAATTCAAAACTAATATTTTTAACCTTCAAATTATCAAATTTGGAATTATCTTTCTTTTGATCATTTTTTCTGGCTGTTTGGAAGACAACAAATCCCCAGATCGGATTCTGTACATTTCTATAACTATCTTTAATATTGAAATTCAAGGATTTCCTTTTCTCAGTGACATGGTGTTCAATACATTGCAATTTTTTAAAGATAAACAAATAAGGAACGGCACTAAGTTCATCAATTAATTTAACTTTTGCTGAACTTTCATATTGGATTATTGGGACTAGCAGGTAGAAAGTTTGTATTACCACTTTTCCCTCTACAGCTTCAGTAGAAGTTGGAGTGGAAGGATTCTTGTAACGAAAGAGTACATTATCGTCAGAATTTCTGATGAATGTGATTTCAAATCCTCCCTTATAAATTGGAGCGATATCACTGAAGAATCCAAGACCTAAATCAGCCAAGTTACCATCCGCGCAGAAATCTCCACCACCTATCATTTTACTATTGAAACCAGAATTTATTAATTTACCAGCAGAGTCTGCTGGTGCTGAGAAAGAAGATATACCCACCACCGTACTAGCAATACCTGGTTCTTCAATTTCATCAATAATCGTATTGTGTTTTTTTATTTCAATTTTGGAAAAAAGATGTGCTACAAAATTGTCTATCATCTTTACTGTATCATTGGTTCCATATGTTTTTGTGGCATCTTTAGGAATGTATTTTCCATCAATGTAATATTTAATATTGCTGCTCAAAAAATCATCATCTAGAGGCAATTTGAAAACCGTTCTTTTGTTCTCAGAGTTCAATTCCAAAGTAGATTCGGGAGTAAAGTTTTGATACTCAATACTTGTGATTTCAGAATCGTATTTCGAGTAGATTGATTTAATTTCATTCATACCTATTTATTATAGGAAAAAAAGTTTTTTTTTTATAGAATCGAAATTCTATATAAATATCAAGATAGTGGAATAATTTTTATAGGGAATCCCTATAAGAAAAACCTAAAACCTATTTTTATCTAGAATACTTTTCCAATTTCCCTGTTCCTGTATATTACGATTAATTCCAGTTTCCTTTATAATATAGATGAAAACTAGGGATATTAAAAATATTATAATTACGAATATCTTATCGATACACGATGAAAGATTCAAACAGAACATATTTATTATAAAAAAATTTAAAATTTCGTGAGTTGTAAATCCTCGGGAAAAAAGTTTTTTTATAGAATCGAAATTCTATAAAAATATCAAGACTATAAAATTTAATAAAAGAAATTAAGATTTTTCTTCAATGTTCTCATACTATTTTCAAAATCGTGTCCTTCTGATAGCTTTTTCAAAATTAATAAACATAAATGTCCACAGATAGGAGGATCATATTGGTTTTGGATTTGTTCCTCGTTATAAGATAAATTTCCCGAACCTAAATATTGAACAAGTTCTCTTGGTGGTGGTGCATTACCATACGAATCAAAATAATACTTTTCTTTTTCGGATTTTTTAAAATAACAAGTCCAGTGACTGCCATTTTGATTGGAATTTTCTAAATTAATAATTCCGCATTCAACGGACTTAGACCGATCAGGAAGTTCATCCTTCATGAAAACTCCTTTGAAATTTTTAATTTTCATTTCTTTCGATAATCTTTCAATATCAAAATTGGTAAGAGGCTGGAAGCTATTTAGTTTTTTGATTTGGTAGGTTTTTTTTTTGATTTGGTAGGTTTCTTTTTAGGTGTTGAAATAGATTTTTTCTTTTTCAATCCAGAGCCGATACTTAGGCTTTTTGCATGTTGTGCTAATCTCTCCATTTCCAAGTTATGGCGTTTGATTTCTGCTTCTTCAGCAGATTTATGCTTAGAATCAATAACGCTAGAAGCTACTGCAGCTCCACCACCCAATAATGCCCCAAGAGCACCCATTCCTGCAAAAACTAAGGGTAAAAAGCCGCCTGAATGATTTATTTGCAACTGATCATAATTCATTTCCAATTCCAACCCTTTTTTGTTTTTGATACATTTATCTATCTTTTTTTTCTGAGTTTCATTTAACAGGATTTTATGATTTCCTTTTCCACTAATATCTGCAAAAGCCAGTCGTACTTTTACTGGAACACGTTTTTTATAAGCAGATCTTATTTTTTTCATTTGTATTTCTGACAAATTTATTTGATGTGTAATCATTTTATTATAGGGAAAAAAGTTTTTTTTATAGAATCGAAATTCTATAAAAAAACAATCATAATACCTTAATTTAGTATACACCCATCCCAAAGAACCGTTTGGTTTTCATACCAGTTTTTACAGCAAAAGCTCCCAATTTTTCACCGATATTTGTTGAACTTTTCATAATTTTATCAGCTTCTATTTCTAGTTGTTTATCAGCAAGATGCCTATCACTTGTTTTTTCATGATCCCTATAAAAAATGTCGTGTTGTTTACAAGCTTTATCAAGACTATTTATACCTTCATCACCTCTATTTAATCTCTTATCCAATTTAGTAAATGGTCCACAATATTGATAACCACCTGGGAGATGCATTTCTGGAATAACAGGCCCAAGTTTATTAAGAATAGTATTGAAAATACCAGAACCGTTTTTTATCATATTTTTGGGTAAATTATTAATAATTTTAATCAAGTATTCAGTTCCCTTGGGATTATCAATATCTTTCTCCAGTTGATCTTTAATGAAATTTATAATTCCCAATTTTTCATTGTGAAAATTATTATTTCCTGCCTGCTCTTGCGAATACAAATAGTATAGTCTTTGTTGAAGTTGATTCAAATTATCTATATATTTAAATTCTACAGGATTTTCAGTATATTTAATCAACCCAGTACCAGTCTTTTTCTTTTTACTATACTCCCAGATAGGTTTTATGATTTCTTTCCATTTTTTACTAACACTTGATTTTGGCTGTTTAGATTCGGGATTATTATTTTGAAACATGCTATTTGTTTGAATGAGGATTTTTGCATAAGCGTTAAAGTCTTCATTAGTGTATTCATCTTTGGATGGAATATCAGAAGCTATGGGTTTTGTTAAGAGCTTCCATAAGCCTTCAGTACCGGAATATTTCATTTTTTCTATTTCAATATCATTTCCATTTACCCGTATCTGCTTATTTCCAATAAAGATATGATTTTTTAAAGGGTATATTCCAAATTGTCTATCAGGATGAAGAATATATAATTCTGCAATTGGTCCAATACCTAAAGGCCCTACAGAAGAGCTTGGTAATTCAACACTTTTTTGTAATATTAATTCCATTTCATCATCACCTGAAAAGCTTTGATTTAATGTATCTTCAGTATCATTACCTTGAACCTCGCCATCAACATCTTCATGAAAAGAAACTTTTTTAGGTGAGCTGATAGCCAAGGGATTAAATGCTTTTATTGCAGGAATGAGATCTAATTTTCTACCAAGATCTTCATCAGTTTGTTTCACTGCTTCTTCTACCTTATCTAATCGTGAAGTTATAGGTTCATAAGCCTTTTCTTTTGTTTCCTTATCAGATGCTTGGTTAACCCTTTCTTGTTTTGCTAATTTTTGTAAATGTTTTGTAAGTTTGATCGATTCATCAGCTTCAGCTACACTAATGGGTTTACGTTTTGGTTTTGTGAAAAATATTTGTTCATCTTTTTCAGGAGGTTTATCAATCTTTTTGATTTCTCTAAGTTTGGCTTCTTTTTCCTTCATAATTTCATGTTGCGCTTCTTTGTATTTCTGTCTAAGCGCTTGTACTAAAGTAATTTTTGTTGTCATGTTTTTATTATAGGAAAAATTTTTTTTTTAAATCGGTCAAACGCTCAATCGGTCAAACGCTCAATCGCTTAAACGCTTTAGGAACGTTATTTTTGCGTTTTTTGAAGCGTTTCCCAAAGTTATCCATGTAGCGTTTCATCAAATTTCTTTTGGTAACGCCCGTTACTGTGTTTCTTTGTTAGGTCAATCGTTAGAAAACCAAAGTCCTCATCCCAACAAGAATAGCATAATTCTTTGAATCGATCATAAGTGAAATCAGTTCCCACATATTCATCATAAATATCTCGCATGTATCTTGGTCCTTGTCTAAATACACATAAAAAATTAATATTGTTTCTAATGAGTTGTTTATCAACTTTTGACCATGATTGTGTCAAGTAAACGCACGAGATTTTCTTATGACGTCCTCTCACAAAATAATCTTTGATTTCTCTCTGATGTTGAATGTTTACACAATCATCAAAAATAATAAGACTTTTTTCTTCACATGCGTCCAGGGTTATAAGTTCGTCACAATTACTGAAAAACTGCGCTATTTCCACACCGTCTTTTACAGAAATTTTTTCATAATTGTTTCTCAAAATCTCATATGCATTCTGATCCAGAGATTTTGAAAAAATATATAGATGATTAAAGGGGATTCCCCATGGTTTTGTGATGAGATTATAAAGAAGTGTTGTTTTCCCACAACCAGAAGTTCCTACTATTAATGCTCTTAAAGGTAATGGTAAAATTCCTTTTCTAGCCTTATTTTTATCAAACGGAATTGGTTCAATCTCGTATTTACTCATATTTATTATACGAAAAACTTTTTTCCCTATAATAAAACAATGACTCTAATAAAGATTTCTGATAAACACCAATATCTAAAAATAACTTTTGCTCAAAAAATTGTTCTAAATCCCGATAAAAATTATAAACTTGGAATAGTAAAGTTATTATTTACTTCACCTTCTCTTTCATTTCAAGTAAAAGATGTATTGATATCATTAAAAATGTTTATTATAGATGGTTGGTATCATAACGAGTATGCGTTAGAAGGCACATTTACTGTTGAGACATTTAGAAGAGAATTATATTTAAAAATAAAAAGTTATATAACTGAACTCATGAAGAAATTTGAGGAGAATAAAACACTTTATAAATCACAAATTGACACATTAAGAAAAATAAAACCTGAAAGTTTGGTTTTTAAAGTAGACTACACTACAAATCGTAATAGATTTTTTCTTAAATCTCCCGTTGTAATTGGATTTGTTCATTTGGGAAATTTCTGTGAACTATTTGATTTTAAACAATGTAAAACACCTGGGGATTATTTTGATGTTAATAAGGACTACTATTCTGAAGACAACCCAAAGTTAATCAAACCTATTTCGTTAATTGAATGGCATTGTAATATTATTGCTTATAGTTTTGCTAATCATGATGAGCATTCCCATCTTCATAGCGTACATGAATTACTGCATGTATCTTTGATAGAGAAACAGATTCTCCCCAATACTATTTATATGGAAACAAATAAAAAGATTCTTTACAGCCCTATACGAAAAGGAATGACAGATATTAAAGAGATTAAACTATCATGTAGAAATGAAAATGGAGATGAGCTGCAATTTGAAAATGTTACAGTTTATTTGCATTTGATTGAAGAGTGAGGAGCTTCTTTTTTATGAGATATTTCTCATAAAAAACTTTTTTTCCTATAATAAAATGGATAATGATTTAACTGAACCTATTTACTGTCACAAGTGTAAAAAGAAAACTAATAATGTTGATGCTGAAAGAGTGCAAACTATCAACGGGAGATGGAGAGTGGCTGCAAAATGTACAAAATGTAAAACTAATAAGAGTAAGTTTATCACTTCCCCCGAGAGAGAAAATTCTGAAGAACCAACTGTAGTAGAAGATCTGAATGTTGATGAAAAATTATCTCTCGCTAAAGAATTACATAAGCCAATAAGAAATAAATTTCAAAAAAGGACAATATTTACTAAAGGTATTGATGATTTGTGGGCTGCTGATTTGATAATCATGAAAAATTATGAAAAAGAGAATGATGGATACGGTTATATGCTTAATGTTATCGATACATTTTCAAAATTTGCATGGACCTTACCCTTGAAGAAAAAGGATGGAAAAAGCGTAACAAAAGCTTTTGAGAAAATCATAGAAAAGGCCAAATCACAAAATCATAATGCTCCGAATTTACTACATACCGATAAAGGATTGGAATTCGAAAATAAAACGTTTAAAGAATTTCTGAAAAGTCACCAAATAAAAATGTATCATACACAGAATGAAGAAAAATCGGCAATCATAGAAAGATTTAATCGTACATTGAATGGAAAAATGAAAATTCTTTTCGAAGTTGAGAATAATAAAAAATGGATCGATTTTCTACAGGATTTGATTCATGAATACAATTTTAAAGATTTCCATAGATCGATTGGGATGATACCTGTACAAGTTAATAAAAACAACGAAGATGAAGTGTTAGTTAGATTGTTTAGGAACCAAAAAGCCTCACAAAAAGTAAAGTTTTCTCTTGGAGATCGAGTTCGAATAACAAGATTTAAGAAAACATTTGGGAATAAATATGATGCTAAATGGACTAAGGAAATTTTTGTGGTTTCTGGAATTCTACCAACAAATCCGATTACTTACAAAATAAAAGATTTAAGCGACGAAGAGATTGAAGGATCTTTCTATGCTCAAGAACTACAAAAAACAGAATTCTAGAATTATGAATAAAATGATTTATATAAAAGATTTCTTTTATATAAATAAAATGTTATGTGATAATATACTCGACTTGTATTCTTGTTTAACGTTAAAGAGGGTGGCCAATTTGACCACCCACTTTAAGAGTTTTGAAAGCTCTTGTTTAAACGTTCTCGACTTGTATTCGACTTTAACGTTAAAGTGGGGTGACCAATTTGGCCCCCACTTTAAGAGTTTTCAAAACTCTTGTTTAAATGTTCTCGACTTGTATTCGACTTTACCGTTAAAGGGGGTGACCAATTTGGTCACCCCACTTTAAGAGTTTTCAAAGCTCTTGTTTAAATGTTCTCGACTTGTATTCGACTTTAACGTTAAAGGTGGGGCCGATTCGTCCCCCACCTTTAAGAGTTTTGAAAGCTCTTGTTTAAATGTTCTCGACTTGTATTCGACTTTAAGACCCCCGTCGATTCGACGGGGGTCACTTATTTACTGTTAAAAATCAAATTGACTTGTATTCGGCTTTAACGTTAAAGGTGGAGGCAATTCGCCTCCACCTTTAGTAATTGGTTTTAAAAATTAAATTGACTTTTATTTACCTTTCATCGTACCCGTCTGCCAGACGGGTACGAGGTATTTACTGTTAAAATATACTGATTCTGTATGTCTTTAAATAAATTACTAGAAAAGCCGCGGCTCATATGTGAGCCGCGGCTTTTAAATGAGGGGTTAGTTAAAAGAAAGCAAATAATAAAAAAAAATGAACGATACGAAAAATTATATATCCTATAATAAAATGGATACTATTAAAAAACGATATGCAGATAAAATCTGTGAAAAATGTGATCAAAAAATCACATATAAAAACTGGGCTCGTCATTTAAAAACACCATTCCATCTAAAAAACGACCCTAACCAAACTCTTAAGCCTCAACAAAGAACCGCTGAGAAAGGATTCAGAGTTAAAGATTTGAGAAATGAAGCGAAAGATTACAATTTAAAAGGTGCTTATAAAATGAAGAAAAATAATCTTATTACAGCTTTAAATGATATTAAAAATGTATACTTTAAGAAAAGTGATCTAGAAAAACTAACTGTTAAAAAACTACGCGAAATAGCTAAAGAAAAACATATTAAAATTAAAAAATCGAATAAAAAAAGCAATATCATCGAACATCTAATGCACCCACAAGGGCATGCATTTAAAGTAAAAACAGGAAAAATGTTCAATTTCGAAGATGACTTGATTAGTGAAAACAAAGAAAAACGAAAATCTCCTTTTACTATTATAGAAACTAAATCTCGATTCATTAAAAAATTTAAAACTACAGAAATCGATTATTGTATAAAATTATCTAATATCATACAAGTCGAAAAAGCTGTATTTGCTATGTTAAATTTGGCTAAAGAAAAATCTAATTTCCAAACCGGGGATAAAATTATGATCGTTGCCCAAAACCCTCATTTTCACCATGATATATCGAAAGATTTAAGTAGTAAATCAAATGTTTTATCTCGTATACAAGCTAAAGAATTTATCCAACACGTAAGCAACATTATTAGTTCCAACGAAAACGTTGAAATAACAAATACTACGTTTCACATTAAAATCATTAATTTACCGAGAGGAGCAAAAGGCGTCAAAATATTGAACTTAGCCAAAAATAAACATACGAAACAATGTATTACTCAAATAAAAAATTCCGATAATCTGTGTTGTCCAAGAGCCATAATTACCGCGTTAACTTATCATACTAATAAAATTTTCGGTAGAGAACTTACAAAAAACGAACAAGTTTATATTCGGAAGGGAAGGGCACTCCAAACGACACTTGCAAAAAAGCTGTGTGAAAAAATGGGTTCATACACCGAGGAAGGTTTCACATTGCAAGATATCAAAGTTGTTGAAGAATTATTAGACATTCAAGTTAAAGTTATCTGTGTCGAAAATTTCAATACCATTATTTACGAAGGAGAAAAGAAAGATACTATAATTTATCTTTATAAAGACGGAAATCATTTTGACGTGATTAATAGTGTAGCAGCTTTTTATGCCTCCTCATATTACTGTAAAAATTGTGATACTCCCTATAATAATAAAGAGAAACATGAATGTAAAAAGAATAAAAATGTCTGTACACTCTGTAAACAAATACAACACGATGAAAAAGATAAAAATAAAATATTCTGTAACGATTGTAACCGTTATTGTTATAATGATAATTGCGTTAAAAATCATAAAGAAGTTTGTAAAATAGTCTATAAATGTTTAAACTGTGGGAAAATTTGCAAAAGAACCGACGAACATAGATGTGGTTCTGGAAAATGTCGAAACTGTCAAGAAATATTCGACGATATAGGCGGTCATGAATGTTTCATGCTCCCAAACAGACAGAAAGGTGGGTACTGTACTAAGCCTTGCGTTTGTAATAAACAATCCAGTAAGAAACTCGAAAGTTGTAATTTCACTGAAAAATACATATTTTTCGATTACGAGGCCATGCAAGAAACAGGAACTCATGAGGCAAATCTTGTTATAGCTCACTACCTTGATGGTACTAAATTCGTTTTCAAAACTAATGAGGAATTTTGCGAGTGGTTAATTTCAGATAAACACAAAGGGTACACCGCAATTGCTCATTACGCCAAAGGATACGATTCCCATTTCATTTTGAAATATTGCGTAGAAAATACTCTGAAACCTTACACAATTTATAATGGAAGCAAATTAATGTTGTTGGATATTCGCAGAATGATAAAAGTAATTGATAGTTCTAACTTCGTTGCATCTCCGTTATCTGCTTTTCCAAAAACGTTCGGATTAACAGAACTAAAAAAAGGATATTTTCCCCATTATTTCAATACTCGAGATAATCAAAATTACGTTGGGCCAATTCCTGATACTAAATTTTATGGGGCTGATTCAATGAAACCCGAAGTAAGAAAAGCATTTTTGAAATGGCACGCTGAAAAAGTAAAGGGAAAATTATATATTCGACTTTCAGAAAGAAATATTAGAATATTGTGAATCAGATGTCGATATTTTGCGAAGGGGCTGTATTGAATTTAGGAAGCAATTTTTAGACATAGCTAATATCGATCCTTTCCAATATTTAACTATAGCGAGTGTTTGCATGGCCATTTTTCGGTCAATGCATCTCAAAGAAAATACTATCGCTGTGAATAAAGAGGACAGAAAGGAAATGTTTAGCAAAGGATCTATCACTTGGCTTAGTAATTTTAAAAATGTACAACATGCTTTAAACGGAGGAGAAGTTACAATTTGCGGAGCAAAGGTTGATGGTTACGATAAAACAACAAATACCGTGTACCAGTATCATGGTTGTTTTTGGCATGGATGTAAAAAATGTTTCCACGAAGATACTGTTAATAATGTAAACAATGAAACTATGGGCGATTTGTTAGAAAAAACTAATCAAAGGAGTAATCAAATAAAAAATGCCGGTTTTAAATTGATAGAAAAGTGGGAATGTATTTGGTTAAAATCGAAAGCTTATAAATCATCATTAAATAAAAATATAAGCGTTATTGAACCATTAAATCCTAGAGATGCGTTCTATGGTGGTAGAACGAATGCTAGTAAATTGAAAGTCGTAAATAAAAAATTAAGATATATCGATGTTTGTAGTTTGTATCTAACAGTTCAATATTTCGATTATTATCCCTTAGGTCATCCAACAAAAATTTATAAACCTGAGAAATATGATGAAAATTGGTACGGATTAATCAAATGTAAAATATTACCTCCTAAAAAATTATATCACCCAGTTCTACCGATCAAAAGAGATAAACTTCTATTTATTTTATGCGAAAAATGTTTTGTAGATAAATGTAATACTTGTTCACACGATGAAAATGAAAGAGCTCTGGTTGATACTTGGACTACAGATGAAGTAAATAAAGCTATTGAAAAAGGTTATAAGATTCAAGAAATTTACGAAGTATGGCATTTCAAAGAAAAAAGTAATGAATTGTTCAAAGAATATGTAAAAAAATTTATGAAAATAAAACTAGAGACTAGTCCGTGGGAAAGCGACTTTGAAACTATTGAAGAATATATAAAAAGCGTTAAAGAAAGTCTCGATATAGATTTAGAAAAAGAGAGTATTAAACCAAATCCTGGACGGAGAGCAGTAGCAAAGATTTGCTTGAATTCTTTGTGGGGAAAGTTTGGGCAAAGATTGAATATGGTGCAATCTGAATATGTTGTTGATATAACAAGATGGTACGATATACTTTTAGATGACAGACTAGAAATTGGCTCATGCCTTTTTCTGAATGACAATATCGTACAAATATCTTATAAATTTTTGAATCAATACATCGAAGATAGTTTTTCAACAAATGTTTTCGTTGCAGCTTTTACTACATCAAATGCAAGATTGAGACTATATGATATGCTTGATAAATTGGGAGATAATGTTGCGTATTATGATACTGATAGTATTGTTTACATTGATGATGGAAAAACTCTTGTAAAAACAGGTTGTATGTTAGGTGAGTGGACTGATGAATTGGGAAAAAATAATCACATTGTAGAATGGATTAGTACTGGACCAAAGAGTTACGCTTATATAACCAATCAAGGGAAAGAAACTATTAAAATTAAAGGATTTACTTTAAATTACCAAAACGGAAAATCATTAAATAGAGAAACTATGAACAAAGTTTTAACGAAAGAAATAAACAACGTTAAGCTTAAATATAACATGATTACGCGAAATGTAAAAGATAAAACATTAGTAAACAAAGAAGTGGAAAAAGAGTTTAAATTTCTGTATGATAAACGAAATATAATTGAAAACAAAGAAACCGATATTATTGATACCTTGCCTTGGGGGTATTGAACGTAAACATTTTATAATTAATATATACAATTTTTAGTGACACCTGTCATTAAAAATTAAAAAACCTACTGTAATTTTTTAGAGTTTCTAATGGGAAAAAATATTCTTTTAACTTACTCCCAAAAGAAAAAGTCACTGGCTCTGATGTTTTGTGTTAAAAAAAAGTTTTATCAGGAGTTCAAGTCGCTAAACCGAAAAAGTCACTGGTTCTGATGTTTTGTGTTTAAAAATGTGTTGTGATGTTTTGTGTTGAAAATTTTTATCAGGAATTAACAGAAAAGTATTTTTAACAGGATTTAACAGAAAAGTATTTTTATCAGGAATTAACAGAAAAGTATTTTTAACAGGAATTAACAGAAAAGTATTTTTAACAGGAATTAACAGAAAAGTATTTTTAACAGGATTTAACAGAAAAGTATTTTTAACAGGATTTAACAGAAAAGTATTTTTATCAGGATTTAACAGAAAAGTATTTTTAACAGGATTTAACAGAAAATAAAAAGCATCAGAGCCTCAAGTCGAAAGTAAAAACATCAGAGCTTCAAGTGGAAGTGTACTCAACGTGCCCACTTACTACTGGCACCTATTAGGGGGTTGCCACAAGTGATTTTCTAATTAGAACAATTTTCCCTATTGCCTTATGTATTAGGGTGGTCACAGAAAATCAACTTCCGAAATTCAATCGTGGCAACCCCATATAAGGTGCCATTTGACTTGAAAATGAGATTCCCAAAGTTTTAGGTCGATCGGATAACATTAACTCGTGCCGCATCGAGGTTGAAGTTCAGAAAACCTCACTTTTTTTCATAAAGATATTCATTTTTTCCTCATAACATAGTAACTATTTGTCCTAGAGACTTAAAATTGGTCTCAATTTATTTAAAATGTTATTTTCTTCAACTTTTACTCACACAATTTTTTCGCTACATGCCATAGATTTTATGTTATTCAGCTTTTCCCATCTCAAAACGTGGTCCGTTTTAGCATATGTGCCTTTTTACGCATAGGGTAGGGTGGGGTAAGTCCCCGCACTTTCGAATGTTTTCCATTTATAAACACCTACTAGGTCAATATCCCTCAACCAACTCATTGGGATAATAGTTTGGGACCTTGGCTATAATGCCTGACAATTTTCATCACTATGTCATCAGTATTATGGAAGAACTGAACGTTTTTTAAAAATTTGTGTCTGCGGGGCTTTGCCCCACAGGAAGGGGTAAGTCCCCGCAGTCATGGGGCAAATCCCCGCAGTGCGGGGGTTTGCCCCATTCTGGGGAAAGGCATTAATTTCAGATAGAAAGCCAATATATTTATTCAAATATGCTCATCTATTCAGTCAAAACATCACACTTTTTACAAGATAAAAACTTTTTTGAAGTTCACATGCCTTAATAACAGTAAGCAACTCATTTTTTTAAACAATTAACAAAGGGACACAGTCAAATAGTTTATAGCATTTGCTGGTAATAAATTTCCCACACATCTTCAATGCACAATGAAAAGTCAATTGTAGAATATTCGAAAAATCACAAAACATTGAATTAAATGCAACACAACTAAAATTTGAGACAAGAGAAAAGTTAAATGATCGTCCAGGAAAATACATTTTTCTGATTTTTTTTTCCTAAAATTAACACATTGTTTGTTTAGTAACAAAGTAAGCAGGTATCGCGTTTAAAAAAAGTACAACAAACTGCAGGATTCCAATAACTCCCAAAATGCTGGTTAGATACTTGTACCTTTAGTTTCTGGAATTATAAAGTGAAAGAAGATAGTGGGGAACAGAATAAAAACAAGTTACATACAAATAGGTAGTGGTACCTGACATATAAGTCAATTCTGTGCATGGTTAACTGCATGAAGGTACCTAAATTTATCATCGCCGTCTTCCAAATAAAAACGAAGGGGCAAGTCCCCGCACAAATTTTTTGCGGGATCTTGCCCCACAAAGAGTGCGGGGCTTTGCCCCAATTTGCCATTTTGACTAAAATCGACCTCAGACAAGTAAAAATATGGTTACCAAGAGCGTTGTCACGGGGTTTTGACGGGAAGAAGCACCTTTTTCTGACGCAACACAACAGACACGAATATCAACGATTACGGAAACATATCATTGAAGTAAATAATCATAAATATTACATCAGAGCGGAGGAAAACAAAGTTACCTCATTTTGTCTGTCACCACGCTGATCCGCACTACAGGAAATTCCACACAGAACTCGCGACATGGCAATTAGCTTACCATCCAACGGACATGGTCATAACTTGCACAGTAACACAGAAAACCCTTGTGCGGGGACTTCCCCCGTGCGGGACCTTACCCCACCTTACCCTACCCCTAAAAACCACACTCCAGTCTATGAAACCGACCTCCAGGCGATTTGAATCTCATGTCTCCAGGACAAATGGTTACTATGTTATGAGGAAAAAAAGAATGTTTTTATGAAAAAAAGTGAGTTTTTCTGAACTTCAACCTCGATGCGGCACGGGTTAATGCTATCCGATCGACCTAAAACTTTGGGAATCTCATTTTCTAGTCAATTGGCACCTTTTAGGGGGTTGCCACAAGTGATTTTCTAATTAGAACAATTTTCCCTATTGCCTTATGTATTAGGGTGGTCACAGAAAATCAACTTCCGAAATTCAATCAGGGCAACCCCCTAAAAGGTGCCATTTGACTAGAAAATGAGATTCCCAAAGTTGTAGGTCGATCGGATAACATTAACCCGTGCCGCATCGAGGTTGAAATTCAGAAAAACTCACTTTTTTCATAAAGATATTCTTTTTTTCCCCATAACATAGTAACTATTTGTCCTAGAGACTTGAAGTTGGTCTCATTTTATTTAAAATGTTATTTTCTTCAACTTTCTCTCAAATAACTTTTTCGCTACATGCTATAGATTTTATGTTATTCAGCTTTTCCCATCTCAAAACGTGGTCCGTTTTAGCAAATGTGCCTTTATACGCATACTCCTAAAAACCACACTCCAGTCTATGAAACCGACCTCCAGGCGATTTGAATCTCATGTCTCCAGGACAAATGGTTACTATGTTATGAGGAAAAAAAGAATGTTTTTATGAAAAAAAGTGAGTTTTTCTGAACTTCAACCTCGATGCGGCACGGGTTAATGCTGTCCGATCGACCTAAAACTTCGGAAATCTCATTTTGTAGTCAATTGGCACCTATTAGGGGGTTGCCACAAGTGATTTTCCAATTAGAACAATTTTCCCTATTGCCTTATGTATTAGGGTGGTCACAGAAAATCAACTTCCGAAATTCAATCTTGGCAACCCCCTAAAAGGTGCCATTTGACTAGAAAATGAGATTCCCAAAGTTTTAGGTCGATCGGATAACATTAACTCGTGCCGCATCGAGGTTGAAGTTCAGAAAACCTCACTTTTTTTCATAAAGATATTCATTTTTTCCTCATAACATAGTAACTATTTGTCCTAGAGACTTAAAATTGGTCTCATTTTATTTAAAATGTTATTTTCTTCAACTTTTACTCACACAATTTTTTCGCTACATGCTATAGATTTTATGTTATTCAGCTTTTCCCATCTCAAAACGTGGTCCGTTTTAGCATATGTGCCTTTTTACGCATACCCCTAAAAACCACACTCCAGTCTATGAAACCGACCTCCAGGCGATTTGAATCTCATGTCTCCAGGACAAATGGTTACTATGTTATGAAGAAAAAAAGAATGTTTTTATGAAAAAAAGTGAGTTTTTCTGAACTTCAACCTCGATGCGGCACGGGTTAATGCTATCCGATCGACCTAAAACTTTGGGAATCTCATTTTCTAGTCAATTGGCACCTTTTAGGGGGTTGCCACAAGTGATTTTCTAATTAGAACAATTTTCCCTATTGCCTTATGTATTAGGGTGGTCACAGAAAATCAACTTCCGAAATTCAATCGGGGCAACCCCCTAAAAGGTGCCATTTGACTAGAAAATGAGATTCCCAAAGTTGTAGGTCGATCGGATAACATTAACCCGTGCCGCATCGAGGTTGAAATTCAGAAAAACTCACTTTTTTCATAAAGATATTCTTTTTTTCCCCATAACATAGTAACTATTTGTCCTAGAGACTTGAAGTTGGTCTCATTTTATTTAAAATGTTATTTTCTTCAACTTTTTCTCACATAACTTTTTCGCTACATGCTATAGATTTTATGTTATTCAGCTTTTCCCATCTCAAAACGTGGTCCGTTTTAGCAAATGTGCCTTTATACGCATACTCCTAAAAACCACACTCCAGTCTATGAAACCGACCTCCAGGCGATTTGATGTATCTTTATCACTCTGTTAGATGGAAAAGATACATCTGAATCTCAAGTCTCCAGGACAAATGGTTACAATGTTATGAGGAAAAAAAGAATATTTTTATGAAAAAAAGTGAGTTTTTCTGAACTTCAACCTCGATGCGGCACGGGTTAATGCTGTCCGATCGACCTAAAACTTCGGAAATCTCATTTTGTAGTCAATTGGCACCTATTAGGGGGTTGCCACAAGTGATTTTCTAATTAGAACAATTTTCCCTATTGCCTTATGTATTAGGATGGTCACAGAAAATCAACTTCCGAAATTCAATCGTGGCAACCCCATATAAGGTGCCATTTGACTTGAAAATGAGATTCCCAAAGTTTTAGGTCGATCGGATAACATTAACCCGTGCCGCATCGAGGTTGAAGTTCAGAAAAACTCTTTTTTTTTCATAAAGATATTCTTTTTTTCCTCATAATATAGTGAGTATTTGTCCTAGGGACTTGAAGTTGGTCTCATTTTATTTAAAATGTTATTTTCTTCAACTTTTACCCACTTAATTTTTTCGCTACATGCTATAGATTTTATGTTATTCAGCTTTTCCCATCTTAAAGGCGATTCTTCAGATTTTCCTCCTGGCGATTTGATGTATATTTATCACTCTGTTATATGGAAAATTGATACATTTGAATCTCAAGTCTCCAGTTGTAACAAATGGTTACTATGTTATGAGGAAGAAAAGAATATTTTTATGAAAAAAAGTGAGTTTTTCTGAACTTCAACCTCGATGCGGCACGGGTTAATGCTATCCGATCGACCTAAGACTGTGGGAATCTCATTTTCCAGTCAATTGGCACCTTTTAGGGGGTTGCCTCAAGTGAGTTTCTAAAATTTCCAAAGTTTTAGGTCGATCGGATAACATTAACCCGTGCCGCATCGAGGTTGAAGTTCTGAAAAACTCCATTTTTTTCATAAAGATATTCTTTTTTTCCTCATAACATAGTAAGTATTTGTCCTAGAGACTTGAAATTGGTTTCATTTTATTTAAAATGTTATTTTCTTCAACTTTTACTCGCATAAATTTGAATCTCAAGTCTCCAGGACAAATGGTTACAATGAGGAAAAAAAGAATATTTTAATGAATAAAAGTGAGTTTTTCTGAATTTCAACCTCGATGCGGCACGGGTTAATGCCAGGGGCGTTGGGTGACCTCTGAAAGTGGTGGGGC
>CM019182.2:22414674-22788837 GCA_009739505.2 Apolygus lucorum | reverse complement strand
CTAGCCATCACAAGCCATCACTTCCATACTGTATCACTTCCATACAGGTCACATCAATTCCCGATGCCAGTCATATGGCTTTAGTCCGGAGTGGGCTGCTGAGCTCACAGTTTTTCCAGATTTGTTCAATATTTATTCCATCTTGTCTAGATTAATTTATTAAATGAACTTGTGTTTGTCCAATCATCAGGGCCAAACAACGGCACTGGTGATACTGAATAACCTTGTCCTAGCCATCACAAGCCATCACTTCCATGCTATATTACTTCTGTACAGGTCACGTCAATTCCTGATGCCAGTCATATGGCTTTAGTCCGGAGTAGGCTGCTGAGCTCACAGTTTTTCCAGATTTGTTCAATATTTATTCCATCTTGTCTAGATTAATTTATTAAATGAACTTGTGTTTGTCCAATCATCAGGGCCAAACAACGGCACTGGTGATACTGAATAACCCTGTCCTAGCTATCACCTCCATACTGTATCACTTCTGTACAGGTCACGTCAATTCCTGCCGCCAGTCAGCTCACAGGACACAAACCTGTTTTGGTCCTGCGTCGGCTGTTTAGTCACGTGGTTTTCCAGATTTGTGTAATATTTACTCCATCTTGCCTAGATTAATATATTAAATAAACTTGTGGTTGTCTATTAGGGCCAAATTTCAGCACAGATTTCGACGCAGTGGGTTAGATATTGAATAACCCTGTCTTCCGTTGTGAACAAGGATTCTGTAATGACTGACTGAAAGAACGATGTATCAGTTGTCAAGAAAGTCGGTATTTACGGACCACCTATCCGGTCTGTTCAAGCAATCGGCTAGTTAATACATTATGTTTATTTGTTTTACCAAATGGCTGCACCGATTTTCATTCAGGTGTGCACAAATTGACCAACAAGTTCAGCAGAACCAGAAATATTCCGTAATTTCACTAGTTCTCCTAGTGAACGTCCATCTAATTGAACTTTACGTGACGATTCCAATGATACATTTTTGAGGGTTCAGGATTCTGGGAACCACATTATCTTCCATCCAGATTCTTGATATCTTGATTGATGTCCTCGATCAAATCTTTGATGATTTGGAGCTTCTCTTCCAGATGGGACGAAAATTGACTGGAAGTATTTTCCTCACTGGAAGTTTTTTCCTCGCTGGAAGTGTCTCTGACTAGAATCATGGCACCCTGAGGGCAGGATAAGTCTTTACTAATACCTGCCACAGTAGTCGCCATCTTGACAGGAATCCCTTCTCGACTCCATGTGTAAAGACCGTCGGTTGTTTGGGCAGCATAAATTGACTGATTCGAAATTCCCCAGAAATCAAATACGTTGGAGACTTTACTGCTCAAAACCACTTTTTCCGGTCTCATCACACAGTAAACTTTGCTTTCGACACCTAAATAACCAAAGGTGCTTGAATTTGCTCCACACGCCCACAACTCTCCTGCAGTTGTTAAACAGAACGTACTGAACTTTCCACAAACCACTAACGAACATGAGCTGCCTAGAGTAATTTTTTTATTTTGAGGTCTATTATGGACAGCAACATAATTTGTATAACCTAGCTGGCCGTAATCACCACGACCCCACGTGTGAACTTCCCCTTGCTCAGTGACTACGGCGATATGCGAGTAGCCACATGATACATTGATAATACGGACGACACTCTGGTTTTCTGGGCAAGTCACTTTCTTCTGGTCCCACGTGTAGTAGGATTTTTTCGATATGCAACCCCAAACATGTACGGTTGAGTCTGTCAGAATAGCTGCTATCATAGAATGACCGCAAGAAACACTGGAAAAACGGTAATTCTCATTGTGAATGGCCAACTCAGGCATTTTAATTCCATCATTATACTCAACATCCAGCCCCCACCAATACAGATGGCCGACATCGTCCAATGCAGCACCAACCATCACCCCCAAGCTGATTGTCTGTATTTGTTTTCCGCTCAAACCTTCCACTTTGACTGGACGATCGACTTTGTCGCATCTGTAATACCGCCCTCCCATCGCCAGAATGTTGGCGTTGTATCCATTTTCTCCTATTCCATAAACTTGATCGTCGTAAGTTATGATCATGGCACTCAAAAAGTTATTAGGTCTCTTGAAAACTGCGAACGATTTAATTTTACGCTGTTCCTGAATGGTTAACCTCCTCATCAAAGAGTATTCTGGCAACTGTCCGAGAGTACTGTAAAGTAAGAAGCTCGATAGAAGGGAGACAATTATTCAAACATCGACAAATCATCCTCTTAACCTATAACGCAACACCACCTGAGTGGTGGTGACTTCACCAAGGATATGATAGAAACACAATGTAGTGTTTCTCAAAATTGGAAGAGTTAGCTGATAAATAGAATCACAATTAAAAAGTCTGTTGAGTGGATTTGGCACATAGCTTCCTCGCTTCATAACCCGATTGTAAAGATAATCCACCAATGGCAGTTAGCTGGTTTAATGAACTGGTTCCCATGAGATCACCGAAGTTAAGGCCATTCGGCCCAGGAGATTGGAGAGTTTTTGCATGACACTACCAGGGCCCTAGGAACCTACTCACAAAGCTCATAGCCTGGGGTGGCCTGTGAAGTAGCCACCCATGAAGAGGGGGGTACGATAAGAGGGTTCCTTTGACAGTCCCCCCCACCCCAAGCTCGAGCAACTCCCCCTCTGCCCAAGTCCATTGCTTTCAGGGCCTCCTACTCAACTAAGTAGGATTGTCCTTGCTAGCGCTAGTCTTTTCCTAACGGGCACAATCACTTTTTGGCAGTAAAAACTAGCTCCAACCTCTTTTCCAGCTGGCTTATTCCCTGAGGGCGGTTAGCAATGTGATTGCGAGCTCTAGAATGATATAACTGGGCTCATTGAGCTGTCGTCGCCCGTTGGCAGCAAAAACTCTCTATTATCTGGACTGCTCGAGGTAGGTATCTCAGATCTTGATAATTTTTCGGGTTGGTGAACCCCTCTCCACTTAAGCGGGTGAGGCAAAAAGCAGCCATGAGTGAAATCATAAGAACCAATTCTGATCTTCCCTTTGGAAGACAGCTGATGATGTCCGCGACTCCAAAAATGGCAGTTGGACGAAAATTCAACCTGAAAAGATTGATTACTTACTATATAATATGTAGATCACCTGATGCATTGGTGGGTAATCTCAATACTTCCATCTTGAACTAGCTATCACTACCCATCAAATTTGACGATCACATGAAGATGACATTTATAGGGGACCATATAGACTAGATCACCTTATAAGCCTTGAAAATTCCATAAAAATCGGAAGGAAACTAGAAGTTATGTTTAGGCGAATTCACAAGCAACTAGCCAGCGAGTTCACTATTAACTGGTTAGCTCGCCCTGCCTTGGTAGATTAGCTGAGGGGAAAGTTGACGACCAGACCACTATACTCGCTGCTTGCCAGCTAGTGAGCTTGTTGGCTAGTAAACAAGCAGTGTGTCAAGACCTAAAGCTGGATTCACATGGGAGGGAAGAGGGTGAAAACGGAAAGAAATATCACAATCTGATTGGCCAATTTACCCGGTTGAGAATGGTAGCGGCCATCTTGACATAGCCCATTGGTGGAAGGAATTTTTATAATGTCGTCCATCTTCCACCCTTTCTGTGCACAGACAGCAGAGTTCAAATACAGTCAACAGAGTTTACAGATCAGAGAGAGGTTATCATTTCAGAGGCTTCCAGGAGGAAGGTTATCAGTCCGTCCTTTACGTCCATCATGCATGTGAACCTTCCGCCAACTCCAGCTACCCCCTCCACTGGTTTTCTCGCCTTTCCGTTCCGCCCTCTTCCGTCCCATGTAGGGACGGCACGATACTCGAAAGTATCGATACTCTTTTCGTTACGATATTTCTCGGGAAGTATCGATTACCGATATATTTTCGATACCGATATTATTAGATATCAATACTTCAATAATATCGGCACAAAGTAACGATACTACCGATATTTCAAATTAACCCCCAGATGATGTCGCAAACCAAATAAAAACCCGGTTAATTAAGAATTATAGATATTAACATTATAAATATATCAATAAAAGTCAATATTTCAAGAAGTAATAAAAGTCAGTAGTAATTAAAATGTTATAAAAGTCAAAAATTTAATGAAAATGAATGTTCATTCCATTCTATATTTAGTCCAATTCTTATTTGCAAGAAATCTCTAGTCTGCTAGAAGTAATAAAAGTCAATAGTAATTAAAATGTTATAAAAGTCAAAAATTTAATGAAAACGAATGTTCATTCCATTCTATATTTAGTCCAATTCTTATTTGCTTGAAATCTCTGTTCAATGCAATGTTTTTTTTCCTTCCGCTACAAATGGGAAGGATCAAGTAATTAGGTTTGTTACAATACAAATGCTATTTATTATCAATCCATAAAAACAAAAATTTGCCGTAAAGTAAAATGAACGGCTACACTTCAATTTAAAAAAAAAGTCAATCAAAAAAATTGTTGTGAATCGAAAATTAGAACAATGATAACAAGGAACTCGAACTGTTCAAGAAACCCAGCGAACTGAAAAAGGCAAATGTGAGATTAATAGGGAGATAACCTGTGGAAAGTTTTTGAATATCGATGAAGGATATTAAAAGCGATAGAGTATTATTCTGTGGCTGACAAAATATGGTATTTTGGCTCAGTACTTGAAACTGATATTCTTTTACCAGTCAACTTTGGGAAAAATATCGATAATATCGTCAAGAAAGTATCGATACCTCCGATATTTTAGGCAAAAGTATCGATACCCATATATTGGTATGAGTTTTTCATCAAAAGTATCGATACAAAAATCGGTATCGATACCAAAAAAGTATCGATGCTTCGATATATCGGTGGTATCGTGCCGTCCCTAGTCCCATGTGAATCCAGCTAAACTAGTGCCTGTCATTGACACTAGCCAACACTATCTCACTGGCCAACTATCTGTTAGTTACTCGTCCTGTATTTAACCTACCCGAGTAGGTTTCAAAAACCTTAGCTTGCTGACCAAATATAAAATAAGTGGAAATATTCTTACATTATAAACTCATTCTTCACGAGGGCTTCATCGTCTCTGTTGATAAAGGAGGACATTTTGATGGAATCAATCTGCAACATAATTAACAATTGACAGACTTGACTTCACGAGAAACTGAATACATTCAAAAATCACAAAGTTCAAGACGAAAACACAGGATTTTGAACCACGGGCTTGGGACCGTCCACGGTGGAATTACAAATAAAAGGAGGAGAGAAAATACAAATAAACATGATTACGACCACAAAACTGATGATTTTATGAATTAAATATTCATTTTTCCTCTTGAAATCTTGGTCTTCTTCAAAACGGATGACACCCTGTGATTCAGCGTCAAAAAATGACGAAAAAACATGTGCCACACTTCTTAGGGTTCTCCAAAACCTCATTTTTGTACAATGGGGTATTTCGGTGGGTCGGAAATTCAGGTTTTGGACCTCAAATTTGGATTCAGCAACCTTGAAAACCTATATACTACAACTTTAAGCCCAATGATACCATAAAATGTGGTAGAAAAATTAATTAAAGAGATCACACGTTTGAAAAAGGCGGGCCACTATAAATGCACACACACTAGGCAAGGAATAGGCCGCGGACTGCCCCACGCGCGTGTGTGAGTAGTATTTTGTAGTATCCAAGAGGTCCTCCAAGGGTTTCTGTGCATGGATACTTTTTTCAAAGACAGTTGGCTAGCTACGTCACACCGTTCAAATCTTCAACTTTCCTTAGCTTCTCTGATTTTTTAAAAAACATTTTCTCGACGAACAGACCCGATTACCGTTATTCCTGAGCCATACTCTTTTGAAATAAAAAATTTAAAAAAATTGACTGAAATACCCCATTGTGGAGTTGCGCAACTTAGAGCGTACAAAAAGTCAGGTTGCGCGCAATTAAAAAAATCGGTTCGGGTATGAATTTTTCTTGAAATTTGACGTAGAATCCGAATCTAATAAACATGGGGATTCTATTTGAAACAATTAAGTTAGTGTCGGTTGTGTGCAAGTATTTTTCCTGAATTCCTCATTTTTAAAAAAATCATGAAGAGTAGCGTTGGTCCCAATTTTTAACGCTGTATTTTGGGGAAATGAAGGGTGGTGTAACCTTTTCGTGAAACACCCTGTATAAACTATTGTAATTTAACACAAAGTGCATTGACAATCAATAGTTATCTACTGCCCAGCTCTGTGCGATGGGAAGTGCTTTTGGTTTATTATTTTCAATAATGAACCTTTGGAATCGACCAAGAAAAAAATTTTCAACACCCCCTCAAAATTTTATGGTTTACGTTTCAAGGTAGGTAGAATCCAAAAATCGAATAAAAATTTGGCCGTCCGTCCGCCGTACGCGGCACTTTTGCCACTTAGCATAGACCGATTTTGATGAAATTTGGTAAGTAGGCTCCATTTGGGGTCTAGTTGTGCCCCGAAGATTTTGGTTGACGTAGGTCCCTTCTAAGGGTTCAAAAATGAATTTTGAACTTTTGAAAACGCCCTAACTCAAAAAATTTCGATATACAGGTATTGTTTTTCCTTCAATTTAAGATTCTATAGAATTTTTAAAATTTTTTGAGACCACGCGGAGCTCTGTAGGACAAACCGTTCGCTCCCAACGAGAATTTGATGGTTGGACGTACGATAAATGAAGAGCGCCACTTGCAAAGGGGTCTAAGTGCCATTTTGGTTTATTATTTTCAATAATGAACCTTTGGAATCGACCAAGAAAAAGAAATTTTAACACCCCCTCAAAATTTGATGGTTTACGTTTCAAGGTACGTAGAATCCAAAAATCGAATAAAAATTTGGCCGTCCGACCGCCGTACGCGACACTTTTGCCACTTAGCATTGACCGATTTTGATGAAATTTGGTATGTAGGCTCCATTTGGGGTCTAGTTGTGCCCCGAAGCTTTTGGTTGATGTAGGTCACTTCTAAGGGTTCCAAAATCAATTTTGAAATTTTGAAAACGCCCTAACTCAAAAAAGTTTGATATAAAGGTATTGTTTTTCCTTCAATTTAAGATTCTATAGAATTTTTAGAATTTTTTGAGACCACGCGGAGCTCTGTAGGACAAACCGTTCGCTTCCTACGAAAAAAGTGTTTATTTTGAAATATATATATATATATATAAATCAAAACACGAGTGTGAATCGCAAAAGAGGCCTCCGTTCAAATTAGAGCTGATCAAAATGTAATCGATATTTGGTGATTTTGATTTTTTAAAAATTTTTTTTTTTGATTTTTTTTTTTCCTATATATTGGATGGTTGATGATTTTGTAGACGAGTGATCTATATAGAAAAATAATAAACCATTGTGTAATAATTTGCAGCGTTTTTTCACAATGAGCTTTTTCACAATGGGCCTATGTGCCTCAGTGGAGTTGCTCTGAGAATATTATGACGATAGTGCTGCTCCAAGCGGTTGAAATTAGCGTCTCGAACCAAACAGGCCTAAGTACCACAAGGTTGCATTATCGATGACATGGAGGTAGAAGGGTGTTATAGCTCCATGTTTCACTTGATCTGGTAGGTTTACTTTCCAAAAGGTTTGGCTCTCTACATAACCCTTATTGCCAGAGGCACTTTTGAAGAATTTGATCAGCGGTACCCTTTGTCGGGCCATACATTTTGCTTCCTCACTACCGAAGGTAGCGAAGCTTTGTATTCGTGAAAGAAGTGAAAAAAAAAATGTCCTCCAAAATCAAAATTTCCACTTGCTTTTTGCGTTTTAGAGCTTCCCGAACAATTTTGGTCCCGTGTCTGTCTGTCTGTCGGTCTGTCTGTGGTCAATCCTTGTCCCAGGCAAAACTATACTAACCTGTGGTCCGATTTTGATGAAATTTTCAGGGATTGTGCGGGTTAGGTCCTAGACGGTCCCCTATCAATTTCAGCACCTTCGGACCAATAGGAGCGAGTGCGCATGCGCAAACGTGAATTTCCTGGAACCTCGGTTTCTCGGTTTCTAATGAACCGATTTTGCTCAAATTTGGAGGTTAGTTAGGGACTAACTTCTAAGAGACACCCTATAAGTTTCAATAAAATTGGTCAAGCAATAGCCGCTGCGCATGCGCGAACTTTAAATTTATTGTTACAACCAAAACTCCGCAACTATTCAACCAATTTCGATGAAATTTTCAGGGATTGTGTGGTTTAGGTCCTAGACGGTGGACCGCTAAATAAAATTCTACGTTGAAAATACAAAATGAAGGGTCACGGGGAAAAAGGATCAGACTCCACTTTTCCTAATTCCGAGAAAATCGAAAAACAAAGTTTGAAGTCGTCCCAGACAGACGCTATGCATTAAAGAAATGAGCTGTTTGGGCCACCTGACCAGAAATTTAATTATGTTCAAGTGACAAGAAAGAAAATTAAGTAGGTCGAAGATAATTTACAGAAATAATTAAAAAATTCAAACAAGGTAAGGACTTTGATCTTTCTTCCCCACAAATATCCGCGTTTTTGTCACCATAATACCTAAATTTACATCACCATGTAATCTATTGTTTATTCACATCTCGTAATTCACTTCAGTAAGTTTACTAGGGTTTGTAGGTACCTTAGTCACCTCCTGAAAAATGTTGGGCAAAAAGTGGCTTAATTTTCCAAATTAGGTATAGTTTTGTACAAAAAATTAATTGCAAAAAGGCAAAAAAATCAATAAATAAAATTCATCTAAAGGATCGTCGCAATATGAAATGGCGTTATCATCTCCTACATTCCCCAACCTGTTGGACAGTGACTCGGAAAATGTTGACACCGGGGTTGACGAGAAACTGACTCAAGTGTTTTAAATCCTGCGATTTTGCTGGTTTTGATGGGTATGGGGCCGTTGTGAATGTGTTTCCCAATGTTACAGCTGCTTTTGGTACTGAAGTTTTCTTCTCCGAGGTAGAAGGGGTAGTGAAAACTGTCTGGTATTTTCAGAAGTAGGAGCTTATGTACTTGATGAATCTTTGGTGTGATGCCGTTCAACTTATGCAAAGGCGAGGGAAGGGGTCTTTAAATCGGACTCTGATCTTTCTTCCCTGCGAACGCACGGAATCTGATCCTTTTTCCCCGGAGCCCCGTATTTGTTTTAGCTTTAAAAAGAATGAATGCGATCTTTCTTCCACAAAGTGAAACAACCCTTCGGTTCTACTCCTCCCAAGCTACAGGATGGCGTGCCTATCTCAATTCGGCCAAAAAATGGAGTTTGATCCTTTTTCCCCGTGACCCTTCAAATATTATAAACTATAATACCTTATAAAAATTATAAAAATATTATAAACATTAATACCTGCAACCCTATCCCGCATATTATCCCCAATATTTTGGTATTCAATAACTCTTTGAATCATAATTTTTTCGCCAACTGATTCTATACGTCCATGTTACAATGAGTGAGGAAGCTATACTGCCCACCCAACTTGGCAGACGTTTTTGTCCTGCGACAGGGACTTCGGAGTCATAGAGCGTGCCAAGAAGGGGAAGAAACCTGAAGTTCCAAAAGACTTGATTGAAATTATCGAGAATTCTAAGCGAACTGAACCCTTTTTCATGGTCAAGGTAATTAACACATTCTATGACTGGATGGCATTGGCCAAGGACACATTGGACACCAAGACTCTTGGGATATCGCAGCTTGTTTAATTCAAATTCAATCGAGTTCTGCTTGAAGAGGGATGTGTAGAAGTGAAGAGTAGCTACAGTGATGTAGCACCAGCTCGAAAAGTGAAGATATTCAAGAGAGGTATCAACATGGAGACTTTTCGACAAGTTGATATTCAGGCACTTGTCAGTGAGCCCAAAATTTGGTCTGCTGCCAAAATAAAAGATATAGAAAATATGATTCCTTTTGTAAAACAAGAAAACCAAATTTACTATCAGGAGCTAGTCGCTACAATGAGAAGTAGGCATTCAAACCAATGACCTTTATTTTAATTTTAATCTTTTTCTAATTTTTTTAAATCTTTGAGCTCATTATTAATCATAAGACTTTTTCGATACCTTACATTTTAAAGTTCGATTGGCTGTCATCATTCCATTCATTCAAACCAATGACCTTTATTTTAATTTTAATCTTTTTCTAATTTTTTTAAATCTTTGAGCTCATTATTAATCTTAGGACTTTTTCAGTGGCTTACATTTTAATGTTCGATTGGCCGTCATAATTCCTAGAAATAACACTACAAATTAATAATACACAATAATAAATTGATGTACACATTATCTATATGAATATTATAGTTCAAAATGATATTTTTTCACTACTAGCTCTTGATTTCTTGAGTTACCCTATGTGCAATTTGTATGGTACCCTTTTGGTAGAAAAGTTGAATAAATAAAAATGTCTGCATAATATATTTTATACCAATATACTACCTACTTGATTACATTCCCCAAGTTGTGCTTTTAACGTTTTTCTCAATAAAATTTAGGAAAATTTTCTTAGATGTACGCTGTTTTTTTTAGTTCCTTCTAAGTTCTCTTGAATGGCACTTAGCCCCTTTTGCAAGTGGCGCTCTTCAAATCAGAAACACGAGTGTGAATCGCAAAAGAGGACTAATCTCCGTTCAAATTTTAGTTGACCGAAATGCGATCGATGTTTCTCTTCATGTGGGATGGGTGGTGGCTTTGCAGACGAGTGATCAGTATAGAAAAATAATAAACCATTGTGTAATAATTTGCAGCGTTTTTGACGTGATAACGTCTTATAAATTGGTTTGCCGGGAGACACTTCAAGAAACTGCGTTACGCTCCGCTCACGGAGGGGGTGCAGCTCGGCGCTCCCTAAAAAAAGGCGGGCGGCCCCTCCCCTTCCCCGGCGCTCACAAAAGCGGGAGCGCCCCGCCCCCCTTCCCTGGCACTCACTCCCCCCCCCCCCCACCCATGGGAAATACCTACTACCTACGGGAAATACCTACTCTGTGCAATTTGACAAAGAATTTTATTTTATCCTTCTTCCTACTATACGAATGAATATTAACATTAAAATTATTTTACCACTCAAAGTCGTTGTCACGTAAAACTTTCGCCCGTATACCGACTTTACAGGCAACAACACAGGGTTTTTTTTTCTTTGGCAATTATTGTTAGAGTTTGATGATTCCGGCCGCAATATTTCAATTTTTCAATTCCCTAAGGCCGTGCACTAATGAATTTCTAAAATCCTTTAACATTTCAAAATTTGAAATTTAATTTAGGTACAACTTTTTACGTTTTGCGCCTTCAATATCGCTAAATACTAAAAACGAACGGCGACCGACTGAGACCCCCCTAGGGTGTCAGACCTCTTGAACAAATAAACAAATCACTGTAAGGACAAATACCTACAACCCCGGCGAAACTTCCTTGGATTCATCATATGCATTTGGTAGGCAAATATTGTTAGAACTTACATACAACTTCCGGAAACAGGCGCTTTTTTCAATTTCTAGAGGAAAACGTCTGAGGCCACGGAGGAGATACGATAGAAATTTGACTTGAGACCACGGAGTGACACCTACAATAGACTCAAGAGTCGATACACAACACCGGGTAACAATTTACACAACATGTCGAAATGTTTGCATCGCGGAACACCGTTATCAACAGGTGATTAGATAAGAAGAGATGGAAGTTGAAAATCCATGACAGATAGAAATGAAGTTCCATGTCTACCGTTTTTAAAGAGTGTCCGGTCATGGAAGAAGGTACCTTCTTTCGTGTGTACTCTGAGACTAAGAGCAAGGAACAAGTCCAGAACGATGTCTTCAAACTTCAAAGAATCTAAACAAAATATCCAAAATCTCCAAATTGGATTGGAATCCTTTTTTCAGGAGCATCTGGGGTGAGTGGTGGAAGGTGGAACGGCCTGAGCGCTGCCTAGCGACGATTAGAGGAACCTTCCGAAGCTCAAAACAATCTCTTATCACATCAGTTGACTTTTGTTGTTGTGATGTAGTTATCTTGTATCGTGTGCTGTGTTCCTAATTCTTTCCTAAATGAGTACTGAATGCTGTAAAAAAATATTGTTGTAGGTTCAGTGCAGATACTTTACAAATTACAGGTTAAAAAAACGGAATAGTACGAGGTAATTATTTTTCTGTTGAGATGGACAAACATCTTCACCCCAGATTAATCCCGTAAGGACGTCTAATTAATCGTCTGTGGGACGTCCTATAAATGCACATGGCGAAAAAACAGCTGAATGTTGGGGAAAAAAGGCGTGCAGGGAACAAGTCTGCTCGTAACTGCGCAACACCCCCACTTTTTTAATTATGCACATAATTCATGGTTCCTAAACATAATTCAAGGTGTTCATAATGTACCATTGTAAGGAATGTGACAAGGCCTACGAGGAGAGCTCCTCTCTAAGGTCACATCGCTTCCGAAAACACCGCGGTGAAGCTTCCATCGTTACTCATCAATGTCCGATCTGCCCCTATACCACGACATACAAGCAGCATTTACCAAGACATATGAAGGTACATACCGCTAACAAAAGAGTTCTTAACTCACCACTTGTGTGCAGTTTGTGCAGCGTATTTGAATGTAACGAACGTGGGATGATGCTCATTCATTTCAAAAACGTCCACAACATCCAACTCATCGAGCAAACTATGCAGTTCGAAAGTTTTGATGAATTCAAAAGTTGGAAGGAGGAAACTGAAACCAGTGAGTCATGTCGGTTTGTGATGCGTGGCGGTAAAACAGTCAACAAAAATGATTCCAACACATCGTATTTCCGCTGTTTTAGAGATGGTTATTTTGTCTCAAGAGGCGCGGGGAAAAGAAGACCGAGGGCTAAAGGTTCTTGTCGCATTGGTGGTGTCTGTCCTGCGTCAATGAAAGTTACAGAGACTCCCTCAACTGGCACTGTTCTCGTCAAATATGTCGCTCAGCACGTTGGGCACAGTTCCAAAGTTGGGAGAATGTTTCACACAGAAAAGGAGAAGGAAGAAATATCGTCCAAACTTGCAGCTGGAGTCCCAATTGGAACCTTATTGGACTCTATTCGTGATTCGATTTGCAAAGGTGAGCTCAGTCGTAGTCATCTCCCTACTAGAAAAGATTTGTGGAACATTAGAAGCAGAACACATCCGCAGAATGGGTTTATGCTCAACTCTGACGACCGTGTGAGCGTCGAAGCGTGGTTAGGAACACTTGCTAACTACAGTGATGTAGTGAGATTTTATAAGGGTCAGTCGTTGAAAGACCCATTTCATCCAGAATTGAACGAAGAAGACTTCGTATTGATTCTCTCTCTGAACAGTCAGTTAGAAATGCTTAGCAAATTTGGAAATGATTGTGTCTGCTTCGATGGCACTCATAGTAATGATGGCTACACCTTTGAATTGACGACCCTTTTAGTAAAAGATCAGAAGCAAGGCTTCCCCTGCGCCTACATGGTTAGCAACCGTTGTGATTCTCAGACGATGTCTCTGTTCATTAGAGTGATATTGGCACATCTATGTTCCCCAATAACTCCTGATGTCATTGTGAGTGACACGTCAGACATTTATTATAATGGATGGTGCTCTGCATTGCCATGTGACGAAAAACCTATCCGTTGGTTATACTGTGCCTGGCATGTAGACCGATGCTGGAAACAGAACCTGACAAAGATTAAAGATTCAGCGAAAAAGTGTCTTGTGTACAAAATGCTTCGACTTCTTGCTGAAGAACCTGATGAGGATGCTTTCTCCACTTTATTAGAGCAAACGTTGAACACCATGTTCGCCGATCCGGATTTATTGAATTTTGCAGACTATTTCGGCCAGGAATACGTGCCCTATACAGACAGGTGGGCGTTCTGCTTCCGAAAATATTGCATCAATACCAACATGTTCCTCGAATCTGTGCACAAAATTCTTAAATATTATTACTTGGATGGGAAGAAAGTAAAACGATTAGATAAAGGTCTCATCGCCATTCTGAAATTCACCAGGGACAAGTTGATTAGTAGATTGAGTGCCACCAAAAGAGGGAGCCAGCCCTGTCAACTGACAGCAATTCGTGACAGACACAAACGATCACAAGCACTTAAAAGCCGTATCATTGCTCAGGAAAATGGTTGGTTAATTTCTTCCAAATCTGAACCTGAACTGTACTTAGTCTCGAAGCAGAACGTTATATGTGATGAGTGCACTCTCAGGTGTGAACTGTGTAATGTTTGCGAGCACGATTTCAAATGCACCTGCATGGATGCCATGAAATTGAACATCTGCAAGCACATCCACAGAGTTGTGACTTACATCCGTGAAACAGCCGAAGTTGACCAATCAGTTGCACCTCCTGACGAGGAAATCAGTGAAAACGACTTCATGGTAGAGGAAGACAGTGTTGAAGCATCGATTTTGAATGACGTATCCGCTAAGAGTCAGACGATTACGAGCTCAAACTCCAAGTATGAAGAGAAGAAACAGGCCTTGCTCAGGAAATTAACCCGTTTGGTGGAAGACACTGAAAATTGTGCTCAACTCGAAGAAATTGAAAAAGCTTTACTGCCTCTACCGCATACCATAAGTGCACTTAAACAGGGGCCCGTTTATTTTCGTGCAGGTTCTTCGTCCAAAAAAAATCAATCCAAATTAAATCGTTTCACCCCTGAAGCATAAGGTATTTTCTGCCCCGCCAATGAGCAAGCCTACGAAAGAAGAGCATGGAACAATGCTAGCAAACATACCCGCTACCTCCGCCGGAAATTGAAATTAAAACCCTTTTGGATATTGTCACAAAAAGGAAATGTGAAATGAGTTCAAATGTTTATAATTTTATCTACATACTTAGTTTTAATAAATGGTGCTTTTGCACATTCAAATCCTACCTTTACCTACTACTATTCTAATCTAATCTACATTCTAATCCTACCTTTACCTTTTCAAGTTCTCTCGATCATTGTCGAAGACCAGGGCTAAAAGCCAGCTAGTTTTTTCTGTGTGGGAATGCAAAAAAAAAGTGGTTTTTCGTGCGAATATCGAGGGTTTTTATGAAAAACAGATCCCCCATAACCTACTTAATTTTTCGAACTGAAAAAAATGATGACCAAACCATAACTCTAGGATGGTTTGTAATTGGCTGGAGCGCCTTTTTATTTCAGCCCCCTCCTGCTTGAAAATTCCTTTATTGTTGGTTGGGATGAATGAATGTGACCATTTAATTCTGTGTGAACATTTGGGAGAAGTAAAGTAGTTACAAGGAGTTTGCGCAACTTGTCTCTGGTACTGTGGCATGCACACTGACTACTACCAGTTTCAGGCAATGATTTTCATAGTGAATCATCTACACACCAATCCCTGAAAATGTCTTCCTAATTGGATGGAAAATGTAGAAGTTATGGCTCTTACTGGGAAATTCCCGTTTGTGCGTGTTCACCTTGCCAAATAGGGCATGGCACATTGCTTCTTAGTACCTGTAACAGTAGGTTATGGGCCTATGATTTAACTTACTCAGTCTGGGACAACTCATATCAACAGTAAAAAAGCAAAACCTCTATGTTGAAGTTTTGACATGGAACATGATATTGCCCTAGAGTAACTACCTAAAAAACATCATGCTGTGATGGAGAGGAAGGGGGGGGGGGGGTGTCATGCGCAAGGGAGTGTCATATGTGAGATATGTTGCTAGGGATAATATAACTTTTGTATTATACCTACCTATGGCTAAAAGATCTGCTCTAAATTTGGCTAAAACATGTTCCATGTTTTTATCATTTACGCCGTAAGCACACAGTTTTATTTTCGAATCAGGTTAAAAACGTCTGCAAAGTGGGTGTGGCACATTGCTTCCTCATATAGATAACCCGATTGTATAGATGATCCAATGCATAGTAGTTGATCTCAAAACATCCATCTCTAAGTATCTTCCACTAACCTCATAGGGGACCATCTACACGTCAACCCACACAATCTCTGAATATTGTTGGAAAATGTAGAACCATCAATACGCCAATCCGTACAATCCCTGAAAATTTCATTGAAGCCAGATCAAAAAATGTAGAAAGAAGTTAGGAAATACACATTTGCGCAGTGGCTACTATCTATCAGTCTGAGGCCCATGATTTTTAACAACTCCGGAACCCATTCTCCTACTTCTAATGAAGAGAAGAGTTCATAACAGCAAAAATGATTTGATGATGGAATTCCTGGGACAAATTGACATTATTAGTTGTTTTCCCCAGCTTCTTCCGGCAAAATCAGCTCAGGATAAATTCTCGAACAACCAAATGAATATTCGAACGAATTGACCAGGCGCACGAAAGTAGTAAGTACGGAGACGAGGCGGCAGATTCCGATTGTGACGCTGGGTTCACAAGCGTCCGACTCTGCGTTCTGCCCGCTGATTAGGTAGCTTCTTTCCGTCTGTTCTTGGCCAATCAGCGGGCAGAATGCAGAGTCGGACGCTTGTGAACCCACCTTGAGGGTGTTCATAATAGCGTCCTGTATTCTCGGTAGGGGCGCCGCAGTGGTACTGTTAGCAGATTGAAAGAATGCGGCTGACATTTCCCGAAGGGTTTACTTGCTGACAAAGACGACTACCTGTTCCAAAATCTTAAGTAGCCTGGTGAGTCGGGCTGAGCCTCTGTATCTCACCCCTTTGTAAGCCTTTGTTGCTTTAGCCTGTGTGCTTATCAAATTGGGTACCAGTGGTAGAAGGCAAATCCCACCGCTGCCACCAATTTGTAAGCCGCCGTGCTTTTACTTGGCTTGACACATGGGATGCCAGTATTGAGTACAAGTCCCAACACTGCCACCAATTTGTAAGCCCGCTTGTCCAGGTAAAGTTGACAAATGAAGTTAGTTACCTGGCCCAAGCAGCAACTGAGTAGATTCCTGAAGGGAATCTACCCTGTGTTTGACTGTGAAATGGGGGGAGTCGACAAAGACCGAAACAACTTAAATCTACGTTAATTTTTAAGATAATATAGGGTAATTACCTGTGAAGTATGGTAGCTCTTCGAAGGTGTTGACTCCTGGGTTGATGAAAATAATAATAAATGATGCTTTGAAACCTGAAGGGTGTTTTATTTTACCTCGGACCTCCAAGCGTGTCCCGTGCCAGAAGGGCGTGTCCTGCGTGTCCTCTGTGTCATTTGTGTCTTCGTGTTCGAGACACGAGCAACCCAGTTGACCACGAGGTTGTGTTCTTCTCAGAAATTGTGTCCTAAGGACACGACCTGATGGGTCTGAAACGCAATAAAGAGATTATGAAATTTGACTTAGTTATTTTACCCCTAGTTGCTGATACTGATCTGATGCAGGGTGAACTCAAAGATAACCACAGAAATGGAGTAAAATACCAGATAAGAAATTTATTATACAAGTATGGAATGTTTTGGTTGAACTCAACAAAGATATACAAGCCTGAAGGGCGCAGTTTCTGACGTTACACGTAATTAAAATAATGGACAATTTCACAATGAAAATAAAATGGTTTAAATGATTAACTTTCTTACAAGCAATACCTTCAGTGTCCTTTCTCTTTACAGTTTTCAATGCCGTGTCTTTACCGTGTCTCCGTGTCTTATCAATATTACAATTTGAATCTTTCTCGTTTTCCGTTTTACAAAGCTTTACTGTACCAAATTTTCCAATCGAATCAACTCTAATTTCTACACTGTTTTTCGTCACCTGCCTAATTATTTTGGCCAAAATAGATTAGGTTATATTTGTCTGTGCACTCACGTGTTGGGCCCGAAGGTATCCTCGACGGTCTTGATGCGGATGATTTTGTGGGGATGATGTCTCGAATAGTCCAGGGGGATTTACTACCACTGACTTTAGAGAACAAGGGATGGGGGTGACTTTCAGCCGGAACTTAGTCGTCGCGCTTTTGGGGGAAGAACGTTCGGCCGGGACCTACTTGTTCGAGCTCTCAGGACGGTGTGATGGCCGACGTGGGCCGCCCAGTCCAGAACGTTTCCCCCTCCTCTCAGTCACGTGATCCACGGCCTCCTGGAGTCCTCAGGCTGCCATCCGGCTTTGGCCGAAACCCCTTGCTGCTGCTGTGGACACAAGCGGCTGGTGTCTTTCTTTGGTTTCGTGGTTGAATCAGGGCTCAGACGCCTCAGATGGTGTTCGGCGTCCTTATTGTAGGGGGGCGGACCACGCCCCCGTAGAGCTGGCCCGGATTACCCCTCCACAGTCCTTCGCCGCAGGTGGCTCTGTGGGGGCGGCATCTTGGGGTTCAGGAAGGGGGGTGTTGTTGCTTTACCCCAGCCCCTTCACATTGGTCTCATTCGTGAGCAGGGGCTCACACCTTTGTAATCCGGGCGTAGAGCAACTTGAGTCATAATGAGGTAGATAATTCGGTAGATGATTGATAATGATAGTAGATAATTGATTGAATTTGACGCCTGTTCCCACAATGCCCTTATTTTGACGGTAAATTAAGATAGTTATGGTAATTTTAGTGACAGGGTAAAAAAACTTGAAAAAACAAATAATTAACAAAAGTGCTAAGAAACATTTTCACACTAAAATTAGTTGTACAGTCGATTTTTGAAGTTTGGTCCATTGCAATAGTAAACACCCCGTATTTTACGTCAGACATGAAAGCCCTGGTAGACTGCGAGCAGTCTGTAACAAATAAACCCTTTCACTTCATCATTGGTCGGTAGTCAACAACCCTCGGTCTCATGTTTCCTGGCTTGAGTGGCAGGTAGAAGAAGGAGGATGTTTTTGAGACTGTAATACTCATGGACACCTCACCAAGCCATCCGCATTCTTTCAATCGGCAAACAGTACGTCCGACATCATCTGTAAAACCACTCTCTTCTCTCTGTATTCTCGACTCTAGTATTCCTTATATAACACCCCCCCCCCCCATGAAACTAGAAAGGAATGAAAGTTATCTTTAAGAAAAGGTTCATGAAAGTTGTCTTATTTATGTTGTTCTTGAGATTTATGATGATTGAATATTGGATTTGGATGCAGGGGAGGGATTTCCATCCCTTCACGCAATTCATTTCTAGAAAACCTCCAATATGAATAAATTACAAGAAATCATCAATCAGACTCCGAAAATCCTGTAATGTCTACAGAGTGTAGAGAAAGAAGAAGAAGAAGAAGAAAACATAAATAAAAAATGGCGTCATTCCATTTTTCGAATTCGCTTTCTTTAGATTAAATTCACGTAACTTCTTGTTTTGGCAATTGTCATAATTTATTATTAATTCATTATTATTAATTGGAAGTTGTTTTCGTTTCATGGTGTTTGGTGAATTTCGTGGTCACTGTCTGATCTGTGGTCGAGGCAGGTACCTAGTGACTTCTTTCAGTGAAGTGTAGTTGGGCTTTGGATATCGCAAAGTATGAGTTGAGTCATTTTTCTTTTTCCAAATCAAGTATACCTTCTTACTCACCGGTTGTCTGACAAAATTGTGCAAAGAAAAACTTTTCTTGCCTGGATGATAAGTAGGCATGAAACCTACCTAATCAAGTCAGTAATGACAATCGCAGCACCTACTTCGGTGATGAACATCGAGCAATTGCGGTCAATATGACCAAGTTGAGAATAGAATCAACAACAAAACGGTAGATGAAACAACTCAAAGTGTAGCTGCAACGTACATACCTCAACACCTGAGAGCATGTACCGCTGCACTACCCTCCTGTGATGGATGACGAGTCCGTAACCGCTTCAAAATTGGTGCCTACGTGAAGTACCTAACCTTGGACAGTGTTGGATTTGGTGTTCAATTATGGTCACCAAGTGTGTAGTACCCAACTGTGGAAATGCGTGCAATGCAAAACTATCGGTGACTTTATTCAGGTTAGTAATCTAGAGAATATTTTTGTTTACCAAAACTACCAAACTTCAGGTTGAATATGATTTTTGTTAAATGATTCATTCATGAATGATGATTTTCAGTTTTCCCAAAGATTTGAAGTTGGTGCAGAAGTGGGTGCAGGCTACAAGGGCGCATTATCTCAAAGAGATAAAATCGCACCACAAGGTTTGCTCGGATCATTTCGAAAAGCAGTCTATCCTCAACCATTTCGGTGCCACGAGATTAGCCCCTGGCGCCATCCCTACAATATTCGAATGGAATAGATCGTCTATTGGAAGAGGTGGGCTTTTACACTTTTGGTTTATTATTTATTATAATGGAATGGAATCGAGCAAGAAACGAATTTGATGCATTCATCAACAAAGAATCGAACATGGGGAGGCTAGAACTAGAAATAAGCTGCCTTTAGAAGCTACTTCCGCGACCACCTGTTATGGCGGGTACTTCTGAGACGTTCCAATTTTTTTTTCATTAACCCATTCAACACGGATGACCTCTTAAGAGGCCAAGGTGGAGACTCGCCCAGCCAGCAGACCTCTTAAGAAGCCATGGCGTTCTCCCTACCTCACTTGATTCAAACACGTTGTCCAGGCTGGGAAAAGGCTGGAGGTCCTTTGTCTGGTGAATTCCTCGTATAGACCTTCAAGGTACCGGGAGATTTTGTTTGTTTGGGGTTCGGCCATTTTCAACTTTTTCTACAGAGCTACCACCACAACATGAAATTTTGGTCGCCAGTGTCGCTCGGCTGGCCGGGTCGACCTTTCCGAGAGCGCTGTGTTGAATGGGTTAACCCGACCTGTCAAAATTGACCAGACCAGAACCTCCTCCGTGACAATAACAAACAAAACTGAGTGAAATATTCAGGTATCTCTGCACCATGTAGGCTGCAGTCTGAACTGGAATGGCTTAAGAATTCCATTCTCTGGAATGTCGGATTCATCATTAATTTGTTGTATTTTCTTCTCTAGGCGAAAACGATGATCCCGGGTGGACAGATAGGTTCCTAATTCGAGAAAAATTCCACCCACCGCTTTTCGAACCTTTCCTACAAACGTCTTGAGTAATTTTACGACAAGTCTAACTCTCGAAGGGCCTCTCATATGGATCGTGTTATGCAACAACCATCTAAGTCGAATTTTGGTCAAATTGAGATAACTTCAGATTTCTCTTCTCTGGAGGTATCTTTATACCTCCAGTTGTTATTACAGAAAAATTTTAGCTCATGGCCCAAGAATTATCGATAATTTGTTATTTCATAATAGAGATGGGCAAAACGGTTCACCAAGAAGAACGGCTCTGAGCGCTCCGCTCATTCAAAAGATCCGGATCTTTTCGACGGATCAGTGGCTCTTTTTGGCTCTTTTGAGCTCGTATTTATTGTAGAGATGAAAATACGATGAAAAACGCTACAAATTGTTACACAACGGTTTATTTTAGTTCTGCCCGGAAATGTTTATTCGATTATTGGATTCTACACTACCTTGAATCCTAAGCCATGAAATTTTGAGGGCGAGAGGGAATAATTTCTCTGTTGCTCGATTCCAATGGTTCATTATTGAAAATAATAACCCAAAAAGCGCTGTTGTTCAATAAAGATGCTCAACAAATCCTTCAAAAATCAACGAAAATTAATAAATGAACACGATTAAAGCAATGAATAAGTAAGACTTGAAAATACAGTTTTTTGGTAAAATATTTATTTAGGTACATGAAATCTGCATTTTTTTATGCCTCTAATGACAAACCACAATTTAAAAAAAAATTTCTTAGTAGGTATAACATTTTTATAATATAACAATTTGATGTTATATCGTGTTATTCAACAAAGAAAATTAAGGTAATCAAGGTGAAAGAGAATAAACGAACCAATAAGTACGTAAGCTTCAATATTGATAATATTGGTAAGATAAGGCTGTGCTTTTGCTTACCTTTTGAACTTGTATCAGAAAGCTCCTCACAAAAAATCATGATGTAAAAATCAAACAGGGAGAAAAAACAACGGAAAGAATCAGAAAGTGGGTCACAGAAAACACTGGAAGTTTACGACCGAAAATACAATAATGCATGTGGTGGTACGATACAATTCCGCAAAATTGTATTATTTGATCGACTTATATCGTATTTTCCCTCGGAATTATCGTACGGGTTGGCAACAGTGAGCTTACGAAAAGGAGGCCCTAATTTTCCCGAACACTGCCGATCTCAAAACAACCGAAGAACGAAGAGCCGCCGTTCTCAAAAGGACCGAAGATCGAAGAGCCGCCGTTCATTTGTTTTACTGGATCTCAAGAGATCCAAAGATCGAAGAACCGCGATTCATTTGTCATTTTTACTGATCCGCAGTTCACTCGCTCTTTTGAAAAACCGATCTTCACCGAACACTACCAGCACTGAGCTCAAAAGATCCGAAGAGCCGCGGTTCTTTTTTACTGACCCGTGGTTCACTCGCTCTTCTGAAAGACCCGGCTCAAAGAGCCGGATCTTTAATGAGCGACCCATCTCTATTTCATAACAGTTTCATCACTCACATCCCTGTTTCGCAATAACCATCTAACTCAGGGTGAGCCTTACAAGCTAAGATTCCAGCTATGCAACAACGAGTCGACATGGATGGTGTTTTTCTCTGAGTTAGATTTTCGCTAAAAGCGTCGGAGTCGTGATAGGTGACTGTTTCGTTGTTTGTCACAGTAAAAATTCGCAGTAGGCGTTTATCATCTATTGGCTGCTTATTTCATTTGTTTGATCTGGTGTACAATGTTTTGCAATAAACGCAAATATCCCAGGCAAACGCAGATCTATAGCAGATTGGAGACTACTAATAATAAAATTTGTTTCCTCAGCTCAAGTTGGAGAAGGGTGGGGGCCGATGAAGCATATGAAGAATCATCCAAATCAATTTCAGTTTTAATAAATTTTTTAATAAAATCAATGCAAATTTTCTTTTGTACTTGTACAAATTTAATCTAATTTTATTAGATCATGTGGGGGGCAAAATCGGAGCATTAGGACGGTCATAATTTTGCTTCACATTCTTCACTCGGAGGAGTTTAGTTTAAATAGCATTACATTAAAATATTTACTCTCAGGTCATAGTTTCCTGCCGAATGACTCCGAATTCGGAGACGTGGAGTGCTTATTAAAACACCAAGTCAGACTATACACTCTTGACGATTATGTTAATGTAATGAAGGCTTGCAGAAAGAAAAACAAATTTGTAGTAAACAAGGTCGAGAAGGGAGACTTCTTGTCTGTCGTCATCGAAGGATAGGTACGGTTTAGAAGACATGGAAGAGCCGGAGGAGCAAAATGTTTCCTATCTGAGTTCCAGAAAGTTGTGCGATTATGTTTCTTTCTTAAATTACAATTTTATGATTTTCAATTGAAAAAAAAAAACATTAAAGAAATTATGATGTCATTAATTCGGCAATCATAATCTCCAGGCAGGAGGGGAAAGATGAGCCTCTTTTATCGCTTAAATGGTTATTGCATAAATGGACCACTCTATATAATCAGTTATGCAATAACCAATTTATCAATGTTAAGGACTCAAAATTTCATTGGAGAGGATTTAATTTTGATTTTTCAAGGAAAACAGACCGTACTGGTTCTGTACAAATAAAAAAAGTGCAGTAAAATAGCAATACGTAAAGTGGAGGCAGCATGTTAGGAAAATATGCGTTTCCCAAAATCAGCTTTTTTGAACTTGGATGGTTATTGCTTAACACGGTCCATATGACACGTTCCCCGTTGAATATTTTAAGACTGCGCAGACTCGAGGTTGTGCAAAACGTAGCATATAGACCGGATTCTATAAGGCTCTAGTTGTTGACAGTTCTATCGCTAGAGCGCGTTACCTATAACTGGGCCATTGGACAAAGGGTTATGGGCTTAGGGGACTTCCGAGTTGTCTCCATTAATCTTTGGGTTGGACGAATGATGAGTCAGAAACACGAGTGTGAATCGCACGTGAACGTTCATTGAAGAAAGGCAAATTTCAGCTGATCTAATACGATGTTTTGTGTTTCTTCGTATGGAACTCATTTCATGTCACTCAGTTGTGCAACCGAATTTCGTTTTGGGCGCCCACAACTTTGGGATAACGATGTTCTGCTGGTAAGAATTTTCAGCAAAAAACTTGATTGTCTATCAAATTTTGAGGTTCTATTAATGGAAAAACCGTGTTCTTTACAGAAAAATAATCAACAGTTTTATATTATTTCTCCGGAATTATGATCTAGTTTGAATTGAAAAATAGGACGTGCAGAACCCATGACTTCATTACATTAGTTGCTTTGGTTTTTTTCATTCTGTCGCCTATGAATGTATTCTAGAGCTCATCTGTTATTTATGATCGATTATATGCTAACTATGTTAAAGGCAACATCACTAGTTATTATGATGTTTCCAGGTCATCGCACAGCACCTATTCTGGCCATTCGAAACATCGGCGATTATTCTCTTTCGGACAATCGCATCATCTTGCCAAAATCAATAGCCAAGGGATCTACAGTTCCGAAGGTCTCATTACCACCGCTCGACATACGCATTCCCCATTTAGTTTCCACGAAATCCGGGCTCAACCTGATCAAAAGTGAGCCCCTCATGTGCGATGTTATATTGCCCAGAAGAGAGAAGAATCTTGCTAACCAGGAGACCAACTCAGGTAAAATACGTACTGCGTCATTACTTTCTCATTATCGAAAATAACGAAGAATTGTCTTCATGCAGCAAGTCATAAAAACACTAACGTCTGGTTGCGTTTGGTTCACGATCAAACATTAGATCGATTTTTTCCCACCAACGCCAGGACGCGCTAGTGTCGAGATTCGTAACATGGTTTTTCCCTACCTCGCTTGAAACATCGATCCAATGGGGTATTTCAGTGGGTCGGAAATTCAGGTTTTTGACCTCAAATTTGGATTTAGCACCCTTGAAAACCTATATACTACAACTTTAAGCCCAATGATACCATAACATGTGGTAGAAAAATGATTTAAAGAGATCAGACGTTTGAAAAAGGCGGGCTGCTATAAATGCACACACACTAGGCAAGGACTATGCCGCGCGGGTGTGTGAGTAGTATTTTGTAGTATCCAAGAGGTCCTCCAAGGGTTTCTGTGCATGGATACTTTTTTCAAAGACAGTAGTCTAGCTACGTCACGATTGGCTAGCTACGTCACACCATTCAAATCTTCAACTTTCCTTAGCTTCTCTGATTTTTTAAAAACATTTTCTCGACGAACAGACCCGATTACTGTTATTCCAGAGCCATACTCTTTTGAAAAAAAAAAAAATAAATAAAATAGACTGAAATTATTTCATTTATTATACCCCATTGAAGATTGAAGCTACCCATCTGTGACGATCTCGGTCCAAGTAGGTCTGGGTGTTTGGATCTCAGGGCTTTTCCATTCAATTTGGCTTATAGGGATGACAAGGGGGATCAGTTTTTAGATCTGTATTGATCGTCAGTGAAATTGAGAATGAGGCCTCTTGCCACTTACAAAATCATGCATTTACATATTTTCTGCACTCCTTGCACTTCATATAATTTTGGAAGGGGACTGGCCGACTTTTGCGGTCTTCCCATCAGAGTTCGCGGCCAGGGTTGACAGCCCTTTATCAACCGCTATCAGCACCACCACCATCATCCATGTCCCAGCTGTGGTCGCTGCATGGACACTTGCAGCGGTGGTTGAAGGCTCATGCCTCACCTATATACAGTAGGTTTGTTCCAGCAGAGCCAACCGCGGTCGACCGCGGTTAGCCCAAAAACCACAGCCTTATAGATCGCGGTTGTGTGACAATCACCGTGGTTCAACCACTGCTGGAACACTCAACAGCTAGTTGGTCGAAAATCGCGTTACTTCTGAGTATGTGTGACTTCAGGTTTCCATACCTGCTTATCGTCGCATAGGATGCATAATGAATAAAATACCTTTTCTCATTGCTGTAATCATTTAAAATTCCTAAAAACTGTTTCTTTGATGAGGATGGCAAAAAAATATTGTACAGATCCAAAGCAAGCAAAGTAGAAGAGTAACACCTTTCTACTCAATAAAAACATCAAATTTCTAGCTGATTGATGTTTTTATTGAATAGAAAGGTTTTACTTCATCCTCACTACCATATCTACGAATAATGCGTTGGTATTTTATGTACGAAAAACGAAGGTTTTCTTCGAAAAATCCACTTTCTAGCACTAGAATTATTCGGAAGTATCACCATTGGATTCAGCGTGAAAAATTACATAGTAAATGATACTAAACTCGTTAAGTCATCTTGAGATCGAGAGTGACCATACACCGCGATTTTTTGTAAAACACGTTTTCTTGCATTCAAACTTGATTTACTCTTCCAATTTGAATTTAAAAAAGAAAACTTGATATACCGTTGGAAAGCTGACAATTTAAGCATACATACTTTTTTTCTGAAGAGCGCCCATCGAAATGGACAGGCGTTCAAAGTGAAAACTTCAATTCAAAAAGAGTCATATTTCGAAGAAAAATTGAAGTTTGCTTTTTGACTTGATTTTTTAGAGATGGTTTATTGCTAAAAGATTTCGGTTTTACACTAGGTAGCTTGGAAATTTAACGCTCTTCCCAACGATATCCTTAAATTTGAATTTATTTGGTAAATAACAGGAATTATGGCAATTTTAATGACGTAAAGTCGAAAACGCGAGAAAAAAACTTCGAAGTGAAAAAAAGGCATTTTGAGTGAGTTAAGAAAAAATTGCCGGGAGACATTTTTTGTAGCAAATTACTTGTACAATCGATCCTTGAAGTTTGGTCCATCCAAATGGTAGACACCCTGTATAGGTACTTATGATGTTATAGAAAAGTCACAATTTTAATGCAAATTTATCTTCACGAGGGCGTAAACAGATTTCAAGGTTTCCTTTGTGAGAGCGAGAAATTTGAGGACATTGGGTTGAAGCTTCACACGTTTCTGAAAAAAGTTCTTCCAACAGGAGGGTGAAAAAATCCATTACTTAACACATCTACTGTATACTGTACCTATCTCTGATGACTATAAACTCTCAACCAAAACACCTTGGGAGGTCCTTCCACTGCGGAGCTCGTTTTGAAATGAGAAGGTTAAGGTAGAGGTTTCTTTAGTGTGAGGTTTCCAATCTTGACCGCTCACGACTGCACTCCTCAAAGCGGTCGGGTTTGGGTCGACCGCGGTCGAGTTGCTGGAACAGTGGTTCAACCGCAAAGTTGGGCAGATTAGAGAGTTTTTGCTTCACACCGTGGCGAGCTCCCGTGAACGTGAAGCTACGGAAAACTAGAGTTGGTGCTAACCTCCCCACTCCTTTTTACCATGGGACCATGACTGTTACCAAGGAAACGGGACGCTCCGTGGATTCTGTTATCATAACCTGACACCAACAGACCTTGACTGAGAAGTTGGCCACCATTTTCGTTCTTGCTGAAGTGGAAGGTACAGAATGGAACCAACTACAAAAACCTAGTTTTGAGTGATCAAGCATCAAAGTTATTTCAAGTTTGTAAATCAGGTGATAATTTTATTGGAATTTCCTTCTTTTCCTCTCAAATTTAAATTAATTCTGCCTCATTTCCTACTTTGAGAAAATGCAATATCTGTTGTAGAACGCCTAAAATTCAAATTATATGTGGCTGGTTTCTGTCTGAGATTTTGGAAAACGCTGTTACCAAATCTGAGTGATGAACCAACTCAGTTGGTTCCATTCTGAGGAATTCTAAACGACTATTCACACTCAACCTTCAGTTGTTCGCAATCCTAAATTCATCATTCTTCTAGAAGAAAGCGATACCTTACTCATGACCTCACCCTCACAAATTCTCAAAATTCTATTTTTATAGGTTTTTATATAATCCTGTTTCAATTTTTTATCCGACCAAACAATATTCTGAGTATTATTGGTAGGTGAAGTGGTCAACAGGGTGTTTCACGAAAAGGTTACACCCCCCTTCATTTCCCCAAAATTCAGCGTAATAAATTGGGACCAACGCTATTCTTCATGGTTTTTTGTAAGGAATCCAGGAAAAATACTTTCGCGCAAAATACTTGCATGCAGGTGCGCAATTGACACCAACTTCCTTTATTCAAATGGACCCCCCCCCCCCTTTATCACAAATTCGTCAAATTTCATGACAAATTCATACCCGAACCGTTTTTCCATCATTTTTTGACTCTGAAACACAGGGTGTCATCCGTTTTTAAATTTGACTGGTACCTATTTTTCTATTTTGCGCGAAAGTATTTTTCCTGAATTCCTCACAAAAAACCATGAAGAATAGCGTTGGTCCCAATTTTGTACGCTGTATTTTGGGGAAATGAAGGGGGGTGCAACCTTTTCGTGAAACACCTTGTATATGCAGTTTGATGCATAGTTTTACTATCAAATTGCAATTATAATTAAATTGTTGGCAAACTTCTTATAAACTCATGAACACAATTGGCATTTTAGAAATAGCATATGACTAAAAATGATGATATTTTAGGCCTATCTTTTGTTATAAGTTTTTCTCTAAGTCCAAAAATTTTCTGAGTTCGCGTATGGTATTACACCTAATTAACAAATACTTATATTTTGAAATATAATAAATGACAATAAACTCGGGAAAGTTATTATATTTTTTAAAATGCACAGGGGTTAGAATGAGTTTTAAATGTGTTATTGCCTGAACACATTTTTAGATCAGTTTTCTTTCACTATTAATCAAGTGAAATATCAAATGAAATTATGATCAAGTGAACTACCAACATCATTCGTGATTATATTCGGACCTCAAAATTCAACATGTGTTAGGCAATGTTTATCATATTAAAATTACCTTTTGCATGGGGGAACTATACATATATTTTTGTAGAGTTAAATAAACCTCTATTGAAGTTCCACTGCAGTGCTCTGTAATAACCTAAAGTAGTTTCAATGTGAGGTAGGTACTCATTTTTAAAGAGTATTTTGGCAAGAATTGAAGAAGAAAGTAAAAGAAATCTTGCGATTCGCAAAACCAAAGCATGTAATAACTGTTATCAGTGTGTAACCTACCTAAAGGTTGCTTCTTGCGGTGGCAGGAACCCGACCGCGGGAGGCGACCGTGTGAAGAGCGCTTCACGAACACGCGGCCCCGCGACAACTTCGGGAAACTTCGTACCTTTCCGGTCATCATCGGACCTCGTTATTTCCACGGACGGTGCCTCCCACGGTGCGCCCGTGTGAAGCAAAAACTCTCTATTGTCGTGCTGGAACAGTGGTTAGTCGTAATGCGCATGCGCTGGTCGACCACGGTCGCCTTGCTGGAACAAACCTAGTATAAAATACGAATATACTATACACATGGTGTCAGCTAAATATTTCACTCCCCCCCTCCCCCAGCATTTTAGAGTACTGCGCAATTGACACCAACTTTGTTTTTTTAAAGGGAACCCCCTTTTTATGGCAAATTCGCATTCTACGTGAAATTTCAGGAGTGTTTTTTTTATATTACGAGCAACCTAGAAGAATAATGCAGAATGCTAAAAATTGCGCAACCCCACGATTGCACCATAATTAGGTTTTAGTTATCGCCATCCATTTCATTCTTTGTTATTTTACAATATTGACTATTACCCACTATTTTTTCTGTGGTACTGAATAGAGATGGGCGAAACGGTTATATTTGCATATTAGGTTCCACCGTTACCACTCTGGGTGGGTAATAGGTTCCAATAACCTGTTATTTATTAATAGGTTATCTCAGGGACCTTCTCACAAGCTCATACCGACATACCATTCCAAGGTATCGTTTCTTTGATTTCTACTTTTCGTTCCCGGCCTACGTTCGTTTGTTTGTCATGTTATATTGTTATTCCATTCCAAAGTATCATTCCGTTCATCTCTAGTTTACGTTTCCTACCTAAGTTGGGGTTTCTATCAATTTATTCCCAACATATTTACGTGTTAGTGTATTTTCACTCTTTTTTCGATTAAAAAAACCCAAGCTATTGTTCTGGCTCAACACATTTGGAGCCTTCCCTGAAACGTTTTTTATAACAGGGTTATTTTGGTAATAGGTTCCAAGCGGAATTAACGAAACCCGGTAATAGGTTATTTTTAACTTTTACCTTAAATACCGCCCATCTCTAGTACTGAAGGACCCCCTGTTTAGTTAAGTAAATATTTAGTATTGATAAGATATTTCGGTTATATCGGGCTTGGGCGGCCTAGGCCTCGTCCGGGGGAGGTCTCCTTGGTGGATGACCGCGGGTCTGGGGCTTGCCGGTTGCGCTTGGATACAGGACGCCGCTGTGAGCAACAGCCCAGTTGCTCACTGTTCCCCTTACAGGCACTGCCTGTCCGTAAGACCTGATACCCCTTCGGGACCAGGCAAATCAGCCTTAGAGAGACCACATTAATTGGGCGTGGCCTGTCAACTGGAGAAAGCACATCCATCTGATTAAGCAACCTGTCAGACTTGGAGGGAGAATAAACAAAGGGAAGAAGATAACCAACAACAGAGGGAGGTGGCATCACTGACCACCAAACTGATATTAATATTCTAATGTAGTGGAGGGAGCACCTCAGTCCTGAAGCCACCGCCTTGCCAGCCGTCTCGAAGCGCACACCCCTTGTCTTTGAAGCTATCTCCCCCGTTCCGCGTCGACCCAGTATCGCGCCGAACTATATCGCCTCCTGCCTCCCCCAAGTCACTAGGTTTTACGAAGTGCAAAGTAACCAGTGCTCTTGTTCCGTCCCGCCTCCCCTGGAACCTCCGCCGTCGCCCGGATCAGAAAAGGATCGAGGACCACGAGGACCAGCCCCTGTCCCGGCTCTCCCCATCAAACCACGCCGCACCGCGACCCAGACTCGCCCCGGTAACCTGGAACGTGAGTGCGTAATTAACTTAAATTCTACTCTCAATTGGCCAATTAGGTAGAAGGTAACGTGAACTCAGTGAACTTAAGAGGTATAAGTCTGATAGGAACCAGTAGGATCGAACCTGTATTGACCGTATCGTAAAACGTATCGCATAAGTCTTTTGTTGCTTAGAGTAACCATAACTATACTTCTTTTCATACTTACCTTTTCGAGTCACAGTAACGCCCTTCAGGCTTTGTTCTCACTTGGAGGAACATTTGAGTCAGACCCCCTGTATCGCCAATTCAACTTCTGGTCATTAAACCTAAGTATTTGTTTAACCTTGCATTTCTCCTTTAAAACGACCCGCATCCCAGGTTCTGAGTATTCTGATTCAACCGTATCGATTAGGAACTTGCTTGAAATAAGGAACATCAGTAACGTAACTTCATTTATTCAAAACATACATCGATACAAAGAAAACACCCTTCAGGTGACGAACCCTTCAGGTATAACAGTATTAAATATAACAAAGTGTATCGCCTGGAACGCTACGCCTCATCTCCAAGCCGCTCGGGAGACAGCTACCTACCAGTCGACCAGTTAAGTATCCATTTCATTCATTAGCCTAAGATTCCGATATTTTGCTTTGTTACAGTGTCGACCCCCCTTCCCATTTATCTTCATAACCCCCTTTTGTTCAGAAAAGAACTGTTATTAGGTCACTACCCCCAAAAGCTTACAAATTGTTGGCCCGCGGTGGGATTATTGCGAATCGTAATTCCGAAGCGCCGTATCGCACTTGATAACTTGTGTGTCGGGTCGGTATATCGCCCGGACTTGCGTGTGGTGCGCCCCGCACGAACCCAGTTCCGTTTGTAGCTCAGTGCCTAATAACAGGTTCTTTTCAGTAGAGTCATATCGGAATCGAATAATCAGAACCAGGGTGTCGTGGTGTATCGCATAAGAATTGTATATAGTAAGAAAAGTGAACTTTTACACATTATTTGCACACCTGTACCACACAAACAAACACCTGTGTCGTCACACAGAACCACCCGTGACAGACCGAAACTTGACTGAACCGTTCCGAGCCGACCCTGTGACAAGTGATTGTTATTGTGTTTCCCGGTATTGCTTGAATAACAGTGACAATGTCGTTGGGAGAACCAGAGGACTTTGTGGATCCCGACCCGTTCCAACAAAAGGGTCCGGTCGACTTACTTACCGAAACGATGAAGCAGATGAATGCTTTATTGTCAAAGTACAATGAGTCGGGCCGTGACGAGAGCGGGAACGGTATTCCGCGTTCCTTGCTCCTAGAAGTGGAACCATGGGACCCCGACGCAACCGGATCGCTGAGTGTTAGCTCGTTCTTTACGAACTTCGACGCAGTAACCGAGGGACTAGCACAGGAACAGAAGCTGAAACTCCTCAGGATCAAGGCAAGAGGGATCGCGAAACGGTTTCTCATTGACAGGAACGATATACTTGACTGTGACAACGCCTATCACATGATCAGGGACGAAATGTTGTCGTGGTTCCGACGACAGAACCCGCAACATGCCGCAGCATCACTTTGGACGGTGAAGCGGAACGCCTCGGAAACCCTACGTCAATTTGCGGATCGCATACGAGGGTTGGCACAATGCGCCGTATCGGAAGAGGGAGCCCACCTGGATCGACATGATCGTCAGGAATGGGTGGAACGGAAGACCCTCAGCGCTTTTATTAAAGGTGTCGGGAAGAAACTAAGCGCTTTCCTAGTGATGGATCGACCTACAACCATACGTATCGCCCTACAGAAGGCCAAAGAATTGGAAGAAACCTTGGCGGAAACGGAAGATACCGAAGAACATTGGGAACTCGCAGCAGTATCGGCGGAACAAAGATGCTATAATTGTGGTGGAACAAACCACTTTGCCGCCCGATGCCCGCGTCGAGATCAACCCGTACCGAGACGTGACCAACCGAACCGGTGGAACGGCGACCAACGAAACGCCTGGAACAGTGACCAACCGAACCGGTGGAACGGCGACCAACGAAACGCCTGGACCGGTGACCAACCGAACCGGTGGAACAGTGACCAACAGAACCGATGGAACGGGGACAGAGGAGATCGGTGGAACAATGACCATCGTAACAAACTAAACGAAGACAAGCCCATGCCCCGATACCCGTGCCTATTTTGTGCGTCAAAGGAACATTTTCCGGTGGATTGTCCCAGAAGCCCTCAAAAGACTATCTTTTGTAATTTCTGTGGATGTCGGGAACACCTCGAACCGGATTGCCCTCAGAAGAAGAAGTTGCTTCCCGTATCTCAGCCTCCCGCGGAACCAAATCACGTAAGGGAAGTGACCCTTTACAAGGGAACCGAAGACAATAAATTGTGTGTAACCGCCGTGGAACGGCCGATGGCAAGAACCATTAAAATGGAAGTGGGTCTAGGACAAGAGACTCGCAGTATGTTGGTAGACACGGGAGCATCACTGTCCGTATTGGCAAGCCCTGTAGCGGGAATACCGCTACTACCAACAAAAACGGTAGCATGGGGACCGGATGGAACCCTCTTACCCTTTGCAGGGGAACAGGTCATTGATACCCGTATCGGAAAGCACCGGTTCAAACACACCTTTCCAGTGTTTGCACGGAAACGAGCAGACTTGAACCTGCTGGGTCTTGATATACTCAGGAGGATCCTGTTAACTCTTACAACTGGACCCAACATGGAACTAAGAGCTGACATTGAATCAGTGAATGGGGATCGAGATCAAGAGTATCAGAACCTCAGGAAAATAGGGGTAGTACTATCGGCCGGGAGGAGGGAGGATACCGTATCACAGTGCCCGAGTTATCAGGATGGTACGGATACGGCCCTCCCCAGCACCTCTCGCTCGGTAACCGCTGCCCTTGTGGACCTGGAGAGATGGGAACCACACAGAGGAACACCAGGGGTATCGCCCACCGTATTGCCAGGTGTATCGGACCCCTCACCAACTCAACAACCCAGAGGAACACAAAGAGATGCCGTGGTATCGCCCACCGTATCGCCGGGTGTATCGGATCCCGTAACATCCCAACAACACAGAGGAACACCGGAGGTATCGCCCGTGGTATCGCCCACCGTATCGCCGGGTGTATCGGATCCCGTAACATCCCAACAACACAGAGGAACACCGGAAGGATCGCCCGTGGTATCGCCCACCGTATCGCCGGGTGTATCGGAAACCGTATCGCCCCTGCAATGCCAAGAAACACCGGGGGTATCGCCCATGGTATCGCCGGGTGTATCGGAGACCGTATCGCCCCTGCAATACAAAGAGACACCGGAGGTATCGCCCATGGTATCGCCGGGTGTATCGGAGACCGTATCGCCCCTGCAATACAAAGAGACACCGGAGGTATCGCCCATGGTATCGCCGGGTGTATCGGTCCTTTCAATTACACAAACACCTGAAGTGGGCCCAAGTGTATCGCAGGGTGTATCGCCCTCATGTAAGCACCAACCCGATACAATACATCAAGGAAGCTTCAACAAGGGCGCCCCTCCAGAAAGGAGAGGAACACGCAAAAGGACCCAAGAGCTTCCAATGAATGGGATTCCCACCACAAAGCCTTGCAAATTGAAAATGGAACAAACCACCTCGGACCCGGAAGGATGGACACCTGACAATCCAAACCAGGATGCCGAGGAGTGGGAAAGGATACCCACAGATCAATGGGACGACCCACAATCGGAAACGGAGCTGATGATTGAGGAGAAGCTCTCCAATTTGACCAATGCACCTCAGAGGTTAGCAAAAGATACCGTGAGGTTATATTGGGCTCCTTTTCAGCGACCTCCAGGAGAGGGCTGTAACCTTTATGTGGCTCGTTTAAGAATTACCACTCAGCCAGAGGTTACAAACCAAAAGCCATATCCAATCCCCCATGCTCTCCCTGAGGTTGAACCAGCAGTCACCGCAAGTGAGGTCGAGATGGTGACGTGTGAGGATCAAGCGGAGACTGCTCCGGGATATACTCTTCGTCCAGGAGTGCAGGTAGATTACAACCACCTTCACACAGGACGAGGCTCGACTGACTAACTTACTACTAGAACTACAATTACAGACAAACACACCACACACAAACACAAGAATACAGTTCTACACATACATAAACAAAAAAGTTCACGTTTTAGTTTAAAAAAAAAAAAAAAAAAAAAAAACCTTTTTCCTTTACCAAGATGCGACCAGAAAAACAAAGGCATAGGATACGACCCGATGGATCCCAGTAGGAGAACTAGGACCCTTCAGGTCGACTCTCTATCTAGTATAGGTAACTTAGAAGAAACTTACCTTGTACACCGTAAAGTAACTTATTTACCTTATATAACCTAAAAATGGAACTTAAATAATATAATTAAAATAAACTTACCTCATATAGCTTAAGATAGCTTACCTGGATCAGAGACCACCGCAACCATCAGCCTGCAAGAAAAAAGCGCCGAAATTACGAATCACTTTTCCGGGGTACAATAATATTAGGAAATTAGAGAGAAGAAACGACATGCTGAAGGCGCTGCAGAAGGCACCTCAACCCAATGCCAGCATTAATGCTGAATCCCGCGGAGCCACCCGCGGCGAGTACCAGTGGATCAGTGGCCCCAACAGAAAGTCTACCATCCTCTTCCTCTTCCTCCTCGTCGTTGGGATCTGAGTCGCTGGAGTATGCTTAACCCACCAACCGCAAGCAGGAGTCCCCGAAACCGACACCTGGACGAGACCTATTCCCAGGGGAGAGCGCGTCACAAACACCCATCAACATCATAATGGAGGTAGATCCCACTGCACTGATTGGATCTCCACAGCAACTACAGGACCCCGAGCTTGACGCCTGGACGTCAATACCTGTTCCAGACCCTGCCAGCTGTCCAGGGTGCAGGCATTACCAGTATGAAGCGAGCGTACCCATCACATCAGTTGCCAGTAACCAGTGTCATCGAGGATGACCCTGGCTCCCGAAGGGGCGGGGAATGTGAGCAACAGCCCAGTTGCTCACTGTTCCCCTTACAGGCACTGCCTGTCCGTAAGACCTGATACCCCTTCGGGACCAGGCAAATCAGCCTTAGAGAGACCACATTAATTGGGCGTGGCCTGTCAACTGGAGAAAGCACATCCATCTGATTAAGCAACCTGTCAGACTTGGAGGGAGAATAAACAAAGGGAAGAAGATAACCAACAACAGAGGGAGGGTGGCATCACTGACCACCAAACTGATATTAATATTCTAATGTAGTGGAGGGAGCACCTCAGTCCTGAAGGCCACCGCCTTGCCAGCCGTCTCGAAGCGCACACCCCTTGTCTTTGAAGCTATCTCCCCCGTTCCGCGTCGACCCAGTATCGCGCCGAACTATATCGCCTCCTGCCTCCCCCAAGTCACTAGGTTTTACGAAGTGCAAAGTAACCAGTGCTCTTGTTCCGTCCCGCCTCCCCTGGAACCTCCGCCGTCGCCCGGATCAGAAAAGGATCGAGGACCACGAGGACCAGCCCTGTCCTGGCTCTCCCCATCAAACCACGCCGCACCGCGACCCAGACTCGCCCCGGTAACCTGGAACGTGAGTGCGTAATTAACTTAAATTCTACTCTCAATTGGCCAATTAGGTAGAAGGTAACGTGAACTCAGTGAACTTAAGAGGTATAAGTCTGATAGGAACCAGTAGGATCGAACCTGTATTGACCGTATCGTAAAACGTATCGCATAAGTCTTTTGTTGCTTAGAGTAACCATAACTATACTTCTTTCATACTTACCTTTTCGAGTCACAGTAACGCCCTTCAGGCTTTGTTCTCACTTGGAGGAACATTTGAGTCAGACCCCCTGTATCGCCAATTCAACTTCTGGTCATTAAACCTAAGTATTTGTTTTAACTTGCATTTCTCCTTTAAAACGACCCGCATCCCAGGTTCTGAGTATTCTGATTCAACCGTATCGATTAGGAACTTGCTTGAAATAAGGAACATCAGTAACGTAACTTCATTTATTCAAAACATACATCGATACAAAGAAAACACCCTTCAGGTGACGAACCCTTCAGGTATAACAGTATTAAATATAACAAAGTGTATCGCCTGGAACGCTACGCCTCATCTCCAAGCCGCTTCGGGAGACAGCTACCTACCAGTCGACCAGTTAAGTATCCATTTCATTCATTAGCCTAAGATTCCGATATTTTGCTTTGTTTACAGTGTCGACCCCCCTTCCCATTTATCTTCATAACCCCCTTTTGTTCAGAAAGAACTGTTATTAGGTCACTACCCCCAAAAGCTTACACCGCCATGGTGGGTGAATCCGGGAAGGGTCAGGCCCTGTGCCGCTCAGTGGAGCGGATGCCTCGTACCTTACTTACTATTTTGAATTTTGTGCATTCTTGCCTTTGTTGAGTCATTAAAAATTAACTTCCCTCGACCGGGGATCGATCTCCTATCATTCTGATTCTAATTCAGAGCTCCTACCACATTAGCTAAGGAAAGGAATGGACAGAAATGCGAAGAGGTCGCTGATCACAACATCCCCCCCCCCCCCCCCCCCCCCCCGGTTAGGAAATCTTAGGTACTCTGTTACCTAGTCAGGAAGGCTGCTTTGGCCAGCATTTTACAACCCATTGAGAACGCGTATTTTTGACTGGCTTCGGAGTTTTTTTTTTGTTATTGTTCCTTATTGATGGGGCGGGGGATCTGCTGACCTCAACGTATGTTGTGAGTTGTTTTGATGACCTAATCTTAATGAATTATTGTTTCTCTGAGAAATGCTGAGGAGATCATTCGGGTCTGGTACGACTGCGCCGCTTTGTTGAGTCATCAAAAATTAACTTCCCTCGACCGGGGATCGATCTCCTATCATTCCAATTCTGAATCGGAGCTCCTACCACTTGAGCTAAGGAAGCGAATGGACAGAAATGCGAAGAGGTCGTTGATCACAACACCTCATAAAAGGATTGCAAATAAAGATTACATTTATTATCTGGTAGCTTGGTGTCAGGGTCCGAGATCCGACCAGACATTGAAGGATTTGAGAGAAAAGAGAAAACAAAATTTGGCTCAAAATACGTTGCTATACTTTTAATAGAAAGAGAATTGAATCTGTCCTATGTCGAATTCAAGCACTGGATTTGTTAGGTGAACAAGGGAAGGACTGGTTGTTTTGTGGGGTGGGGGAGGTTTCATTTCAACCCTTCTATTTTAGGGAGTCGGTCGTCGTTCGTTCCTCGTTCTGGGTTAGTATTTCCCTAAATAACCGGCACTCAAACTTCAAAAATTGTACGTAAATTTAAATGCCTTAAACATTTCAAATTAGGTACATTTTTTAAAGTTTGAGCTCCGGTAATTTAGGGAAATACTAACCCGGAACGAGGAACGGAAGGCAACCGACTGAGACCCCCTTAAGGAGAGTTGCTGATACGTCCTTCAGGCATCAGAGGTGGGGGAAAACGATTGAATTGGCTTGATGGAGGCGAGAATTGTGCCTCTTTGGCTGCCATTTGGCGACTCTTTCTGCTCCCTGAAAGGTTTTGTTTTCAGCTCCGAGTCCCTATGACAAAGAGCTTCACTTTTTCCCCTTGTGAAGAAGCAAAATTGCTACAAAAGTCGTTTAATCTTAAGAAATCAGTCAAAAAATGTTTCCTTTGTTCTAGGAAGCATTCTTTACGAGGACTTCCCCTTCAAATCGTAAACGGACACTTCAAGACTCTGATGATGGTGAGTGGATGAAATGAAAATTAATTATTGAAGCACCTGGTATATTAGTGGGTTTGATTGTTTTTAACTATTTTTGATCGTCAGGTTGGTAAGAAATTGAACACTAGTACCTTGACTAGTAGAAAAAATCGTCATGACTATTCACTAATTAGGTAATTAATTATCACTCATTAGGCAAACACTTGGTCCTCCAGAACTCTGAGAGGTGTCGAGAAATTCTTTAAAATCGTCGCTATTTTAAACGAATTAATAAATGTCTGCAAAGTGGGTGTGGGCGCTTCCTCGTATCCATAACCTGATTGTATAGATGATCCTCTCCATGGTAGCTAATAATCAAAACACCTTGTACTACCGTCATAGGGGACCATCTATACCCCAACCCCAAAAAATATCATCGAAATCGGACTTAAACTTCGAATAGGTTTGCCCGTTACTATGATTTCATGACAGACAGACAGACACAGAACCAAAATTGTTAAGGAAGGCCTAAAACGTTAAATATTCGAGTGGAAATTTTGATTTAGGCGAACTTTTTTTTTTCAACCATGAAATATTAAAACAATGCTTCAGCAGAAGCATTGCTACCAAGGTAGCACGGTAGACTCGGAAGCCAAAACAATTGGAGGTGCGCCTAATTTTTTTTTACATTTTTAATCGAAAGTAGAACCTCAAGGTGATAATTTTGACACCAGCCGTTTCTCTGTTTGGATGAGTAGATCTGTTTCTATGATTTTTCAAAGTTTCGAATGTTTATGACGTCACGCGCCCCTCCCTCCTGGGCGGGACTCCCCAGCTCGCTGTGACGTCATAAACATTCGAAACTTTGAAAAATCATAGAAAAAGTCATCTCACGCTTGAAGGTCGCAGTTGGTGTCAAAATTCTCAGAATGAGGTCTAGTTTACATTAAAAATAACAATAAACAGTTTTTCCGATCCCATTGTTCCATGTTAAGAGGTGCCTATCAGGCAGGAAGCGCCGAAACCTGCGTCATTTCAAAGGTGGGATTCTTCAATTCTATTATTGGCAACACATTTCGATGAGAAAATCAATTCATAGTAACAGTGTGGGCTCTAATATTATTATAGTACCTTTCAAATAATTGTTGTCAAACAGATTCATAGATTAATATAGACACTTACTATTTCTGTTTTAGATGAATGCAGCGATGGATCAGAATACATCATTGGAAATTTTGGAAACTATACTCTATCGACCAAGTTGCCAAAGAATTATGTGGGGAAAGGTAAAGGCAAAAGGAAACATTAGGTACTAATGTTTCTACTTGAAACCTCATATTTCTACTTGAAATATATAATATTCTTGAAATTATGAGTCCAGCAGTGGAATAATTAAATTATATTTTTAAACAAGTACGAACAATCCAATCTTCTTTGACAGATTGAGAAAGGTTTGTCATAACTTCAACTCCACATGTTGATCACTTGGATATGTGATTAAGGGGGTCTCAGTCGGTCGCCGTTTGTTTTTAGTATTTAGGGGAAAATTTAAAGGATTGTAGAAATTCATTGGTGCATGGGCCTCGGGAATTGAAAAACTTAAAGATTGCCGCAGGAATCATCAAAATCGACAATAATTGCCAGAGAGAAATAGGAAAAACTACTGAATAAACTTTTTTCCCATGTTTTTCCCCATATTTCTCTGGCAATTATTGTTCGATTTTGATGATTCCAGCGGCAATATTTCAGTTTTTAAATTTCCTAGGGCCGTGCACTAATGAATTTCTAAAATCCTTTAAAATTTCAAATTTAGGTACAAGCTTTTTAAGTTTTGCGTCTTCCATTTCGTGAAATACTAATCCAATAGGACGTCCCCTGGAATGCATGCATTACTAAACAATATGTTTCTATCTTTCATCCGTGCCAGCCATTGAAAGAATCGCTCACTAACTGACTGTATTTCGATCCAGGATCCTCGTTAGTTGAAGAAATGGCAGTCTCTCTCCCCCGAAGACTCAGATCATTTTAATAGTGAGAATGACAACCGCAGCGTTCAGTCCTCCAGGTACCTTAAGTTTTTATTCATTTTTTTTTTCAAATTTCAAAGTTTTTTTGTAGGAGTTTTTTGGCACTTTAATTCGAACCACATCTACCTGGTTGATGTGTTTGTGACAGATTCCCATTTCAGTGATGTCAGGGGAATTGATCCCAAGGTGTCCAAAATGTTAATTTAAGATTTGAAATTTGAAGGTTGGTATTTGGTGTGAAATGAAATACTGTTCATCTGCTTATAAAATCCTTCCAAAATGCTTTGCGAGGAGGATTTTTGTTTGGAAATTTAGTGTCCTAGTTTCATACCCAGCTGACTCAACTTTCCTCCCAATCACTTCCAGCCGTCGCTCTCAAGAAATCCTCTTCTGTACCTACTTATTACTCTTACTACTTTGTTACTACACTATTCTTATTATTTACTAGCGCATTACTCATTGAAGCGGCGGGTTTGAGTGGACTGTATTTTGTTTTGAATTTAAAATCTATAGGGCTGGTGGGATCGCAAGAAAAAGGTGTCGTTTCAAATTAAACAATGAAGATGTAGGAGTAAAGGGAATGAGAATGGTATTCACTCGTACCTTTGGGCAGCTCGGGGGCTCCGGGCGTAGAATCTGGTAGTACAGCTTCCTGGACGACGAGATGGTGATTTTGATGAAGGAAAAGGTATGTGAAATGGAGAAACCTCGAGGGAAATGAAAGAAATCGCGATATTTATTATTAAACTGGAGTGAATGAGCACAGAACGTTAAAAAAACTTGATTTGAAAGATATTCATAGTAAAATTCAGGTAAATTTGCGGTTCAACACTGAAAGTTGAAGAATTTTCAGGAGAGATGTTGCAGTTTTCAAGAGCGGAGGTAGAAGAAGAGAGAGGCAGGGGGAGCACACAGGTGTTCTCCCCTATGCAGAGGTGATTGGGGGAAGGGGTGTGGTACCCCCACTCCTACAAATTAAGTTGTTCCACTTTTATGGCCAGCTAACACTCATAACTCTCATTAAATAATAAATCGGGGTTTTCTCTTGAACTCGAATAATATCTCATATTTTATTTGAACAGTCATCTTTCAAATCATATTGGCTTAGCGATGGTAATAATATGAATAAAATCACTCGCGATGAGATTGTGGAAAACCATTTTTGACCGACTTCATGCGCGGCGAAGCCGCGCCGAAGGAAGGAGGTATACAGTTCGGTGTGTCATGGGACGACGATTTTTTTTTTTTCTTTTTCTGTATGTTTGTACCACTAGCATTTTCTTATTCGGGCACCAATCTGCTTGATTCTTCTTGAAAAGTGTTCTACAAGTATCCATAGTGGTCCCGTTTCAATCAGATTTCATTTTGCTTAGTTAAAAGTATCGAAATTTTGTGAAAATAGTTCAAAAAACGTGGTTTTCGGGAAGATTGTTCCGCATCCTCTCCCCCCGCCCGACTCTTCGAAGCCACCCACCCGCTCGTCCACCCCCCCCCCCACCTCCACCACCCACCCGCCCGTCCCCTCCGGCATATTCTCGGACGCCTGCCGCCCCTCAACAAATTCAAGGGGGACCACCCTCTCATTCATTGGGGACCATCCTCCCTATTTAGAGTGAAACGCTTATTTCTTCAAGATAAAGTGGATTGTGAAGCAAAATTTTAATTAAAAAAAAAAAAAAGATATTGAACTCAATAATTATTTTGAAATTAACTTCAACATTTCACTGAAAGACGAGTTTCCCGACTTTGTGTACATGTTTGTGTACATTCAAATTTAAGGTCCGATTCTAAGCTTCACAAAAAATGAGATGCTTTATGAGGGGGTTTCCGATAACCATCAAATTCCAGTAGACTACCAAGTGGGTCTAGCACATAGCCTTCTCATCATCCAAAACATGTTGCAGCTGGCTAAAATATGAAGTTCTAGTCCGATTCCGATGAAATTTTCAGAGATTGTACGAGTTGGCGTGTAGATGGTCCTCTATGAAAATCATTGCCCCCGGACTGATAGCCGCTGCGCATGTGCAAACGATAATTTCCTTTTAGCAGCCATCACTTCCACATTTTCCATCCGACTTCAAGAAAATTCTCAGAGATCATGCAAATTGGCATATAGATGGTCCCCGATGAAAAGCAGTGCCAAGGAACTGATAATAGCCACTGCGCATGCGCAAACGTGAATTCCCTGTAGGAGCTATACTTTCTACATTTTCCATCCGATTTTGATGGTATTTTTGGGATTGCGCGGATTTGAGTGTAGATACTCCTCTACGGATATCATCGCCCCCGTGTCACTTACGTTGAGTGAAACAGTTTGGTGCAGGAGGAAGCGAAATAACAATACGTGCTTTTCGCTCACCAACAGGTTCTAATTGACTTAATGCTTATCCAATGGGACGTCCCCTGGAATGCATGCATTACTAAACAATATGTTTAATAATTTTTTGGACTCACTAATAACTACTTAAAACAATAATACTGTAGGTATAGGTACTAAAATAAAATGTAAAAATTAAACAATAAAGTTACCTGCTATATAAAAAACCTCAAAAGTAATAATTAATTCCACAATAAAACTCGGCGCTTTGCGCCTCGAAGGGGGGCTCGGCCCCCCTGCACCCCCCGGTTTATTTCTTTTTCCATACTCTGTATGAAATCATAGGAACACAGAATGTGTTTTTGCGATGCTAGTCATCCGTTAAATAAAAAACAACAATAATAAATGTGGAGTCTTTGGCAACAATAAAATAAATAATTGTTAGACATTTAATTTGGTCTAAAACCCTATAAATGTTATATAAATAAATATGTAACTACAAGAAAAATACTATATAAATTGAGAGCTTTCCAACGAATGGTGAACAATTTCTGTGCAATGAACACTGCGGGGAGTTCTATTTCCTTACCAACGGCTTGGTTGCACGTGAAAATCATTATAAAAGGCGCGTAACGGTTTTTTCTGTCGCTTTTTCGTGACGATTTTTTTTCGGTAGGTCATCGCTAAAACACATTCTGTGTTAAAAACCATTAGTAATTAAAAAATACAAGTGAAAGATTTAAATAAGAAAAATAGCGAAAAATGTAGAAAAAAGGTTAACAGTCGGTAACTCAAAGAATACCGACTTTTAACAAAAGTACTTGGTAGTAGGTAAATTATGTAAAATTAAAAAAAAAAATTAAATAATAAAAGTCGAAAAAATTAATAAGTTAAAAATTAAAACGAATGATTTAAAAATTTAAACAAAAGTACTTGGTAGTAGGTAAGTTATGTTAAATTAAAATCATTAAAGTCGAAAAAATTAATAAATTAAAAATTAAAACAAATGACTTATAAAATTAAATTTTAAAAATAAATTTAAAAAATCACTAAGAACTAAAAAATAAAAAAATTATGAAAATACAAAAATAGTAAAATAAAAAACTTTTTAACAAAAAAACGGACCGACCTCAAAACTGATGATGGCATCCCACTAAAAAGGAAAAAATAATAACGACAATTTATTTAGATAGGTTGGTAGGTAGGTACGCATTGAAGTCGCCGCCGTGCCCATCTGCAGAGACAAACATACACAAGTAGATTCCACTTCCATCTGGTTAGTGTTACAACATGGGTCGATAGTGCAATACAAAACATGAATGAGAGTAGGTACCTATCATTGAGGTAATGCATGTGTTCCAAAACTATTAGGTTACTACCTAATAGTCCGTCACTAACCTAATAGTCCTAACCGTCACTGCTGTCGTATGAAGGAGGATGAGAGAGTGACAATAAGTGTGAATCTCAGTAAGAATATTTCCTTTGATAACAGCTGAAGACGTCTGCGTCACCAAAAATGGCAGTTGGATAAAAATTCAACATGAGAAGGTTGTTTACTTACTTACCTACCCCTTCTCCTGTTTTGTATTGCACTATCGACGCATGTTGTAACACTAACTGGTTCATTTGAGTATGAACTCATATCACAAACCCACATCATGATCTAGACAATTCTACATTCAATATGCCATACATGGAATATAAGATTAATTAGATATTATGTAATCAAAGATTGATCACGTATAATTAGATAAATAACTATTAGATACTATCTAATCAAGAGATGGTTTGTTGGAATCCAAACATTTCGTACGGGGATTCACACTTATTGCCACTCTCTCATCCTCCTTCATACGACAGCAGTGACGTACTACCTAATAGTTTTGGAACACATGCATTACCTCAATGATAGGTACCTACTCTCATTCATGTTTTGTATTGCACTATCGACCCATGTTGTAACACTAACCAGATGGAAGTGGAATCTACTTGTGTATGTTTGTCTCTGCAGATGGGCACGGCGGCGACTTCAATGCGTACCTACCTACCAACCTATCTAAATAAATTGTCGTTATTATTTTTTCCTTTTTAGTGAGATGCCATCATCAGTTTTGAGGTCGGTCCGTTTTTTTGTTATTATGCATACACCTAGAAACCACACTCCAGTGTATGAAACCGACCTCCAGGCGATTTGATGTATCTCTATCACTCTGTTATACGGAATATTGATTCATTTGAATCTCAAGTCTCCAGGACAAATGGTTACTATTGTAGGCCTGCTACTTGTGGCGATTGTGTCGATGACCACAGAGGTAGCGTCCCGACTTACTCGTGGTGATTGTGACGATTGTGGCGACACACCAGTTGTAAGCGGGACTTGCGTTCGACAGGGTTAAGGTTTCGATCCGCGGCGTAGTTGGTAGCAGCACGAGGTTGTGACGCCACGTGCCGATCCCAAGTTCGCCGAATGACACAAAACCTAACGTGGCGAGCTCAGGTGGGAAAGGGGAGACAAACAAATATCGAAACAATAGTTAAATTTACAAGGGGTAGCGTGTGGTATTTACTTGTGACGAGGTGGTGAAGCGGCCAGTCGGATTCCTCGGGATGATGCAATCTGAAATGTTTAGCCTTAAGGGCGTCCTACTGAGAAAATGGCGTCCGCCAAATGCGACGCTGCCGAAGGGGCCTACGAAGGTGTCTGAGGGACGCCTCGGAAAAGATGGCGGAGTGTGACGCGTCACCAAGCTCCGGTTTTCACACTGAGGAACCAGGTAAAATGAGAAAAGATATCAAATGCAAAATTACAACAATAAAAGGTAAGTTTATTAAAGAATCAAAAGGTTTTCTGACTAGGCACACCGAAGGGTGTGTCGAAAAGAAGCCGGAAGGGCGCAACAACACAAGTAAGTATGGCACAAGATTAAATGTTCAATAGGATAGATTTGCAGATAATATTTCAAATGTACAAATTAATAACTCCAATTTGACTTTGTGTTTCAGGTTTCCAGAGTATATCAGTTCAACGTTCCAGGTTTTCAACAAAGGTGAGTATGGTAAGTATAGGTTAACTTTATGTTGCAGGTAAGAATTTAGCATTAAGTTACAACTTTCAATATTACGACTTTTGTCCAACTGTTTCAGAATTACTTCTACGCACTGTCCTAACTGCATTGGCCAATGGTTTAAAGGTAAGTTATAGTTTTCACTCACACGTGTCAGGGCCCTGAGGTATCCTTCCAGGTGTGATGTGGCGGTTGTGGTGGTTGTGGCGACGGACGTCCAGTGAATCCAAGGGTTCTTCAACCGGATCAATTCGGCGCGAGACGGCAATTTTCGATGGTCAGGGATCTTACGAAAAAGCGTCTTGAAAGTATTTGGGGGGGCGGTTTTGACTCTAGCAGGCTCAAGTTCACGGGCAGCAGGGCTCACGGTGACTCTTACTGAATATCTAAGGGGGTCTGACTGTGGAGGGGGCTGCTCGTTGGTTTTGTTCTGGATGGTCCCCCTCCGCTCCCTCGACGGACGGGCGCCTGCCAGGTGGAGACTTCTGATTGGCTCCCCCCGCCGAGGGAGGGACGCTCTGGCTGGAGACGGCGTCTTCATGTTGAGGGGGGGGTGACGTCACCTTTTGAGCTGACCACGGATCCGAATCTGACAATCATCGCCGCGGGTGGCTATGACAAATTCGGATCGGAAGGGAGTTAACGAATTAACCCAGTCTCTTCACTGGAAAGGTTCCCCAGTGAGTGGAGACTCACATCCCCCTTCCCTCCGGGAGCCAGCGTTGTCAAAGACGACGCTGGGTATTCCCAGAGGAGCCAAGGGACGCGCCTTCCTTATGGCCAGCTCGTAGGCGTGGCGACGACACCCGCGACAGTTGGCTGGGTCGCGCTGTGCCCGATGGTCCTCGGGGCACTCCGGCAGCGGTCGTCCCTGGCGGTGGAAATTCTTGAGGCGTTGCCAGAATTCCTTACATCCCGGGCACCGGAAGACGAAGAGTTGTGGTACCTTCTTGGTGCAGACGGGACATTGACGCTTTCGGCTTATCCGCAGAACGATCCTCGGGTGAGCCGGAGGCGGGATCGTTTTGGATGGTTCTGCTTCCTCTTCGCTGGATGTCGTGGGAGAGCGCCCGGGTGTTGGTGGTCCGTCCCGGGTGGGGGATTCTTCATAGGAGCTAACTCTTCCACGAGCGCGCCGGGGTGGTCGAGGCGTCGTTGGCGGCGAATGTAAGGGTGTCAAGGCCACGTACGGGTCGAGCTGAGGATTCTTGACGTCAATGGCCTGAGGCGATGGTGACGGGGCGGGGGACGAAGCGGGGGGCGGAGCCGGGGAGCGAGCCAACTTCCCCTCAGCCTCCGCAGACCTCGCCGCAGGTGCCTCTGCAGATAACTGGTTGATTGCCTCAGGTGTAGCGGTCTTCGCCGCAGGTGGCTCCACTACCACCTGTGCGTTGGCTGCCTTGGACTCCGCCACAGCTGCGTCCCGTTGCTGGATCAGTTGTTGTCGATCCAGCAGCCACTTGGTTTGGCGGTCCAACAACGCATCCCGCTCCTGCACGATCCTCTGGTAGATGGGAATCCACCTGTGTATCTGGAGGATCGTGAGGAGCGCCGAATTCCCGGAAGTGTGGCGGCTGGTTGGGGTATCGCCACACATCGTGAACCGCACGAAGTTTGATAGAGTCTCGAGCACGTCGTAGGGGTCGTCGGGTGGCGCGGGCGTGTTTATGTGTCCCGGCGACTGGTCTCGAAGGCCGGCGACAAACCTTTCTGTTCGCCTCCTCATTAATTCCACCATGGGGTCCGGCGACTGGGGACCCCCGTCCACTATCCACTCATCTAGCGGTTCTTGTGCCATCCTACAACAAACAAATAAACGCCCTACTGTAACATCCTGCCTAGGAAAAGTGACTCAGGAATTGATCTCATTTTACTTCACACAAATGATTCTGGCCTTGTTAGGAAGGTAGCAGAAGTAACGGTTCGGCTTGGTCTGAAGGACCTAAGTGAAGTTTGTTGGTCTGAAGGACCCAATTGAAATTGGTTGGTCTGAGGGACCCAAGCTAAACTTGTTGGTCTGAAGGACCATGTGTCAAGGTCGTGGTCAGTCTTTCCTAGTAGTCAGTCAGTTTGTCTTTCGGCCTAAGTGGAGTTGCTTATAATTTACGGAAGGGTCACGCTGACGGAACGAATATGGAGTGGTTCCGGTTGGCGCTTCTCCTCGGGGTCTTTTCGGAGGTAGACCTTCAGGTGTCGACGGCTCTTCAGCTTTGCGCACCACTGGTTCCTGGTGGGGGTTGTTGCTGTGGCGGTCGTGCTCGCTGTGGCGATCGTGCTCGCTGTGGCGATCGTGTTCGCTGTGGCGATCGTGTTCGCTGTGGCGATCGTGCTCGCTGTGGCGATCGTGCTCGCCGTGGCGATCGTGCTCGCTGTGGCGAGTTTCCTCGGGGTGGTTGACCGGGTGTTGTGAGTTTCCCGCTGAATTCTCGGCTGATTTTTCCAAAGGGTAGCTGACGCTTTTATTTTCTTCACTGATCGAGGAGCGATCTGAGTGTCGATCCGCGTCCTCGAGGTGAGTCGGTTGTGGCGAAGCAGTCCCTGGGTTTGACTGTTCCGAAAACGGTGTAGTGGGAGCGTTCTCGTGAGATCCGGTCGGCACATCGCCACATTCCATCATGGCCGGGTTTGGAGGCGGCCATCGCAACTCCTCATCAGAGTCCTCCATTGTTTCTTCCTGTGTCCCCGTTCCTGGTTCGTGGCTGTTCCTTATTGTGTCTATTTCCTGGGTTTGATTGGATTTGGTGTGGTCCAGGAAAGTATCGTCCGGTACACCCAGCACAAAGGCCGGTTTGAGGCAGTTAATGTGTACTACCTGACGTTTTATGTCGGGTGAGTCCCTGATTTCATAAGTAACATTCGAGTGTTTTTTCAGCACCGTCCACGGTCCACTCCATGGACTCCAGAATTTTTTAACGACACCTGGGGGCGGCTGCATGTCTTTCAGGTACACCATGTCCCCTGCCTCAAAAGAGCGCAGAGAGCGGCGGGCGTTGATTGCTTCCGTCCGTTTCTTCCAGGCTTCGTGTAGGCATTGTGTCGTGGCGTCACGGGCCATTCGGAGATTCTTCAACAAGGAGGATTCAGGTAAAGGTGCTCGAAGCCCTTGAAAGGTGTCGTTCGGGAGGCGTATTTCTCTCCCAAAGGTAAGAAAATTTGGAGTAAATCCAGTACTCTTATGTGGGCTGGATCGGTACGCTGCGAGTGCTACGGGCAACATGGTTTCCCAGTCCTTAGTTTTTTTGGTAATTTTCGCCAAAATATTGGTCAAGGTTCGGTGGAAACGCTCGCACACCCCATTTCCTTCTGGGTGGTACGCGGTCGTAAAGATCTGCCATATTCCCCATTGGGCACAAAGTTCGCGTGTCGATCCGGCGGTGAAGGCGGTTCCGCGGTCCGAAACAAGTCTCTCGGGTACACCGTGTCTCGGTATAAATTCCTTTGCTAAAATTTGCGCGACAGTTGAGGCGGTACAATTGGTGGTAACGTATGCTTCAGCATATTTGGTAAAATGGTCGATCACGGTAAGAAGATATTTGGATTTTCCATTTGTCACGATGGGCCCCACGAAATCGATGCCGACGATGTGTCCGGGTCTCTCGGGGAGGAGCGGCTTCTGGATCGGGCTTTTCAGATTCGTCGGAGTATTGCGACGTAAACATGTTTCACAACGTTGCACCTGTTCTTTGACGTCTCTCGATAGTCCGGGCCAGTTTCCGAGTCGCCTTACCACCTTTTCCGTCACGTCGGCTCCGGGGTGTCCTGCCCACTCATTCTTATGGCATCTGTCAATCAACCATTCACGAAGTGAACTAGGGATGAGGGGTACCCATTCGTGTCGACCATCGTGCCGCACTCTCATTTCCCACACTCCGTTAGCTTTGCGCAATCCTTCCTTACCGCGACTCAAAACCATCGATTGGACCCAATCATCGAGATCCTGTGCTGCGATCATTAGTTCGCGCGGGAAATCGAGATTCACAACGGCTATGTCCATTCGACTCAATCCGTCCGCATGCTTCATCTGAGTTCCGGGTCTGTATCGGGGAACGAAGTCGTATTCAGCGAGCCTTAGAACCCACCTCCCGATTCGTGATGTCGGGTCGCGGAGGTGCATCGCGGCCGTGAGTGCCATGTGGTCCGTTTGAAGTTCAAAGGTCTGACCTAAGAGGTATTCTTGAAAATGGCGGACCGCCCACACAACAGCGAGTAACTCTCTCTCCGTGACGGAATACCTGGTTTCGGCCGGATTTAGTTTTCGACTCGCATATGCTACGGGCCTCTCTTCCCCTTCGAAGTTCTGCGAAAGGACAGCCCCCAAAGCGGAGCCGGAAGCGTCGGTGGCCAACACAAAGGGTTTATTCAGGTCAGGAAAGGCGAGTACGGGTTCCTCGGTCAACTTGACCTTGAGTTCGTCGAACGCTTGTTGTTGTTTACTTGTCCACTCGAAGGGTCGGTTCTTCTGGAGGAGGTCGGTCAAGGGCACCGAGAGCTCCGAGTATCGAGGTATGAACCTCCGGTAAAACCCAGCCAGCCCCAAAAACGACTGCAGTTTCAACGCCGAGGTAGGTACGGGAAATTCCTTAATGGCCTTGACCTTCTCGGGCTCGGTAAGGATTCCTTCGGGCGTGATGCGGTGACCTAGAAAGCGAACTTCGTTTTTCAAAAACTCGCACTTCGACAAGTTCACTTGAAGACGGGCCTCGGTTAATCGATCGAAAACTTGAGTCAATTTCTGGAGGTGTTCCTCTCGAGTGGCGGAAAATACTATGATGTCATCCAGGTAAACGAGACAATGATCTCCGAGGATTCCATCGAGGGCATCATTCATGACTCGCTGGAATGTAGCGGGCGCGTTCTTCAGTCCAAACGGCATCTTTTCGTAATGAAAATGACGTCCTAAAACGGAAAAGGCCGTTTTCTCCCTTGACTCGGGGTGAACTGGTATCTGGTGATAACCCGATATTAAGTCGATGGTGGTGAACCATTTACACTGACCTAACATCGCAAGGGTCTCCTGTAAACGGGGAAGAGGATAAGCGTCTCCTTTGGTGATTTTATTGAGCTGTCGGAAATCCGTGCAAAATCGCCAAAGCTGCTTTTCTCCCGGCGGCGTCTTCTTTTTGACGAGTAGTACAGGCGCACACCATGGGCTAGTAGACGGGCTAATGACCCCGTTTGACAACATGTCCTTGATTTGAGTTTCAACGACGTCGCGGAGGGCGTGAGGGACTGGGTAGGGTTTTTGTTGTGTAACGGTGGGTTGAGTCGTAACTATCTCGTGGGATACATTCAATCGACATCCCTCCCCCGTAGGTGGCTTAAATAAGTCCCGGAATTTACACAACAATTCCCTAGTTGGTTCCGCGTCCGAAGTTGTGAGATGTTGTAGTTTCTCTTGCAAGGTCGCGTCGAACTCGGGTAACGGGGCTTCCCATTGGTCGGTCGGTAGCTCCTCCCACTCCTCTTCTTCTAGCCCGTCTGGCGTGGTGCCGATACGTACTTCTTTTTCATAGTTTTGAATCGGGGGAATAATAGAACAAATCCCGGCGCAGGCCTTTTCTTCCCTAAGGGATATGTTAGAACTCGTTTCATCAGGGGTATCGACGATATCGGGATATGGTTCGTTACATGGGTCGGTTGTGGCGAACTGGGTTGGACTGTGCCGATCCGCTGTGTCGAACTGTGTCGCACTGTGCCGATCTTCTGTGGCGAGTTGTGTCGCTCTGTGCCGATCCACTGTGTCGAACTGTGTCGCACTGTGCCGATCTACTGTGGCGAGTTGTGTCGCTCTGTGCCGATCTACTGTGGCGAGTTGTGTCGCTCTGTGCCGATCTACTGTGGCGAGTTGTGTCGCTCTGTGACGATCCTCTGTGTCGAACTGTGTCGCACTGTGCTGATCCTCTGTGTCGAACTGTGTCGCACTGTGTCGATCCCAGTGATCGACATAAGTCCGATGGTAGTTGTGGAGCATTCGATCGAGGCATTTTTCGAGGGAGGTTTTCTCATCAGAGTCCGGCGCGGGGTCCGTGCTGTCGCTTGCGTCGTCAGCTTCCTGGAATTCGGTCGGCGTAGTGGGGGTTGCACAATGTTGTGAAATTGGTGCACCGAAATGTACTTTCCGAGGAAGTGGAAGGTTTTGGGCCGGATCCTTCGTCAAGTTTTTGTAGTGGGGTGTATCGTCGTACCGCTCAACGGGTGTATCGATAGGGACAGAAACGCCCTTGAACTGCCGATTCCAAAACTTCAGGCTTCCGGCGCCATCTTGATTTGTGGCGAAATTTGCTCGCACCTCCGAAGCGTCGTCCGGTTTTTCGTAATCCACGCACGATAGTTTTTGCGTGGCGGAGGCAGTTGTTGCCGCCGAAGGGGTGCTAGGGAGAGGAGCGTTGTGATCATGACTTTCATTTTGATCCACAAACGTCCCAAATTCCCGCCCCTCGGGCCGCAACACTACCCCCACGCTGTAGATTTCCTCGGGTGTGTCGACCGGCGTATATGGGCGGATGACGCCTTTAGGGGTGCGGAATTTCATTTCCGGTCCCGTTGTAAATGTGATGGGCACCCTTCGAAGTACGTCGAGCCCCAAAAGATCAAGCGTAGCGCTTCTCCTTGCGAATACTAAAAATGTGTGCTCAAATACACATTCGCCGATCCTCGTGACGACGCGCTGTTCCCCGGAGAAATGTAGGGGCATTCCATCAGCTCCCCACGCGATCGCTCGGGTTGGGAGAATTGGAATCCCCTTTACGGGTGTTGAAAGTACCGAAAGCGTAGCTCCGGTGTCCAGGGTCATCTCTCGTTCCTCCGGGCCCAGCCCCACGGTGATTTTCATAGTCCGCGACATTGGAGCTTCCACGGCGGGAACATGTGCCTCCTCGATTGGCTTCTTGTAACGGGCGACCTCCATCGAATGTGCCGGCGCCATGACAGGTTGCGACACGGGGAGGAGACGCTTCTTCTTGTAACAATCCTCCTCCAGATGTTCTCAGACGCCACAGAAGTCACAAAATATGGTCTTGTTCGGGCTGAATGGGCAATTTACGGGGAAGTGTGTTTTGTCCGCGCAAAACAGACACGGATATCGTGGGGTTGGCTTCTCGGCGCTTCGGCGCTCGTTGGGTTTATCTTGGCGGTGGTCCTCCTCCCTGTGTCGATTGTGACGCTGTAGGGGTTCGTCTTTTCGTGGGCATCGGGCAGCGAAATGTTCAGGACTTCCGCAGTTGTAACATCGGCGGTCGTTGGTAATGGCCGCCAAGTCCCAACGTTTGTCTGTGTCGATTGTGTCGTCTAGGGTCTCCTCCAATTCCTCCGCCTTGCTCAGCGCGTCCTGGATCGATCTGGGGCGATTTGTGATGAGCAGTGCGCTCATGTTTTTGCTGACACCACGTATGAAAGCGCTCAGGGTTTTTCTTTCTACCCAGTCGTGGCGTTCGTGACGTCGGAGTTGTCCTCCTTCTTCCATGACGGCACACCGGGCGAGGCTGCGGACTCGGTCGGCAAATTGGCGGAGCGTTTCTGTGGCGTTCCGCTTGACTGTCCACAGGAGTGCGGCGGCGTGTTGTGGATTTTCCTTCTGGAACCACTTGATCATGTCGTCACGGACGATCTCGTAGACGTTGTCTACGTCGAGCGTGTCATCCCGATCGATAAGGAATTGCTTAGCGGTTCCCCGCGCTTTTGTGCGGAGTAAACGGTATCGTTGTCGCGAGGTCAAACCCGTGGTCACCATATCAAAATTCGCAAAAAACGACACAACACTTAATGCACCGGTCGCGTCTGGGTCCCACGACTCTACTTCGAGGAATACCGAGCGCGGTATGTCCTCCCTATCTGCTTCATGTGTTACGTTATTGTATCGCTGAAGGAGAATGTTCATCTCCTTCATTGTTTGAGTCATTGTTTCTACAGCTTCCGTGCCGGAGGACGATTGGGTTTCGGTCCCCCTGTCGCTAGGTGTCGGGTTATTGAGGAACATGGTAGCGATTTGTACTAACTACCACCTAGGCACGAAGAAGTCTGTCGGCGTGAATCGGTCTAAGTCGAGAAAAATACAACTACGAGAAGAGACGTCTTCTCGCGTCGTTTCGTGCGGAAGGCTGCTTCTAATGTCACTTTTCCTGTATAATAAAATGGATGTACAGCCTACCTATTTTTATTTTTACCTGTCTCTCAGTGTGTTTTATTTTCAAGGTTTTGTTTCGATAGACTCTAAATTTAGAACTGAGCTCGTGTCGGACGGCCTACGAGTTTGAGTGGGTTCGTGTGAGGCTTACTCACACCGGGATCCCACCGCTGCCACCAAATTTGTAGGCCTGCTACTTGTGGCGATTGTGTCGATGACCACAGAGGTAGCGTCCCGACTTACTCGTGGTGATTGTGACGATTGTGGCGACACACCAGTTGTAAGCGGGACTTGCGTTCGACAGGGTTAAGGTTTCGATCCGCGGCGTAGTTGGTAGCAGCACGAGGTTGTGACGCCACGTGCCGATCCCAAGTTCACCGAATGACACAAAACCTAACGTGGCGAGCTCAGGTGGGAAAGGGGAAGACAAACAAATATCGAAACAATAGTTAAATTTACAAGGGGTAGCGTGTGGTATTTACCTGTGACGAGGTGGTGAAGCGGCCAGTCGGATTCCTCGGGATGATGCAATCTGAAATGTTAGCCTTAAGGGCGTCCTACTGAGAAAATGGCGTCCGCCAAATGCGACGCTGCCGAAGGGGCCTACGAAGGTGTCTGAGGGACGCCTCGGAAAAGATGGCGGAGTGTGACGCGTCACCAAGCTCCGGTTTTCACACTGAGGAACCAGGTAAAATGAGAAAAGATATCAAATGCAAAATTACAACAATAAAAGGTAAGTTTATTAAATAATCAAAAGGTTTTCTGACTAGGCACACCGAAGGGTGTGTCGAAAAGAAGCGGGATGGGCGCAACAACACAAGTAAGTATGGCACAAGATTAAATGTTCAATAGGATAGATTTGCAGATAATATTTCAAATGTACAAATTAATAACTCCAATTTGACTTTGTGTTTCAGGTTTCCAGAGTATATCAGTTCAACGTTCCAGGTTTTCAACAAAGGTGAGTATGGTAAGTATAGGTTAACTTTATGTTGCAGGTAAGAATTTAGCATTAAGTTACAACTTTCAATATTACGACTTTTGTCCAACTGTTTCAGAATTACTTCTACGCACTGTCCTAACTGCATTGGCCAATGGTTTAAAGGTAAGTTATAGTTTTCACTCACACGTGTCAGGGCCCTGAGGTATCCTTCCAGGTGTGATGTGGCGGTTGTGGTGGTTGTGGCGACGGACGTCCAGTGAATCCAAGGGTTCTTCAACCGGATCAATTCGGCGCGAGACGGCAATTTTCGATGGTCAGGGATCTTACGAAAAAGCGTCTTGAAAGTATTTGGGGGGGCGGTTTTGACTCTAGCAGGCTCAAGTTCACGGGCAGCAGGGCTCACGGTGACTCTTACTGAATATCTAAGGGGGTCTGACTGTGGAGGGGGCTGCTCGTTGGTTTTGTTCTGGATGGTCCCCCTCCGCTCCCTCGACGGACGGGCGCCTGCCAGGTGGAGACTTCTGATTGGCTCCCCCCGCCGAGGGAGGGACGCTCTGGCTGGAGACGGCGTCTTCATGTTGAGGGGGGGGTGACGTCACCTTTTGAGCTGACCATGGATCCGAATCTGACAATCATCGCCGCGGGTGGCTATGACAAATTCGGATCGGAAGGGAGTTAACGAATTAACCCAGTCTCTTCACTGGAAAGGTTCCCCAGTGAGTGGAGACTCACACTATGTTATGAGCAAAAAAAGAATATTTGTTTGAAAAAAAGTGAGTTTCTGATCTTCAACCCCGATGCGGCCCGGGTTAATGTTATCTGATCGACCTAAAATTTTGGGAATCTCATTTTCTAGTCAAATGGCACCTTTTAGGGGGTTGGCACAAGTGATTTTCTAAAAAAAGAATACAATTTCTTAAATAAAAATAATAAATAAAATTATGCTATTCAGCTTTTCCCATCTCAAAACGTGGTCCGTTTTAGCAAATGTGCCTTTTTACGCATACACCTAGAAACCACACTCCAGTGTATGAAACCGACCTCCAGGCGATTTGATGTATCTTTATCACTCTGTTATACGGAATATTGATTCATTTGAATCTCAAGTCTCCAGGACAAATGGTTACTATGTTATGAGGAAAAAAAATGATAGTTGTATGAAAAAAAGTGAGTTTCTGATCTTCAACCCCGATGCGGCCCGGGTTAATGTTATCTGATCGACCTAAAACTTTGGGAATCTCATTTTCTAGTCAAATGGCACCTTTTAGGGGGTTGGCACAAGTGATTTTCTAAAAAAAGAATAGAATTTCTTAAATAAAAATGATAAATAAAATTATGCTATTCAGCTTTTCCCATCTCAAAACGTGGTCCGTTTTAGCAAATGTGCCTTTTTACGCATACACGTAGAAACCACACTCCAGTGTATGAAACCGACCTCCAGGCGATTTGATGTATCTTTATCACTCTGTTATACGGAATATTGATTCATTTGAATGTCAAGTCTCCAGGACAAATGGTTACTATGTTATGAGGAAAAAAATGATATTTGTATGAAAAAAAGTGAGTTTCTGATCTTCAACCCCGATGCGGCCCGGGTTAATGTTATCTGATCGACCTAAAACTTTGGGAATCTCATTTTCTAGTCAAATGGCACCTTTTAGGGGGTTGGCACAAGTGATTTTCTAAAAAAAGAATAGAATTTCTTAAATAAAAATGATAAATAAAATTATGCTATTCAGCTTTTCCCATCTCAAAACGTGGTCCGTTTTAGCAAATGTGCCTTTTTACGCATACACGTAGAAACCACACTCCAGTGTATGAAACCGACCTCCAGGCGATTTGATGTATCTTTATCACTCTGTTATACGGAATATTGATTCATTTGAATGTCAAGTCTCCAGGACAAATGGTTACTATGTTATGAGGAAAAAAATGATATTTGTATGAAAAAAAGTGAGTTTCTGATCTTCAACCCCGATGCGGCCCGGGTTAATGTTATCTGATCGACCTAAAACTTTGGGAATCTCATTTTCTAGTCAAATGGCACCTTTTAGGGGGTTGGCACAAGTGATTTTCTAAAAAAAGAATAGAATTTCTTAAATAAAAATGATAAATAAAATTATGCTATTCAGCTTTTCCCATCTCAAAACGTGGTCCGTTTCAGCAAATGTGCCTTTTCACGCATACACCTAGAAACCACACTCCAATGTATGAAACCGACCTCCAGGCGATTTGATGTATTTTTATCACCCTGTTATACGGAATATTGATTCATTTGAATCTCAAGTCTTCAGGACAAATGGTTACTATGTTATGAGGAAAAAAAGAATATTTGTATGAAAAAAAGTGAGTTTCTGAGCTTCAACTCCGATGCGGCCCGGGTTAATGTTATCTGATCGACCTAAAACTTTGGGAATCTCATTTTCTAGTCAAATGGCACCTTTTAGGGGGTTGGCACAAGTGATTTTCTAGAAAAAAAATAAAATTTCTTAAATAAATATAATAAATAAAATCATGTTATTCAGCTTTTCCCATCTCAAAACGTGGTCCGTTTTAGCAAATGTGCCTTTTTACGCATACACCTAGAAACCACACTCCAGTGTATGAAACCGACCTCCAGGCGATTTGATGTATCTTTATCACTCTGTTATACGGAATATTGATTCATTTGAATCTCAAGTCTCCAGGACAAATGGTTACTATGTTATGAGGAAAAAAAGAATATTTGTATGAAAAAAAGTGAGTTTCTGAGCTTCAACTCCGATGCGGCACGGGTTAATGTTATCTGATCGACCTAAAACATTGGGAATTTCATTTTCTAGTCAAATGGCACCTTTTAGGGGGTTTGCACGAGTGATTTCCAAAAAAGAAAAAGAAAATTTCTTAAATAAATATAATAAATAAAATTATGTTATTCAGCTTTTCCCATCTCAAAACGTGGTCCGTTTTAGCAAATGTGCCTTTTTACGCATACACCTAGAAACCACACTCCAGTGTATGAAACCGACCTCCAGGCGATTTGATGTATCTTTATCACTCTGTTATACGGAATATTGATTCATTTGAATCTCAAGTCTCCAGGACAAATGGTTACTATGTTATGAGGAGAAAAAGAATATTTGTATGAAAAAAAGTGAGTTTCTGAGCTTCAACCCCGATGCGGCACGGGTTAATTTTATCTGATCGACCTAAAACTTTGGGAATCTCATTTTCTAGTCAAATGGCACCTTTTAGGGGGTTGGCACAAGTGATTTTCTAAAAAAAAAAAAAATTCTTGAATAAATATAATAAATAAAATTATGTTATTCAGCTTTTCCCATCTCAAAACGTGGTCCGTTTTAGCAAATGTGCCTTTTTACGCATACACCTAGAAACCACACTCCAGTGTATGAAACCGACCTCCAGGCGATTTGATGTATCTTTATCACTCTGTTATACGGAATATTGATTCATTTGAATCTCAAGTCTCCAGGACAAATGGTTACTATGTTATGAGGAAAAAAAATATATTTGTATGAAAAAAAGTGAGTTTCTGATCTTTAACCCCGATGCGGCCCGGGTTAATGTTATCTGATCGACCTAAAACTTTGGGAATCTCATTTTCTAGTCAAATGGCACCTTTCAGGGGGTTGGCACAAGTGATTTTCTAAAAAAAGAATAAAATTTCTTAAATAAATATAATAAATAAAATTATGTTATTCAGCTTTTCCCATCTCAAAACGTGGTCCGTTTTAGCAAATGTGCCCTTTTACGCATACACCTAGAAACCACACTCCAGTGTATGAAACCGACCTCCAGGCGATTTGATGTATCTTTATCACTCTGTTATACGGAATATTGATTCATTTGAATCTCAAGTCTCCAGGACAAATGGTTACTATGTTATGAGGAAAAAAAGAATATTTGTATGAAAAAAACGGTGCAAATTATCACACAACGGTTTATTATTTTTCTATATAATCGTCTATAAAGCCACTAACCATCCAAACATCGATGGCATTTCGGTCAGCTTTAATTTGAACGTAGATTAGGCCTCACACTCGTGTTTCTGATTTATCGCATGTTTATTATTTTTATGGTTTATTATTTCATTATTATTATTTCAATGGTTTATTATTTTTCCATATAATCGTCTATAAAGCCACCAATCATCCGGAGATTAGACCTCTTTTGCGATTCACACTCGTGTTTCTGATTTATCGTACGTTTATTATTTTAATGGTTTATTATTTTTCTATTTAATCGTCTGTGAAGCCACCAACCATCCAACATGAAGAAAAATACTTGGAAAATGTCACCCCACGCATATTTAAGCAAAAAGCTCTTTTTTGGCCGGTTATTTGCCCATAACTTCTATACGAATTAAGCGATCGGAATAGTTCGACGTTAGGACCAACTAGACCCCAAATGGAGTCTATGTGCGAAAGATCGGGTTTTTTAGACCGATTCTAAGGCCTTTTATGGCCCGGACGGCGAACGGCGGACGGCGGACGGCGGACGGACATTGCAAATTTGGATTCTACGCACCTTGAAACGTAAAGTGACAAAGTTTGAGGGGGGGTTATAAAAATTTTTTGCGATACGATCACATAGGCTTATTATTAGAAATAATAAACCAAAAGTGAGTTTCTGAGCTTCAACCCCGATGCGGCACGGGTTAATGTTATCTGATCGACCTAAAACATTGGGAATCTCATTTTCTAGTCAAATGGCACCTTTTAGAGGGTTGGCACAAGTGATTTTCTAAAAAAAAAAAAAAAAAAATTTGTTAAATAAATATAATAAATAAAATTATGTTATTCAGCTTTTCCCATCTCAAAACATGGTCCGTTTTAGCAAATGTGCCTTTTTACGCATACACCTAGAAACAACACTCCAGTGTATGAAACCGACCTCCAGGCGATTTGATGTATCTTTATCACTCTGTTATACGGAATATTGATTCATTTGAATCTCATGTCTCCAGGACAAATGGTTTCTATGTCATGAGGAAAATAAGGATATTTGTATGAAAAAAAGTGAGTTTCTGAGCTTCAACCCCGATGCGGCACGGGTTAATGTTATATGATCGACCTAAAACTTTGGGAATCTCATTTTCTAGTCAGGTGGCACCTTTTAGAGGGTTGGCACAAGTGATTTTCTAAAAAAAGAATACAATTTCTTAAATAAAAATAATAAATAAAATTATGCTATTCAGCTTTTCCCATCTCAAAACGTGGTCCGTTTTAGCAAATGTGCCTTTCTACGCATACACCTAGAAACCACACTCCAGTGTATGAAACCAACCTCCAGGAGATTTGATGTATCTTTATCACTCTGTTATACGGAATATTGATTCATTTGAATCTCAAGTCTCCAGGACAAATGGTTACAATGTTATAAGGAAAAAAAAAATATTTGTATGAAAAAAAGTGAGTTTCTGATCTTCAACCCCGATGCGGCAAGGGGTTAATGTTATCTGATCGACCTAAAACTTTGGGAATCTCATTTTCTAGTCAAATGGCACCTTTCAGGGGGTTGGCACAGGTGATTTTGTAAAAAAAAAAAAAAAATTCTTAAATAAATATAATAAATAAAATTATGTTATTCAGCTTTTCCCACCTCAAAACGTGGTCCGTTTTAGCAAATGTGCCTTTTTACGCATACACCTAGAAACCACACTCCAGTGTATGAAACCAACCTCCAGGCGATTTGATGTACCTATCTTTATCACTCTGTTATACGGAATATTGATTCATTTGAATCTCAAGTCTCCAGGACAAATGGTTACTATGTTATGAGGAAAAAAAGAATATTTGTATGAAAAAAAACGGTGCAAATTATCACACAACGGTTTATTATTTTTCTATATAATCGTCTATAAAGCCACCAACCATCCAAACATCGATGGCATTTCGGTCAGCTTTATATTGAACGTAGATTAGGCCTCACACTCGTGTTTCTGATTTATCGCATGTTTATTATTTTTATGGTTTATTATTTCATTATTATTATTTCAATGGTTTATTATTTTTCTATATAATCGTCTATAAAGCCACCAATCATCCGGAGATTAGACCTCTTTTGCGATTCACACTCGTGTTTCTGATTTATCGTACGTTTATTATTTTAATGGTTTATTATTTTTCTATTTAATCGTCTGTGAAGCCACCAACCATCCAACATGAAGAAAAATACTTGGAAAATGTCACCCCACGCATATTTAAGCAAAAACCTCTTTTTTGGCCGGTTATTTGCCCATAACTTCTATACGAATTAAGCGATCGGAATAGTTCGACGTTAGGACCAACTAGACCCCAAATGGAGTCTATGTGCGAAAGATCGGGTTTTTTAGACCGATTCTAAGGCCTTTTATGGCCCGGACGGCGAACGGCGGACTGCGGACGGCGGACGGCGGACGGCGGACGGACATTGCAAATTTGGATTCTACGCACCTTGAAACGTAAAGTGACAAAGTTTGAGGGGGGGTTATAAAAATTTTTTGCGATACGATCACATAGGCTTATTATTAGAAATAATAAACCAAAAGTGAGTTTCTGAGCTTCAACCCCGATGCGGCACGGGTTAATGTTATCTGATCGACCTAAAACATTGGGAATCTCATTTTCTAGTCAAATGGCACCTTTTGGGGGATTGGCACAAATGATTTTCTAAAAAAAAAGAAAAAATTTGTTAAATAAATATAATAACTAAAATTATGTTATTCAGCTTTTCCCATCTCAAAACGTGGTCCGTTTTAGCAAATGTGCCTTTTTACGCATACACCTAGAAACCACACTCCAGTGTATGAAACCGACCTCCAGGCGATTTGATGTATCTTTATCACTCTGTTATACGGAATATTGATTCATTTGAATCTCAAGTCTCCAGGACAAATGGTTACTATGTTATGAGGAAAAAAAGAATATTTGTATGAAAAAAAGTGAGTTTCTGAGCTTCAACCCCGATGCGGCACGGGTTAATGTTATCTGATCGACCTAAAACTTTGGGAATCTCATTTTCTAGTCAAATGGCACCTTTTAGAGGGTTGGCACAAGTGATTTTCTAAAAAAAAAAAAAAAAAATTTCTTAAATTAATATAATAAAATTATGTTATTCAGCTTTTCCCATCTCAAAACGTGGTCCGTTTTAGCAAATGTGCCTTTTTACGCATACACCTAGAAACCACACTCCAGTGTATGAAACCGACCTCCAGGCGATTTGATGTATTTTTATCACTCTGTTATACGGAATATTGATTCATTTGAATCTCATGTCTCCAGGACAAATGGTTTCTATGTCATGAGGAAAAAAAGAATATTTGTATGAAAAAAAGTGAGTTTCTGAGCTTCAACCCCGATGCGGCACGGGTTAATGTTATCTGATCGACCTAAAACTTTGGGAATCTCATTTTCTAGTCAAATGGCACCTTTTAGGGGGTTGGCACAAGTGATTTTCTAAATAAAGAATACAATTTCTTATATAAAAATAATAAATAAAATTATGTTATTCAGCTTTTCCCATCTCAAAACGTGGTCCGTTTTAGCAAATGTGCCTTTTTACGCATACACCAAGAAACCACACTCCAGTGTATGAAACCGACCTCCAGGCGATTTGATGTATCTTTATCACTCTGTTATACGGAATATTGATTCATTTGAATCTCAAGTCTCCAGGACAAATGGTTACAATGTTATGAGGAAAAAAAGAAAAAATATTGGTATGAAAAAAAGTGAGTTTCTGATCTTCAACCCCGATGCGGCATGGGTTAATGTTATCTGATCGACCTAAAACTTTGGGAATCTCATTTTCTAGTCAAATGGCACCTTTTAGGGGGTTGGCACAAGTGATTTTCTAGAAAAAAAATAAAATTTCTTAAATAAATATAATAAATAAAATTATGTTATTCAGCTTTTCCCATCTCAAAACGTGGTCCGTTTTAGCAAATGTGCCTTTTTACGCATACACCTAGAAACCACACTCCAGTGTATGAAACCGACCTCCAGGCGATTTGATGTATCTTTATCACTCTGTTATACGGAATATTGATTCATTTGAATCTCATGTCTCCAGGACAAATGGTTTCTATGTCATGAGGAAAAAAAGAATATTTGTATGAAAAAAACGGTGCAAATTATTACACAACGGTTTATTATTTTCTTATATAATCGTCTATAAAGCCACCAACCATCCAAACATCGACGGCATTTCGGTCAGCTTCAATTTGAACGTAGATTAGGTCTCACACTCGTGTTTCTGATTTATGGCATGTTTATTATTTTTATGGTTTATTATTTCATTATTATTATTTCAATGGTTTATTATTTTTCTATATAATCGTCTATAAAGCCACCAACCATCCGGAGATTAGACCTCTTTTGCGATTCACACTCGTGTTTCTGATTTATCGTACGTTTATTATTTTAATGGTTTATTATTTTTCTATTTAATCGTCTGTAAAGCCACCAACCATTCAACATGAAGAAAAATACTTGGAAAATGTCACCCCACGCATATTTAAGCAAAAACCTCTTTTTTGGCCGGTTATTTGCCCATAACTTCTATACGAATTAAGCGATCGGAATAGTTCGACGTTAGGACCAACTAGACCCCAAATGGAGTCTATGTGCGAAAGATCGGGTTTTTTAGACCGATTCTAAGGCCTTTTATGGCCCGGACGGCGAACGGCGGACGGCGGACGGCGGACGGACATTGCAAATTTGGATTCTACGCACCTTGAAAGTGACAAAGTTTGAGGGGGGGTTATAAAAATTTTTTGCGATACGATCACATAGGCTTATTATTAGAAATAATAAACCAAAAGTGAGTTTCTGAGCTTCAACCCCGATGCGGCACGGGTTAATTTTATCTGATCGACCTAAAACTTTGGGAATCTCCTTTTCTAGTCTAATGGCACCTTTTAGGGGGTTGGCACAAGTGATTTTCTAAAAAAAGAATAAAATTTCTTGAATAAAAATAATAAATAAAATTATGCTATTCAGCTTTTCCCATCTCAAAACGTGGTCCGTTTTAGCAAATGTGCCTTTTTACGCATACACCTAGAAACCACACTTCAGTGTATGAAACCGACCTCCAGGCGATTTGATGTATCTTTATGACTCTGTTATACGGAATATTGATTCATTTGAATCTCAAGTCTCCAGGACAAATGGTTACTATGTTATGAGGAAAAAAAGAATATTTGTATGAAAAAAAGTGAGTTTCTGATCTTCAACCCCGATGCGGCACTGGTAATGTTATCTGATCGACCTGAAACTTTGGGAACCTTATTTTCTAGTCAAATGGTACCTTTTAGGGTGTTGGCACAAGTGATTTTCTAAAAAAAAATAAAATTTCTTAAATAAATAAAATAAATAAAATTATGTTGTTCAGCTTTTCCCATCTCAAAACGTGGTCCGTTTTAGCAAATGTGCCTTTTTCTGCATACACCTAGAAACCACACTCCAGTGTATGAAACCGACCTCCAGGCGATTTGATGTATCTTTATCACTCTGTTATACGGAATATTGATTCATTTGAATCTCAAGTCTCCAGGACAAATGGTTACAATGTTATGAGGAAAAAAAGATATTTGTATGAAAAAAATTGAGTTTCTGATCTTCAACCCCGATGCGGCACGGGTTAATGTTATCTGATCGACCTAAAACTTTGGGAATCTCATTTTCTAGTCTAATGGCACCTTTTAGGGGGTTGGCACAAGTGATTTTCTAAAAAAAGAATAAAATTTCTTAAATAAAAATAATAAATAAAATTTTGCTATTCAGCTTTTCCCATCTCAAAACGTGGTCCGTTTTAGCATATGTGCCTTTTTACGCGTACACCTAGAAACCACACTTCAGTGTATGAAACCGACCTCCAGGCGATTTGATGTATCTTTATGACTCTGTTATACGGAATATTGATTCATTTGAATCTCAAGTCTCCAGGACAAATGGTTACTATGTTATGAGGAAAAAAAGAATATTTGTATGAAAAAAAGTGAGTTTCTGATCTTCAACCCCGATGCGGCACTGGTAATGTTATCTGATCTACCTGAAACTTTGGGAACCTTATTTTCTAGTCAAATGGTACCTTTTAGGGGGTTGGCACAAGTGATTTTATAGAAAAAGAATAAAATTTCTTAAATAAATATAATAAATAAAATTATTTTATTCAGCTTTTCCCATCTCAAAATGTGGTCCGTTTTAGCAAATGTGATTTTCCTTGCATACACCTAGAAACCACACTCCAGTGCATGAAATCGACCTCCAGGCGATCTAATGTAGGTATCTTTATTAATCTGTTATACGGAATATTGATTCATTTGAATCTCAAGTCCCCAGGACAAATGGTTTCTATGTTATGAGGAAAAAAAAAATATTTGTATGAAAAAAAGTGAGTTTCTGATCTTCAACCCCGATGCGGCAAGGGGTTAATGTTATCTGATCGACCTAAAACTTTGGGAATCTCATTTTCTAGTCATATGGCACCTTTAAGGGGGTTGGCACAAGTGATTTTCTAGAAAAAGAATAAAATTTCTTAAATAAATATAATAAATAAAATTATGTTATTCACCTTTTCCCATCTCAAAACGTGGTCCGTTTTAGCAAATGTGCCTTTTTACGCGTACACCTAGAAACCACACTCCAGTGTATGAAACCGACCTCCAGGCGATTTGATGTATCTTTGTCACTCTGTTATACGGAATATTGATTCATTTGAATCTCATGTCTCCAGGACAAATGGTTACTATGTCATGAGGAAAAAAAGAATATTTATATGAAAAACATATTGTTTAGTAATGCATGCATTCCAGGGGACGTCCCATTGGATAAGTATTGGATCAGTTAAACCAGTTGTTAAGCGATAAGACTGTTTCTCTCGATGTAATTTATTTATTACTTTAGGGAAGAAATAGTGACACCCCCCTCCCCTCCACCATTATAAACCATAACACTTCTGGCGGCATGGGAGCCTCGAATCTGAAGAGCATTTTAAAATCCATGATCTACGATACCCAACATGCGAATTCGAGTCCCCCCCCCCCCCCAACCAATCACCACCAATGGTGCCAGTCTGGCACCAAAGCGGAAATACGTCGTAACATTGAACTTTCATCTATTAGGTAGTTTTAGTAGGCAGTCCGTCGAAGTTCACATCCGTATTCAAGGTGAAACACCAAAACACCCAAGAAATATGAGGTTGAAGGTGCCCTGGCACCATGGTGGCACCACTTTTAGTTCCATGGTGGTACAGAAAGTAATTAATGCAAATCCTAAGGTATAATGAGAATTTTTCCTCAATTTCAAAGCTTGGATACAATTAGTAAACAGTAAAGGAACCGAAATATTGAAAAATTGGATATTTTGTGAATATTATCCCCCCACCCATCCCCTCCTCTTGCGAATTTTGGTACTCTGGTGAAATCATGTACAACTCAGAAGTTATTTTAGTCAAACAAAAAAAGAAACACACAAATCGGTTGGAAATTGAGGCCTGGGCAGAGTTTATAAGATTATGCCCGCAAACGCACGTTTTTTAAGCATTAACCCCCCCTTTCCCCCCCTTAAAAGGCGAAATTTGAAATTCCGGCGCCGTAGTGCACAACTAGATAGTTTTCCGCGTCGAAGAAAAAAAGAACCACGAAAATCGGTTGAGGACTAAGGCCTGGGCAGACGACACAAGATTATGCCCAAAAACGCACGTTTTTGAGCATTAACCCCCCTTTCCCCCCCTTAAAAGGCAAAATTCGAAATTCCGGCGACGTAGTGCACAACTAGATAGTTTTCCGCGTCGAACAAAAAAAGAACCAGGAAAATCGGTTGAGAAATAAGGCCTGTGCAGACGACACAAGATTTTGTCACACACACACACACACACACACACACACACACACATACACACATACACACACACACACACAGACATACACCTATGGTTTTTTTCGCGGATTTGGATTCGGAATGGTCTAAAACGGATTACTGTGTGGTTATTTTTTTTTTCTGTTGAGTGTTGTCCAACTTCACCCCAGATCGATCGCATAAGGACGCCCAAGTCTTACTGTGGGACGTCCTAAAAACGGTGCAAATTATTACACAACGGTTTATTATTTTCCTATATAATCGTCTATAAAGCCACCAACCATCCAGACATCGATGGCATTTCGGTCAGCTTTAATTTGAACGTAGATTAGGCCTCACACTCGTGTTTCTGATTTATCGCATGTTGATTATTTTTATGGTCTATTATTTCATTATTATTATTTCAATGGTTTATTATTTTTCTATATAATCGTCTATAAAGCCACCAACCATCCGGAGATTAGACCTCTTTTGCGATTCACACTCGTGTTTCTGATTTATCGTACGTTTATTATTTTAATGGTTTATTATTTTTCTATTTAATCGTCTGTAAAGCCACCAACCATCCAACATGAAGAAAAATACTTGGAAAATGTCACCCCACGCATATTTAAGCAAAAACCTCTTTTTTGGCCGGTTATTTGCCCATAACTTCTATACGAATTAAGCGATCGGAATAGTTCGACGTTAGGACCAACTAGACCCCAAATGGAGTCTATGTGCGAAAGATCGGGTTTTTTAGACCGATTCTAAGGCCTTTTATGGCCCGGACGGCGAACGGCGGACGGCGGACGGCGGACGGACATTGCAAATTTGGATTCTACGCACCTTGAAAGTGACAAAGTTTGAGGGGGGGTTATAAAATTTTTTGCGATACGATCACATAGGCTTATTATTAGAAATAATAAACCAAAAGTGAGTTTCTGAGCTTCAACCCCGATGCGGCACGGGTTAATTTTATCTGATCGACCTAAAACTTTAGGAATCTCATTTTCTAGTCTAATGGCACCTTTTAGGGGGTTGGCACAAGTGATTTTCTAAAAAAAGAATAAAATTTCTTAAATAAAAATAATAAATAAAATTATGCTATTCAGCTTTTCCCATCTCAAAACGTGGTCCGTTTTAGCAAATGTGCCTTTTTACGCATACACCTAGAAACAGGGGCGTTGGGTGACCTCTGAAAGTGGTGGGGCACCAAACCAGAAAATACATGAACTTGACCCTAGGATCACACATACCTACATACTTTGCGTCAAACAGAGGACCCAGTGGGGAAACATTACATCTCAACTTCATTCCAGTTAACGATGAAAAAAAAAAAATCCTTTCTGGGACTCGAAAAGATAAAAATGTTAATTTGTTACTGAAACATTAAATATTCAATTTTTTTAACGGAAAGCACGTAATTTCTTAATCATAAAGACGAGATCATAAAAAAAAGTGTCTTAACAAATTCTGCATATTAGTCGAAATGTCTATAAGGCTTTTTGAGGGTCATATTCCCTTTGATGACTTGTAATTGTCTTTTGCAACGCCTACGTAGCATTTATATATGAAAAGTTGTGGAACTGAAGAGCACCAGGCTGCCTATTGTATTTCCCCATACCGAAATGTTGAACAGAAACGAAAAAATACGATAAGTAGGTAGGTAAGTCTTATCAGTGGTCAACTCCATCAGATCGTATTACAACAAACACCAAGACGACTTGAAATGCAGGGAAAATGGAATGGAAAACCGAAAATGATAAGAGGACCAGGAACGTAAACTGTCATTGTTTCAAGACACTTGAGGGAACACAGTAGGTAAAGAGCTCCATAGAGACTAGTCATTTCGGAGAAAAACCCCTGAAGGTAACAACTTCAACAATATTTAAAAACTTCGTTTCAACTTACAATAGTTTTAAACTGTAATTTGAATCTAGTTAATCTGGTGAAACGTTGGGACAGCTGTGGAATTCATAAGATGTTTTCGGTGATACTAGTGACACCATGGTCCAATTAGGGTTAAGAATAATTGTTTTATTCCGTTCGAAATCATCAGAAATAGCCGTAGAATAAAGAGCGCACAGAGCACCGTAAGATTTCTCTAGCAACTTTTTATTCGTATAGTAGTTGTATTTGATTTTTTCTCTGATATCAATAATCGATATTTATTATAAAATTCAGAAAGAACAGGATTAAAATAAGGACACATCAACACGATAAAAATCCAAAATTAAAATAGAAGGTAGAAATCCAACTCATTTTTTAACCTTTCCACATCAAAAAAGAAACTTTTGACTGAAGCCTGTCCGATCTTCTTTTGTCTTTTATTGTTTCGTAGTATCGAAGGTTTTTTAGTCCTTGAGTTGGTGGTGTTCTTGAACGTGACTTTCCCTTAGCACTTTTGATTTCTTCATCTCTTTTCTTCATCATTTTTTGCAACCAATTAGAATCACTACCCCATCCTGAGCAGTATGTTATGATAATCATGGCAGTTGCAGTTTTGAATATAACAGCCGCCATCAAGTGGGCGAAAATTCGGCAAAAATTCACCACGAAGGACGAGGCAGGTTTGTCGACTAAGCTGCCTGATTCAGCGCTTTGCAGGCCTGCCAGCCTAAACCGCAGGATGTCGTAAAAATCAGTACCACCAGGTACCACAATACGCCGAACCGACCTGCCTATCGTGTTGAAGGATATAAAAAAGACTAGGACAACACAAGCCCGACGGATACATTTTATTCCAGTCACTTTCAGTCTTTGCGATCCGATGACGAATTGGACCAACAATACGAAGTCAAAGAGTATTATTCCCACAATAGCCACTAAACAGAAGTTGTGCAGGTCGTCATGAAAGTATAGTGTGCTGAGATCGTGATATTTGTATTCTGGGTCGTACCTGATTTGGTCAACGACTGTCTCTTTCACGGCATACAGAGAAAATGACACCACAAAACAACTGTACGCAAATAGTAACATGAGCTTCATCATATGCGTTTTGATAACATTTACTCCCATTGCTGATGCCAACATAGTGATGAGTAGTGGGATGTAAATTATTTGTGTCGAAACCAGCATCATTTCAACAAGATTGTGAAAATCGAACGAAAATACGGTTCCAAGTCCAACAAACGACGAATCAACCTGAAAAGATCGATTGTAAAAACTGAGATTAGTCATTTGTATTGGACATCAAGAAACGGGTTCATTATTTTCAATAAGATGCCTTTAGAATCAAGCAAGAAAAAATAATCAATCTTCCTGAAATTTTGTTGTTTTACCCATTCAACGTGGAAATGGTAGTATTACCTTATGACTCTCCACTCCTCATATTGATGAACTAGTATTCCCAAAAGCCCTCTCGCACCGCCCTCCCGGTTTTCGACCAAAATCAGGATTGCCGTGCAACGTACGACTGGGAGGAATATTGAAGAGGGGGAGTGATGAAGTATACCGACAGATAATCGAAACCTGTTTCCAGGAAGTATCGTTGGTACAAACACTATTACAATAAACTGTTCAGTTTCGTTCCAGACATTGATGTTTCAGTATATTATAAGTCCTACTCGAGTAATGACAACGATTACCGCCCTAAATGCATGCTGTTCAAGATTTCATGATCCCTGTTCATAATATCTGTATAATCCCCCTCCATCCCAAAATATCCAAAAAAAATCTGCTATCACTTGTGATGCTGGACCTGAGACAGTTCTAAATGCACTACTGATTCTCAGAGCTCCTCTCCTCTGTACAGCTTCCATACGTGCCCGGTACTTTTGGTACCTAAGGGAGTCTGCCCACACTTCTGCTCCATACAGCATAATTGAATCTGCAGTTCGCATAAGGAGTCTCCTCTTAGCGGGTGATGGGCCCCCTAGATTTGCCATCAGTCGGCTCAGCTTATTTACAATACCTGCAGCCTTATCTGCTGCTCCACTGATGTGCCTCCAGAAGCTTAGTTTCCCGTCCAGCATCACACCAAGGTAGCGAATGGCTGGAGAGGTGATGATTTCCTGTCCATCCACATTCATAGGTATAGATCTCTCAATTCTCGCTGTGGTTAGCAGTACAATTTCCGTTTTTTGGATCGCCAGTGACAGTGTGTGTGCTTCCATCCACTCCATCACTCTGCGCATTGCCTGATTCAGCTTAAACTGGAGGTGTTCCATCCTTCGAGCTCTTATCACCACCACCAAGTCATCAGCGTAGCCAATAAGTGTAATTCCTTCGGGCATCTCTACCCGAAGAATCCCATCATAGTTGATGTTCCACAGATCGGCTCCCAAGACTGAACCTTGTGCCGCTCCTGAGGTAATTCTTCTCTTTTTGATGCCCTCTTTTGTATCATAAATCAGCCAACGGTCAGCTAGGTAGTTCTGCAGGACTCGTAAGAGGTATGATGGAACATGAAACTGAACCATCAAAGCCTCCAAGATGTCTTTCCATCTGGCAGAATTGAAAGCATTTCTGACATCGAGGGTAACCGCCATGCACATGTCCCTGGTCTTGTGGTTCCCCAGCTGAGTTTCCTTTGCTATTCCTACCACTCTGCTAACAGCATCAATGGTGGATCTGCCAGGTCTAAATCCAAATTGCCTCGGTGACAGGCCTCCAGCTTCAGCAATGGCAGTCAGCATCCTTCTTTTCAACAACTTCTCATACAGCTTTCCTGCTGTGTCTAATAGGCACAGAGGCCTGTGTGCTGAAGCTGTACTGGGATCTCCTTTGCCTTTCCCAATCAGTACGAGTCTTGCTAACTTCCATCGCTCTGGGAATATACCTTCTTTGAGACATGTATTGTACATGTCTAACATAATTTCTGGATGTGTATCTGCTATTGCTTTCAATATTTCCACAGGGATTCTATCTGGGCCTGGGGCTTTTTTATTGCGCATTGACTTCACCGCTTGTGCCAATTCATCTAGAGTGAAGAGAGATATATCACCTGACATTGCAATCGGTGGTCTCTCCTCTATCTCATGATCAGGAAAGAGTTCTGATACAATTCTGTCCTTTACTGCTGTTGACATCTCCGTGGATGTATCCACTCCCTTGAGCTTTTTTAGCACAATCTTGTATCCAAGTCCCCAAGGATCGTTGTCTACATCGTCACATAACTCTCTCCACTTTTTAGCTTTGCTCCTGGCTATGGCAATCTTCAGAGTCCGTCTTGCCATCCTGTATTGGTCTTTTCTCAGTTGGAACTCCAAGGAGTCCCTTCTAGTTCTTTGAGATAGTCTTCTGAGCCGTAAACATGTCCTCCTAAGTTCAGCAATATTCTGGTTCCACCAGTAGACAGGGCGGCGGTTATTCATACATCTCTTCTTAGGCATAGAGCTCTCACAAGCCTTGGTCAGCAAATCCATGGTTGCAGTCACCAACAGGACAGCAAGGGACCCTTCAGTTGCCCTCTGTTTTATCTTCTCCAGGTTTCCCTTGCCCAACTGAATCATTGCACCAAATATGTCCCTGTCCAATCTTTCAACATTCCATTGGTGCTGGGAGATTGTCGGTTGTATGGGTATATTCCCTCCTATCTCAAACTGGATGTACTGATGGTCGCTGGCAGAGTAATCCTCCAAGACTCTCCACTCAGTAATTTGTGCTGTGAGGTTCTCTGAGGCCATAGTGATATCAGGTATGGTTCCCCTACATCCTGCTCTACGAAAGGTTGGTACATTTCCGTCATTTATGACTACTAGTCCAAGTCTTGACACCATATCCATGACTTTATGCCCTTTATTATCTGGAGCTGGTTCCCCCCATTCCACTGCCTTTGCATTGAAGTCACCTGCTATTAGCACCTCTCCATTTGCATTTCTAGCCTCCTCTTCAATGCAGGCCAACTTTGCTTCATAGTCAGAAGTTGGATCTGTTGGTGATAGGTAGCAGCTGATGTATGTAATGCCCCTGCTCTTGATCCAGCAATACCCCAGGCCAGCACCATTGGCTTCCACCTGCACTGCCACTCGGTTTACCACCCATATCGCAGCAGTACGAGATGTGTCTTCGAACCAGTTCTGTGCATTGTTTCCATAGGTGTACTGCTCACTCACAAGTATTATGTCTGCATTTCTTTCATTAGCAATCTTCTCTCTCATACTGTCTGCTGTCTTGCTCCTGTGTAAATTGATTTGAAGGAATTTCATGCTTTTCCTTTAATTCTCATGTCCAAGGCCCTCCGAAAGGCAGTACAACCTTTCCTTCCAGACATGTGGTTGTCTGCTACGCCTAGTGTTGTGCACAATGGGCACTTTGCTTCATTCTTGCATTCTGTTCCCTTATGTCCCTCTCCTCCACATTTGTAACAAGTTCCTGTTCTGTCTGGGCCCTTGCATGTCCTGGCAAAATGGCCGTAATCCATGCATTTGAAACAGCGCAGGACCTCTACCCTTCTCTATATGGCAGTTTATCCAGCCGATCCTTATTCTCCCTTTCTCTATTAGTTCCTCAGCATTCTTTCCTGGTAGAGAAACAATAGCCAATCTCAGTTGTCTAGTGTTTGGGTTTGTGATGTTGACCATCACGTCCCCGTCACCAATTCCGTCCAGTGAGGCTTTAATTGCTTCTTTAACCTCCTCCGCTGTTGTGAGAGGGTCTAGATCTCGGATCTCTATTGATGCTCGTGGCTTGAGGTCTTTTACTAAGCCCTCCCCCACTGCATTTTCAACCGCTTTCTTGAAGGCATCTGAGATTGTGCTTGTTGGCTCCACCTCCAGCAACACATCACCACCACCAGTTCTCCTTATCTTCCGGATCTCCGTGTTCATCTCTGCCGGATTCACCTTGTCTTTCAATTTTTGTAAGACCTCGGCATACGAGATCTGGTCTGACACCTTGATGACAAGGGCCTGGGATCTCTTCAGATTCCGTTGCACGTCCCTCTTGACTGCCTCTTTTCGCTTCCTTCTCCCATCCTGTTCGGCACGACGCTTTTCTTCAGATTCTTTCCGCTTTTTTTCTGCTTCTTTCTTTTGAGCCTCTACCTCTGCTTGCTGCTTAATTCTCCTTATACGGTCAGCATCTCGTCTTGCCTCCCGAGCTGCCTTCCTTTGGGCCTCCTTGGCCAGATCCTGTCTTCCTTTCCGGGACTTGACCTTCTCAAATGGTACGCCTGCAGTGTCTGAGTCACTGACCACATGGCTGGATGTTTCAGTCTCCATGCAATCTTCTTCAGAGTTGCTGAGGTCAGTCTCATCCTCCTTCCGCCTTTTCCTACTGCCATGACTCCTCTCCTTGGAAGGAGACCATTTGGTCAGTTTATCCACTTCTGCTTTCAGTCTTTTCTGAACTGAAGTCCTTCTTTTCTCCTGTGTTACTAGGGCATCGCACATCTCCTCCATTGTGTTCAGCCCATCTTTAACGATCTGACTGATGTTGGGCTGCTTCTTTGTGGCTGCCAACATTGCAGTCAGGGTTTCCTTCATGCATTTCAGGTATTTGAGATCTTCCTGTCCCATTTCATCAAGCTCTGTCAGCGAAGTACTCCCACCTGTTACTGCCTCCTGTTTCGTTACTTTTGGTAAGGTTTTGTTGATAGTGTTAAAAGAAGAATTCATCATTAATTTTGTCCAGCACATCGTGTGGAAGGGGGCGGGTCGCAATAGCTAAGAACGGGTATACCCTTGGCTGGTCACATCCATTGTGTTGGTATGTGAACAAAGCCTACCCCAGTTCCCTGAGGCCTAGCCTGCGCTTAACTGGTTCCGGAATTCACGGACAAACCAGCACTCGCCCGTAGCAATGCACAGTCCGACACCATGCATCCCTTGCACACTCCCAGATCACGGCCCGAAGGGGCTGGTTCTTGATCTTGACCAGTGGGGTGCTTCGGCAGAGCAAGCTCACATCAGCCGAATCTCAACAAAATCCAGCACTCCCTGCACCCCTCCAGATCAGATCGATCAAAATTCCTACTTGTGCTCTCTGTATTGTCTGTACGATATACATAAATCAGAGAGCTCTCACTTATGAGTGAATCAGCCTAGCATGTTTCCTTAGTGTCTTCTTGTATGCCGGGCATTCCTGGTCATCTACTTTGTGGTTATAGGGCAATCCCATTCTTTGGCAATTTGCACACACAGGAGAATGTGGCATCCCTCCTGGACATTCCCTCGTGTTGTGTTCCCCAGCACAAAACCCGCAAGTATGTGTGCTGGCTTTGCAGTTGGTAGAAATATGACCATACTGTTGACAATGAAAACATCTGGATATGTCAATAAAATCCTCCACCTTGCATCTATAAAGAAGTATATTGAGAGATCCAGAGTCAATAAGGATCTTTCTCACTTCTTTTGAGACTTGAACTACCCAGGTGACCTCATCGTATTGCTTTCCTCCCTTGGTGAAAGCTGGGATGAAACCTGAGTTTATCTTGTCCCAGGAGGTGAGCTCCCTTAAGAAAGCATTTTGTTTCCAAATTGTTTCCAGTAGCTCCTCCTTGCCTACAGATTTGTCCACTCTAGTAATTTTAATCAGATGTGGCTTAGAGTTTGATTTGCCTTCTGTTACTGTGAATCCTTTCTTTGCCAACGCGTTGCTCAGGACAGTTCTCTCCTTGTTGTTAGTCACTACCACCAAGAGCTTCTGATCCACTGGCTTACAGGTGGTGACTTCTACGCCCAGTTTAGTCAGATCAACTTCATTGAGCACTCTTCTTCTCACCGACTGAGGTGATAGCTTTTCCCCAGCTTCGCTTTCACAACTAATGTATAGTGCTGCTGGTCCTGGGCTCCTAGTCTCCTCCCTTCTTCCATCCAGGAGTGTGGAAAACAGCAGTCTTGTGTCCTTTGTAGGGGCTCCACGCTCTCTTTCCACCATTCGCCCTGGTCGCCTCCTAGGAATAGGAATTGGTGTGTTGATTTGCTTTATCATCTTTTCTGGCTGTGATTTCTCTCGTTTCTCAACGGGTGAAGCTGGCTTACCCTGTTTCACTGCTGATGCGTATTGTTTTGGGGAAGAAATTTTCTCTGTTTCTTGCGCTGTATTTGTATCCTCCCTCGTGGGAGGGATAGGAATTTTGTGCTTTTGTACCCTATTTTGCTTTAGGTTTGCCTGCTCGTCCTTACCCTGTTTCACTGCTGATGCGTATTGTTTTGGGGGAGAAATTTTCTCTGTTTCTTGCGCTGTATTTGTATCCTCCCTCGTGGGAGGGATAGGAATTTTGTGCCTTTGTACCCTATTTTGCTTTAGGTTTGCCTGCTTGTCCTCTTCCTCCTCAGCTGATGCAAACAGGTTGGCATGTGGAGTACCATAAGTTTCTTCTGCTTCTCGTATTTTCCTGGACATCACATCGACCTTCCGGCCTATTGCTACCATGTCCTCCCTTCTGAGGGTTTCCAGCTGACCCTGCATTTTGTCGGTCTTGGTCTCCACATCTGCGATGCGTACTAGTACTGCAGCAGTTTTACTCGTGATAACCTCCTCTAACTTAATGAACGCCTCTGCCCACTGTCTATCTCCCCAGTGTACTATTGGTTCCTCCACAACTGAGCCCATAGAGCTGCCCTCCATGCTTGAGACCCTGTCTTCAATGCCCTCAAGTGCACTCGATAATCTATCCACTCCGAGTGCTACCCTCTTGGCATGATCCAATTCCAAAAGAGCCTCGTTGTGAGCCCTCAGCAATGGGATAACTACATCCGCCTCAAGAGCCTTGAACAATGTGGTTGCATCAGTATGTGGTCCTATCCTGATGGCATTATCTCCAATGGTCTCTAACCTAGTGCTTAGTTCTCTCCATTTACTTGCCAGGCGATCAGCTTCCTCGGTTCTTGGATCTACCTTCTTCTGCGTTGATGGTCTCTTGGGGGTACTTGGTCGTTTAGGGATTGTACCAGTGTGCTTTACTTCTGGGAAGACATACACCAGCTTATCCCTAAATTCCGCAGGTGGTGATATGAGTTTTTCTCCCTGTCCTCTCTGTTCAGTTTTGGCATTTCCTAGTTCTATGGCATACTCTGTGGAGAGTGGGGGCCACAGATACCTTGGTGCTGACGTTGTGGTTCATACCCTTCAATTCCCGATTCCGCTTCAGATTCGAAGTCAGAGCCACCCTGACTTGGGCAGTCTGGTCTTCCACATGCAGCCAAGACCACTTGTCTCTTTGCACCCTCTTTAGTGCTATTTACCCCCATTACAGGCACTCCCTTGCACAATTTCGGTCCAGCTTCCACCAAACTCTCTTCTCTTGATGTAGGAGGTACCCGTAACGGTGAGCCAATGCATCTCTCTGCCACTTCTGGGATCGTGCATCTTGTTGAGCATCTCCTTTCTTTCTTTTCATCATCTGAAGTCAGGGCAGTCACCAGTTTTCCCATCCATGAGCCTCCATCCTCCATACCCCTTCGGAAGGCGGATTTATCCTTGTAGCCCACAGGTGCATTCCATGATTTATAATTAAGGTCTCTATCCTTCTTAAACTCATGGCTCGTTCTAGTTGGGTTTCCATTTGAAACCATCCATTTGTCTATCGACACCAGCTTGTTGCTAGTTGCCGACATATACCTGTCGTTATTATTTTTTAGAGTTTCAAGACTCACACCATATCTTTCAGGATACAGTTTGGGAGTTGAACCTTCCTCCTGACTCTTGTGGTAAGTTCTCAAGGCATTGAGGGTCTTCGCCCTTTCTACCTCCTTCTCTACACGAAGATTATCGCACTCTTCGTGATAGTTTTTTATCTCTCTACAGTTCTTCATCGGCGGATTTCCGCCTCTAAATCTGCTTGGGTAGGTTGGACCGACCAATGTTTCTGCTAGGTATTTGGCGCCTATGCAGACTGCTCCAACAGCGGAATGTACATTACCATTTGTTACCGCATCGGCGGTAAATCCTGCTAGAATTTTTTGGTCAGCTTTTCTGACGTCCTCCCATGATTTTGCGAAGTGGTATGCATAGTCATGTTCCTTCGATAGTTGATCATCATAATCTACTGGTTCACCGTTAGGGAGAGGGTTCCCTGGACCCATATATCGATGGCCTGGAAATAACATCACCCACTGCGTTCTATTTAAAAATTGGCGCCTTCATTGAGCGTCGCAGAATTCAGAGGGAAATCGTCGAGGAAATAAACTATAAACTCCCTCACAGATTGCTCTTCCGTTCCAAGAAACAATCAGTTTCCGAACCATGATCCCCCTTCCAAAAACGTTGCAAATAGGGTGTGCGCCTGGGTAGGAAAAACTGTTTATTGTTATTTTTAATCTAAGGTAGACCTCAATCTTCTAGCGTGTGTAAATCTTTTCCTATGAATTTCTAAAGTTTCGACCGTTTATGACGTCACGGTGGGCTGGGGGGTCCCGCCCAGGCGAGAGGGGCGCGTGACGTCATAAACGGTCGAAACTTTGAAAAATCGTAGAAATAGATCTACTCACGCTAGAAGGTCGCGGTTGGTGCCAAAATTCTCAGGATGAAGTCTACTTTCGATTAAAAATCTAAAAAAAAAAAAATCAAGGCGCACCCCCCCAGTATCACATAACGGTTTATTATTTTTCTGTTCAAATCACCCATTCACAAAGTTCTTGCACACCTATCAGTCAGGTGGTAGGAAAGAGGGAGCCTATTTGAGACTGCCTAATATGAATTACAAACTTTCATAAGAAACGTGATTCTTTTGGTTCGTTATTTTCAGCGATGAATCTTTGGAATCGACCAAAAACAATTTTTCAACCTCTCCCCCCCCCCTCAAAATTTTTTGGTTTACGTTTCGAGGTACGTAGATTTCAAAAACCGAATAAAAATTTTTCCGTCCGTCTGTCGTACGCTGCACTTTCCTTAGTTACCCTGGATAGATTTTGATGACATTTTATATCAAATCAATAAATAATAATAAGAATTTTACATCAAATTTTTTTTTGGGTCTAGTTGTGCACCAAATCTTTTGGTTGTTGTCAGTCACTTCTAAGGGTTGAAAAATAAGGGTTGCAATTTTGAAAACGACACAACAAAAAAAAAAAAAAAATTGATATGAAGAATCTTCATATCTGATATTATTTTTTTATCGATTAAAAATACCTAGTATTGAATTTTTAGATTCGAATGAGACCACCAAGAGTTCTGTAGGACCAACCGTTCGCTCCCCATGAGTACTTAATGGTTGGACTAAAAATCAGAAACACGATTGTGAATCGCAAAAGACGCCTAATCTCCGTTCAAATTTCAGCTGACCAAAATGCGATCGTTGTTCGCATCATAGAGTTGTACCCAGTTCTGCATCCTTAGCTACCAGAAATCAAATTTCCATATTCCACAACTCTTAATTTCTACGAATTCAGTGTGAAGCGTATTCACAATAACCTTGATTGTGAAGCAAAAATATGGTTGGTAGGTAGTGCAAAGCTGTGTTCTTTGCAGGCGAGGGATCTATAAAGAAAAATAATAAACCTATGTGAAATAATTTGCAGCGCTTTTTGCTTCTGAGTCTACGAAGGTTGCGGAAGCATCGTTTTCACTTTTCAAGGTAAAAACATGTTCTCCAAAATCAAAATCTCCAATCGCGTTTCACGTTTTAGACTTTTCTGAACAATTTTGGTTCCATGTCTGTCTGTGTAACTAAAACTAGTAAGTAAAGTAAACAACTGTCTCAGGTTAAATTTTCGTCCAACTGCCATATCCGACATCACGGACATCATCAGATATCTTCCAAAGGGAAGATCAGAGTTGGTTCTGAAGAATTGACTTATTGCTACTCATTGTCTCACTGAGCCTGGTTCACCAACGGCCCAACACAGAAATTACCAGGACCTGCAGTACCGCCCTCGAGCGGTCATCAATCCAGAAACTCCCTCGGCCAACTGGCCTCAATTTCGGTGAACGTTCTATTTATAAACCACGTTACAAGAAACGAATTATGTGTCTTCTGGGATCTTCGCTCCACTTGAGCGGGTGACGCAATAAGTAGCCACGAGAGGAATCATCAGAACCAATCATGACCTTCACTTTGAAAGACAGCTGATTACGTCCGCGACGCCAGGATTGGCAGTCGGACGACAATTCAACCTGAAATATTTGTTCACTTCACTTTTTAATTACCCTGCGAAATTTGCCACTGACGTCAGGCGACTTGAAAAAAAGAAAAAAATTGTGTACATGATTGATAAAATAAATCACAGCATTCTTACATAAATTACAGCCGTCGACAATCCCGAAGGGAGAAACTCAATGAAAAGCTCCACTGTGATCCAGGTATTGATGAACGGGTTGAAGTAGTTCGTGATGAAGAGAACCGCTCTGGTGGTACACGTGCTTTTCTTCGACACCAAATCATGTAGAAGGAGTCGTAGTGATGTGTAGTATTGGCTCCAATGTCGAGTAGACAGGAATTCAATATGACCGGCTCGAGGGTAGACTTCCCCGCTTCTTCCTGATTCACAAAATTCGCAATTTTTGTATTTTTTCTCCGTTTGAAGGAGGTTTCTATTTGAAAAGTAATTTTTCCCGTGCAAAAGACAAGGATTTTATTCAAAACGCATAACTATTTTTGTAGTTCCAGTTAAAATATGTCTGCCAAGTTGGTGTGGCACATAGCTTTCTTGGTATTCATAACCCGATTGTATCGATAATCTGATGCATAGTAGTTAATCTCAAAACATCAATCTCTAAGTACCTTGCACCACCCTAATAGGGGACATTACACGTCAACCTTTACAATCTCTGAATATTGTTGGAAAATGCAGAAGTTATGGCAGATACAAGGATTTCACGTTTACGCATACGCACAAAATACTTTTAATTTAGAGGCCATGATTTTCATAGGGCCACCTCGCATAATTCCTGAAAATGTCATCGAAATTGAATGGAAAATGTAGAAGTTATAGCTGTAACTAGGAAACACACGTTTGCGCATGCGCAATGGCTACTATTAGTCTTTGGGGCGGAGGAAACTTCGGCCCAAAATACAAGGGTTCACGGTTCAGACTTTTCATGAAAAGGTAAACTCGGTCCCTCTCTAAAGCAATTAGGATAAAGACGGGGATCAGAGAGGAAAAGTACCTCTGGAGGAAACCTTCAGTTAGTTCGAGAACGACAACGTAAAAATGATCATAGACTTTTGTAACGAGCATAATTTGTTGTTTTTGCCGTCCAAAATAGTAACTGTCTTGGACGGCTCCAATTACATTACTTAGAAATCCAAATACCCTCCTACGATATGGGCTTCGCCGTCTTCAGAACTAAACCTAGCAACTTAGCTTACGAATCCTTTCATTTCCATTTTAATTTCACAAGCCCACAACCAAACATTTAGCCTTTTCAATTACCAAAAAGAAATAAGGTTGCCAATTAAGTTAAGAAATTAATAGTTGCCAATCTCCGTAAATAACTAAAAATTCTCATACAAAGCAATGATAACCATTCTTAGTTACTTGAAAGATATTTAAGTGGTACTTTGGCACCGTATTGGCTGGTCGAGAGGGTCAGCAGCCACTAGGCGCCCAATACTGAATAATCTGCGCTGTGTTGGATAATTATGTAGATAATAAAATTTAATTATTAGTGTTCATTTCGTTCATTCCTTTAGTTGACTGTTGGGTCGAGCTTTCCTCACTCCAGTTTAGCCATTTTGGTCATTCACTGAGTTGGGCCGAGTTTTCCTTTCGCAATAAATTGATATTGAGGCAGGCCGTTATCGGGGCTGGGCCGACTTTTCCTTCCGTCGGAATGATTTGTTCCGAGTTTTCCATCGCCCAGTCTGGAGACAATGATTTTTCATAGGGGACTATTTATAACCCAATTATCGTAATCCCTGAAAATGTCATCAAAATCGGATGGAAAATGTGGGAATTATGGCAGTTACAAGGAATTCACGTTCGCCCATGCGGAGCAGCTATTATCAGTCCGGGGGTGATGTTTTTCATACGGGACCATCTCCATACCAATTCGCACGATCCCTGATAATTTCATCGAAATCGGATGAGAATCGTAGAAGTTTTGGCTAAGGCAAAGAATTTACGTTTGCGCATGCGCTTTGGGCACACGAGTCTTCGTTGAAATTGAACTTTAAATTTGGATTCAGCTTCAAACATTCATGAAAATTCCATTGTCAATCCATTGATTACAATCAATCCATTGATTAAATTCCATTGTCAATCTTGTGGTTCTGGATGTCTTCTTGCCAGAGTGTAGTGTAAGTAATGCTGGGTTTGAGTTCAGTTTTCCCAACGTGGCCACAAACCTAAGTGAAAACAAAGAAAAGAAAACTTAGTAACTGGGCATTTTGTACAACTTACCCTCAATTCTCCGAAAACTTGTGGAAGAGTAACGTAAAAGGACACTGTGAACCTCAACTTCATCGGTAGTTTGTGTGTTGTCGGAGAGGAAACCGCAAGGGCCATGGCGATATTGGCCGATAAATTCCTTCGCGGTATATTCGCCAGCTGAAATGAATTAATGAAGGAGTCAATATTAGCTCCATCCCACCTACAAACTGACTATCCGTTAGTATCAGAGAGATAGCTATAATTTAATAGACATAAAAGGAAAGAAAAATGTAGTTGATCTCAAAATGTCAATTTCTAAATACCCCCATAGCCCACTCTCATAGGGTATCTTGTTATGGCTGTAACAAGGAAATATACGTTTGCGCATGCGCAGCGGCTGCTATCAGTTCGGAGGCAATGCAATCCCCTGATTCGGAGGCAATCCCTGAAGATTTCATCGAAATCGGATGAGAATTGTAGAAGTTATGGCTGTAGCAAGGATTGCATGACAGACACGGAACCAAAATTGTTCAGAAAGGTCTAAAATGTGAAATGAGAGTGGAAATTTCGATTTTGGAGAACTTTTTTTTACCTTGAAAAGTGAAAACAAAGCTTCCGCTACCTTGGTAGACTCGGAAGCAAAACGACAAGTGAGTGTGGCACATAGTTTCCTCGTATCCTCAACCCAGTTGTATGTACCTCAAAGTACCTTGCATAACCCTCATAGGGGACCATTTAAACAGCAACCATACAATATCGTCAACATGGTATATGTTAAGATTTATGTTAAGATTTATGTTAAGATTTATGTTATATGGTATATGTATAAGTTAAGGCTGCTACTAGCGTTTTATCTATGCGCATGTGAAGAGACTACTATCGATACGGGAGCGTTGATTTTATTGAGGACCATCTACACCAGACTGGTTCTTTTTACCATACGAAACAATAATATCTAATTTAATATTTATAGTGTTATATTTTGGTTATAGTTGTTATATTTGGTTTAGTGTTATAGTTTGGGTCATGATTTCCACAGTCTTTGCCAAGACGTTTGATAGGATCTCGCATGCACACATCCTGGCCCTCCTCGAATCTTTGGGCGTCTTCGGCTCATTCCTTCAATGGATCAGGAGCTGTCTCGTTGGTAGACTTCATCGTGTGAGATTGAGGGATGTAGTGTCTTCTCCCTTCCCTGCCTCGTCTGGCGTGTCACAGGGATCGAATATTGGTCCCATTCTTTTCCTATTGACCGTAAATGGTGTTGCAGCGGCTCTTAAGGGGATCGATTTCCTGATCTTTGCGGATGATCTCAAGATCTTCCCCTATCGAATCTTTCGCAGACTGCCATCGACTACAATTCGCTTTGAATTCCCTTCTCGAATGGTGCACATCCAACAGCCTGACACTTAATTCAACTATGTGCTCAGTGATGTCATTTGGTAGATCGTGGTGCATGTTTGAGCACGAGTACACAATTTTTAGAGCAGGGTTGGCACGCAACTGAGTCACCCAAGGTCTCGGAATGCTTCTCGATCCTCGGCTGGACTTCTCCGAGCGCATCGATGAGGTGCGTGGCCGCACGCTGCGTCTCTTGGGATTTTTGAAGAGAAGACGTATGAGACTGCACGAGCCCAGCGGCCATTGTTCTCTTACGTAAAGCACTCGTACTACCTTTTTTTTGGACTATTGCAGCATCTTGTGGTCGCCCTTCTATGCCACCCATAGGGACCGATTGGAAGGGATTCAGCGTCGTTTCCTTCGCTTCCTGGTTTTCAGAATTGGTGTACCACGAGAGGAAATAAAATATGCCCAGATTATGAATAAAAATGCTCTCGAACCTGGAAGTTAGAAGAAGAAGAACAGACATTACATTCTTCTTCCGATTGGTGAGAGGCGAAATCGACTGTCCTGGACTTCTGTCTTGTGTTCGGCTCTCAGTGCCAATTCACGCCACCCGCTCACATCAGCTGTTCCACGTTCCCTTCGCCAATCGGAACTATCTCTACCATTGGCCGCTGCTCCGACTACCAAGGTGGAGAATTTGACTTCCACGCTGACTCGCTCTCTCACCTTAAGGGTCTCCTTCATGCATTATCTACACATTCATCTCGAAGACTTCACGGAACAACCTAGCTAAACTTTCATACATACCTATTCAATACGATTCAACTACAACTATAATTCCATTATATACGTTCAACTTAAATATTGTAAATATTGTAATTGGCAGTTGATGCCGTCATTGTACAAATAAATGAATTCTTAGAAAGTTAGGAATTTTGGAAGGCCACAACTACCATCATTCATACTACACTTTTGGAGGTTTTAAAAATTTAATTTCCATTTTGGAGGTCGCATAATAGGACCCGTTCCATCATTGCTTCATAAGTTTGCGTATTTCAGTGAAAATTAGACATGTTGTAAAATTGGAGAGTGAGAGAAATAGGATAAGCAGTTTGAGCCATTTTTGGCTCCTTGCCGAGTTCGCTAACGATCTACAAACATGTTTCAACGTAGGCATTTTTTATGTTAATCATCAATTATCGTGATTTAACAACGTAGTATAAAATGTTTAAAATGCCCGGAAAAAACTATGTTTGATTAACTCGATAATTAATAAACTATTGTCGTTCGTATGCTCTGTCTGTACTTCCCTACGGCGTCAAGGCCTACCTCACCCGCAAGACCGAGCGGTCTTGCCTGACTCGATTGCCAAGCACTTTTACTGAGTGTTGTAACCTTCAGGTTTTTACCGCTCTACATACACATACTAGATGATAGTTCAGTGATACGTTGGGTAGATACTTTGGAGGAATTATCAACAATGCCGGGTTTTCTACTCACCAGGGGTGTCCATAAAATATAAGATCGCGAGTGTGCTTCCACCAGATTTCGAAAAACTATCCTTCCCCCAACGACCTGAAGAAAAAACCACGGATAATTCAATTGCGTTAAGATCGTATAATTTCAACAAGTTATTACAACCTATTGAAATGTTTAAAATAATGAACATTTCATAATATATAGGTATTTACTCGTACGGTACATTGAGTATTCACAACTTCAGTTTCAATTGTTGATCAGTTTCAATTTCGATTAAAGTGCAACTTAAAGGATCCAAAGGAACCATCCGTAAAGTACCGACACCCTCCAATATCCGGTTTCTATTTAGAATACACTCTTTCCATATCGTAAGCAACGGAAGTGCATTTAAAAAATTGAGGATTTTTCAAAGGATACGTTTGAATAGATTAGATAGTTAATGTTTTAAATTGGTAGGGACCATAAAGAGATCTGTACTGCTTAAAATTCAGCTTTGCTTCCTCACGCAGACATAGTATAGTTCATAGTATTAGCTGGTGTAAATATCAGTGGCGTCTCCTCCAGGCAAACATAGCAAACACTGTTTGCCTTACTACAAATATGCAAAATAAATAAATAAATTGTTGTTGAGATTCTCCTATATTTCCATTTTTTGTAAGTAATATTTAGCTGTGTTTGGATAATTTTTATAATATTTAGGGACTATTTCATTATTATCAAGGAATTTAGATTAAATAAGAGAATGGAATAAGAAAGTATTTTTTTTCCTTGGATACTAGCCCGCAACACACCAGAGACTTGGAGAGGTCGGTAATGTAGATGATTGCGGATGATAAGCGAACTAGCGCGGGGGCTGGTCCTCCTTGCATCGCTGGATGCAAGGCAAGCAGTTCAAAAAAATGAATTTTTCGGGACTGTTTAGAGTGAGAGGCGACGATCGGCGGGGTGGCGGGGGGTCAGCGCGGGGTCCAGTATTGCCATACCCCCACTACCATACTCTCAGCTGTTGCAAACAGTAGGAAAACTGTTTCGTGACCTTGAATACTTGGAATATGAGCCGTGGATACTAATTAGCTCACGCATGAAGACATAACATATCCATCCACCCACATTATCTCAAAGAAGGAAAGCACTTCGTTTTTTCGCCGCCGCCGTAAATATCAGCTGTATGACGTTGACTGGTGTCCCGTTCCCGATTTTACTGTATTTCACTGTACCTAATCGTTTTTCTTTTTGATAGACACTAGGAAATAATTGCAAAACATTGTAGAATGAAGGTTTCACATCTTATTGGGTCTAAATTCAGAGTCTTCCTTTTTGATTAATTATTTTCAAGAAAAAAGTTTGACCACCCTCAAATTTTATGGTTTACGTTTGTGGTAGGTAAGTACGTGTAGATTTTGAAAATCGAATATAAAAAAAAAATCCGTCCGTCCGCGGATCTTTCCTTAATTATCATGGACCGATTATGATGAAATTTGGTATATGGGCTCCATTTGAGGTCTAGTTGTGCCGCAAAGCTTTTGGTTGACGTAAGTCACTTCTAAGCGGTGAAACGGAAGGGCTGAAACTTCCAAAGGCACCCTCTCTCGAAAACTCTCGATATAAAGGTATTGTTTTATCAGAAATTTAAGATTGTACCATTGAATTTTCGGAATCGAATGAGACTACCCATAGCTTTGTAGGACAAACTGTTCGCTCCCTACGAGAAGTTAGAAAAACGAGTATGAATCGCGAAAGAGGCGTGATGGCCCTTCAAATTTTAGTTAACCAAAACCAGTTCGCCGATCGTTTCTTTGGGATGTACTCGGTTTTGCTTCCTTAGCAACCAGTGATCAAATTTCTAAACGAAGGAATTCTTTATTTCTTCCAGTGGAGTGTGGAGCGTTTAATTCTTCCAAATAAACTTGATTGTGAAGGTAAGACATGGTTGGTAGGTGGTGACAATGACAAAGCTGAGTTCTTTGCTGGCACGTGATCAATACAGAAAAAAATAACCTTTGTGTAATAATTTGCAGCCTAGCTGTTTGCCTGACGAATATTATCACGCGACGCCCCTGGTAAATATGTTTACTATTGAGCAGCACTACTGATAAATTTCTGAATAAAAAAAAACACGTGATATTCACGATCATGTTGCTGGTTTTTTACGGCACCAAACAGCAACACGGTGGTGAAGTTGTTTTCAGTTACTGATTTTTCGCTCTTCAACAAGCAACATTGCTCCAATCAGAGTGCGTTCTTTCTCTCTCTCTCTCTCTCTCTCTCTCTCTCTCTCTCTCTCTCTCTCTCTCTCTCTCTCTCTCTCTCTCTCCCTCCCCCTCATAATATTTCCTCCAAATTCGAGGAACATCGAGTCATCGGATCGTAAGAAATGTAAGTAAAATCATAAGTAGCGCGAGCGCTTTTGCTGATGTTCCGACGAAATTCACAGGGAGCCATCGAAAACCCCCTAATTTTCCTGAAACCTTCATCAAAATAATGTTCAGAAAGCTATGAAACTCAAAACGCGAGTTGAAAGTTTGATTCTGAGTTGAAAAATTACTGCGTTTGATAGTGAAGGAGCAAAATATACAGACAAGCGAAATTTGATGATGAGATTGTTAAAAAACGTATACCAACATTTTTGGAATCGCTCGTTACTGTCCAATACGGTTAATAATGCCAAGAAGTAATTATTTAATCATTTGAAAACTTGACTCATAAAACCCATGTAGTTAATATACTTACTTCCATCTTTGGAAATTGGCTTATCGTTATACCAGATTGCGTCTATAGAGGACAACGCAGTTATCACGAAATCTGATGCTCTGTAACGTTTAAATACGAAACAAATCACTGAATGATGATTTACTAAGGTACTACGATATTATTCTCAAGAAATATTCTTACTGTTTTGATCACACGCTCGCAATATCAATTTCCACTGCTTTCTTCAAGTTTCAAAGTTTCTGGGCAGGTTATAGGATTACGGTAAGTTATACTTAAAACCCACTTAGGTGTTTCAAGAGTGGCAGATTCAGACAAAGAAGCTCTTCTTTGTAAATTATCTCTCTTCTACACCCTCGTTTGGCATTTTCTTCACATACATTGTTCTTTTGGGAGAAAATTTCATTCCAATAAACAAGTCTTTTTTTTTTCAAAATTAGGTGAAATATAACTAACTTTTTTTTGGAGTGTATGTTTCCGATATCCGGTATAGACTTGTTGAACAAGGAACTTGGATGAGAAAAAGCCAATTTGATTGAGTCCTCCAAATTGAACACGTCGACCAGACGGATCCGAAGAAGAATCACGCAGCCAATTAGCGAAATAATAAGGATTGCGTAGTATATTATGTATAAAAGACGTTGAAATTGACTGATTTTTCGTTTTGAATCCTGAAAACAGTGAAAATTATAATAGAGAATAGTACGAGAATTGTAAATGAGAATTGTAACGTCGATGAGTATAGGTGGGCTCTGGGTAAACCGGATTTATCTTCCTCTGATGGACTTGTTATTCAAGTTAGTTCAGTTCGAAGAAAGAAGAATATATTACGAGACATGGGTAGCTTATAATGCCTTGGTACGACTGGTTCATAGTTTCGTCATATTTTGTTCTACCCGAAATAATTCTTTCTATGCGTCAATATTTATATGCGATACAATTATTGGCAAGTTTTCTGGTCATTACACTTGAAGTTGGATATTATGGAACGTTTGAATCACCTATAACCTACCTACCTCCATCTAAGTAATAAAAGATCTGATGGCTCTTCTATTGGCTTAAAAAAGTAACCACATTATTCTTCCAATAACCTAGGTACCTACTTGCAAAAATAACCTCTTAATTCTTCTTATAACCTTAGAAAATTAATACAAATCATACAGATCTCATAGTCCTTCTAATAACCAAAGAAATAACATCATAGTTCTTCTTAATATAACCCAAGAAAATGAACCCAAATCTTACAAATCTTATACTTTTCGAAGAAAAAAATATATTAATATAATTATCTCATAGTTCTTCTAATAGCCTTAGAAAATGCATACAAATCAAACAAATCTCATAGTTTTCGAAGAAAAAAAATAACCTCAGTTTGTCTGATAACCTAAAAAAATGCAGGTTAAATCTTAAATCGATGAGATTAAATCTAAGGGTTGTTAGAAAGACTATAAGGTCTGTACGATTTGGATGCATTTTCTTAGGTTATATGAAAAACTGAGGTTTTTTTCTTCGAAAACTATGAATTTGTTTGATTTGGATGCATTATCTGAGGTTATAGGAAGACGTATGAGGTTATTTCTTTGGTTATTAGAAGGACTATGAGGTCTATATGATTTGGATGCATTTTCTTAGGTTCTTCTAATAACCTTAGAAAATGCATACAAATGAAACAAATCCCATAGTTTTCGAAGAAAAAAATATATTAAGGAAGAATAAACTCATAGTACTTCTAATAACCTAAGAAAATCCATCCAAATCTTACAGACCTCATAGTCCTTCTAACAACCTAAGAAATAACCTCACATTTCTTCTTTTAATCTAAGAAAATGCATCCAACTCAAACTGTCTTCGATGTTCTACTAATAAATTATAAAAACAACCTCATAGTCCTTCTAATAACCTAAGAAATAGCTAAGAGAATAGAATACTCAATAGAATGAGCTAAGAGAATAGAATACTCAATAGAAAGAAAATATAGTACTCATCATAGAAATACCTAAGAAATAGCTAAGAGAATGGAATACTCATCATAGAATATTCTATGAAATACATTTGAATGCATATGGATGGGATAATACCAAAACAGAGTTTTACGACTCACCTCGATCTCCTTAGTCAACATCGGCTTATATTGTTTTCCTGTAGCAGTTTCAGCGTATTTTGTGTACGATATGACTGGTGAGTTTTTTATTTTTAGTTCCTCATTGATGAAAAACAGCTCTGAATTTGATATCTGAAATACACAACAATTATAAGTATACTTAAGTACTATGAATTAGAAGTGATGGAAATTGATTCAGAACCCAAACACGCTCTCCCTAATCGACCCAATACTATGTTTTCTAAATTTGGTTAATTAAATTCTTCGAAAAAATTAATTTTGAGTTTCTTCAGATCTCACAATATATTATTATTGTTAAGGTACCTTATTGGAGAATCCATCGTAACCAGCAAATCGAGTACAAGAGTAAGAACATAATCATCAGACCGTCGGTTCTCACGACAGACTATGGATTCTCCAATAAGGTACTTTAACAATAATTGTACGGAACTAACCCATTACATTTAAAGTATACAGGGGAAATACCCCCATCATCGCCATTCCGGTCGAAAATGAGTTAACGAACCTGTAGGTTTTTGACATTACTTTCTGAATATTTGCTATCCTTTCCGGTAAAAAACACCTTCATCACCGTCTAAAAGTTTATGATATGTCACACCGCTTAGTTAGATCGAGATATATTTTTCCTACATTTTCTTCCTAATAAATTGTAATTTTTTCAGCTCCAAAATATAAATTGAGATTTTTGAAAAAAAGTTTGGAGTTGGAGGTTTGGTTGGAGTTGGTTTTTGGGAAAAAAAGTTTGGAGTTGGAGGTTTGATTGGAGTTGGTTTTTGGGTTGGAGTTTTTTTTTTTTTATTCGTACACCTTTTCGAATGCTGATTTTTTTTTCTTTTTTCTTTTAAACCAGAACTGTTTTAGATAGAAGTGGTAGAGTACTGCGAAATTGTAGCCTACATTTGTTTGGCCGTGGTTCAGCACTTCTTTCTATGTAAACTTTCTTTTAATTTTTTTTTTAAATCTTTTGTATTTTTTTCAAAGTCAGCTTTTCGACGATGATGGGGGTTTTATCCTGTACTCTTCATTTAATTATCTCACTATACTTTGCCCCCACTACTATGTAATATTGACAATTATTATGAATATAAGGAAGCTATTTGTCTCGACCACTAGGCCGATAATCTATTGTGGGAGAAATCGATGACTTTGTCCAAGTTTTCATGATTGAAGAATATGAAGAATTAAAAGAATTTTAACAAGTCTTGGGCCGGATTCCCAAATAGAATTTTTCTTAGTTTGTTCAAATTCGGATCTTACTGATCAACTCAAGAAAAAATTACGACAATTGGTCTTGTTGTTCAGCTTTGTGTTAAAAAGAAACAAACGAACTTTTTATATACGTAGATAATGTAAGAATCTGTAAAGATATATGAAGTTGCCTACCTTCAGCATGTAAAAAGACACAAACGAGGAAAACAATATGAAGAGAGGGTTCAAGATGAATATATCTATGGAGAAGGCTACTCCTGTCAAGAAGAGAGAAACTTTCAACTTCCTCCAATACTCGGTGAACAATTCGATGAAAACGACGAAAAACAGTAGTCCCAAAATCATAAGAATCGCAATAGATCTGGATGTCAAAGCAGAAACAGAACATTATTAAATATGAATTCGAAGAACGATAGATGTTTCATAAATAAATTCAACTGCATTAGTAAATTATTAGTTGTAATTTACGATATTTTTCACACATATTTATGTATTATTTACAGACCCTTATATTATTTCATTGACGTTAAATAAATGTTAAAAACGCTGCAAATTATTTCACAAAGGTTTATTATTTTCCTGTATAGATCACTCATCTGCAAAGATCACAGCTTTGCCATTGTCACGGGTTCGAATCCCAGCCGAGGCTAAGAATTTTTTTGATCCAATCACATACATCAACTCACTTAATTTTTCATCCGAATTCGATGAAATTTTCCAGGATTGTCCAGATTAGCGTCTAGATGGATCCCTATGAGGGTAGTGAAAGGTACTTAGAGATTGGTGTTTTGAGATTAACTACTATGCATCGGATCATCTATACAATCGGGTTATGGATACGAGGAAGCTATGTGCCACACCCACTTGGCAGACTTTTTTGTATATAACCCCCCTATATGAATAATAACCCCCCTATGTTAATGAATTTTAGACATGGTGCTAGGGATAATATAACTGTTGTATTATCCAACCTACTGAAATCGTTTACCACTAATTGAAAAGCTATTAATTTGGCCGATTTTTGGCCACTACGCATGTGCAAACGAGTATTTCCTTGTTACAGCCTTCTATATTTCCCATCTGATTTTGATAAAACTTTCAGGAGTTATACGAGTTGGGGTGAAGATGGTCCCCTATGAACTGCATGGCCCCCAATTCCAAAAATATCTCGTGCGCATGCGCAAACGTGAAACAGCCATAACTTTTTCCAACAATATTTAGAGATTGTGCGGGTTAACATGTAAATGGTCCCCTATGAGGGTATGTTTTGGCACTTAGAGATTGATGTTTTGAGATTAACTACTATGCATCGGATCATCTATACAATCGGGTTAGGGATCCGAGGAAGCTATGTGCCCCACCCAGTTGTCAGACTTTTGGTTTATTATTTTCAATAATGAACCTTTGGAATCGACCAAGAAAAAAAAAATTTTAACACCACCTCAAAATTTGATGGTTTACGTTTCAAGGTACGTAGAATCCAAAAATCGAATAAAAATTTGGCCGTCCGTCCGCCGTCCGCCGTACGCCGTACGCGGCACTTTTGCCACTTAGCATTAACCGATTTTGATGAAATTTGGTATGTAGGCTCCATTTGGGGTCTAGTTGTGCCCCGAAGCTTTTGGTTGATGTAGGTCACTCCTAAGGGTTCCAAAATCAATTTTGAAATTTTGAAAACGCCCTAACTCAAAAAATTTCGATATAAAGGTATTGTTTTTCCTTCAATTTAAGATTCTATGGAATTTTTAAAATTTTTTGAGGCCACGCGGAGCTCTGTAGGACAAACCGTTCGCTCACTACGAAAATTTAAGGGTTTATATTGAAATATATGTATATATATATATAAATCAAAACACGAGTGTGAATTGCAAAAGTGGCCTAATCTCCGTTCAAATTTTAGCTGACCAAAATGCGATCGATGGTTGGTGATTTTGATTTAAAAAAAATGATTTTTTTTCGATTTTTTTTTCCCTCATATTGGATGGTTGGTGATTTTGTAGACGAGTGATCTATATAAAAATAATAAACCGTTGTGTAATAATTTGCAGCGTTTTTTTTCCTATTTTTGGAAATTCGGACTTGTAAGGGTTGTCCGAAATTCCTGACTAACGAACTCGTATATTCTTAGGTATTTTGAACATTTTTGGCTAAAACTTGAACATTTTTCGAAACACTATTACTCAAGTTATTGTCTGGAATGACTCGTACATTTTTTATATTGATTTTTGAAAAAACATCTGGGGTTTTTTTTAGTGTTCCGAAACTATTTCACTGAAGAAAAAAAAAGTTCAAAAATTCGATGCTAAAAATATGAGTTTATTGCAATTTTTTTCTTAAAGTCGCTGAAAGTCGCCGTTCTTGAATTGTGTCTCATCCAATACCCCATGGGCTATAGATACAGCGTTCTTTAGATTCCTAAAGATGGTTATGACTGCATGCTGCAGAGAATGTTTTTGTTACGTATAGACATTTTTGTTCAAAAAGAGTTGTGAGGCTTGTGACTTCCGTCGTAGTGCTGATTTAGGCCTTTGGAGTACCAATATTTTTCAAACGAGAGGTATATAGAATATTCAAGTCAAACGTAACGGGAATTTATTCATAAGCTTTGGCAAGTTTTTGAAAAAAAAAAAAAACGAAAACCAACATTTCAAATTGGTCAACGAGATCAGAATATTCGCGTGAGCTGCGATCGTGTCTTATAAATGCATGTGTGATGCAAACGGGTGATCTTGCGAACCTTTTTTTGTGGTTTATAAAAATGGAATATGTTGATTTACCGCTGGTTTTCGAGAGGTTTGACTGAAGGAAGTGAAAACTGACTGATTCTGAATATTTTGATCGCTCTGCTCACGAATCGGTAAAGAATAGTGAGAGCCACTAGCCTTTTAGATGAGTTTCCAGCCTTGACAAATATTTTGAGAAAGCTATTCGTTTGATCTACGCATAGTAGAAATAAATAGAAAAGCACAAAAATTTTCCATTACTGAAAATTTGGTCGAGAGCTTAAATTGGCGATATTTTACGTTTACGTGATATTTCGATATTTTATGAATAGATAAAATAAAAAATAAGTAAGTTAGCTACTGCTATTTTATCCACAGGGTGTTCACAAAACAGATCTCATTCCTTCAAGGAATCGATTGTTTAATTGAATCAGTGAGAATGACAACAGTACATGTCCCCAATCAGCTTATCGAGAAATCAGGTGTCATGTGGTATAAGTCCATGGACTCCTACTGTTTTTTCCCTCAATCATTTTCATTTAGGCTCTGTTCAAGCTTACCGAGTGTGGTTAGCATACTGCTCTTGTGCTCAATGCGTAGTTCTACTGGTTACAACCTACAAAAAGCCATTTTTCAACAATCGTCAAAAATGGACTTGTACTGTTTTTATTCTCATCGATTCAATTAATTTGCAACAAAAAGTGTCTCTTAAAGTTAAAAAAAAAAAACATTTCTATTCCGAGTTATACGAGATTTAAGATTTTTTTCGTGTTATCGACCTTACTTAATTAAAACGGCCATAGTAATAAGGAGATTGTAGGATCTGTTCAACAGTCTCTTAAGACTTGACATTACTCTGAAAATAAGGGAGTTATGACCGTTTTAGTGAATTAAGGAAAAAATCTAAAATCTAAAATCGTGAATAACTCGTAATAGAAGCGCTTAAAAAAACCTGACGAGGCCCTTTTTGTTGAAAATTAGTTGGTGAATCGATTCCCTGAAGGAATGAGATCAGTTTTGTAGCACCCTGTATGGCTGTTTACCTCAAAATTAGAAAATGCCAAAACATCCTAGCTCGAAAAATGTGGTTCTCAACGTTGACACATCTGAACTGCACAGGCCCGAAGAACAACGTCATGAAGACCTTCCACCGTTGCCTGAAGGCAGCTTTAGTGCTCCACGGTAGCAACTCATTTTTGTAATCGTACGTTCCGGATTTTAGAGGACTTTCTGTTCTGGAGAACAGCGAATGTGAAACAGAGATACGCTGAAATCGGGGGAGTGAAAACGATTTCCCCGCTGAACTTCGGGGGGTTTGTGAAATCGTGACGTCCATGTACACGGGGTTTGTTGTCCTTTTTTGATAAAATCTTGAGATGTAGATTGATCTGGAAAATAATGTGTGAACGGAAAAATTAAAATTGTTACCTTAATGGCTACAGTCCACTCCGGAGGGATTTTATAACTCTGTTCGGGTTGTTGGATATTTTAATCAAAAATTGAAGTACGTCGAAATATATTAGAGCTGAGGACGCAGTTTTTAGTTCTTTGACTTCTGAAGCAGCCATAGAGGTAGAAGGTACAGAGGAAACGCCTTTGCCCACCTCTGATCGGCTGGTGAAAGGCAAAGTTTCGAATAGGTGGTACGGTCCGATTCTCCCTCAATGTGTTTCTTACGAGACAGCGCGACCCTTCCGCACCATATCCTTAATAACAATACCATGAGTCACCCTAGGTTTATAGAACCAATGAGATGCCATACCTGAGGATTATCGCAACATTCTGACATGTTGTTGAAGTTAATGCGATGGATGGAAGCAGAGAAAAAAATACCAAAGAATAATGACTGGAACTCAGCACACAATTAGTAGGCGTATAACCATTCCAATATTTACGTTCCCAGGTAAGATTAATTATTATTGTAATTATTAATTTTACTTGATTATATAAATCAAGTATGCCAGGTATGTTTCCGTCTTTTTTCTGATAAGTGGTTTTTTTTATTTTTTGTCTTTTTTCAAGTAAGTGAGTGGGATTTCAATCTATCTTTTTTCCAAGTTATAAGATTTATATTTTTGAACAAGAGTTTTTTCGTAGTGCAAAACTTGATTATTTATAGTTAACCCGTTTATTAGAAAAAAAAATAAAAATCAAACATAATACAAACCCCCAATTTTCAGAAAATTGGTCGGGGAAAAAGCAAGTTGACACTGCAAATTTTCCCGAAATTTAAATTGAATAAATCAACTAAAAGTTCAAATTTAGTACCCAATTTGAACAGCAATTGGTATGTTAAATCGTTGTGAATTGAGATACTGGATGAAGTGTTTCCCAATATAGCTGTTAAAAAAAAAAAAAAAAAATCTGTTAAAAATTCTGAAATTGTTTCAATCTCAATTTAGTGCATAATATAAAAATGTTTTGAACAATACATACATACAATTATAATTGCTACACAATCTGAATGAATGTTATTTTTGTTGTATATAAATTTAATAATAATGGTCTGGACTTTCTACCTTAGCCTCCTTCTTGGTTGTTTATTGTAAGTCCCCCAATCATTCGTCGCCACCTACTTGGAGCTTATAGGTACTAGACGTTTACCAAGACGAAACGATGTGCAGCACATAATCCGTTTTTGCTTCCAGACCCTGTAAAGCCATCGTATTCCAACGTAGCTCCATGATATTCACATGAGTGTATAGATTATTCAATGCTCTTTCACGTTTATTTCGGTTTGTTTTTCGATTGGAGGCCCCCGTTCCGACCTATCGTAATTCAAAATCAATCCTCCTATCTTTTAACACAGAGGGTAAGTGTATACTGTGTAAGTGTAGCACCTCCTATTTTTCGGTCAGGGCGCGATGCTTTCACTTTCATTTCCCGACCAAACCAAAACGTAGGCAGGCATAGGCCGTTTCCTCTCTATCTCCTACCTCAATGGAAGCAGCGAGCATTATTTGAGCTCTACCAGTATCCATTTTTAATTTGCCCAACTTTTGCGTGTTTACTTTTTCCAACAGCTTACGCAATGCTTTGTTTAGAGCTCTCAACATGTACTTATAATTTTTTAATGGTAAACGTTTCGTTTTCAATCAAGGTCGTTATTGCTTGTTACTGATGATGACCTAACCGTGGAAATCGATTTAACTTGTAACTCATTATTTTCGAGGAAATAGACAAAATTCTACTCAACTCCGTTTTTATTAAGGTCGTGAAGTAGGTTCAGAGTACCAAAGGGGAGTTCTTGTATTGCTTCCTCTTTACAATGATCTTACTTCCATATCGCTCTTTTATCACAGGAGGCTTTAGTCCATTTCTCTAAAGTTCCTAGACGGGTACAAGAAGCGTGAAATGACTATACACCGCAGATTTTACTGGATCAGGTGGCGGATCGAGGTTTTCACACTTTGCGAATTGCTCTAATGGCAGAGTGACGCTTTAACACTCCTGCACAATTTATTTCTATTGTGACTCACCTGTAAGCCGTACGGATGCCGAACGAAAAAATGCCCGACCAAAGCGCCGCAAGAGCAGCAGTGGTGAATGTTCTCGAAGTAACACCAATCAAAATCTTTGACCTCCCACCGTCGAGATCTAAAATGATGTAGAAGCTGCGTAAGTCATTCATTTCATAAAATCAATGAAGAAAAAATATACGATTCTTCACTTGTTTCATCAATATTGGGTGGTTTGATAAAAGTCCCTGAGAATCTACACCTCCCCACTAATCTCTCTGTTCCTAACTAAGCAGCGCCAGTACTAAACGCTGCAAATTATTACACAAAGGTTTATTATTTGTCTATATAGATCACTCGTCTGCAAAGAACAGGGCTTTGAAATTGTTACCACCAACCAACGTGACGAAAAACATCGATCGCATTTTTGGTCAGCTAAAATTTGAAAGGAGATTAGGCCTCTTTTGCGATTCACACTCGTGTTTCTGATTTATCTTAACTCCAACCATTACGTTCTCGTAGGGAGCGAACGGTTTGTCCCACAGGGCTCCGCGTGGTCTCTAAAAATTCTAAAAATGCAATACTATCTTGAATTGATGGAAACACAATACCTTTATATCAAAATTTTATGAGATAGGGCGTTTTCAAAATTTCAACTCTAAATTTTCAATCCTTAGAAGTGACCTACATCAACCAAAGTCTTCGGGGCACAACTAGAACCCCATTTGGAGCCCATATACCAAATTTCATCAAAATCGGTCAGTGCTAACTGAGGGAAGTGACGCGTACGGCGGAAGGACGGCTAAATTTTTATTCGATTTTTGGATTTTACGTAGCTTGAAACGTAAACAGGGGAGGTTGGAAAGTCATTTTTCTTGTTCGATTCCAAAGGTTTATTATTGAAAGTAATAAACCAAAAGCGGCTCTAGCCCTCCAGTGGTAGACCCAGGAGCGCGGCGCTCCCTTGACCCAGTTTCGGATAGGTACTGTGGCTCACAGTGGCTATCTTGAGGGCTGTGATTCAAAGTTAACTCGTAGCAAGTACCTCCATGCGGGACCTTACTCTTCTCTCTGTCCACCATCCCGCTTAGAGGTTAGTATGAGTCTCTTTCTTCCACAAAACCGTGATAGTGTCAAATTGCTTCACAAAATTTCAAGAATTTTGATGATGAAATGATAAACATCCTCATCGAATTCGAATATCCTGAATTTGATTCGGAAAAGTCTGAATTTGAGTTGGAATATTCCGAATTTGACCTCAAGCTAATTGATCCACTACTTGGGGTGAGAAGAGCGCTCAATCATTTATACAAGATTAAAAAATCGAAAAAACAAACGTAATTTTTTTACGATTACGTATTTCTGAGTTGAAGGAAAACTGTTTTTACCACTATCTTTTTATTGAACACCTTGAGATACACCTGGATTGAATTTAATACCACATTTAGCTTGAAAAATATTCAAAAATATGATAAATATTGGTTTATTTGGGAGGAAGTACCGAAAAAGCGCCGCGCTTCTGGTATTTACTATTGCTAGGGGTAGTGTAAATAGGTATTCAGTCACAAAACACCAATAATAAAAATAATTAAAATTAATCTGAAAGAAATATTACATTCATCGTAGAACATCTCGTACGCAACTTCTTCTATCACCCAGACACCCATAAAAATGGCGAGAACGTCAACAATCAGGATGTAGCCCAACTGTTCGAAGGTTTTTATGCTACGAGGATGTCTGAAACAGATACGTTCACTGGTTTACCTGGTACATTTCCTTGAGGAACTTTAAACATCCTGATTAAATTTTACTACAGAGTGTAGTAGTGCATTCTTTTCACTTTCCATACAAAAATGAGTATTTTCTAAAATTCAAATTATAAATTTAAGTTTTCTCAAACGTTCACTCGAAAATCCTTGTGATGGGCAAACTATACGAACTTACTGTCCGATTTTATTGAAACTAGGAGTGTTAAAGGTTCCCCATAAAATTCATCGCCCCAAAATAAATAGCAGCCTCTACGCAACGCAAACGTGAAGTCCTTCTCAATATAAGCACAGTTTCCATTCAATTTCGATTGAATCTTCAGGGATTGTGAGGTCAGGACTCAGGATGGTTCCCTTCAAATTTCATCGTAATTTGATCACGAAATTTAGAGGAATGTTCTAAGATTCCTTCTTGGGGATTTAGGTTGTGACAACTCACCAAGGATCGGATCATCCACAATCGTGTTAACGAAACCCTAGAAGCCATGTGCCACATCGACTTGGCAAACGTTTTCTTTCTTTGTTTGATTGTTGGAGAGCTCTCAATTTTCCAACTTCAGAAATAAATAATGTAGGTATTTATCGTCATAACTGCGTAGCAATGGAGCATAAAAACCAAAGAACACAGTATTTTAATACCAAATGTATCCGAATATCCAATGTATCAAAATTTCCAATATATATTAACATTTCCAATGTATCAATATTTTCAATGTTTCAAAATGTCCAATGCATCCGACTATACAATGCATCAAAATGTTCAATACTATGTCAACATTCTTAATGTGTCAAAATGTCAAACATATCAACATTTTCAATATATCAAAACGTACAATATATCAATGTTTTCAATGTATCAACATTTCTAATGTATGAAAATGTCCAATGTGTCATATTGTCCAATAGGTATATCAACATTTTCAATGTATCAAAATGTCCAATATACAACATTTTCAATGTATCAAATTGTACAATATATCAACATTTTCAATGTATCAAAATGTTCAATGAATCCGAATATCCAATGTATCAAAATGTCCAATATATCAACATTTTCATGTATAAGAATGTCCAATATATCTGTTTGGCCTCAGCCGAAGGTTTGAATTAACCGCCACGTTCAGTTTGAACTTCCCGCTACAAACTTCTCTCAGCTCCGCTGCTCGCTTGAGCGCTAGGATCGTTGTCCTGTTCTTTGATTAAATAAATTAATCTTTTGATCCGACATTAAGTTCTTATCGTAGATAATTATTTAAATTTATTCTTGATCGGAACGCGTTTTTGTCACTCTCTTTTGAGTGAGATCGTTCTTGGTGAGAAAATTATAATTTTCTTGAGATGGCATTTTTCCCGTCCTGTGTCTGTCGCCATCTTTTTCATTCCGCTTTTTCCGTTTTTCTATGAAAAAGTACCGTCTTATTGTTCTCCCAAAAAACCATTAAATTCGATCAATTCGGAAGGCTCCAAATCATTCGTTCTTACTTGTGAAGTTCAAGTAAAGTGTTACGTTCTTGTAAACAAGTTTTAATACAAGATCCTTTACACCAGTTTGATAAAAGTGTGTTCGTTCTGTTCAGTTCCGAGTCCGGGGTTTTGTAAACTATTCGGACAATAGCCGGTCCAATTTTTCGCTAAAAATCGTTCAGGGCTAAACATTTGGTGCCGAAACCCGGGATTTTAAAAGAATAGCTGAGAAATTCCAGTATTCTTTTACGTTCGTGAAGACAGTTCATTGTGATCAGTGCGGTCGATCACTTTTTTCTCCAACACCTGCCTAAAAACGGCGGTTTTAGGTGTTGGAAAACCATTTCATTTGCCTACTATTGTATGTGCATGCTAACTATAACCTTGCATAACTTGGTGAGTACTCCGTTTGTACCGTATCACTCGTTCGTTTGCTCAGTTAAGTCAACTAATTTCTCCCTGGGTTCCAACTTATTTGATCCTAGTTTTGTTCAGGGTTTTCGTTCGATTTGATTCACCTTTCACCGTGGAGTTATTGTTCCTTGATTCGATCAGTATGGCCGTTGCACTTCAAAACACAATTTCATTGTCCAAAGATGTTATTCTTCTTTTGTCTGCTGAAGATAAAAAGCTCTATCGTTCTGTCAGAACATGGTCGATTCGGGCCTGTTCCCTTTTGGAAGTTGAATCATTTAACGCAGAAATGATCCTGAAAGTGAAGGAGGTTGTTGAATCTGGAACTGCTCTATTGTCCAAAATTGATGAGAGTGACATGGACGACTCAATTTCCACTCTCCTCACCGTTCCTATCGTTCAGATGAGCACCAATTTACTCAAAATCATACCTAATAACGATCAATCTACGTTCTTAGGTGATATTACCGCTCCACCTGTATCCCAATCTCCCAAGTCCGTTCTGGATGCAGTTAAGCTGATGAATATAATGTTATCCACAGTTCCTGAATATGGGGGCGACGTCACTGAATTCCCTACCTTCCAAAAATTATTTGACGCCGCTGTTCACCTCGTTCCTATGCTCCCAGATGAGATAAAATTTCAGTCTCTTGCGTCCAAGCTGGTTGGTGATGCTCGCTCGGTCATAGCAGGCGCCTCAAGTAAAGACTATCAGCGGTGCTACGACACCCTTTGTGCAGAAAACACTGGAAGGTATCGCGTCGCTAGATGCACGTTCTCAAATCGCCATCACATACCGGCTATTGTTAGCTCACAGGCTATTGATCTTGAAAAGTTCCTTTTCGCTGCAGAGAATTGGGATCGGGCGATGCAAAATTTGCCCACTAACGATCCTGCTGGGTACCTTTGCTTTGAAGTACTATTTCCCAAACTGTCCTCGGAATTGAGAGATAAGTTCAACCGAGACGAGATGGAAGATGTTAATCTTATCCCCACTTCCAACGATCTGTTCACGTTCATCAAGAAGGAGCTTCGAATAGCGCAGATGCTACCTATTGACTCTCGTTCATCTAATGTCCGATCCACTTCCCAGAAAGTGTCCAAACCAAGACACACTCAAGTCTTTAGTACTCGCCAAGACCCGAATGTTTCTCGCGCCATCCTGGATTCTTCTGCTCCTCGATCTTCAAACTTGCTCGAGCTGTCCTGTCATTACTGCAATGATCACCATTACCTATATCATTGTGGTGCATTCAAGGCACAATCTGTTGAATCACGGCGCGCGTTTGTCGATCACTCCAAGTTGTGCCGTAACTGCCTATCCTACAAGCACAATACCAAGGATTGCAAGTCCCCTCGTTCCTGTTTCTGCGGTCTACGTCATCACCAGCTTCTCCACTCTGATCAGTCTCGCCAAGTACATATTCAAAAATATGAAGTATCTAAGTTAGGTTCAGGGGATGAAAGAGCCCAATCTGATCCGGTAAACGTGTCGCACTCCCCGTCCCCGACAGAGTCTAGTTCAGGGGCCCTTGTTCTAACCAAACATCGCAAGTATCCCCAGTCGTCTAGCCTCCACGACAATTTAGACTTGCGTACCGATCATAGGTTCTCCAGTGTGGTGGAGAAAATAGGACGCAGCCCTTCAGCACCCTCACTGTGTGGTTGGGTGTCTCGTTCCACGTGTAGTTTGGGGGATTTTCCGTTAGGCAAAAATGGGAAACTCATCCGCGATCCTGAGAGACGTTCTTCCCGCGATCTTGGAGGTTCCCCTTCGCGTTCGCGGCAAATTAGGCGGGAGTCTGAGGAGAAATCCTTCTCAGATTGAAGGTGTCTAGCTGTGGATTACCCTCACACTAATAATTTCACTCGTTCAGGTAAAAGGCTAAGGACATCTTTCAGTGAGGGTGTCCACAGCAGTAGGAAAAATCTCACCAAGTACGATCAAATTCATAATAATTCCGATCCCACAGGTAGGATGTTAGCTTTACGATCTAGCCGTTCAAGCTCTACGGCCCCTAGTTTTAATTTAGCACGTAAGGGTATAACTTCTGCTAAGTTCATTCCATCTCTAGGTTTTAGATCAGTCACCAGTAAGTGCTGTCGTTCAGAAGAGCTCTCATTGTACGCGGAGGTAGCGAGTCACCAAAGCACTCATACCTCTTCTGTTAGGATGTGTAATTCTTGGGATCATTCTAGGTCGGTGATAGGGCTTAATGTTGGATCAAATGTAGGAGGTTGCCCACGTATCATGTCTACGAGACCTAAGACTGCGACTGATCAATGTTCCTTGGAGTTGAAACCAATGCATGTCACCCATAGTAAGCGAGCTACTTACCGCCCTGGTACTGTTCTCCAGAATGGACAACACAGATCATTCGGACGTTCCTGTTTGAAGTTCTCCTGCTCTACTGGTCTGTTGCCCACAGCCCTCGTTCGTATATCACCTGATGGCCGTCAGATTACTCATGTTCGCGCTCTCCTTGACTCTGGATCCGAGGTCAATGTGATCTCGTCAGCCACAGCTAAGGAAGCACAGTTGCACCTGGCTCCTGTTGGCTCCTCAATAGTTGGAGTAGGTAATAATTCACAATCCACCAACCACGCTGCTACAGCCTTTCTGCACACTAGAACAGGACGAGTTCTGCCTTTCACCGTTCACGTAATGGATCACCTTATTGATAAATTGCCTTCAGTCTCGCTAGGTGTCGATCGTTGGCCTCATATTGAGAAATGTCGAGGTCAGCTTGCGGATGTGGCATTCCATCAACGTCGGTCAGTTGATCTGATCATAGGTGTAGATTTATACATGCAGCTCGTTCATGGAAAAATTATTCAACCTGTGGGCAACTCGCCGTGGCTTCTAGAGTCTGAATTGGGATGGCTTGTTCTTGGAAGAGCCGCTGTGAACAACCCTGCTCGAGTCACATTTAAGGAAACAGTTCATGTACGTCACTTTCATTCCAATTGTCCGCTCACTTGTATCGGAAGATTCAATATTACCAGCAGTGCCATGAGTTCTCCACCTGCCACAAACAATCAGTTCAAACCCCTCTTTGGATCCGCATATCGACGCTCAGTCTTGAATGAAATACTGCAAGTACTCGAGACCATACATTCTGTTCCAAGGAATTCAATTATGAATGTCCCTATCGTTAACCCTCCTAAGCCTCTTCGTTCAGACTATGAACGTCGACATAGCAGGCATTTGCAGAAAGAAGCACCAGTTCCCGTTCAGCCTGTCATTCGTAATCTCTTTTCAGTCGTTCCCCCTCAAGTTATGGATGCGCCAACTCATAAGCTGTTCATTCTCTTAAAATCGTTCACCAGTTACTCCATGCAGCGACCCACACAAGTTCACCTTGTATCTGACAAAATCAGCACTCCTGAAGTTCCAATTTCCACAGTCAATACCATTCATTCGTCTGATCATAGTACTGAAGAACTTCTTAGGAAGCTATTTGAAATCGAATCAGTTGAAGAGGTCTTGCCCTGGACGCCTGCAGAAATTGAAGCTGACAGCATGTTCAACGATCAAGTCCATCGTGACCCCAATGGTCGCTATACTGTTCCTCTTTTGTTCTCGGAAGATCGCCGTTCCTTGGGTCACTCACGACACATTGCCATGAGGCAGCTCTATCGACTGGAGAGCAAGCTGTCAAAAAATCCTGTTCTTGCAAAGGCCTACATTGATTTCATGAATGAATATCTGATGCTAGATCACATGCGTCCAGTTCTTCCACCTGTAGAAAACGAGCCGAATTACTACATCCCCCATCATGCTGTTCATAGATCAGAAGATCCTCCAGAGAAAATTAGAGTGGTATTTAATGCCTCGCAGCGCAGTTCCAATGGTCGTTCGCTCAATGAGATCTTGCATCCAGGTCCAAAGCTCCAGCCTGACATAGCTGACATGATTACTCGATTTCGAGCATTTAAGTACGTGTTCATTGCAGATATAAGGCAGATGTTCAGACAGATTAGGCATCCAGCTCCAGATCACAACATGCTCAGAATTGTTTGGCGCAATTCTCCACACGAACCAATACGAGACTTCGCTCTTCAGACTGTTACTTATGGTACTACTTGCGCTCCATTCTTAGCCAACAAGGTCATTAAGCACTTGGCACAACAAGGCGCTCAAAAGTTTCCCAGAGCCTCGGTACTTTTAAATGATCATACTTATGTTGATGATGTCCATGGCGGAGGACAACACCGTAGGGAAGCTATTGAGGTTAGAAATCAGCTCATTGATCTATTAGCAACAGCTAACCTAGAGCTGAGAAAGTGGGCCTCTAATTGTTCTGATGTCCTGAGAGGTATCCCTAAAGAGCACTGTCTGTCTCTGGCTCAAAGTGTCGATCTGGGTTCTGACGATCAAAAACCACTGAAAATGTTGGGGATTGCTTGGAATCCCCAACTTGACTCCTTCTTCTTTAAGGTTCCCTCTACCTTGATAGTTAAGACCAAGCGGGAGCTGGCAAGTCAGGTGGGGCGAATCTATGACCCATTGGGCTGGGTAATGCCTGTTTCTGTTCACGCTCGTGGTATTCAACGGCAGGTTTGTCAAGCGAAGTTCGAGAGGGATGATCCACTTCCTTCATATTTTGCACAGGAATGGTCACATCTGGCTGAGTCTATGAGCTCTCTTTCAGAAATTGCGCTGCCCAGGCACTTGGAGTTTTCAGTTTCTGATCAGTGGCTTGTGGGGTTCGCTGATGCCTCTGAGAAGGCTTATGCAGCTGTTTTGTATCATGTCAGCCTAGTTGAGGAGCAATACATCGTTCGGCTCATTATATCAAGAGCAAGAATCGCTCCTATGAAGACTGAGTCCATTCCAAGAATGGAGCTCCTAGCTTCAGAATTACTAGCTAAAACGTTCAAAAAAATTCGCCCCCAATTCGCTCACATACCCATTGAACGTATGGTTGCGTGCTCAGATAGTACCATTGTTCTATCCTGGTTGACAGCTGATCCAGCCCCCTTGTGGAAGGTCTTTGTGGGCAACAGAGTCTCCAAAACGATCAAAGAATTACCACCACAGAATTGGTATTATGTGAACACAAAGGATAATCCTGCTGATGTTGCATCACGAGGAGCGATTTGGTGGCAAGGCCCCATGTGGCTTAAGATGCCTCATTCTGAATGGCCCATTCGACGCGTTCGCCCTGATATCAGTTCTCCGCTAGTGAGTGATGAAATTCGTAAGTCTCAAGTTCACAATAGCACTATTGTCAGTGCCGATCTGTCACTTGAGGAACGCTACAGTTCCTACTCAAGGTTACGTAGAGTCACTGCATGGATTCTTCGATTCATAAGAAATTCTCGATCTCCACGTCATTTCTCCGGTAGTCTCAAGTCTGAAGAATTACGTTCTGCTGATCTAGTCCTTGTTCGTCGATCTCAACACCGACAGTTTACTGAGATTAAGGACGCTTTGAATAAACGCCGACCATTCACTAAGCTCATGAAGCAGCTAGCAGTGTTCCAATCATCTGATGGAGTTATACGGGTTGGAGATCGCTTGCAAAATAGCACTCTCCGATATGAGACTAAACACCCTGCTCTCGTTCCTCAAAATGATGTTCTTACCAGGATGTTAATAAGACATGCCCATGAGAGCTGTATGCATGTGGGGCCCCGTGCCACTCTTGCTCATTTGCGTAGCCAATATTGGATTGTCAATGGTCGCAACGTCGTCACACAAACCCTTGCTGGCTGCAACCGCTGCTTTTCGATCAAACCCAAACCATTCCAACCTCCCATGGGACAACTCTCTAAAGACAGAGTTGAAATTGCTTACCCGTTCGAGCAAGTTGGTCTTGACTTTGGAGGTCCGTTCAAAGTTTCAGTTGCTGGATTACGCGGTGCTCGCGCCATTGAGGTATATCTTGCCATATTTGTTTGTTTCGCTACAAAAGCCGTTCACCTCGAAGTGGTAATGGATCTGACCACGGATGCCTTTCTACAGTGCCTAGAAAGATTTATGGGCCGACGGGGTGTGCCAACATCCATATGGTCCGACAATGGTAAGAATTTTGTGGGAGCAGCCAATTTGCTACGTAAGCTCAGAGTTGCAATGGAAGATGGAGTCGCTGATGAGCTTGCTGCTCGCCTGGCAATGAGAGGAGTAGAATGGAGGTTCATTCCACCAAGAGCTCCACATTTTGGAGGCCTATGAGAGTCTGCAGTGAAGTCTGCAAAGCGTCTGCTTCGAGTTCATTTTCGAGACCACACACCCACCCTTTAAGCGTTCTCCACGGTCATTGTGAAAGTTGAGGCTATACTCAACAGCCGACCACTTGTGCACCAGTCTGGGTCGCCTGATGACATTGAAGTGATCACCCCTGGTCATTTCCTCGTTCAGCGTCCGCTTACTGCACTTCCAGAATCCTCGATCACTGACGTCAGTCCTCGCCTTGTCCCTAAATGGAACTTTGTTAACCAATTGGTCAAGAGTTTTTGGCGTAAATGGCGAAAGGAATACCTTCTTGATCTTCAAGCCAGAGCCAAATGGGACACTCCTTCCAAACCTGCTCAGATTGGAGACGTCGTACTCATCATGGAGGACAATATTCCTCCCCTCCAATGGCTCATGGGCAGAATAGTTCAGCTCTGTCCTGGGGAAGATGGCGTTCAGCGCGTGGCTGATGTGCGCACGTCCACAGGTTCCTTGCGGCGCCCTGTCGTGAAGCTATGTCCGTTACCTAAAGAAGAATGAAGTCATTCCGGGGGGGAGTGTGTTCGGCCTCAGCCGAAGGTTTGAATTAACCGCCGCGTTCAGTTTGAACTTCCCGCTACAAACTTCTCTCAGCTCCGCTGCTCGCTTGAGCGCTAGGATCGTTGTCCTGTTCTTTGATTAAATAAATAATTCTTTTGATCCGACATTAAGTTCTTATCGTAGATAATTATTTAAATTTATTCTTGATCGGAACGCGTTTTTGTCACTCTCTTTTGAGTGAGATCGTTCTTGGTGAGAAAATTATAATTTTCTTGAGATGGCATTTTTCCCGTCCTGTGTCTGTCGCCATCTTTTTCATTCCGCTTTTTCCGTTTTTCTATGAAAAAGTACCGTCTTATTGTTCTCCCAAAAAACCATTAAATTCGATCAATTTGGAAGGCTCCAAATCATTCGTTCTTACTTGTGAAGTTCAAGTAAAGTGTTACGTTCTTGTAAACAAGTTTTAATACAAGATCCTTTACACCAGTTTGATAAAAGTGTGTTCGTTCTGTTCAGTTCCGAGTCCGGGGTTTTGTAAACTATTCGGACAATAGCCGGTCCAATTTTTCGCTAAAAATCGTTCAGGGCTAAACAATATCAACATTTTCAATGTATCAAAATGTCCAATATGTTGTTGGGAAATTCTTCTCCACAAGAAGGAGTTCATATGATATGCAAATCGAATGCAAAAAATGTTAAATACTATGTCAACATTCTTAATGTGTCAAAACGTCCAATATATCAATATTTTCAATGTATCAACATTTCTAATGTATGAAAATTTCCAATGTATCATATTGTCCAATATGTATATCAAAATTTTCAATGTATCAAAATGTTCAATACATCAACATTTTCAATGTATCAACATTTTCAATATATCAACATTTTCAATGTATCAAAAAGTCCAATGTATCAAAATTTTCAATGTATCAGAATGTCCAATATATCAACATTTTCTATGTATCAAAATATGTTGTTGGGAAGTTCTCCATTAATTACACTAGATTACAAAATTTAGGGGTGGTCTGGCTGCCTCGTTCTTTCACCACTTTTCTTATGGTATTTGGTGCGCTGAATCCGAATCTGACGTCAGTTTTTTTTGTTTATGTCGGATTTTCAAGATATAGCTAGTTTTAAGATATTTCTAGTTCTCTCTTTTCTTCATTTTTTGGTGAAAACTCATCTTGCTCAAATCTCCTCGAAAAGTACTCAGACTTATAGGAAATTTCATGTAGAATCCGAATATGTACTTAGTTTTTATGTAAAACTGTGGTAAACCCCCTATTTTCCACAAAACGTATCAAAAAACACCGGTTCTCAACGTTTTTTCTTCGGGTTTTCCCTAACATTTTGCCACTTGAAAAAAAAATTAAGGCTAAAAACAATTTTCTCGGGTTTTTACTTTGTAGAGGGGACACCCCAGAGGAGAATGAGACCAATCGCAGCCTCCTAAACCCATTAATATCGAAGGAATGAGCTTTTTCATGGCACTGGGATGAAAATTCACAAAAACCGTTAGTTAATTTTTCAAGATAAGTATGTGCGTTCCTAAATCTGTTTTCCTCAAATGGATTTTCCTTTCTTCTACATTTTTTATGCTTGTCACCTATTAAGAGTAAGATCGAAAATAGGTACTCAAAGGGGGAGTAAATCATAATTGGGAAACTCTTGTTTTGTTAAGTGATTTTAATTCAGTTTTACAAACGAAACACAATAAACTGCAGAAATGTTAACGGTGTAAATCTGTTTCATGAAGGCCCAGATGAATCAAAAGTTGGTAAAATGTTTGGTTATTCCTCCACCTCAGAGGTTCCACCAAGATATGAAAACCATGGAAGAACGGTACAAAGGGTTCACATAATGGCGGACTATTGTTGGACCTTAAAAAGAGATTTACCTCAGGCGGCGAAGTTTTCTCTACAATGATGCCGGCGATGAAACCTCTGAGGTGGAGGAATAACCAAACATTTCACCAACTTTTGATTCACCTGAGCCTTCATGAAACAGATTTACACCGTTAACTTTTCTGCAGTTTATTGTGTTTCGTTTGTAAAACTGAATTAAAATCACTTAACAAAACAAGAGTTTCCCAATTATGATTTACTCCCCCTTTGAGTACCTACTTTCGATCTTACTCTTAATAGGTGACAAGCATAAAAAAATGTAGAAGAAAGGAAAATCCATTTGAGGAAAACAGATTTAGGAACGCACATACTTATCTCAAAAAACGTCTGCCAAGTTGGGTGGGCAGTATAGCTTCCTCACTCATTGTAACATGGACGTATAGAATCAGTTGGCGAAAAACAGGAGAGGAAATGGCCTTGGAGCTCACTCAGCTGATCAGTGACCACTCAGGCACCTTCAGCATTCTCCATTGACCCTGCCTCTCAAATTTCAGCTTCCTGCGTTCAACAGGAGAGAAAATGGCCTTGGAGCTCACTCAGCTGATCCGAAGGTGCTGAAATTTATAGGGGACCGTCTAGGACCTAACCCGCACAATCCCTGAAAATTTCATCAAAATCGGACCACAGGTTAGTATAGTTTTGCCCGGGACAAGGATTGACCACAGACAGACAGACAGACCGACAGACCGACAGATAGACAGACACGGAACCAAAAATGTTCGGGAAGCTCTAAAACGCAAAAAGCAAGTGGAAATTTTGATTTTGGAGGACATTTTTTTTTTTCACTTCTTTCACGAATACAAAGCTTCCCTACCTTCGGTAGTGAGGAAGCAAAATTAACTAACGGTTTTTGTGAATTTCATCTCAGTGCCATGATAAAGCTCATTCCTTCGATATTAATGGGTTTAGGAGGCTGCGATTGGTCTTATTCTCCTCTGGGGTGTCTCCCCTACAAAGTAAAAGCCCAAGAACATTTTTTTTAGCCTTAATTTTTTTTTTTTCAAGTGGCAAAATGTAAGGGAAAACCCGAAGAAAAAACGTTGAGAACCGGTGTTTTTTGATACGTTTTGTGGAAAATAGGGGGTTTAACACAGTTTTACTTAAAAATTAAGTACATATTCGGATTTTACATGAAATTTCCTATAAGTCTGAGTACTTTTTGAGGAGATTTGAGCAAGATGAGTTTTCACTAAAAAATGAAGAAAAAACTGAAGAACTAGAAAAATCTTAAAACTAGCTATATCTTGAAAATCCGACATAAACAAAAAAAACTGACGTCAGATTCGGATTCAGCGCACCAAATACCTTAAGAAAAGTGGTGAAAGAACAAGGCAGCCAGACCACCCCTAAATTTTGTAATCTAGTGTTATCATGAACGTTGGTATTAAACGTATGACGCTCATATGATTGGAAAATCAAATGCAAAAAAATCAAAATTTTCAATAAATCAAAATTTCATATATATCAACATTAAATGTGTAAAATTGTCCAATATATCAACATTTTCAGAATGATTATCAAATTATCTAACATATCAATACTTTCAATGTATCAAAATGTCCAATGTATCCTAATATCCAAAGTATCAAAGAATGATCCAATATATCAACATTTTTGATGTATCAAAATGTCCAATACATTGTTGGGAAGTTCTCCAATAATTATCATGATCGTTGGTATTAAACGTATTGACGGATTGGCAAATCGAATGCAAAAAAATCATAATTTTCTATGTATCAAAATGTCCAATGTATCCAAATATCCAAAGTATCGCAGTGTCCTATACATCAACATTTCCAATGTATCAAAATATCCAACGTATCAAAATTGCCCATTTATCAAATATTTGAGGTATCAAGATTACCAATGTTTCAAAATATCCGATGAAAAAAATATATCCAAAGTATCCAACGTAACCAAATGTCCAACAGATTAAAATATCCAATATTTCATATGTCTAAAGTATAAAAATTTTCAATCTAATTCATCACTAATTTTCAATCTAATTTACCACTATGTCCAGACTATCTAAGACTTCTGACCTTCACACTGGCAATGATGCTACAAAAATTAAAATTTCAATATTTTTATACAAGTTATATATTCCTAGAAAAACATAATTATCCATTCGTAGGTGGTTGAAGAAGTACTCACAGTAAAAACATGCTGGCGACGGTGTGGGAGTTGCGGAGCTCCCTTTTGTAGTGCTGTTTGAAAGTAGGAGACTCTTCCCCAGTAATCAATTCGTCTTCGTTAATTTTGAATGTGCTCAACCTCGATTCATTCGTCGGAGAATTCAAACCAATCCAACTATTCACCGGCAGGACGTACCATCGTGACATCGCTACGTCAAACATTAAAATTTTCTTGCAGTACCTAAGAACGGAAACCATAATTGTATCGTGCAAAAATTACTCCTGCACACTGCTACTTGTCTACTCTTGACTCGGTTTTCTGTAGTTAACCAAGGTGAAATGTGGAGTAATGGAAGAAGATAGATAGATAGATAAGTTTTTATTGCTGTCATACATTATGTTCATAACAATAGTCAAATTGCTGCATACATACAGTTACAAACTACACACATGAACCTTTGGAATCGACCAAGAAGAAAAAATTGTTACCCCCCCCCCCCCCCCTCAAAATTTTTTGGTTTACGTTTCAAGGTACGTAGAATCCAAAAATCGAATAAAAATTTGGCCGTACGCGGCACTTTCCTTAGTTCCCGATTTTGATGAAATTTGGTATATGGGCTCCATTTGGGGTCTAGTTGTGCCCCGAAGCTTTTGGTTGATGTTGGTCACTTCTAAGGGTTGAAAAATAAGGGTTAAAATTTTGAAAATGCCCTAACTCAAAAAACCTTCGATGTAAAGGTATTGTTTTTCCATCAATTTGAGATAGTATTGAATTTTTAGAATTTTTAGAGACCACGCAGAGCTCTGTAAAACAAACGGTTCACTCCCTACGAGTACTAAAGGGTAGAAACACGAGTGTGTATCGCAAACGAGGCCTAATCTCCGTTCAAATTTTATCTGACCCAAATGCGATCGCTGTAGGCATGTGGTAGGTAGGTAGTATCTATGGTTGGTATCAGGACAATGGCAAAGCCAAGTTCTTTACAGGCGAGTGATCCATATGGAAAAATAATAAACCTTTGTGTAGTAATTTGGAGCGTTTTTAGTCAGTGATCTAGTAGCTACTGGTAGGTGATTGTATGGAGATGGACCCATGTATATAAAACGCGATTGGGAGCCAGAGAGCCTGAAGAAAGGTACATCAATATCGTACTGATGGCCTGCGTCATGCGTGTGGATATCTAGGCGCTGTTGGAGTGAGTTGGCATTCTTATGAGTGTACTCAAGAATGCCAAGAACTTACATGCTTTGCAACGTGGACAAAGAGTCCATAAGGCAGTACCGATGATATTAGGCCATAGTATGCCAACATCAGCACTCTTGGCCCTCTCCATTGGTTCAAAAATGAGTTTAAAATAATAATTACTTTAGGTGGGAAGAAATCTTTTGAGCTTCCTGGTACCAAAAAGTAAGGAAAAGTACCTACTCCGAATAATCCTTCAAGGACTTGATTACAATTTTGGTTTATTATTTCCAATAATAAGCCTTTGGAATCGAACAAGAAAAAAAAATTTTAATCCCCCCTCAAAATTTGATGTTTTACGTTTCAAGGTACGTAGAATACGAAAATCGAATAAAAAAATTTCCGTCCGTCCGCCGTACGCCGTACGCGGCACTTTTCTTAGCAACACTGGACCGATTTGGTTCAAATTTGGTATATGGGCTCCATTTGGGGTCTAGTTGTGCCGCGAAGCTTTTGGTTGATGTAGGTCACTTCTAAGGGGTGAAAATTAAGGGTTGAAATTTTCAAGAGTGCCCTAGCTGGTGGGTAAAAAACGCTGAAAATCATTGCTCAAAGGCTTCTTCACTCTTCAGATCACTGATCAGCTGAGTGAGCTCCGAAGCCATTTTCAATCCTATTGAATGGAAGTGCTCTTCCAGGCGTCTTCAGCATTCGAGGAGATCTTCTTCACTCTTCAGATCACTGACCAGCTGAGTGAGCTCCGAAGTCATTTTCAATCCTACTGAAGGCAGGAAGCTGAAATTTGAGAGGGAAGGTCAAGGGAGAATACAGGTGGTGGTAGGTGCTATTGATGGAGAACCAGTGATCTATACAGAAGGGTGATCTATACAGAAAATAATAAATCTTTGAGCAATGATTTGCAGCGTTTTTTCCAAACTATACATTTCTAGACAGCCACCTTTACCCTGTTTTTAGGACAATTTGCTGGATATCTGACTTGATTTGTCACTCAATCTTAGTTCCTTACAGTAGTTGTGTCACTCACCAATCACACCGCTTTCCGTAATTCAACCAAATGCGAACGGACTTTATGATTCCGAGCGGCTTCTTCGTCAGTATCTTGAACCAATCATCGTTTCCCGCTTGCAGAGTATCTTGTGCTTTGCTCCGCAGTACGTGAACCTGCAACACGTTTTGTTGATGAAAATGAATTCCTTTTTAAACCACCATCCTATTCAAGAACAGCTAACGCATTTTACAATACTCAAAAAGTTTAATTCCTTTTAACCTGGTTCTAAGGTAGGTCCATTAGTGACCGAAATTATTTTTTTCTAAAATTTCTGATGAAACTTGGTAAGATGCCTCATATTACGTCTAGAAGCACTAGAAAAATAATATTAAAAATTTCGGCGTACGAAAAGGTGGTATAAAGGGGTGTGCCCAAATTAGCCCTCTAGGCACTCAGCACTAGCAGTTCTGGGAAAGTAATACCTAGTCATGAACGATAATTTTTCAACAGTTTATTGAAGTATATAAAACCAAACAACCGTCGAGGGAATAAATTTTGTCGAATGAATGAAAAAATTGGGCAACTAAGGTATTATCTCAAAAATGTTGAGGGGAATGTATCGGAATAGTCAATGCAAATTCCCTGCTTGAACTTCTTGCACATGGCGCATACTCTAGCAGTGCAGTTTATTCCTGCGAATCTCTTCACTTTCTTCCCCACCGTATAAAAAATGTGGTGGTATACATCATCATCGCATCGCTGACCCTAGATGTAGAAATACATTTTCCAGAAGTCCCTGGATGTCTCCGGGCGACAGCATAGCCGATCAGAAACGTCTGGGCCAATTCCGTCTGAACTGTAGTTGAGGAACTTTAGAACTATTCTATGACAATATCCACCCATTTGCCTCTCGCATGATTGGTTCGGTCACTGTCCCTCACCAGGCAAGGTTGGCTATTCCTGCTACCGCTTCCCTCAAATCGTCGTGTCCTCTTTTCACAATTCCACCCTTTTTGCAATTGAGTGCGTGAGAGACATCGAAAGCTGTTTCACAGCCGTCACAGCACATAGGAAGGGCTTGAGGGATATGGGCAAATCGTAGGGCTATTGCGTTTCTTAACTGAGTGGCTGACAAGTCAAAACCATCAGCAGCTGTGGGCAGAAAACGTAGCCATTGCGAAGATCCTACTACACGTCGGAGAACTTTCTGCTGATTTGGCTGCAGTTCTTCAATGAGATAAGTACTCCATTGGCTATGTCGTTTTTCTCGCTCCATCCTCTCTTCTCTCTGAACTGCTACTTCATTGTAGTGCTCATCAAAATTGAGTAGATTTCCAGAGCAAATTAAAGCACAGATAAGTTGACAAGATTTCTGAGATGTTTAGAATGCTTGGGTTAAATCTGTGGGGTTTGATAATCCTAACCCTCCTAGTCGCGCTGGTAAGCACATGAGGTTGGTTTCCACTTCTCCAATCTCGCTACCTTTTATGGCAGGCATCAAATGCAGACGAATTGCCTTCCAAAGCGGATCATATTGGTCTGTGCAACCTTCAACAACCCTTTGAGTGAAAGCCCACCTATTGGATCAGACTAAAAGCCAGAAAAATAACAGCACCTTGAAAACTCTTGGTTTAATTGCGTGAGCTCACTTGGAAACGTAGAATGGAATATAGAATGGAAATGTTGAATTAAGTTTAAATATGAGTGTAATGTTAAAGAAAACTAATAAATATGCAATTAATTCTATTTAAAATATGTGAATATTTTACATCACGATTGAAATAGGATATTAGTCATTTTTGCTCCAGGGATGCTGGAAGAGAGGGCCTCCAGGCCCTAAGCATTCCCTGGTCGGTAAATAAGAACATCCTTCAATCAAATTCCCTCTCACTCGTTTTCACGTGAGATAGCAAGATTGATATTGTTCAGCTCTGTAATTTAGTTTTTGCCCGCGAATTCCTCCTGTTTCATCCTTTTCAAGTCAAATTCGACCCCTTTTATTGCACCTCTTCGGAGAGCTCTCCGTTCAAAACATAATTTTTAGGGCATACTTGAAAATTTCTTTTTGCGAGAAAACATAACTTCCAAATACAGTATAATGTTTTCCTACATTCGATAGTGAGGTAAATGTAACTTACCCTGGAAGAAGAATTCGATCCTTCTAACTGGATGGAGACTGAACCTTTCACTCCAGCATTACATCTCATGCCCGTATAAACTCCAATTATCATTAGATACCAATCTTCGACATAGTTGTCTTCAGCATTGAGCAATGTAACCTAAAAATTGACTTTAATCAATAAATAACAGAAAAGAATACACCAGTAGGGTTCACCTCTGCGCATTGTTTGACCTGCGTGAAATTGAAGATATCGAGCACTTCCTGGCTAGGAGCCCGATTTTGGCGTACTTCAGGAAAATGTAACTTGGTAAGACATACCTATCAAGAAGAAGAAGATTTTTCTTTCAAACGGGCTTCTTTCCACTTGGAAATTTTCGTTCAAGATTGATGAAAATTTCATGACAAAGGAAGTTGTCTAGGGTTCCCTATATTTTCCAAATAATTTGTTCATAGAACTTTTGATTCTAAGACCAAATTTCGACATTTTGGCATGCGTTTTGAGGGAGACACGGCCATTTATAATTTTGATATAAACGATGGAAAACTATGGATAGGAGCCACTTTGAAGAAAAAACGCTGCAAATTGTTACATAAAGATTTATTATTTTTCTATATAGAACACAGCTTTGCCACTGTTACCACCAGCCAACTTGAAGAAAAGTATCGATCGCATTTCGGTCGGCTAACATTTGAACAGAGATTCGGCCTATTTTGCGATTCACGGTCGTGTTTCTGATTTATCGTCCAACCCTTAAATTATCGTAGGGAACGAACGTTTTGTCCTACAGGGCTCCGCGTAGTCTCAAAAAATAGTAAAAATTCGATATTATCTTAAATTGATGGAAAAACAATACCTTTATATCAAAATTTTTTGAGTTAGGGCGTTTTCAAAATTTTAAACCTTATTTTTCAACCCTTAGAAGTGACCAACGTCAAAAAAAATCTTCGGGGCACAACTAGACCCCAAATGGAGCCTACATACCAAATTACATCGAAATCGGTCAATGCTAAGTGGGGAAAGTGCCGCGTACGGCGGACAGCGGACGGACTGCCAAATTTTTATTCGATTTTTGGATTCTAACCTTGAAACGTAAACCAACGAATTTTGAGGGGGTGTTGAAAAAAAAAATTTCTTGGTCAATTCCAAAGGTTCATTATTGAAAATAATAAACCAAAAGCAACTTACGCTACCCAACAGTAATGAGGGAACTCAGTAGTTATATGAAAGGGTTAGTTGAATCGTGATTTTTCATTGGGATTACACAAACCTCCTCTTTGCGCTTGTAATCCTTCAGCAGTACGTAGCTCATCACGGCGCAGATCATAACAGTGAATATGATTATTGCTACGCCTCTGAACACCACATTGTACAAAACGGGGTACACGAGCGTAATTTCGTCCGTCCAGATTCTCGTAAAACCGGCAAGCAATTTGCCAACATTGAGTAGACCGAAATGATCACAATTGCAGTTGATTTTACCAAAGCGGATAACTACTTTCTGATCTGGCAACCCCTAATAAAAGATACAATGAATCAATTGAATTTGTTGAATGATTTACAAAATGTTATTAGTGCAAACAATTATCACGTCGAAATTTACATACAAACGAAGAATGAATAATGTCAATTCAGTTATATCATATCGAGGAGTATATTATATTAAAAACATGTAATATCGATAGTGTTATGAACCTAACTAGGCAGTGGTTGTATTTTTCCTATTAAACACGTGGCTCAGGTGTTCACTTGACGTGCAGGTGACCTCTAAAGGCGCCTGACTGAACTTATTATCTTCCACTTAATTTACACTCCACAAAGTCGGTACTCGGCTGCGAGACTAGGTCTGCTTATAAGCCCACGTCAAGAGACCACCTTCACTCCCAAACCTTGAACACAACATTTATCTCTATCACCCTTCATAAACTCAAAGCCAATCTTAGGAACTAACTTCCTCCCTCTGGTAAATTGGTTTTGTGTAGACCAGAAACCACTTCTTCTATCAATAAATTCCCGTTTACGTTTTAGTTTATTATTTTTAATAATAAACCTTTGAAATCGAGCAAGAAAAAATTTTAATCCTCCCCCCCCCCTCCCCCTCCTCCCGGTTAGTGCTCTTTAGAGGTGTGTCGGTCAAGATTGAACGTAGTGAAAAGACCTTATCTTCGAAACGACCTTGTCTGAACTGAACGGATTGTCAAAATGAACATGGTCAGTTGTTCATCAATCCACCAGTCGAGTTTTCTGGAAAAATTCCGAGAAGGCCAACAAAACAAATTAATTAATGGATGTATAATGTATTTGTAGGGGAAAGGCTTGTACCTTGGGACGATTTTTTCAATTACATTTTTTTCACAGACAAAAGTAATTAAGCAATTAACGGAAGGGTGTATTATTCTCTACTACTCTTGAGGTTTAATAAAATGTATAAACCATAATTTTGAAAAAAGTTTAAATACCATAAAACTTGATTTTTCAAAATGTCTATTTTGTCCCGAGGTACAAACAGTGTATGTACCTCGGGACACCCATGTTTGTACCTTGGGACAGAAGGATAAATTTAGAAGAAAACCACCTAAATTATTCGAAATATTTTATTTAAACATTAGTTATCGCAAAAACAGACTTTAATTTTCAAATATCCTTCAAACATCCTTCAAACAAATAGGAGTTCAAACATAGACAAATAGCAAAATTTGGTTACCTACTTTTACATTGCTATCACACAAGTAGCATACTATCTTATCACAAACGGCATGTTCGGGATGAGTATTATTAAGTCAAACAAAGATGCTTCAAAGAATAATAAACTAAAAGGCTCATTATTGGTAAATCTTGCTGCCTTTTCGACCATTGGCCTGTTGAATCATCAAAAATGTAGTGTGCGCAGGAGTCTGAAAAACTTTTTATTGTTATTTTTCTACACTAGACCTCATTCTGAGAATTCACTTTGTATTTAATTTGTTACCAACCACGGCCTTTTAGCGTGAGAAGACCTTTTTCTATGATTTTTCAAAGTTTCGAATGTTTATGACGTTACAGTAGGCAGGGGGGGTCCTGCCCAGGCGAAAGGGGCGCGTGGCGTCATAAACATTCGAAACTTTGAAAAATCATAGAAAAAGATCTACTTACTCATCTAAAAAGAGAACGGCTGGTGTCAAAATTCTCAAGGTGAGGTCTACTTTTGATTAAAAATTTTAAAAAAATCAGGCGCATCTCCCATTGACTTGGGATCAATCTCCTATCCTTTCGACTAAACTATATTAGAGCACACTTCGGAATCAGAGCTCGCAACCACTGAGCTAAGGAAGTGAATGGACAGAAATGCGAAGAGGTAGCTGATCACAACATCTCTCCCCTGTTGGGAAATCTTAGTTACTCCGTTATTTAGTCAGGGTGGTGAGGGCTCTTTAGCCCGCCTTATTCAACCCAGTGAGAACTCTCTATTTTTTACTGGCTTCGGAGTTTTGTTATTATTATTTCTTCATGAACGGGGCGGGGCATCTGCTGACCTCAACGTTTGTCTGAATAGGCTGTGGCTCGACTCGTGTCTTGGGGGGAAGTTGTTTTGATGACAACACTAATTTATTATTGTTCCCAGAGAATGCTGAGGAAACCATTCGGGTCTGTACGACTGCGCCACTTTGTTGAATCATCAAAGATTAACTTCCCTCGACCGAGGATCGATCTTCTATCGTTCCGACTAAACTATATTTACACTTCTGAGTCGGAGCTCGCTACCACTGAGCTAAGGAAGTAAATGGACAGACATGTAAAGAGGTAGCTGATCACAACAGGCCCATCCACTGGCTGCTGATTCACTCCATACTTTGATCGTGGCATCTGCACATGAATGGACCAACATCTTAACATGGTAGCTTAGGCCAAAACCGAACATAAATAACATAAAACGAAAAAATATTGTGTCCCAAGGTACAAACCTCAACCTGTCCCAAGGTACAAACATTTGACATTTTCCAAAAAATTTAATTATTGACATATGATATAATAACATTTTAAAAACATCAAAATCATAGAGATGAACCTTGAATTGAAGGAAAGCAGTTGCAAGTGGAAGAAATTCAAACTTATCTTTCTGTCAATTGATCGTGGTATGGAGCAAAGACAAAACATTGGGACCGGTGATAACAAACAACGAATTTTCATCATCACATGGTCGGTGATAACAGAAAAAGGGGCACATACACGGTGTTGCCTTCACATCCAAAGATGATTGGAGCCCAGTCCAATTTTTTTTGTGCCTCTTTTCTAATTGATTTAAGCATTGTCCCGAGGTACAAGCGTCCCAAGGTACAAGCCTTTCCCCTATACTTGCATGTTTGTACATGGATCATGATTGTGTGAAAATGACATGGAAGTATCAACAGAATGAACTGTGGACTAAAAAGACAAAACTAAAAGACCAAAAACACTCAATGACTGATTCATACGATTCGAATCGATCTTTCTCTCGTTTTTGTCTTTTCAACTCACTCGATTCATTCAAATCACCTACTCATTGTAACCTATTCCGACTCGTTCGGTTTATCGACTCGCTCGTTTTTGTGACTTCTGACGGGTTGGTTGTCTTGTGTGTGAACGTAGTGAACGGGTGAACGGATTCAAAAGACCTGGTCTCTGTAATGAGTGACCGTTTGGGATTTGAATCCACCAAATGAATTTGTCTTACACACCTCTACTGCTCTTCAACTCTCAACGGACAGAGATACCTCTAGTGTCACTCCAAGGACAGATTGGCGTAGTTACTCAGTGCCGCATGCCTTTTTCGCAATTCCCACAATTCTTTTCGAACTTTAATGCATTCCTTAAAACGGGTCAACTATGACATTGTGCCAGGTGGTGTAAATATGTGCCACTTGTGTTTTGTGACCACAAATGGCCTCTAGCGGCCGAAAGGGGAAGTTTCATGTTCAGTAAAAATTCACAGAGGTCGTGGGGGTTGTAGAATACAAAATCGAAGTGGAAGAACCTCGTGTCTCTTCATCCCCCGTAATCAGAAATCCTCATCGGAAAGTTGGTTTCCAGTGATCTGAAGTGTGACCATATTTGTCTCATCTGGTGAGACCTGAACACATTGACTCCTGATCTCGGTAAGGATAAATTATGTAGCACATGTCCCTAGCAACAAATTAAGCCATTTCTAAATAATATGTTTTGTTGGGGAGATGTTCGATGTTATCAAAAACTCGGAACTTTGGGGTAGGTACATCTATGTGCCACATGATTTTTGTCAGTTTTTGCCAGAAATAGCTACCTACCTATGTGTTTTTTCATTGTCAATTGATGCATCATCTGTGTTTTGGAAGTGGCCAGCTGCTGAGGGAAGATGAGGGAGGTAGTGGGTTGGGAGAGAGGGATGAAGGGAAGTGCCTCTATAAAATGACCACCAGTTCAAATATGAGCCGAGCAGTACGCGTCTGGTGACACCACGTAGTACACCTGCTGAGCTCTTTTTTTTTGTACAGAATTTCACTCTTAATAAAATTAATTAATTTCATTCCAATAAAATCGAACAACGTCAGGGTATTCCAGCTCACTAGTAAGTTGAACGTTTTTTTTTTTTTTTTTGTAACCCCTCAAAGACAAAATGTCTTTTTTGACGGAGGGGGCACGCCATAAATAAAAATAAATAAATAAATAATGGGGAGAACGCCCAGGACTCACCCGACGCCGGCCCTAGGGATGAGGGAAGATGAGGAAGGTGGGGGTGGGAGAGAGGGATGAAGGGAAGTGCCTCTATAAAATGACCACCAGTTCAAATATGAGCCGAGCAGTACGCGTCTGGTGACACCACGGAGTACACCTGCTGAGCTCTTTTTTTTGTACAGAATTTCATTCTTAATAAAATTAATTAATTTCATTCCAATAAAATCGAACGTCAGGGTATTCCAGCTCACTAGTAAGTTGAACGTCTTTTTTTTTTTTTGTAACCCCTCAAAGACAAAATGTCTTTTTTGACGGAGGGGGCACGCCTTAAATAAAAAACGTCTGCCAAGTGGGTGTGGCACATAGCTTCCTCGTATCCATAACCCGATTGTATACAGGGTGTTTCACGAAAAGGTTACACCCCCCTTCATTTCCGCAAAATACAACGTAAAAAATTCCGACCAACGCAATTCTTCATGATTTTTTGTGAGGATCTCAGGAAAAATACTTTTGCGCAAAAAAAGTTGCGCGCAATCGTGCGCAATTGACACTAACTTCATTCTTTCAAATGGAACCCCCCCTTTTTTATTACATATTCGGATTCTACGACAAATTTCATGAGAAATTCATACCCACATCGATTTGTTTTATTGCGCGCAACCTGGCTTTTTGAACGCTCTAATTTGCGCAACTCCACAATTGCACAAAAATTAGGTTTTGGAGAACCCTAAGTGTGGCACATGTTTTTTCATCATTTTCTAACGCTAAATCACATGGTGACATCCGTTTTTCAATTTGACTGGAATTTTTCAAAATAGCGGCCAAAAATTCGGTTGTTTTTAGTGAAAAAATCGCTCTTTTTAAATCGTTATGAGTTTTTAGGTAATTTTATTCAGATCATGCTGTCAGTTTTTATTTTTAACTCCACTGTAGACGGCCCCAAGCCCGTGGTTCAAAAGGAGGTGAGAAAATAAAAAATAAACATGATTTCGACCTCAAAACTGATGATTTTGTGAAAGAAATGTTAATTTTTCCTCTTAAATCTTGGTTTTTCCCAAAACGGATGACACCCTGTGATTCAGCGTTAAAAAATGATGAATAAACATGTGCCACACTAAGGGTTCTCCAAAACCTAATTTTTGCGCAATTGTGGAGTTGCGCAACTTAGAGCGTTCAAAAAGCCAGGTTGCGCGCAATAAAACAAATAGATGTGGGTATGAATTTTTCATGAAATTTGACGTAGAATCCGAATCTGTAATAAAAAAGGAGGGGTTCTATTTGAAAAAATGAAGTTAGTGTCAATTGCGCAAAGGTATTTTTCCTGAGATCCTCACAAAAAATCATGAAGAATTGCGTTGGTCGGAATTTTTTACGTTGTATTTTGCGGAAATGAAGGGGGGGTAACCTTTCCGTGAAACACCCTGTAGATGATCCGATGCATAGTAGTTAATCTCAAAACACCAATCTCTAAGTACCTTTCACCACCCTCATAGGGGACCATCTACACGCTAATCTGGATAATCCTAGAAATTTTCATCAAATTCGGATGAAAAATTAAGTGAGTAGGTGTATGTGATTGGATCAAAAAATACATAGCCTCGGCTGGGTTTCGAACCCGCGACCTTGGGAGCTCTAATCAAGACTCTATCCTCTGAGCTACCGATGACCTGCAATGAATGGGATTTGAGATTCTCACAGGAGACCATTCCGCTATGAAAGAATCCCTCTATGAAAAACAATTCTCTGTGATTTTCATAGGGGACCATCTAAACACTACTCTGTAACATCCCTGAAAATTTCATTGAAATCGGATGGAAAATGTAGAAATTATGGCCGTTACAAGGAAATTCACATTTGCGCATGCGCAATGGCTACTATCAGTCCGAAGGTGATGATTTTCATAGGGGATCATTTAAATACTAATATGTAACATCCCTGAAAATTTCATTGAAATCGGATTGGAAATGTAGAAGTTATGGCCGTTACAAGGAATTCACGTTTGCGCATGCGCAGTCGCTTCTATCAGTCCGGGGGCAATGATTTTCATAGGGGACCGTCTACAACCTAATCCACATAATCCCTGAAAATTTCATTGAATTCGGATGGAAATTGTAGAAGTTATGGCCGTTACAAGGAATTCACTTTTGCGCATGCGCAGTCGCTTCTATCAGTCCGGGGATGATGCTTTTCATAGGGGACCGTCTACACAACAACCCGCACAATCCCTGAAAATTTCATAGAAATCGGACAATAACTTCGTATAGCTATGCGCGTCACAAGGAAATCATGACAGACGGACAGACACACAGACAGACAGACACACAGACACGGAATCAAAATTGTTCAGAAAGGTCTAAAACGCAAAACGCGAGTGGAAATTTTGATTTTGGAGAAATTTTTTTTTTCTTCCTAGAAAAGTGAAAACAAAGCTTCCGCTACCTTGGTAGACTCGGAAGCAATAAATAAATAAATAATGGGGAGAACGCCCAGGACTCACCCGACGCCGGCCCTAGGGATGAGGGAAGATGAGGAAGGTGGGGGTGGGAGAGAGGGATGAAGGGAAGTGCCTCTATAAAATGACCACCAGTTCAAATATGAGCCGAGAAGTACGCGTCTGGTGACACCACGGAGTACACCTGCTGAGCTCTTTTTTTGTACAGAACTTCATTCTCAATAAAATTAATTAATTTCATTCCAATAAAATCGAACAACGTCAGGGTATTCCAGCTCACTAGTAAGTTGAACGTTTTTTTTTTTTTTTTGTAACCCCTCAAAGACAAAACGTCTTTTTTGACGGAGGGGGCACGCCATAAATAAAAATAGATAAATAAATAATGGGGAGAACGCCCAGGACTCACCCGACGCCGGCCCTAGGGATGAGGGAAGATGAGGAAGGTGGGGGTCGGAGAGAGGGATGAAGGGAAGTGCCTCTATAAAATGACCACCAGTTTACCTAAATATGATCCGAGCAGTACGCGTCTGGTGACACCACGGAGTACGCCCACTGAGATGCCCAACTCACAACGACACTTTTCCCGCACGACAAGGTCGCAGCCATAACCCTGATGTTGTTGGGTTCCACTCCTTTTAGCTCTGACACTGCTTGCCGTAAATCATCTCTATCATACTTCCTTATCTTAGCCCGCCAGTTCTGCTCCATGTCCATGCTGCCATTAACAACCTGGACATCCAGGATAATGCAAGACCTGTCGGGCTTGACGGCAACAATGTCAGGCTTCTTGCCCTGGTCACTTGGCATGTGGTATAATCTCTCCCTTTCAACATCCCAGCCGCTGGATGACAGGGCACCTTCTATCTGCTTGGCGACCGCATCATGACGTAGGATGCGGCCCCCATGAGTTTGTGGACACTGCCGCACTACATGATACAGGTGTTCATTTCCACTCCGACAGGGACGGCAAGGGGTATCTGTCATCCCACGACTACCTCTTGAACACCGTACCACTGTTGGCAGTGTTACCATGCAGACGGCGTGGAAGTTCCGGTAGTCGCGGGCCCCAATGCCCTCCGAAGCCCAATCCACCCATTGGGATGAGATAAGGCTTTCGGAGCACTGTCGGAGTTCTTTACCATCTACTGACTCATGCAGCGCAGCAGCGAACTCAGCAGACGAACTGGGTTTTGGAGCAGATGGTGTTGCTCGGTCGCACCATGCTAACTGCTGCCTGACAAAATCAAGACCAGCAGCAACACGGGCGACCTTCCAGCTCAACCCCTGAAGGGCTAGCAGGCGCTGGCGGCGCAGAGAAGGGGTACATGCGGAGAGAGACACAATGCCAAGCCCACCAGATTTGACCGGTCTATGGATATAGGCACTTGGGACACCAGGTGGGAACCTCAGCCAAGAGCACACAGCAGAGCGGACTTCTCGATCTAATTCTTGCAGCCTCCCCGCCATAAGCCTACCAAAGACTAACCCGAAGGTTAGCTTCAGCAGTAAGTACATGCGGAGGAGGCGCAGCTTCTGCTGCGGCTTCAGTGGAGCCTTGGTAACACAGGCTAGCGCTCTACCAAGGTCCACACGGCTGGCAGTGATGGTGGCCACTCCCATGAAGTCGACTCCAAGGTACCGCCAGACCTCCAACAAGGATCGAGAAGGAATGGGGGCTTGTCCTATGACAAAACCCCCATCCACAACCTTCACTTTGTGTTGGCGACCTGACAGGACCAAGGAGACTGACCCACATTTATCGGGGTTGACCACGAGTCCACACCTGGATAGCTGCTTAGCAAATGCATTGAGGGCAATCTGCAAGCCCTTGCGGGTTTCTGCGAGTAGGATAACATCATCGGCAAAGGCCAATGCTCCTACTCGCACCCCAGGGGCGAGATCAAACCCTACTTCTGTGGGCAGCTTACCCAAGGCCGTATCCATGACCAGGTTAAAGAGGAGTGGCGATAGGGGATCCCCCTGGCGTACCCCGGGCCCGATCACTATATCCCTCAACACCTCACCTCCTGCCTCGAGGACCGTCACGCCTTCGCGGTACAGACAGGCCACATACTCAATTAATTGAGATGGGGCACCACGAAGGCAATCGGTCAGGGCAAGGTGACTGACTGTGTCATAGGCCTTAGCGACGTTCAGAGCGGCGAGATGGAGTTGCCGGCGTTTAATACGGGCCAGCGAGATGACAGTTTGGAGAACCATAAGGTTCTCTGCTGTGCCATCTGCTGGCCGAAACGCTCTCTGGACGTCACCAATGACACTAGCCACCTGAAGGCGAGATGCCAGTACTTTTTGGAAGTGGCAGAAGACTACCGAGGACACAGAGATCGGTCGATAGCCTCCATGCCCACTTCCCCCTTTCTTGGGAATAAATACGGTTCGGATACGGGTTAACGCTTTCGGGGGTCTTCCCGCGAGGATGAGCAGGTTGAGGATGAGCAGCTTAATGGTATTTGGTGCTTTATTCCAGCGACGGGCAGAAACACCATTCGGTCCAGCAGATGTGGAGTTCTTGACACGGCACTTGTGTGCCTCGTCAAGTAGCACCGGCGAACACAAGATGCTGTGTAAGGAATCCCTGGTGGAGACTGGGGGAACCACTTGCTCTCCAGGGCTGTGGCTGGGAGCCCTCAAAAGTGGCTCCCAGAAATCCACAAACTCCTGAAGAGGGGGCTGAACTTGATCTTCCCCAGGCCCCTCCAGTACCTCCGCAATTACACGCGCCGGATGCTTCCTCCACAAACTCTGAACCCGGTGGTACTCCAGCCGTCTTGCTTGCTTAGCTGCTCTGCGACCTCCACGCAACACCACTCTGGGAGGAGGTCCCCCCTGGTGCTGCGTCACGGTCGCATCCCCAACCCGTGGGAAGATTCTCCCTAGATAGGCTGCAACCTTGTCTTCCAGGTTGTCCAGCCCTTCAGCAGCCTGCCTCGCCAGATCCTGCAGGTAGGTGCTTTCATAGCCTTCAATACGACCTACCTGCCCCCCCAGCCTCAAGACTTCGGTCTTCAAATCGGCGAGAAGACCGGAGATCCCGGGGGATGGATACTGAATGGCAGACTGCTGGTCCACACCAGCAATAGGGGATGCGGGAGAAGCCCCACCGCTATTTGCCAGGATAGCTTTCTGGACAAGCTGCTTATAGTGGGGCTTCAGGCTGAGGTTCTTGATGGCAATGACGTGCGCGTGGGAAAACGTTCGCTTAAATAGACATTGATATTACGTACCCCATTGCGCACAGCCACCACCTCATCTGCCGCCATCCTGCGCAAATCCTCAGAAGCGTACCTAGGCTGCACTCGTTCAACATGAATTCCATCATTTGCAGCAACAGGATGCTTCCGTCTGATGTGGACACCAAGGCCAGACCTGGTGGTGAATGCCCGCTCACAATGGGCACACTGGTGGTCTAAAGAGGCAGTGGAAGAGGAAGAGGGTAGGGATGATGAGGAAGAGGAGGAGGGAGAGGATGGCCGACGCCCCTGCCTGGGGCGCCTCTGAGCCCCTCCCCTAATACCTCGCGTGCCAATGGGCTGGCGGGGGTTATGAGGCTGAGATGTATTATCATTCATAACGGGGATGCGCTTTTTTTTAGGGTCAGGGAACCCGTTGACAGGGGTCCCCTCCCTAGTCGCCAGAGGGTCATTCAGCCACCCCTGGAAATTCAAGAGGAGTTCACCAGGGAAACCTAATGGGACCACCTCTGTCCATCCCAGGGGGCCCGGGTTGTGCGACGGGGACGCATGACCATGACTTGGGTAGGGATAAGAAGGGCTCCGAAGAGATAAAAACACCCTCTATTACCCTACCCCAACAACCCTTTCTACTTCTTTTCTACTAGCACCTTTCATTACATCCTTAGAAGATTCCTTAGACGCAGGGGGATTTATTGGGTTATAAATTAGTGAGCAAAGTGAAAATATAAGGAATCTCGTGAAACTTTTCATTTTGGAGGCCGAAAATAGTTTTGAACTCGTGCACAAATACATGCTTTGTTCAATCAAAAGCAAAATTGAAAACAGAGGTGGGTCCTTAAGGCTAAAGGGGACAGCCCTCTAGTTTGATTCTCTTTTAGGAGATGGTGCTAGCGTCGCGTTCAAAAGTTTTCCCAAAGTTTCTCATCCTCCACGAAAGATTTTTTTCAATTATAATACGGGAATGTATCCAGAATAAGTAGATCTCGGTTTCCACCATTGAATTTTTACCATACTTTAATTATTTTTATCATGAAATCGCAGAATTCGGGCTATTAAAGGTGTTGAGTAAAAAATGAGATAGCTTGCATATTCATTGTCATTGATAATTGATGAATGATTGGTTAGAAATCCGATTCTTGGACAATTGGAGATGGAAAGGGTAAATGAAAAATAACGCACGCTCATTGGTTGCTAGCAAATGAGTATGAGGCTTGGTTGAAGCTAGAGTATGAGGTTGGTTGCCTAGCGACCCTCCCCTTCAATCCGACCCTCCTTGACCCCCATGGAATAGATCAGTAACATTGCTTGCAATTTCACTTCCACATCTACTTACCAAGTTATGCTGAATAAGCAATTTCATTGAGTGATATTCATCATGTATTATGATAATGAATTGATTGATAAATGAATTTTCATTACATAGTTACTCAAGTGGGATATTTATGTTATCCAATCATAATTAAAAAAACCTTTTTTAAATAATAATATTGAATAAAAAGACTAACTAATCAACGTTTTTTTTAAAAATATGTTCATACAGATATTTTTGAATACCTTTGTATATCTATTCATTTTTATAACGTTGCACAGAAGAATGAATGTTTCATTTAAATAATATAAATATGAAAATTCTGAGTACCTAAATAATAATTATTGTGCGAGCTAAACGAGTGGATTTTCGCATAGATGGGAAGTTTATACAGGGTGTAACTGTATTGGTATATTATATGGATGTATAACTTCAGGGATCGATTCTACAACTAATTTGCTTTTGGTTCTCCAAAACCTAATTTTTGTGTAATTGTGGAGTTGCGCAACTTAGAGCGTTTAAAAAGCCAGGTTGCGCGCTATAAAAAAATCGGTTCGGGTATGAATTTTTCATGAAATTTGACGTAGAATCCAAATCTTCAATAAAAAAAGGGGGTTTCGTTTTTAAAAAATGAAGTTAGAGTCAATCGCGCGCAAGTATTATTTGCGAAAGTACTTTTCCTAAATTCCTCACAAAAAATCATAAAGAATAGCGTTGGTCCCGATTTTTTACGCTGTATTTTGGGGAAATGAAGGGGATGTAACCTTTTCGTAAAACAATGGTTGCTACGGACGCACCTAGCATAACTTTCGCATTTTCAATCCGAATTGATTTCTGTTGAATTTTCTGAGTTGTGTGTGGTTGGGACTTAGGATGGTTCCCTATGAATGTCATCATCGTCTGACCTCAAATTTGGAGGGTCTTGACAGATAGTTGGAAATGAGGAATTTCACCGAATTCTGTTCGCATTTTTCCTGAATAGTTAATGGTGTGGGATAGATGAAAATCGGGCTGATTTCGGAAAATAAGTCTCCTGTTATTTTTAGGAGACAATCAAAATTTTTGATTTCAAAACTAACCGGGAAAACGGACGTGAAGCGGGAACGCTCGCTGATTGGGCTGTTTGGATCGCCGTCTCCTCCCAGTGTTGCCCATTGGGACGACGAAATCGTGTTTTCTAAGGGAAAAATTATCAAACAAAAACAGTGGAAACCTAATTTTCCCCATCTTGCTTTTTCTATTTTTTTCTTCAGTTTTTCGATTTCGAACTTTACTGTTTCGTGAAATTTTGCATCTGAAGACTATAGATTTCTCAATCTCAGCGCTTCAAGCGGCCATAAATGAACTATTCCAGGATGACGTCATTTTCCCGTTTTTTTTAAACATTTGTATTTTCTACACTGTTTTGTTTATTCGTAAATTAGGAAGTTCGGGCTGAAAGTTTGTCTTAGGAGGTTTTTCGAGGTGCTGAATCCGATTTTGGGTTCAAAAATAGGAAATTCCGACATGGTGAAATTCCTCATTGAAGTTTTGATTACCTACTGAGCATATAGGTATGATTATCTCTATGCTGTCGTGTTTTAGATACGAAGATGGTATGTGGCACAAACTCATGCAAACATTTTGATTCCGAGTCTGCCAAGGTAGCGGAAGCATTACTTTTACTTTTCAAGATTGAACAAAAAAATGTTCTACAAAATCAAAATTTCCACTCGCGTTTACGTTTTAGAAACGACCTTCCTGAACAATTTTGGTTACGTGACTGTCTATCATGAAATCCTTGCCATAGCCGTAACTTCTACATTTCTCATCCGATTTTGATGAAATTTTCAGGGTTTGTGCGGATTGGCGAGTAGATGGCCCCTTATGAAGGTAGTGGAAGGTACTTAGAGATTGATGTTTTGAGATCAACAACTAGGTATGCATCGGATCATCTATACAATCGGGTTATGGGTACGAGGAAGCTATGTGCCACACCTACTTGGCATACGTTTTTATTATTAATTAGTGAAAAATATGGGTGATATTCTCAAAATCGGTTTTTAATGATTTCGCAATTATAAGAGTATCAATACTTTCGAGTTATGGATACGAGGAAGCTATGTGCCACACCTACTTGGCATACGTTTTTATTATTAATTAGTGAAAAATAGGGGTGATATTCTCAAAATCGTTTTTTTTATGATTTCTCAATTATAAGAGTATCAATACTTTCGAGTTGTGGATACGAGGAAGCTATGTGCCACACCTACTTGGCATACGTTTTTATTATTAATTAGTGAAAAATATGGGTGATATTCTCAAAATCGGTTTTTTGATGATTTCGCAATTATAAGAGTATCAATACTTTCGAGTTATGGATACGAGGAAGCTATGTGCCACACCTACTTGGCATACGTTTTTAGGACGTCCCACAGTAAGACTTGGGCGTCCTTATGCGATCGATCTGGGGTGGAGGAGGACAACACTCAACAGAAAAAAAAATAACCACACAGTAATCCGTTTTAGACCATTCTGAATCCAAATCCGCGAAAAAAACCATAGGTGTATGTCTGTGTGTGTGTGTGTGTGTATGTGTGTGTGTGTGTGTGTGTGTGACAAAATCTTGTGTCGTCTGCACAGCCCTTAGTTCTCAACCGATTTTCCTGGTTCTTTTTTTGTTCGACGCGGAAAACTATCTAGTTGTGCACTACGTCGCCGGAATTTCGAATTTTGCCTTTTAAGGGGGGGAAGGGGGGGTTAATGCTCAAAAAAACGTGCGTTTTTGGGCATAATCTTGTGTCGTCTGCCCAGGCCTTAGTTCTCAACCGATTTTCGTGGTTCTTTTCTTCTTCGACGCGAAAAACTATCTAGTTGTGCACTACGGCGTCGGAGTTTTGAATTTTGCTTTTTAAGGGGGGGAAAGGGGGGGTTAATGCTTAAAAAACGTGCGTTTGCGGGGGTAATCTTGTAAAATCTGCCCAGGCCTCAATTTCCAACCGATTTGCGTGTTTCTTTTTTGTTTGACTCAAATAACTTCCGAGTTGTACATGATTTTACCAGAGTACCAAAATTTGCAAGGGGAGGGGATGGGTGGGGGTATAAGATTCACAAAATATCCGATTTTTCAATATTTCGGTTCCTTTACTGCTTACTAATTGTATCTAAGCTTTGAAATCGAGGAAAAATTCTCATTATACCTCTGGATTTTCATGAATTATTCTCTGAGCCACCATGGAACTAATAGTGGTGCCACCGTGGTGCCAGGACACCATAAACCGCATATTTCGTGGGTTTTTTTTTGTGTTTCACCTTGAATACGGACCTTAACCTCGACGGACTGCCTATTAAAACTAATAGATGAAACTTCAATGTTAAGACGTATTTCCGCTTTGGTGCCAGACTGGCACCATTGGTGAGTGTAAGGGGGGGGGGGGGGAGGTGAACTCGAATTCGCATGTTGGGTATCGTAGATCATGGATTTTAAAATGCTCTTCAGATTCGAGGCTCCCACGCCGCTAGAAATGTTATGTTGGATAAGGGTGAGGGGGGAGGGGGGGTCACTATTTCTTATCTAAAATAATAAATAAATTACATCGAGTGAAACAGTTTTATCGCTTACCAGCTGGTTAAACTTATCTAATGCTTATCCAATGGGACGTCCCCTGGAATGCATGCATTACCAAACAATATGTTTATTATTAATTAGTGAAAAATAGGGTGATATTCTCAAAATCGGGTTCTTGATGATTTCTCAATTATAAGAGTATCAATACTTTCGAGTTATGGATACGAGGAAGCTATGTGCCACACCTACTTGGCATACGTTTTTATTATTAATTAGTGAAAAATATGGGTGATATTCTCAAAATCGGTTTTTTGATGATTTCGCAATTATAAGAGTATCAATACTTTCGAGTTGTGGATACGAGGAAGCTATGTGCCACACCTACTTGGCATACGTTTTTATTATTAATTAGTGAAAAATATGGGTGATATTCTCAAAATCGGTTTTTTGATGATTTCGCAATTATAAGAGTATCAATACTTTCGAGTTGTGGATACGAGGAAGCTATGTGCCACACCTACTTGGCATACGTTTTTAGGACGTCCCACAGTAAGACTTGGGCGTCCTTATGCGATCGATCTGGGGTGAAGTTGGACAACACTCAACAGAAAAAAAAAATAACCACACAGTAATCCGTTTTAGACCATTCTGAATCCAAATCCACGAAAAAAACCATAGGTGTATGTCTGTGTGTGTGTGTGTGTGTGTGTGTGTGTGTGTGTGTGTGTGTGTATGTGTGTGTGTGTGTGTGTGACAAAATCTTGTGTCGTCTGCCCAGCCCTTAGTTCTCAACCGATTTTCCTGGTTCTTTTTTTGTTCGACGCGGAAAACTATCTAGTTGTGCACTACGTCGCCGGAATTTCGAATTTTGCCTTTTAAGGGGGAGAAAGGGGGGGTTAATGCTAAAAAAACGTGCGTTTTTGGGCATAATCTTGTGTCGTCTGCCCAGGCCTTAGTTCTCAACCAATTTTCGTGGTTCTTTTTTCCTTCGACGCGAAAAACTATCTACTTGTGCACTACGGCGCCGGAATTTTGGATTTTCCTTATAAGGGGGGGAAAGGGGGGGTTAATGATTAAAAAACGTGCGTTTGCGGGCATAATCTTATGAACTCTGCCCAGGCCTCAATTTCCAACCGATTTGTGTGTTTCTTTTTTTGTTTGACTAAAATGACTTCCGTGTTGTACATGATTTTACCAGAGTACCAAAATTCGCAAATGGATGGGATAAGTGGGGGGATAATATTCACAAAATATCCAATTTTTCAATGTTTCGGTTCCTTCACTGCTTACTAATTGTACCCAACCTTTGAAATTGAGGGAAAATTCTCATTATACCTCCGGATTTTCATGAATTATTCTATGTGCCACCATGGAACTAATAATGGTGCCACCATGGTGCCAGGACACCATGAACTGCATATCTCGTGGTTTTTTTGTGTGCTTCACCTTGAGTACGTCGGATGTGAACCTCGACGGACCGCCTACTAAACCTAATAGATGAAAGTTCAATCTTACGACGTATTTCCGCTTTGGTGCCAGACCGGCACCACTGGTGGAGGGGGGGGGGGGTGAACTCGAAGTCGCATGTTGGGTGTCGTGGATCATGGATTTTAAAATGCTCTTCAGATTCGAGGCTCCCATGCCGCTAGAAATGTTTAGGTGGATAATGGTGAGGGGGGGGGGGGTCACTATTTCTTGCCTAAAGTAATAAATAAATTACATCGAGCGAAACAGTTTTATCGCTTACCAACTGGCTAAACTGATCTAATGCTTATACAATGGGACGTCCCCTGGAATGCATGCATTACTAAACAATATGTTTTTATTAATTAGTGAAAAATATGGGTGATATTCCAAAATCGGTTTTTTGATGATTTCTCAATTATAAGAGTATCAATACTTTCGAGTTATGGATACAAGGAAGCTATGTGCCACACCTACTTGGCATACGTTTTTATTATTAATTAGTGAAAAATAGGGGTGATATTCTCAAAATCGGTTTTTGATGATTTCTCAATTATAAGAGTATCAATACTTTCGAGTTGTGGATACGAGGAAGCTATGTGCCACACCCACCTGGCAAGCGTTTTATAAAACTTCTGAGTACGGGAACTGTGTTGGGCGGGTGGCGGATGAGCTGACGGGCGGGTTTGTTGTCTTCTGAATGGTGAGGGGGGTTGCCTGACTGAAGTTCACCCCTAAGCGCTGTTTTTGATTTTCGTTTTCTCTTTCGGTCGCTAATTCTCAATATTTTTGATTTCTGATGGATTCCATATGTTGAGGACGTCTGCTAAAATATGCCGGGTATCTCGTTTTTGAGAAAATTTATTCTAATACCCGCATATTTGGTCAGTGAGTGAATCACCAAAAAGTTAATTATGGTGTTTCGTCAAAAAATATAGATTTTATGAGAAATTTGACATGGCACAAACATAGAATACGACGAAAGGAAACCAAATAATTTTACAGAATGAAAATCGGTCCACTGATAGCTGAGAACTTTTGGGAAAATGATTAAGCTCCTGACTCTCTCTTTTCCCGATATAGCTGTCTCTCTCGCACACTTGTCATCCCCTTTAGCCTTAAGAATAGCACTCGATAAGACGTTGTTGTAATAATGATGACAACATACCTTACACACTACGGTCTTCCCGTTGGAGAGCTTGACCCTACAGAGGTATAAACTTCTGATTATAATTATTAGCCAGTCTTGCGTCATCTGGAACCATAAATTTTGGAGTAAAATCAAGCTAACCAGGTAAAAAATCAAAGTAATTATTTTCTCCACAACATGTTGGCTGTTGAGTTTTTGATTTGACATCAATAATTTTGTTGTCGAGTTTGTTTCTGTTCTTGGTGTTAATTCAAAATAAAGCAGGCCTAAATCGCACACTTTTTGATTGGAGTACCACTTATTTTACAATATAATGTGAAGTAGTAGGACGTTGCAGTACTTAATTATTTCTCCTCGACTTTTCCACTCACCTGAGATTCGTTGAATGGTAAAATCCCAACGTAGAAATGCTTGGGAATTGTTTTCCCCTTTTCTGCTTTGATTTTTAACGTAGATATGATCACGGGCAAACCAAGATCTTCGTACGGAAGCATTGGTGAGTTAATAGTTACGTTAAGGTCTGGGACAGTGTCAAATATGTGAGCCTACAAAATGCAGTGATTAGTTATTATAGGTATTTCACATGATGAGTATTGTTGAGTAGGTAAAACAAAAAATACTTTTTCCAAGTGGATGTGGCACATAGCTGTAGATAGTAGATGTTTCTATGCATAACGGATCCAAGTTCTAAAAACTATGCTTCAATTTGTTGTCTTAACCCCGAAAAATTCCATCGACATTGGAAAGAGACTGTAAAAGGTGTGCTTGATATGGATTAGACATTGGCGCAAGGCTGGAACTACCTGACTATCTGAAGAAGTTGATGAAGGATTTCACAGGGGACTATTAATTTCATTTTAAATTCCAACTAGACTTTTTGATTTATCATTCGTACAACCCACTGAGCCCGGACACTTGTCAAGAGTTATACCTAGGTATTGAACTCTACCACTCTAGCTAAAAAACTCTCTATTTTGTTTTTTCTTTTACCCCGACGCTTTTGGTTGATGTCAGTAACTAGAGGTAGGAGAATAAGTGTTGAAATTTTGATATAAAGGTATTGTTTTTTCATCCATTTAAAATATTATTGAAATTTTACGATCGAAATTGAGACGTCAGAGCTCTTTAGGACCAACCGTTCGGTCTCTATGATAAATTATGGGTTGGTTTTATGATAAATCAGAAACACGAGTATGAATTGCAAAAGAGGCCTAATCTTCGTTCAAATTTTAGCTGACCAAAATGTGATCATTGTTCGTTTCTTCGAGTTGTTCTCAGTATTCCGTCCTTAGCGACCAGTAATCAAATTTACTAATGAAGGCACCCACAATTCTTTATTTCTTCGAACTGAGTGTGAAGCGTTTATTTCTTCCAAATAAACTTGATTGTAAAGGAGGTATGTGGTAGGAAAGTAGTGACAATGGCAAAGCCGAGTTCATTGCAGACAAGTGATCTATTTAGAAATAATAAACCTTTGTGTGAAAATTGTAGCATTTTTGAAAATAATAAAACAAAACATCTATTAGGCACCTTCAAGAAAGAACCAAGTGGCAGACCGATATGCATATCCCACTCTTGAAATGAACCCGGCAAGGTGATTTTGTAAGTATTGAAAAGACGCAACGGACGGGGAACTTTATCAGTTTTGTAAATTAATTCGGACAAAATATCGTCAAAGAGGAGACTTGGTGGGTTAAGCGATCCATTCACCATGCTCTGAAATTAAGCAGAAGGTGTAGTCAGTAAGGCAGATCTTGTCTCGTTTTTGCAATGAAGGAATTAATTGTTTTTCCATTAATTTAAAATATGACGAATTTTAGAATCGAATGAACCACTCAGAGCTCTGTAGGACCACCTTCGCTTCCTATGAGAATAATAATTATCAATTATTAATTACGTACATAATGGATTATCACTAATTTTTTATAATCATTTTAAGGTAGTGTTCACTTTTTAGAAACGAATGATACCATCCAGAGCTCTGTGGGATCAACCATCAATAAATGAGCGTCGATTATGGAATGAATCAGAATAATTATTCGGGTCCTAGCCACAGAAACCCCCCACAGTTCTTAGAAGGTTCTAGTTTACTTGCTGGTGTGTGGTACCTATTACTGAGGTGGTTTAACCCTCAATGAACCATGGTATCACTATTGTTACCAAAAACATCTCAGAAACTCCACAGATATCCGAAAGTGTCACCGGAGTAACCAATATTAAATTGCAATTCTAAATGTAATGGACAGCAGAATTCTTTTGGGCTATTGGAAGTCTCAAAATAGAATTATAACAAAAATTTCCACGGAAATCGATGAAAAAAAGGTTCAAAATGTTTGGCAAACTTCTTTTTGGTTTATTATTTTCAATAATGAACCTTTGGAATCGACCAAGAAAAAAAAATTTAACACCCCCTCAAAATTTGATGGTTTACGTTTCAAAGTACGTAGAATCCAAAAATCGAATAAAAATTTGGCCGTCCGTACGCCGTACGCGGCACTTTTGCCACTTAGCATTGACCGATTTTGATGAAATTTGGTATGTAGGCTCCATTTAAGGTCTAGGTAGTTGTGCCCCGAAGCTTTTGGTTGATGTAGGTCACTTCTAAGGGTTCCAAAATCAATTTTGAAATTTTGAAAACGCCCTAACTCAAAAATTTCGATATAAAGGTATTGTTTTTCCTTCAATTTAAGATTCTATAGAATTTTTAGAATTTTTTGAGACCATGCGGAGCTCTGTAGGACAAACCGTTCGCTCCCTACGAAAATTTAAGGGTTTATATTGAAATATATATAAATCAAAACACGAGTGTGAATCGCAAAAGAGGCCTAATCTCTGTTCAAATTAGAGCTGACCGAAATGCGATCGATGGTTGGTGATTTTAACACAGAATGTGTTTTTGCGATGACCTACCGAAAAAAAATCGTCACGAAAGAGCGACAGAAAAAACCGTTACGCGCCTTTTATAATGATTTTCACGTGCAACCAAGCCGTTGGTAAGGAAATAGAACTCCCGCAGTGTTCATTGCACAGAAATTGTTCACCATTCGTTGGAAAGCTCTCAATTTATATAGTATTTTTCTTGTAGTTACATATTTATTTATATAACATTTATAGGGTTTTAGACCAAATTAAATGTCTAACAATTATTTATTTTATTATTGCCAAAGACTCCACATTTATTATTGTTGTTTTTTATTTAACGGATGACTAGCATCGCAAAAACACATTCTGTGTTCCTATGATTTCATACAGAGTATGGAAAAAGAAATAAACCGGGGGGTGCAGGGGGGCGGAGCCCCCCGCCGAGACGCAAAGCGCCGAGTTTTTTTAAAATTTTTTTGATTTTTTGATTTTTTTGATTTTTTTTTTTTCTTTTTTTTCTTCATATTGGATGGTTGGTGATTTTGTAGACGAGTGATCTATATAGAAAAATAATAAATCATTGTGTAATAATTTGCAGCGTCTTTTGACTTCTAAAAACCCGTTCAAAACATTCAGCTCTGACAATTAATTTTTAAATTTAAATCTAGGTAATCTGGTGACATCTTGGGACATCGGTGAAATTCCCAGGTTGTTTAAGATGACACTGGTGACACCGATCCAATTAGGCTTAAGTTTTTTTCTCGTTATTCTGTGGGTTGGACAGATTCAGAAATACGAATCTGATTTGTTCATGAACGTTTGGTGAGGGAAGAAGTGTGCCAAATTTCAGCTAATAAGATGCGATCTATTTTTATTTCTTCCAATAGAATTTCATTTTAATCACTTATGCTTCCCTAAACACCAAGAATCAAAATTTCGTATTGAAGGCACCCTCATCTTTGAGATAACGATGTTTTTCTGGTAGGATCTTTATGTCAAAATAAACTTGATTGTTGACTTGGCGCAATAATATGGTTATTAAGTACGTGGATAGAAAAAGTTGTATTCATTGCCACTGAAAAATAATAAGCCGTCACTCGATTGGATGTTAGTAGCTTGAACCGTATACTACTTGCTACTTCGTAAAAGCTGCTAGCTCAGCGTAAACATTCTTCTACTCTAAACCATCAAAGTCTCCTTACCGGTAAAGAAACGTTGTACACGCCAGGAAAATTCTCAATAAGTTCGTTTTCTTTATTCGCTAATCGAATGTAGAGATTAGGAGAAACCGTTTTGTCTCCTTTTCTATTTTTCACAAGCAAAACCTTGAAATATTGAGAAGAAAAATGTATCATTGAGCAATTCATAATCATTGTGTCCATTATATTTGTATTCCAAGCAATATTTGAAACTACGCTGTTGAGAAGATTGCACAGGATAAACCGTTCATAGACAGTGAGTTCTTATATCTCTTCCATCGAGTTTTATCAACCATCAAAGCATTTTTAAAAGCTACCCTAAAACTCATAATTTTGGTTCATTATTTTCAATAATAAACCTTCGGAATCGACCTAAAAACAATCGCTTGACCCCCCTTCATAACTTTTGTTGGTTTACGTTTAAGGGGACCAGTCAACCCCGGCAGCGCCTGACGCTACTCCGAACTTTAATCTAGATTATATCGGTTCCTATTCAATCCAAGACCTTGAAATTATTATCACTTGTTCAACCAAAGGTATGATACACAAAACCAGGATGGAAACGAAAAAAAGTATAATAGGGGAAATGCAAAAATCAATAATGGTGATTTTTGTAGGTACCAATTTTTCATATTTAGGTACATTTTCCTCAGTCACTATAAGAGATGTTGTCTTTTAGGACGTCCCACAGTAAGACTTGGGCGTCCTTATGCGATCGATCTGGGGTGAAGGAGGACAACACTCAACAGAAAAAAATAAAAATAACCACACAGTAATCCGTTTTAGACCATTCTGAATCCAAATCCGCGAAAAAAACCATAGGTGTATGTTTGTGTGTGTGTGTATGTGTGTGTGTGTGTGTGTGTAACAAAATCTTGTGTACTCTGCCCAGGCCTTAGTTCTCAACCGATTTTCCTGGTTCTTTTTTTGTTCGACGCGGAAAACTATCTAGTTGTGCACTACGTCGCCGGAATTTCGAATTTTGCCTTTTAAGGAGGGGAAGGGGGGGTTAATGCTCAAAAAACGTGTGTTTTTGGGCATAATCTTCTGTACTCAGCCCAGTCCTCAATTTCCAACCGATTTGTGTGTTTCTTTTTTTGTTTGACTAAAATAACTTCCGAGTTGTACATGATTTCACCAGAGTACCAAAATTTGCAAGAGGAGGGGATGGGTGGGGGGATAATATTCACAAAATATCCAATTTTTCAATATTTCGGTTCCTTTACTGCTTACTAATTGTATCCAAGCTTTAAAATTGAGGAAAAATTGTCATTATACCTTAGGATTTGCATGAATTACTTTCTGTACCACCATGGAAATAAAAGTGGTGCCACCATGGTGCCAGGGCACCATAAACCTCATATTTCTTGGGTTTTTTGGTGTTTCACCTTGAATACGGATGTGACATTCGACGGACTGCCTACTAAACCTAATAGATGAAAGTTCAACGTTACGACGTATTTCCGCTTTGGTGCCAGACTGGCACCATTGGTGCTGGGGGGGGGGGGGGGGGTGAACTCGAATTCGCATGTTGAGTGTCGTAGATCATGGATTTTAAAATGCTCTTCAGATTCGAGGCTATCATGCCGCTAGAAGTGTTATGGTTTATAATGGTGGGGGTGGGGTGTCACTATTTCTTCCCTAAAGTAATAAATAAATTACATCGAGAGAAACAGTCTTATCGCTTAACAACTGGATAAACTGATCCAATACTTATCCAACGGGACGTCCCCTGGAATGCATGCATTACTAAACAATATGTTTTTTCCACGTATCCGTCTCGCTAAGCTCCAAAAACGTGCGGAATTAGATTTTTCAAATTTCATGATCCTGATTGATGGGTTCAGTAACAACACTTTGTCAACTTTTTTCCCATTTCGGCATGAATCCTTGCGTTTGCCGAAAACAATTTTGATAATCGTTTCCGCAGACTCGTAGAGCTTGACAACACGAACATAAAAAAGAAAAAAAATGTCATCAAAATCCTCCGAATGGTTTAGTAAATAATTGTACCTTAGTGTGCTAAAACACAATTTTACAGGAGAGCTAGTTTTCGACAGCCTAATCTCGTCTGCGGTTTGCCGCTATGCATTTCATCGAATAACGAATCTATTTAGTTTCTATTATCCATGTCTGTATGCTCCATTAGTTTCTGTCCGTCATGGTTATCTAGGACTAACAAAAAATACTTAGTTCACCATTTACAACAACAACAGCTGTCTGTTACGTTTATCACTATTACGTATTTGTTGCTACTAACTTTGGTGGTCTGTTAAGTAGGTACGACTTACCGTTATAAAAAAAATTCTAAAATTTTCACAGTATGTTCCTCATATTATTTAGTTCAAATAAATTTTAAAAAAAAAATACAAAAACATTTGGTGGTTCCTTTAGGGTACATAGAATCCGAAAATCGAATAAAAATTGTCCCGTCCGTTCGCCGCTCGCGGCACTTTCGCCAGTTACCGTCGACCAATTTTTATGAAATTTGATATATGGGCTCCATTTGGGGTCTAGTGGTTCTTCGAAGATTTTGGCTGATGTCAGTCACTTCTAAAGGGTGAAAAATAAGGGCTGAAATTTCCAATATAAAGGTATTGTTTCTCCATAAATTTAAAATAGAATTGAATTTCGACGATCGAATGAGACCACCCACAGCTCTGCAGAACCAACCGTCCACTCCCTATAAGGACTTGAAGTGGGACAAATAATAAAGCAGAAACACGAGTGTGAATCGCAAATTAACGTGACGGAAACTGAACGAATCGCCGTTCGAAATAAAGCTGTTCAAAATGCGATCATTGTTGATTTCATGTAACGTTATTTGTGCTTCCTTAGCAACCACGAAGCAAATTTCATTATGAAAATGAGAGCACCCTCAACTCTAGGACAACGATGTTTTGCCGGTAGGTACTTCCTGCCAAAATAGAATTTGCGTTGAACCTTGCGCGAAAATAATTATGGTTTTTAAAAAGTGGAAAAGCCGCAATCTTTGCAGACGAGTGATCTATGCAGGAAAATAAATAAACCTTTGTGTAATAACTTGCACAGATTTTGTATGTTTACAGGTTATTTTTTCGTCCAAAAACTTTCTATTGCGTCACGGTTCAAAGACTAAATACAGCGCATATTGTTAAAATACGAGTAATGTGACGACCTCCATTCTATAATGACAATTTTGAAGCAACTGCGATAGCTACAGTACCTTATTTTGAAAAATAGATAAACTGTCGTTCGAAAGAGGATCAACTAACAAAAAACGTAAATTCGTTCTCTCGCCATTGGTCTGGGGGAGATGGCAGCGATATCCATGTATTGTTAAGTAGACCTCCTAGGACATCTTCATGGTGGTCATGAGGGTATCCAAAGATCCAATCACAATGGTCCCCGAGTGTTTCAGTCTTGACTTTATCCTTTCTAAGATGATATAATAAACCCATGTAAGTTGATCTCTGTGGATAGAAACGGTTTATGTTGATAACTTTATTGAAACGGTCTACCTACTATCTTTTGTCTTATAACGAAATCTATAGCTTTAAATGCACGTATTTCCGCATTATAAGATGATGTTGTGGAGGGTAGATTGAATTTTTCGCTTAATTGTAATTGTGTTTCATGGAATGCGCAGCCTGATAAATTTCCAAATTTTGATCCGTTCGTAAAAATAATTAAGGCCCACTCATAATAAAAACTCAATAATTGAGGTCCACTCATTGGAAATTGTATCTTACCTTGAATTGTGTTTGTCGCGGCATAAGTGAACGGTTGAACCTTATCGAATTCGAGTAGGTTCCACAAATGGGGTTGAAGAGCAAAATGGTAAAAATGGAAGACATTGCCGAAAATAGTGGACTCTTCAAGAAGTAACGCATCTTGACGGAAACACCTCCAGCATTTGTAAACTCAATTACCAAAAGGGCTTTCTGACCCATAGGTGGCTATTGTAAACAATTTTTCAATGAATTTCAATCAATAGGGTAGATTAGTGAAACACTTACCACAGACCAGGCTCGAGCATGATTTGCACCCAAACATCGAATTCCATAATACAAGCGGGAACGATAAGCTATGAAAGAAGCAATCGGTTCAAGAAGTTCCGCCGTCATTTCACTGCTGCGTGAATGCTTAAACAATTGCAAACAAATTCGTTGTATCTTTACTCTTGTACAACAGTGGAAAGTAAAATGGTGCCCATGTAATGATCTAGGTAGTAATACGATAAGATTATGTTGTAGTTACGCAATAAATCCAAGCTAATACGCCTACATCATATACCAATAACGAACAAAATAAATTATAACTAGTTGTACGTGTGCCATGTACTATCGATTTTACCAAAAACGCGAGTTCTCCGAATAAAAACGCGTTATTCCTGTTGTGCTTGTACCTCAATTCGTTTATGAGTAACTGTGTGGTTCCCTGAGCGTGAGCCAAAGCCCAAACGCGAATTAGATCCCTGAAACCCAATATAGAAATAAGTGGCTGAAGTATTGGACATAATTAAATACGTAGTATTGAAATATGAAACAAACTAATACTTCTCAAGATGATAGAGCACATTCAGATGTGGAATAACTCTCTCCACAATGAGAAAAGCAATATCTTTCCCATATACTTAGGTACTTAGAAATCTACTTATTAGGTAAGTATTGACAACCTGCTTATTACTCATTAAGTTTGAAACTAGTTACGCTATTGTTGTATTAGCTCGAACCTATAGGGTTTTCTTCTATAGATACAACAAATGCTGCAAATTATCACACAAAGGTTTATTATTTTTCTACATAGATCACACGTCTACAAAGAACACGGATTTTCCATTGTCACCATCCACCAACCATAGTTACTAAGTACCTACCACATACCTCATGCACAATCGATTTTATTTGGAAGGAATAAACGCTTCACACTCGGTTCGAAGAAACAGGGATTATTAGGAAATTCGATTACTGGTTGCTAAGAACGCAGAACTGATTACAATTCAAAGAAACGAACAACGATCGCATTTTTTCAGCCAAAATTTGAACGGAGACTAGGCCTTTTTGCGATTCACGCTCGTGTTTCTGATTTATCGTAAGTCCGACCCTTAAGTTCTCGTAGGGAGCAAACGGTTTGTCCTACAAAGCTTCGAGTGGTCACCATATACTATTTAAAATACTATTTCATTTATCAGCAGGAAACTTACTACATTCACTAGAAATTTCTATTTACTTCCAATAAAGTGGGTACATAACCAAAAAAAAAAAAAAAAAAAAACACCGTAAACACTAAAAGGGAAAAATAATAATCTTAGGGAATTCAGATGGGAAGGTGGGTTTTAGAAAAAAGGTAAACGGTCGGTAACTCAAAGAATACCGACTTTAAACAAAAGTACTTGGTAGTAGGTACCTAAGTTATGTAAAATTAAAAAAACCAATTAAAATAACAAAAGTCGAAAAAAATTAACAAATTGAAAATTAAAACGAATGATTTAAAAAAATTAATTTTAAAAATAAATTAAAAAATCACTAAAAAGTAAAAAATAAAAAAATAATAAAAATACAAAAATAGTAAAATAAAAAACTTTTTAACAAAAAAACGGACCGACCTCAAAACTGATGATGGCATCCCACTAAAAAGGAAAAAAATAATAATGACAACTTATTCAGATAGGTTGGTAGGTAGGTAGGTACGCATTGAAGTCGCCACCGTGCCCATCTATAGACACAAACATACGCAAGTAGATTCCACTTCCATCTGGTTAGTACATGTATTACAATATGCGTCGATAGTGCAATACAAGATAGGAATGAAAGTGGGTATCATTGAGGTAATAAATGTTTTCCAAAACTATTAGGTAGTAGGTCACTGCTGTCGTATGAAGGAGGATGAGGGAGTGGCAATATGTGTGAATCTCAGTAAGAATATTGCCTTTGATAACAGCTGACACGTAAATCAACAAATTTTGAGGGGGAGGGGGTAAATTTTCTTTTTTTTTTGTCTTGGTACATTCCTAAGGTTCATTATTGAAAATAATAAACGGGAAGAGCTGACTTCATGAAAATGCGAGTAGCACCAGAGCATAGTATGCTGGTGAATTAAATTATCCTCATCACCAAGGGATCTTTTGACGCTCTTAAGTGACAGATATTTTCAAACCGAAAAACCCTATAAAAAATGTGTTAAAAATCGAACAGATTTCAGATATTCTCTGATATTATCAAATATCTGTTCAGGAAAATATATGTTGCTACTCGAACCCAAGAGCCCACCCCCTTCTCATCATAAAAGGGGCTTCAACTGATTAACGATCCTCATACTATTTCAATTCTCATATCAAATTTAAGCTTCACCATAAAGTTGAAACGGGTCGCCTACTACGCACGTCCAGGTAACCACTTACTTCCGTAAATCCACTCGTAAACGATCTACTCGGACTTCCAAATCATCTTCTTGAATGCTTTGCATGATTCGACTGAAAAGTCGCAGCACGCTGTGCCTCAACGACACTCTTTTCAACAAGCTTGTAGGTTTCGACCCATCGAAAACGTTTTCCTCGATGTACGGGTGGAGCTCTTCGTTCCAATTGCCAACTTCGGAGTAAAATAAAATTGACATCATGAACAAAGCGGCTTTTCCGTCGTTCGGGTTTTTCATTCTGAGCTGTGAACAGTATCATGACAGGTGCGGCAGTGACTTCAGCAACGGTAGGGTCTTAATTCGGAATAAACATGATCTTGAATGAATCGGAATGAACAAAGGGGTCTCAAAGGCGCCTAGACTAGCGTCTCACCCGAGTATCTGAACCCAATCAAAGTACTCGGCTACGAGGTTACGTAAAAGACCAGCAGTATTCAGGATTTACTATGTTAGGAACCGGAAAACTTCGGAAGTCGGTTCTACAACTAATATAAGTAAGAAAATGTTTCTTAGCAATTTCGCTTGACCGTTTTTCCAAGTTTGTTCAATTTTAAGATTTCTTCTTGTTTTTCACTATAACCACCGTGATAAGTCGGAAAGGACGACAAATTCCCCATTTTTCTAGTGCCAACAAAAAATTATTTGTGGGAAGCGAATTTAATTCTTTTGCCAACGGTATCCTCAAATTTGAATTTATACAACAAATTTATGGAGTTACGACCGATTTAGTAGCGTAAGGTAAAAAAATCACTAGGAAAAAATTTAAATAACTCTGAAACAGTCTCTAAAAAAAGTATAGGATGCAAGTTTTGTAGCAAAGTACAAGTAAACATGACTCCTGCAATTTTGCAGAGCTGTTTTGTTTATACCTTTTCTAGTATCTAAACCCTCGAGTGAGAAACTTTTTTCAACATACCTAAGTATTTCCAACTTAGTGAAAAGTCTAGGCTTCTCAACAACCTCTCCGGGAACTTGGTTTTAGTAGAAAAACGGCCACAAAAAAAATGTCCTACTCACTCTCTCAGTAAATCCACCTTCTCTAACAATTCAGCTTCAATTTAGCTTCAGTCAGTCGGATAAACATAGTAAATATTCCAGTACTAAATTCTTCATTCAAAATACTGTTCAGAAAAATTAGTGGGAGTGGTGAACCGGACGTTCTAACAACAAGTAACTACTAAAAGTTTGTGTCGTGCCTCCAAGGAATTTTGTTGTCGTATTTTCACAAATAAAAGTAACGGTCCCTTTTCCACAGGAATGAGGTCACAACGGCCGGACACCCAACGGCCGAATTGTCCCTCCCCCGGGAGGACTAGAACCTCCCGGAGTAGGGGAACGGTATATAAGGGCCATTCCTATGGAAAAGCGATATACCACTAGTAAACTCTCAAAGCGATCTTATCTCTTAAACAACCCATACCAAATCTCAAACCTAAAAACACTTAGGAAACTAAACCTCAGTAGCAATCCGGTTTTGTGCAGACTGGGCCTACACTTCAACATCCTCCACATTTCATTAACTTCATTTGGTGAGCTGGCTTCTACACAGACCAGAAGCCATTTTCCCTAACAATTTAGTTAGCCGGTTTTGTGCAGACTCGGAGCTAAATTGTTCAATAACGTCCCTTCAAAATTATCCATTATTATTCTTCTTCCAAATTCTAGAGTATAAACTTCCCGTATTTTTCAGTCATTTCATACAACAATTTGGAGTCAGTAAATTAACGTATTCAAAATCATAACATTGGTGACCCGCCTAGTACAAATCATAACAGTATGTATTATAAGTGTAAACGAAAATGGACATGATCAGTATTCAGCAAACTATCAAAACGGTCACCTACGTCAGGGTAACACTACCTGCCTACTAGGTTCTGGAAGTTCCTTGCGCCACCACTAGATCGGGCGAGTAAATACGAGTTCTAAATACGTGTAAATACGATTTTAACTCATTGACGACAATTTTGGAGCTAGCTCATTGTTGCTGCAGGGTCTTCAATTAGCTCAGCAACATTATGTAGGTACCATTTTTCAAGGAGACATTTTTTCAGTAGTAAAATAATGAAGTCGAGGCAGGCACGAATTGATTCAACGTGGAAAATTATACATTTCAACTCTTCGGGTCAATTCGTATGTATAACACTAATGAAATATTCAATTTTCCTGAAAAATGACACGGTTTTTGTTCCTTCCTTACAAGTAATTGTGTAAAGACTAAAATGAAAGAATGAAACCCCGACGCAGCTTACTGTATTGGCGAGGTCTACAATTGTTATTCTATCATCAATCTTTCCGGGCCACGTGAAATAGTCTGCGCTCTTTTGAGTGAGTAAATTAATCAGGTACCGTACAGAGTTGATGAGAAATAGCCGAATGTTCCTGTATTGATAAGCCTCCTCTATGTCAGTGATATTTTCGATTTGATTCTGTTTAAAGTTTCCACCCTTGAAAACAAAAAAGAAAATTATCGATGAGTTTTGACAGATAGTAGAGAATATTGAATCAAATGTCGTGGAACAATTTCTGAGCACATCGATGTGAAAGTAAGAGTTAACGAAAATTTCAGGTTGGATTTTCGTCCGACTGCGGACGTCATCAGCTGTCTTTCAACGGGAAGATCAGAATTTGTTCAGATGATCTCGCTCATGGCTTCCATGGTTAGAGCGAGGGAGGCAGCGAGACCCAGACGCACGAAAACACGCCAGCAGTGAGATTTGAACGCCCGACCTCCCTATTTTTCTACGGTTACAAACTAGGTACTCGTAATAATTAGGGTACAATTATTGTCATTGGTACCTATTGAGCTCAACATTTTAAGGAGGTCTCAGTCGGTCGGCGTTCTTTTCTCGTTCCGGGTTAGTATTTCCCTAAATTACAGGGGCTCAAACTTTAAAATATGTACCTAATATGTAAGATTTTCGAAATACATAAGGTAGTGCAGCAGTCTAGAGAATTGAAAAACTAAAAGATTGCCGCTAGAATCATCAAAGTCGCACAATAGTTGCCAGAGAAAAATTGGAAAACCTAACTGAATAAATGGTTTTTCCTATTTTCTCTGGCAATTATTTTTCGATTCATTGTTGTTTGGCAATTCTTGCTTATCGAACAGTATCAGAACCCGCTATCTTCGTCCTCACGAGCATCATACCCATTCAGCTGATGGTTTCAGAATCTCTGAGAGAAGGGATGAAGGAAACAGGGCCTGCATAGCAAAGGAAGGAAGGGAGCGCACATTGGCAAACTGGCAAGATATATGGACTGGAGAACATAGAGGAAGGTGGACTGCACGGCTGGTACCAAACATTCAGACGTGGATGGAAAGGAAACATGGAGAAATCAACTTCTTCCTTAAGCAGTTCTTCACAGGACATGGACATTTTATGCCTATTTACATAAAATTGAGAAGGTATCTGCCCCAACATGTCTACACTGGCCGAACAATGATGACGATGATGTGCTCCACACCTTCTTCAAATGCACCAAATGGGCGCCTGAAAGAGACCAGCTGATGGCAGACCTGGAGTTAGCTTCCCAGAGTTCCACACCAGAGGATGTTTTCAGCAGGATGCTGGAAGGTGAAAGGAGCTGGACTGCTGTGGAATACTACACAGAAAGCATCCTGACAAGGAAGTTACTAATAGATCAAGAAAGAGAGAGGAGGAAGCACCTAGTCCGCTCCCTCACCCAGAACTGATTGAACGCCCCAGGACTCAGCCCGAAGTAAAGTGTTAAAAGGTTCCCGGCTGAGCTCCAACGTGGGAGAAAAGGAGATGTTTTTTAGTGGATTTGAATCCCACTTAACCGGAAGATGCGGATCCTTCCAGGTATCTTACGAGATCCAACTCCACCTATGGATCTTAAAGATTGTCTCACCTGCCTGCCGAAAAAAGAAACTTTTTGAATTCTCTAGACTGCTGCACGAATGAATTTCGGAAACCTTTGAAAATTTCAAATTTTGTCACAACTTTCAAAGTTTGAGCCCCCGTAATTTAGGGAAATATTAGCCTGGGACGAGGAACGAACGGCGACCCTTAACAGTTCCAACCTCATTTATTGATCTGGTGGGTTAACATGTTTGCTGCCTCATCTACTGGCATCTGGTTGAACGGAGCTTCAACATGGAAAGAAATCTCAGAAAAGGTTGAAGGCGACCCATTGAATAGATGCAATGGAGACTTTATTCCATGGGCAAACACCATAAGTACAGAAATCCGCATTCACGACTAACTCAAGAACATACGCTACGATGATGGCTGAACTTGTTACAAGTGCGATGGAATGAAGATGCTTTGTTAATAGCACGTGAAAAAGAAATGAAGAAGATGTGGATGCAGTTTGTAGATGGTTGTATTTAAGATTGCACGGTTCACAAAATTGTAGGTGTTTGGACCATTTAACAAAATTTAAAATGTATATCGTCAATAAATTGAGTAACGAAAATGCAAATTCTTGAAGCTAGAGGTCAATTACATGTGAATTTCATAGGTCACGAAAAACCCTCGGGAATTCCCCACGGCCTGAGCAGTCCTTAATAACTCAGAGCCTGAGGCTGAGCTCAGAGGAGGCCTGAGTAGTCCTCAGCCCAGAGCTCCCTGACCTAACTACCTAATCTTATCTAGCCTCAGTTTTACCACTCTTGAAATTAAATAACTGCCTTATTTCTTTCCCTAGCTGAAAACTTTGAAGGTGTATAGCTGGAGTCGTCTTGCTCTACCTTGACATAAGTTGGTGAAGAACTAGCTCCTCACACAAGACGTATTTCAGAGGCTTCCCTATTCAAGGGAGTACTTGCTGCTACTTTTCCCAACGAAGTGAAGCGGTTGACCGACGGAGGAAGTACTCGATCCTACAGTAGGATCGAGTACTTCATCCGTCCGTAAACCGCTTCACTTCGTTGGGAAAAGTAGCAGCAAGTACACCCTTGAATAGGGAAGCCTCTGCGATACGTCTTGTGTGAGAAGCTAGTTCTAGTAACTGGTGTAGTGTAGCTGTTTCCATTTTCAAGGGAGTATTGGCTACTAACTACATTGTAATGCAGCTTTTCCTCTCTGAGGAAGTACTCTCCTCATTCCCACAGAGCATCGGTTTTCCTTTGCAGGATGTACTCGCTCCTAAGGGTAGCAGCGGTCTCTCTCTCTCCCCACAGTAGTGAATCTGTACCTATTGCTACCTGCTAAAAAACTTCTCAAAAACTCAGTCATTAAAACTTTAATTTAATTACTCAAATTTACGGTTGGTTATAGTTAAATTTGACATTTTAAAGTTTAATAAAGTTAAGTTAATAAGTTAGATAAAGTCAAGCCAAAGTTAAATTTTAAAGTTGGCTTAATTAAAGAGTTCAATTTTCAGTAAACAAATCATGCAGGAACTTCTTAAAAAATGTATACGTGTAAGTTTATATTACATGGTAATATTGTACAAAAGTTAGATATTTATGAAATGTATGGACCTACCTTTACTTCATGGGTAAAACAATTTTCGGTCGCTCGGTTGTCATATAGACATATTATTATGATGGGCCAATGAAGAACGATGCCCCTGAGATTTTCATTGTACTGCGTTCTTACTAGTGGTACACTGTCTGAAACAAGGTGATCGAGAATGGAAATATTAACTCTTCGCCTTTTTTCGAATGTCAACGGATTAAAACTTAACTCCTGTCCATTCCGGATTAAAACGCAAGGAAGGGGTGATGTGGAATTCCTGTGTATCGGAATTTTGCAAAATCGGATTCAGCAAACTTGAGAACCACCTAACAACAGTTATAATCTCGAAATCTGATTTAAATTGGCTGTAAGCAGGATAAGATTTTGCGTCGAGTCATGTTTGTACCTAGTTACGAGAGGAGGGAGCCTTTCAGACGAGTGCAGGGTGAGTGACGCCTAACGAAGGATAGTGCTACAATCGGTTTCGCTCACAATCATCGGACACCCCTCGTACAGCCTTTGCGAACGTTCCAAGTGCTCTGCGTGGTTTTTATGACTACTAACCATGAGTTTACCTTTCATATTACCACACGAATACGCCTTACCTTCTGACGTTCCTCACCTTTTGCCAAGCTGTTGTACTCGTGAATATCGTACGCCCTTTTTGGATATGTAAGTGGACCAATGTGCTCAGGCAATATAGTTATGGCCCGATTCGAAGAATCCGTGAAAACAATTTTGTAATTTTCGGGCTTGTTGTCATACTTCACGTTGACACCAAGCATACTGACTGCAGCGATGTTTGGACCATCTGTGAATTATTTAGAACTAAAATTAATGAAATTATTGCAAACGGTTCACAAAAAGTTGAGGCAAATACTCAAATACATAAAAATTAATGTCTCGAGACTTTGTTTCACTCTTTCACGGCTGGATTCCTTGACTAACATTTGAATGTCAGGTCTGATTGGCTGATGTACTTTTTGAGGGTTTCGAACAGCTTCTGGGTGATATGGCTAGTTTCTTTCTCAGTACACTGTTCAAGCGAGGGCACTGGAAGTGGGTACGCATTCTGTTGATACCATTGGAAGTTAGTGAATTTTCAAAGAAAATGAAGCTATTGCAATGGCCTCAAAATGTTTAGAATGGCCGTTTCCGGAAATTTTCTTCACGAGTGAAGTGAATCACTGAAATTCGTTTCAAAACATTCTGAAACGATCCCTGAAGAGTGTAAAAACAATTTCTTCAAAAATTCGCTCATTAATTCAAGCTGCACGAATGGACTTTTGTTAGAATAAAATCATGTCAGATGCGTGATACAGCTCTTTCCTACTCTATTGGGAGGAAGCTATGTCTACTTCATGAACAGTGGCTCTATATTTTTTTCGTACTAATACGAAACGCTGCAAATTATTCCACAACTTTTAATATTTTTCTGGAAAGATCACCCGTCCGAGAAGAACACGGTTTCTTTCATTAATAGTACCTACCAAACATTACTGCTCAAGGTTAACAATCAAGTTTTTTTTTACTTTCTGGCTATTTTGACTTTGATCCGAATTTTAAATTCGGAGGTTTGTTTGTTACTTAGTTGTTAGGGAAGTACAACTGGTTGACATGAAATTATATTCGAGGAAACGAGAAAATATCGCATTTTATCATCTGATATTTGGCTCATTTGGTGAAGAGGTCCTCGGATATGTGAACCCACGAAAGAAGGACTGGATGTCAGAGACAACATGGAAGGAAATCGAGATGAGGAAGGACTCCAAGAGAAAGGTGAATGACAGTAAGACTCGACAGCAGAAAGCCCAGGCACAAAGAGAGTACAACGAGGCTGACAGGAGGGTAAAGATGGGTGTACGGAGGGACCACAGGGACTGGACGGAGGACCAAGCACAGAGAGCGGAAGAAGCAGCGAAAAGAGGGGACATGAAAGAGCTCTACAATGTAACGAGACTGCTTGCAAGAAAAACTTTCAGGAAAAGTAGACCTGTGAAATCGAAGAATGGTATGCTATTGATCACTCAGGGAGAGCAGGTACGGAGATGGAAGGAGCACTTCCAGGAAGTGCTGAACCATGAGACGTCCGATGCAGAAATACCCAACTTCAGGCTGGGAAACCAGTCTGAAATCGAAATCCCGATAGAACCCCCTAGTGTCAACGAGATTGCCAGTGCTATAAACGATATGAAGAATGGAAAAGCACCTGGCGTAGACGGGATACCTCCGGAAATACTCAAAGCAGATGCAATGTTAACTGCCAAAATGATCGAGCCCCTATTCCTGGAAATTTGGAAGGAAGAGCGGATTCCAACTGAGTGGAGGAAGGGGATGATAATCAGACCACCTAAGAAGGGAGACATTGCCCTATGTGATAACTGGAGAGGGGTTACTTTGCTACCAGTGCTGAGTAAGGTGCTTGCCAGGGTATTGCTGAAAAGAATTAAGGCAGCAATGGAGAGCCGTCTCAGACGCGAGCAGGCGGGATTTCGGGAGTACAGGAGCTGCACAGGGTTGATCAGCACATTGCGGATCATCGTTGAGCAGAGTGCTGAGTGGCAGCACCCACTGTACATGGCGTTTGTTGACTTCCAGAAAGCCTTCGACTCTGTCAACAGAAGTGTAATGTGGGACATTCTGGCGAAGTATGGAATTCCGTCAAAGATCCTCGGCATCATCAAAGCGATGTACGAGGGATATGAATGTCAAGTGGTCCACGATGGAGTCCTTTCTGAGTCCTTCCATATCCACTCAGGAGTAAAGCAGGGCTGTGTCCTTTCTCTCACTCTTTTTATCATAGTGCTGGATGCCGTGATGCGGGGCGCTGTTGGAGGGAGGAAAAGGGGAATTCAATGGACCCTGAATGAACAGTTGGAGGATTTGGACTTCGCCGATGATTTGTGCTTGATTTCCCAGCGCTTCACTGATCTCCAGGCCAAGCTGTCGGCACTAGATATTGCGGCTGCAGGAGTGGGATTGAGAATCAATTCCAGCAAAACGAAAGAGATGCGCATCAAAGCAAGGACTGACCAGCCACTCGTGCTGAGAGGAGCAAACGTGGAGAGGGTTGACTCCTTTGTCTACCTGGGGAGTGTGGTGACCGAGGAGGGAGGCAGTGACCAAGATGTGCGAACCAGAATAAGGAAAGCCAATGGAGCGTTCGTACCCGCTATGGAAGAGCGGACACATTTCCAGGCGAACAAAGCTGCGAATCTTCAATACCAACGTGAAGTCAGTACTATTGTATGGGTGCGAAACCTGGAAAGTATCCGTCGCAATCACCAAACGCCTGCAAGTCTTTGTAAACAGGTGTCTCCGGCGGATCATGAAGATCTGGTGGCCTGAAACCATCCGAAACGAGGAGCTCTGGCAACTGACGGAACAGGAACACATCGGCACTGAGATCCTACGTAGAAAGTGGAGATGGATTGGTCACACGCTTCGCAGAGAGGACGCCATTGAAAGGGATGCTCTAGAGTGGAACCCACAGGGAGAGCGAAGGCAGGGTAGGCCGAGAATCTCGTGGAGGAGATCTGTGGAGAAGGAGGCGCGGCTTATGGGAAGGACCTGGGGAGAAGTAAAGAGACTGGCGCCAGATCGAGACGGATGGAGAAGATTCGTGGAGGCCCTATGCTCCTCTAGGAGCCACAGGAATTAAATCAAGTAAGTCATTCTAAATCACTGAAATTTGGTAATACAAAGTCTCTTCGAGACCACTAACAATTATTGGAAGGAAGTTATGTCTACTTCATGAACAGTGGCTCTTTTTTCGTTGAAATTCAGTACACAACCGTTCAACAAACTAATACAAAACGCTGCAAATTATTCCACAACTTTTAATATATTTCTGGAAAGATCACCCGTCCGAGAAGAACACGGTTTCTTCCATTAATAGTACCTACCAAACATTACTGCTCAAGGTTAAAAATCAAGTTTTTTTTTGACTTTCGGGCTATTTTGACTTTGATCCGAATTTTAAATTCGGAGGTTTGGTTGCGACCTAGTTGTTAGGGAAGTACAACTGGTTGACATGAAATTATATTCCAGGAAACGAGAAAATATCGCATTTTATCATCTGATATTTGGCTCATTTCCGACAACGAACGTTCAAGTGTGATTTGCACGCGTGTTTCTTACTCAGCATTGGTCCATTTCTCAGTGCACAGGAGACAACTAACCTTACTGGAGGACTTTCAACTACCTTTCAAAGAACCGTGGGTTGGTGGAGTGGGAGGGGGGCTGGGTTCACCGGGCCCACATGATTTGATTAATTTCACAACAAAACACGAATTTAATAGTTGTTGATCGTCTCGGTGGTTTCATTCGTTTCCAAAAATTGAACACTCATAAATTAATTAATTAAATTTAATTAGTTAATCAAATTGCAAATTGTAACTATAGGAATTAAAGGCTGGTTCCATTGAGCTCAAATTTTAAACTAATGAAAAAATAACATCTTTAAGTCGAAAGTTGTTCTAGGGCGTTTTAAAACCTCCCGCTCCCCCCCCCCCCACTGATGTAAGTGGCCGACCCCTTGTAAGTGACCGACAATAACCAAATGCTTCGGGGGGACAACTAGACTCCAAATGGAGTTGATGTACTGAATTTAATTTATTGTTATAGTCCCTGGGTACTGGGCAAAGTGCAACCAAGACAAACATAATAAGTGCGTTCATATTTACAGGATACTTTGAAAGTGTAGCCAGTCGTTCTTTTTCCCTCGTCCACAAAATCGGCCCTCCACAAACGCAAAATTCTTGATGCCGTCATTGGAGAATATTCTCCCACAGGATCGTATGACTCAATTTCGGTACCATCACGCGTAACCGACCAATTGACCGGGTTAGGAAAGTACGGACGACTTTCCGCGTACATCAAAACTTTGAATTTCGGATTGATGGGATGACAGTTGAACAAGCACCTGAAATATCAAACACGGAAATGCTGGAGATTAGGACTACTCAACGGTTCATTTTTAACTTGTTTCGTCAAAGAATACTGTATATCCATCGGTCAGAATTGTATTAATTTCTGCTTCCAAGGTTGTTATTTTATTCATTAATTTTGTTAAATCACTGCCAAGTCCTTATTATACGGTTACATAATACAATTCGGTTACATACAAACGGTTCCATAAGTACATGACACTTATTTAACAATGTGAATATTCAAAAACTAAAATATACCTACATCACAAATAATAAACACCTCAGAAATAGATGGTCAAATACGCGAATAAGAAGAATCATTGCTACTTTTTCATACAGTAGAAGGTACCTATTATATTTGTGGCCGCCCCACAGTAACACCTACATAAACTACCTGATAGCTACAGATATTACAAGGCTATCCAGATGGGATCGTCTAGCGTTGAATCAAGGAAGAGAAGGGGGAAGAAGCTCTCCCGTTCCCCGCCAAAAACAGTCATTTTGCCTGGTGGAGTAGCCAATGGAACGACCGAGAGGGAGATGCTTCGCGTCTTGTAACTATCTAGAGCTATGTGATTCATAGTCCGTTTTGAGCCATGTTACTTCATAATACAGTTATTTCTTTTATACGCGAATGGTGTATTATGCTGACAACCAAGTGGAGGAAGAGGAAATACCGGAGAAAGGAATAAGAGCTATCCCATCTCTATCATATTAATGGCCACTCGAGAGCTTGAAACTGACATCTCATGAACCTCTTGATAGGCATATTCAAAATTACACAAGGTATTGCGAAGTTGAATGTGAAGGAATCCGTTCTGTACCCTCTCCAGGCTATACTTGTGGACGGCATAGCTGGGTGAAGTACCAAAGCCTTAAAAAAGACACCCACATATTTTCAATATGATAAAGGGTCGAGTTCCTGTGGCCAAAACAAAAAAAAAAGCCCTTTGGACAAAACGGTCTTAGATGGTTAAAATCACCAGTGGATGATTGGCTGTGCAATGCTATGAAAGGTGACAAACGGAAGAGGAAATTCTTTAAGCTCCTTTCGCCATCATGGTTTCAGCGTCTCATTGACCCTCATTAAATAATATTTAATGAGGGTCAATGAGACGCTGAAACCTTCCATTTGTCATATTATGACAAAGGGAAGGCAACGAGTATTCGGGTAAAAACTCTTTGGTACGCTATGGGATGAAAACGCTGCGAATTATTACACAATGGTTTGTTATATTATCCCATGGATCACCCATCTCTATAAAACGCAGCTTTTTCATTAATACTACCCACTGGAAATAACGTCGTTACTCGTGAGTTTTGGTTGCTATGGCCATCACAAGATTTGGTTCTTGGTTGCTAAGAAAGCACAATTCAGTCAGACAAGAAACTATTCAAAACTCGTCTGCAAAGATCACAACTTTGCCATTGTCAAAAAAAACCTTCTATTTCCAAATTTCCCCTCAAAGACAAAAGGTCTATCTGACGGAGGAGGCACGCCATAATAAAAAGAAAAAAATGAAATGGAAACTTGATTACTGGTTGCTAAGGAGGCAAAACTGAATACAACTCGAAATCGAAGGAAAACCCTCAAGTTCTCGTAAGGAGCAAACGGTTTGTCTTTGTCCTAAAGATTTTGTCTTTGTCCTAAAGTTTGTCTTTGTCCTAATTCAAAACTATCTTCAATTTGAGAAAAAACAATACCTCAATTTCGAAATTTTTCGAGCTAGGGCACTCTTGCAAATTTCAACCTTTATTTTAGAAGTGACTGACATCAACCAAAAGCTTCGCGGCACAACTAGAACCAAATGAAGGCCATATAGGTAGGTACCAAATTTCAACCAAATCGGTCCATGGTTACGGCGGACGTACGGAAAATTTTTTATTCGATTTTTCGTTTCTACGTTACCTTGAAACGTAAACCGACAAATTTCGAGGGGGGGTTAACAAAAGGTTTTCTTGGTCGATTCCAAAGGTGGTTCATTATTGAAAAAAAACCTTGGGAGATACCTGAGGTACCAGTGAAAGATGATGAGGATGAGACCTTTCTCACAAACCATCAGTTGATGTTCATAGGCGACAACATTGTTGTCATCGTTGTTCTTGTTGTTGGTTCTAGGTGACTAGATACCTAGTTCAAGAATAGTTCAAATATAACGAACGACTCAAATAATGTGGAAGTGTGGCAGCTTGTCGAAAGCTTTGGCGTAGTCTGTTGCCCACCTGTCGGGCAACCCGCTTAGAACCCCTTCCTTGATATATTTTTGTAATCGCTAATCTCCCACTCGAGAAACCATGCTGCTTTAATGCGATGTGGTCCGACAATCAGCTTGTCAAATATTCTTGGAGTCACCAATCGGCCCAAAGTCAAATTATTGAACAATGAAGCGTAAAGTAACTACACGCCCTTGTGGCTGGGTATGGCTACTGATTGAGTTGGCACTGATCATCTTGATATCCAACATCCAACTATTCTTCAAACTGAAATTGGTCTTGAAATCGCGAAAAATTAATTTTTATTGGAAGAAAACTCGTGTGTAGCAAAATCCCTGAAAGCGCCATCAAAGAAGTATACAGACCAGTTTTTATGAAATTCCACTCTGAGTATGCAGAAGGTATAAACTAATAATAATGCGTAACCGATGATTGTAGGTCATCATAATAGTTGAGTACTCACTCAATACGAAGCTCAATTTGAGTTGGAATGAAATGGATGACTGTTTTATAGGTGTAGGAGTGCTCGACTGATGCTGAACGCGATTCGTAGGTAGTAAACCGAACATCAAATACATATTCGTAATAACTGTCACACTCAGGTAACTTGCTTTTTGTCAGCATTGATACTGAAAAAAAAGACAAAAAAACTCTGAATCCTATCAACATCGAGTTTTCAATCATTTGGTATTAAGAGGTGAAACCTCTAGTCTTAGTAACTAATATAATATATTATTATATTATAATAATATAGTAACTAACTTCCTAGTATCTGAACACATCCATATACGAGTACACCATGCCTACCACCTTGAATTTGATAAAATCCTAAAAGCGCTTCTTATCACAATGAGTGTATAGTTCTGCTCTTCATCAGGTATCGCTACTCAGAAGCATCGATTACGCGAAATAATAAATACCTAGAATAGTACTTTTGTGGACAATGCAGCATAGGATTCATATCCACAACACCGATTTTGGAGACTGCTGCTGGTTCCTTAACACCACATCATCTTGAGAGTAAAACCAGTCTCAAAAAATACTTAGCACGAAGAAATGTGGCTCCTGATTCATCCTTGGATGAGCATCACCGAACCTGAAGCTGCGGCCGCACATGCGGTGTTCAGAGAACACCGAACATTCGCCTAACATCGAACATGCCGAACATTTGTGATGAAAAAGCACCCTGGCCACACATTCGGTATTAAATACCAATGCAAACTTTGCCGAACCCCAAACATTTACCGAGCACTCATAAATATTTGCCGAACATTTTTGTCGGTTCAGCTTTAAGGAAAAAGTTTTGTTTAGTTTATTCAGGTATATTTTAAAAACAGATGCGATATCGACGTTTACTGATGAAAAAATTAATCTCAGGGTAAAACGCTGATAATTATTGAACAAAGGTTTATTATTTTTCTATAAAGATCACTCGTCTGAAAAGAACAGTCTGAAGAGCTTTGACATAGATACTACCTACCTACCACATACTTATTTCAAAATCAAGTTTATTTTGAAGGAATAAACGCTTCTCACTCATTTCAGGGGTAAACTTTTTTTTTTGTTCGATTCCAAAGGTTCATTCAAAATAATAAACCAAAATGCAAGGATGGAATACATTTTGGTGAAAGTACACTAGAGAAAGTGAAAGTATATAAACATGCAGCATTCAGTTCGGAGTCGCAATGCTTCCCATATTCGGCAAACATTCGCCCTGCATGTGTGGCCGGGAAATGATCGGTGTTTGCCGAACATTCGTCTCCTTTGATGTGTGAAAGAAACCGCCTCCGAGGCGAGCACCCGTTTGGCGAATGTTCGGTGTTTGGCGAATACCGAATCGCCCGGCCACACATTCGGGGTTAGGCGAAGTTTTGCTCGGTATTCGCCGAACACCGCATGTGTGGCCACGGCTTAATGTAAAGATTATGTGACCAACGTAGTCAGAAAAACTGGTGTGCTACATAAAGTGACTGTCGTGCTCTTCGTAACCTGTGTCCACGTTGCCACACCAGTCTGAAATGCAACGCTCTCCAGCCAGTTGAGCTATCCAACCTCAAATGCTGCTTTGATCCTCAAAAATACAGAGTGAAGGAGGCAGCTTCCTCAAAGACGCCCTAATCACCTACGGTTTTTACAAGAAACCTCTTTTACTTCAAGACCTCATCGAGGCAAAACATTATAGCAACAACTTGAGTACTCGGTAAACATGTGTTTCTTATGAGAATACTAGATTCAAGTTTGGATCAGGACCGGTTTATCAGTCACATTTTACCCCCCCCCCCCCCCCCCGGTAAAGCAGATTTATCCGACGGCCGTCGGGTAACTCAATCGTACGCGTTTATCAGTTCCCAGACAGCCGTTACCCGTAGTTTAAAGTTACCTGGTCGTCCGAGGACCGGATAAAAAGGTAAGTACATTTTTTTCTTCTCTTTTCTGATTGCTAAGCAATAATTTTATGCAGTATTTCGAACCTATGATATGATTTTTACTTTTCATTCCTATTTGATATTTCATATTTAGCATTTTTCAAGCATATTTACCTTTTTTGTTCTTTCCCGTAACTTGATTTTTTTCTTTTACTCTCTCATCTAACACTTCCTTTGGAATCTTCTTGTTTTCAGTATTACCTCAGCTATCACCTGAATCTAGTTCCGAAATTTTATCCGGTGATTACGTGTGTTGTGTCTCGAAAACCCCGACTCTCTCTATAACCTGGTGAGTACATTCTCTCCTTCTCTTTTCTGATTTCTATGCAATAATTTCATGCAGAATTTCGGACCTATCATAAGACTTTTACTTTTCTTTCCTTTTGATATTTCAAATAAGCATTTTTACCATCTTTTTCGTTCTTTCACATAATTCAATTTTTGCTTCCTCACTACCGAAGGTAGGGAAGCTTTGTATTCGTGAAAGAAGTGAACAAAAAAATGTCCTCCAAAATCAAAATTTCCACTTGCTTTTTGCGTTTTAGAGCTTGTCGAACAATTTTGGTTCCGTGTCTGTCTGTCTGTGTGTCTGTCTGTCTGTCGGTCTGTCTGTGGTCAATCCTTGTCCCGGGCAAAACCATACTAACCTGTGATCCGATTTTGATGAAATTTTCAGGGATTGTGCGGGTTAGGTACTAGACGGTCCCCTATCAATTTCAGCACCTTCGGACAAATAGGAGCGAGTGCGCATGCGCAAACGTGAATTTCCTGGAACCTCGGTTTCTCGGTTTCTAATGAACCGATTTTGCTCAAATTTGGAGGTTAGTTATGGACTAACTTCTAAGAGACACCCTATAAGTTTCAATCAAATTGGTCAAGCAATAGCCGCTGCGCATGCGCGAACTTTAAATTTATTGTTACAACCAAAACTCCGCAACTATTCAACCAATTTCGATGAAATTTTCAGGAATTGTGTGGTTTAGGTCCTAGACGGTGGACCGCTAAATAAACTATAATACCTTATAAAAATTATAAAAATATTATAAACATTAATACCTGCAACCCTATCCCGCATATTATCGCCAATATTTTGGTATTCAATAACTCTTTGAATCACAATTTTTTCGCCAACTGATTCTATACGTCCATGTTACAATGAGTGAGGAAGCTATACTGCCCACCAAACTTGGCAGACGTTTTTTTTTCTTTTGCTCCCTCATGTAACACTTCTTTTGGAATATTGTTGTTTTCAGTATCACCTGGATCTGGTTCCCGAGTTTTATCTGGATTTTGATTGTATCGTTCCTCGAAAACCCCGATTTTCTTCATACTCTTGTGTGTATAATTTTTTCTTCTCTTTTCTAATTGCTTTGAAATCATTTTTATGCTGTATTTTGAACCAGTTATATAAGTGTTCACCTATTTTTGCTTCTTTGGACACCTCGCTATTCGTAATTTATTTTTAGAGCTTTCCTTCAAAGTTTGTCAAAATTAATATTTATGATTTATTGTTGTTTACAGAAAATGGATATGCCACCAGGAGGAAAAGGAAGGGTGGGAGTGGTGTAAAAATTTTGTAAATATAGTATTGTAGGTAAATAGATTTTTGAATATAGGAAATACAATTTTTTGAATCAGAAAGGTATCAATATAAATAGAAAAATTCATATAAGTTTGTAAATAAAAAAAATATCATTTTGTAAAAATTTTGTAAATATAGTATTGTGAGTAAATAGATTTTTGAATATAGGAAATACAATTTTTTTTGAATCTGAGAGGTTGTTGTTCTTGTTCCTTTTGAGGAAAGTTCGTGAGTTTTTGGATAGAAAGAAAATAGGTAGGTATTCAATAGGCAGGTCAATTACCTTGAATGATTTCTACCAAAGTAAGAATGGGCCCAAAATTTGGGCCAATTAATTTAATTAACGTTAATTTAATTAACGGGGAATAAGATAGGTATACAATAAGTGGCACGTTGGCCAGGATCTTTTCATGACCAGACAATTTTCAACAAAAAACAATTGGTACTGCCGTGCCAAGAAGGAAATAGGTATATACCGAGATCGAGAAAGGAAAACACCAAAACAAAGCTCACTGCTTCTTCCTCTTCTAATTTCTTCTTTTTTCTGACGCAAAATACACTTTGAAAACGATTTTTTTATGAGGAGGAAGGTAGATTTTACTGTAAGCTTTTCACAGTGTTCTTGATAAGCTGGGTAAATAATCGATTATTCGTCCTAACAGATAGGTACATGTGGGTTAATTTCGCACTGATAAACAGCACTTTTATAGTATCCATAATTTATTCCATCGTTAAAGTTAACAGAGGGATACATAAACCTCCGTTAACTTTGATGACTGATAAACCGACCCTCATTACAAACTTCAATTAATTGTTCAGAAGAAACAAACTAGGGACCCTATTTTGTAGTACGTACGTGAGAGAGGGCGCTGAATGCAATCGCGGTCACTCGTCACGTTGCAAGAAACCATGATCGTTAATTCAGAAACTTTCAGGTTTTGGTTTGCGGTGGAGATTGGCAAGGCCAGGACATTGTGGCAGGACATGGTGAGCACTGACCCACCCTGAGTGAGCAGGAGAGGCTCCCCGCTTGTAATAACGATCCAACACTACAAAAAAAACCTGAACTTGAAGTAATCGTTCTAGAAAAAAATTCCTAATGTTGTGACTCCTAATTTTGAAATAGGAAGGTTGCATGTTGTGAAGCGAATTTACTTCAATCACTGGTTGTGTCAAATCTAATCAGAAGAAAGTGAGAGAGTTGGGAGAGTAGTAGGAAGTTGGTATTGTCATCAATCTCGTCCGTGAATGGAATTGGGAGGATGTTTTTCACCAATTCCTCTCAGGTCTTTCACTAACCTCTTCAGGGACGAATCGGTCTGGTGGAACTACCCAAGGTAGAGGTGAGGAAAGCAAAGTTCTCTTCTGCCTGGTGAATCGAGCAGTGATTGAGGTAGGTGCAGGTTGAAGTGAGAACTCTAAAAGTTTGAGCAAGAATGAGCCAAGCACAACACTGATGGCCTGCGAAGCCGTATCTAGTCGGAATACTCAATAACAGGCTTCAGGAGTAAGTACACTTTGGTACATTCCGAGCCAGTAGTTACCGTCCCATTCAGAAATCAAAAGGTGCCAGCTTCTGGATCCTAGTAAACTTAACTGTCGTCCTCCCATACTATTATGTTGATTGAGTTTGTTGATGTTATGTTGATACAATCAGGGTATATGTGATCATTCGTTTGTATATTCCATGAATGATTATCCTCAAGTATAACACCCAGACATTTTACAATATTTACAAAAGGTAAATTAATACCATAAATTTCTATTCGAGCAATCGCTTTTCTGCTGATCTTTGATAGCAATCTAGCATGGCCAGCTATCATAGCTGAACATTTTTAGGATTTAACACAACACCATGTTTGTGACACATCACTACTTTCTTGACTTTCGTGATGGTTTCATTTAAATCTTTCACCGTAGTTGAAATATAAAGATTTAAATCATCTGCTTACATACACTATATTTGCAGTTTGAAATTGCATCAGAGATTCGGTTTACCGATAAAGTGAAAGTCAAACTCGAAAGAGTTTGCATAAATAGTGGTACACCGCAGGAATCAACTCATTCGAGTTTGACCCTTGCGGTGTACCTCTATTTATGCATTGCCAATTTTACAATTTACCACTCGCAGTTTTAACGCATAGCCTTCTGTCGCTCAGATACGATCGAAACCATGAAATGAAATTATGTCAACAGCCTATGGATCGTAGTAACGCCAGGAAAAGATCTATTAAATGCTTGATTCATTTCTCTCAGAGAGAGTTGTTATGTTGGTTGAGGTTGTTGTTATTATATTGATGGTTGTTGTTGTAAATATTATGTTGTTGTTTATGTTCGATTTTGGCGCTTTGTTATTATTCTAAAAATTGTTCACAAAGTTAAACTGAGGAGTGGGTACTACTCTTCCAAGGTGTTCAATCTTGTGAAATAAAGTCAAATTTACAACATGATTGAAACTACAATTAATTTCTTCGTGTTAATGTCGTGCGAGGAAAGACTGCAACTGGCTTGAAGTTTACTTCCAACAGCCACTTAGTTTGTATGGAGTGAACCCTCGTATAGGCTCTTATACTTGTTGATTTCGAGTCTACCAAGGTAGCGGAAGCTTTGTTTTCACTTTTCAAGGTTGAAAAAGAAGATCTCCAAAATCAAAATTTCCACTCGAATTTTACGTAGCATTCCTTTCTGAACAATTTTGGTTTCGTGTCTGTCTGTGCGGGTTGGTGTTTAGATCGTCCCCTATAAAAATTATTATCCCCAGACTGATAGTAGCTGCGCATGCGCAAACATGTATTTCCTTGTTACAGCGATAACTTCTACATTTCCAATCTGATTTCGATGAAATTTTCAGGAATTATGTGAGTTGGGGTGGAGATGGTCCCCTGTAAGAATTATGGCCCCCAAAATGAAAGTATTTGTGCCCAAGCGCAAAACGTGTAGTCTTTGTAACAGCCATAACTAGAGCTCGGAATTTGCATATTTTGCATATCTTTTATTATGCGGTATATCTTTGTATTTGAACGTTTTGAAGGTTTCTGAAGGGTATCCGGTGGTTTAAATTGAAATTTAAATTACATATTTCTGCATATTTCGGTCATTTTGGGGATTTTTTGCATTTTTTGGCCATTTTGGGGATTTTTGCATATTTTGTAGCATATTTTACCAGTTTTTTTGCGTATTCTGGATTTTTAAAAAATCAGTGCTGGATGTTGACAATATTCGAAATCGAATGTTGGAATGTTTTGTCCCCTCACTCACATCACCCCAGCAGGACAGGCAGATCACCCATCGTTTGGCCTTTATAAATGCCAACTTTAGTACCATACCCCATTTGATAAACCACCTGGAGACCAGGGGGATGGATCTCTGCTCTGCCGTAGGTGCTGTTTCCGACCTGCTCGAAAAAAGCTCCCACTGGCATGGAACAACTGGAAAAGCTGTCAAGGATAAACTGGAGGGGGTCCTATCGAAAAATCCAGGGTGGTCTTCAGTGGTTCAAATCGCGAAAATTCTCAAAGGAGAAGACAGCTCATGGGACTCTCCCTACTCTCCAAAAGAAATTCCACTTTTAAATTTTTGCCTATTGTATCTTGCGGTGTAGAGAGATCGTTTTCTGCATTGAAAGAAATTTTAAGTGACAGGAGAAACTGTTTTACACCTGATAATTTGGAGCGCGTAATTGTTGTCCAATATAATATGTAGTTCATCTTTACATTTTATACCTAGTTCGTATAAATGTATAAAAGTAAATAAAAAATGGATAACTGATTTTTTGAATAGCTTGTTTACTTTACCTGATGCTTCATAACTTTTTTCGAGGAGAAAAAAGGGCTAAAATAATGTGGAACACCCTTTCTTAAAATACTGAAATTCCAAAGTCGTATGCAGTTTTAAGGGCAAATGCATATTTTGCATATTTTTCCAGTTTCTGGTGCATATTTTCGGGGAATTTTCGTGCATATTTTCCGAGCTCTAGCCATAACTTCTACGTATTCCAACAATATTCCGATTTTTTTTTTTTTGAGTCCGTCCACATTGACTTTGTGCGCTACGACCAATACAGGCTGGACAAATCTGAAGTGCAGCTACGACCAATACAATATCACTACTTAGGTAGTACTTTTATGAGTTCCGCTGGACGGCTGCGACTGAAGGAGCTACATTCAAAGTCCACATTGATTTTGTGCGCTACGACCAATACAGGCTGGACAAATCTGAAGTGCAGCTACGACCAATACAATATCACTACTTAGGTAGTACTTTTATGAGTTCCGCTGGACGGCTGCGACTGAAGAAGCTATATTCAAAGATAATAAAAACGTGGGTCAAAGAAGATAAATACGTGTGTATTGGATTCCTTACTCTGCTGTAGTCACTGAAAGTGTTGGTTCCACCGTGGTAGGGTGGGGTACCTCTGAATTCGTGAAGAAACTCGATCATGTGAATCCCGCGGTCCAGGTAGTGTGCTGGGATAAGGAAGTGTTTCTGGTTTTCACCAATGAATATAGGCACAAAGTCCTTATCAGTCGAATGATCTATGGGAAAGATAAAGATAAAATGAGTTATAGCAAGATCGTTCAAGTTTCTCTGGTTTGCTGTATTCCGTAGCAAGAATATTATTCTATTAAATTCTCGAAGGGTCCCCAGAAATTCAGTTCCTGTCTGTTCATCATTTTTGAATTGAAACAACGAATAAAGCTTTGACAAGTCTTTGAAAATTTGACTCATGCGATGAGACAACTTGACCCGATAGTCTAAAACTCATCTCCAGGACCTGGGAAATCGTCCAGGGAGTACCCTGTATAATTAAGCGATGCTCATGGATAGGATTTCACAGCGAGTTGTCACAGATTCGAATATGATAGAGCTCAAAGGAGATCAACTAAAGGGATCAGCAAGCATTTCATTCAGTGAGACATCTGTTGAACGGATTTCTCAACAAAAAAGCTTTACAGAACAAAAATCTTCGAGTAATAAAATGTAATTTTCCACAGGATGGTGATCTTTCTTTCAACCCTCTCAAACCCTCTTTAAATTAACTCCCCTCAAATACAGAAGGCGACATAAGAAAAGTAAGAAAATAAATCAATCATACAATATATCAGCGGTTCCCAACTAAATTTTTCCAAGGACCCCTTCATCAATGACGAGGACCCCCACTATCTAAAGTTACCTAAAAAGAACCAAAACATGTGAAAAAATAAATCAAACTGATGCTTTAAAACTTAGGATTTATTCGTGAAAATACAGAGATTTTTCAAGGTTCAAGAGACGCCGACGAGTTGGGTTCAAAAGATACTAGCAAGTTCGGTTCGAGAGTCACTGACTTATTAACTTTAACATTGTTGCACCGCAACAGTAGCTAACGGTCCCTACCAAAAATTCCTCCCCGGCGATATATCGAAAGCATTTTCTCGTTCTTCGTCTGTATGCCTAGGCCGTTTTAACGATCCAAATTTTAACCAACGGTCCATAACGTACGCGTAATTAACTTTCCGTGGAAAACAAAGCTTTTCAATCACTAAATGTTGTACAAAATCACACATGTAAACAACTCGGTCAGGGACCGCACTAGCACTAGCAAACTCCACTAGCACTAACTTGTCTCCAGTACTCTGTGAGCACTAGCAATAAATATCTAACAATATAGCAATAACTGACATCTCTGAAATACATAAAGCCAAACTAGAGTGTGCTAGCGTTAGTTGTCATATGAAGTCAAACGCAGAAGTCAACGTTCAGAAGCTGCAAACATATATTTAATTTGTATATCCTAAGGACCCCTCAGAAAATACCACCAGTTGGGAACCGCTGCAATATATAATTAATATGGGGAGGTTGACCAGGACTATCCAACGACGGCTTTAGGAGTTTGGGAAGGTTGGAGATATTTTTTTTCCTTTATTTATTTGGCTTCGAAATTGATCATACAGCCATAACAATTAATTCGTTTACAATATCTTACATAACATTCATATAACTCACATAAATTGTTCTTCTACAGATTTCTATTAATATTAATCAAAAATAAATATATGTCTTTATATATTTCAATGTTATTACTTAAATTAAATGAGCAAGATTGAAAATATCGTTCACCTTCTCGTATAAACTTTTCAACAGTTCTTCCCGATCGGTGGTATTCACAGGGCACATTAAGATGATATGTTCAGCCGTCTCGTCCTCTTCTAAGCAGAGCTGGCAGGCGGACGATTCAGTTGGATTAATACGGTGTATATATGATCGGGTCAAGCAGTGTCCTGTTCGAAGCCGTGAAATGGTTTTGTAGAAGTTTCGAGGCATACTTTTTATATTATAGAACCAGGGTCTTGGCTTTATGGCTGGAAACATTTCTTTATATTTAGCCCCGGCTGGATGGTTGTCATATACTTTCTGCCAGCTTCGAAACATCTCTATTTTAAACATTTTATGTACGTCTGTTACTGGACAGAGTGAGAAATCTCTGTCGGTTGTTGTTTTCTGAAGTGACCGTTTTGCTTCAGCGTCCGCGATTTCGTTTCCCTCAATACCGTTGTGTGCTTTAATCCAAAGGAGTTTAAAGTTGTATCCTCTTGCTCGGAACTGATTGTACATTCTTAGAATTTCGGCTTCTATGCAGTTTATCTTTGAGGTCGGGTTAACATTTTGGAGCTTTTTTACTAGACTCAATGAGTCTGTCAATAAGACAAGTCCTCTTTCCTCCGATGCTGTCCGTATAAAGTAAGTCATACCTTCTAGAATTGCTATTAGTTCGGCTGAGTAGATCGACGTCATATCTGAGATATGCCTAGATGAAAGGCATGGAGATATACCTAGATATGCCTAGATGAAAGGCCTATGGAGATATACCTAGATGAAAGGAAGCTTCTATAAACCGATAACCAGTAAGTTCAGATGTGAGCCAAGAAGAATGAGGGTGATCATACAATCTCTCCCGCCGAGATCCCCAGCTCGAGTAACTCCGTGTTACTTTTTGGAACAAAATCCTAGGCAGTGTGAAGAGAATTACCATTTGGGTTGATGTGCCTCTGCAGGAACCATTTGTTCCCTGTATAAAATACCCCATCACAGTTGGACACTCTCGACACATCTCTCAGCAGTATATGATCTCTTCGGGCGTAGAGGAAAGGCTTGTTAACGTTCGTTGAGCTAGAAAAAAGGACAGCAATAGCAAGATTCTGTCGTTATATTGGTATTTACGGGAAAATAACGTCCGAGCGACACGTAAGACAAAAACATTTGCTCCATCCCTGCTGGTGCAAAATAAAAAGTTTTTCGACATTTTTGGCTATGGAAACTTTTGGAGTAGCCTAGTACCAAACGGATTTGGTGGGTACTCCAAAACAAACACCTCAAATTAACTAATTTTTAATCCTCATGAGATTGTTTGGCCTTCATCCTCTCTTTTCTCTCGACTGATTTTCATGAATAGAGCTGAGTATAGTTTGCTCCGCTGAAGTTCATTGGTGGGATGCTAATCAGCTAGGTGAGCTATTTTTGAGCAATAACTTGTTTCATGTTCAACCTAGGTTACTGAAATTCAGTACTAGAACATCACTAGAAGGGAGAAGAAGAATAATTTATATGAGCTGAATCTAGTAACCACACAAAAATGTAGAAGCATTCCGCGCAAAAACACTTGTCTGCAAAGAACACGGATTTGCAACTGTTACCTGAAAAACATCGATCGCATTTCGGTCAGCTAAAATTTGAACGGAGATTCGTCCTCTTTTGCGATTCACGCTCGTGTTCCTGATTTATCGTAACTCCAACCCTTGAATTCTCGTAGGGAGCGAACTGTTTGTCCTAGAGAGCTCTGGGTGGTCTCTAAAAATTCTAAAAATTCCATACTATCTTGAATTGATGGAACAACAATACCTTTACTTATATCAAAATTTTTTGAGCTAGGGCGTTTTCAATATTTCAATCCTTACTTTTCAACCTTTAGAAGTGACCTAAATCAACCAAAATCTTCAGGGCACAACTAAACTTCAAATGAAGCCTACATTCAAATTTCATCAAAATCGGTCAATGCTAAGTGGGGAAACTGCCGCGAAAGGCGGACGGCGGACGGACGGCAAAATTTTTATTCGATTTTCGGATTCTTCGTACCTTGAAACGTAAACCAAAAAATTTTGAGAAGGGGGGGGGTTAAATTTTTTTCTTAGTCGATTCCAAAGGATCATTATTAAAAACATTTAACCTAAAATTCCCAAGCAACAACTAAACGTGGTTTCCTTATCATATCAACCAACCAAATCCTCCACCATTTAGGTATATTCTGATTGGTTTTTATTAAAAAACTGGATTCATCAAGGATTTACTTCATCAAAAGAAATAATTCACAAATAAAGGTGGTTGGATAAAGATGAATTTGGTTGGCACATCATGTGGGAGATACCTTATACGATAGGTAGTTCTTCTTTTAACTACCCGTTCAGTTTTTGATTCAAAAGCTACCCATTGACATATTGATAGCTCCATCGTTAATCTGTAGTATCATGGCCAAAAAATAGTTCAAAGCCCTCAACACATCCCTTGCGTCTCGATCGACAGGTAATCAAATCCAACTTCGCAAGGGCGTCTCAATGGGCAGGTAATCAGAAACTTGGAGCGATCCAAGTCGCAATTTTGCAGGATGATTTTATTACGGAGTTAAAAATCGATTCAGTGGTGATTATTATTCTCTGATAGCGTACGAAGATTGTGATACCTTGTGTTCCTCTGTCAGACCAATAGCAAATTATATAGATCAAATTGAAGTTGAAATTTCGATTTTTGAGAGTATCTTGGTTTTGAGGCGATTAACAAAATTCCTAGTATGCTTTTGTGCACCAACTCCTAGGAAACAGGCCTAAATAATATTTAGGTCGATAAATAATATGTTTTCCATTCTACAAGACTTATTAGTGAAAGGGGTGGGAAGTAGGCAATCCGCAATACAGTAAGGCCTTAGTGAAGTCTTGACGCGCCTTCCGTTCGCCCAACAACCTTCTAACAAGGCGGAGGTAAGAAAATTTTCTCGCCAGGTGCGTTTGATGGACAGGTTGAATTTAAATTTTAGAAAAATCTAATTCTTTTTACGGATTCCTTTTATAATATTATATTTATAATATTATAATACTAGCATTACTGTAAAAACCACATATATGAGCATTGGGATATGCAAATTTCCTTTTAGGCCTATGGAAATTCACTTTTTGGGTGACGCAGCGAACGTGTTAAGGTGCCAGTTTCAGTGGTTTATAGTCCTGGGACTCGTAAACGAGGAACTGATCACAAAATATACCATCAAGTTCGAAAATTGTAAATTGGGAAACATTCCAGAAAACCTTACGAACGTTAAAACTTACCAACCAGTAACCTGGCTGTCAATGAGACATCGTTTGGCAGTAACGTAAAAATATGAAAATATCTTATATCGACTCTTATACAGCTTCTTCAGAGTGGTATGATTACGCGATTTCAGGAAGATTTCCACTTCGACGACCCCTTTGCGTCCGATCAGTCCATGGATAGGATCCTCGACCAAGTCATAATCGCGCACGTGTTTATCAAAACCGAAAAATGCATCAAACGTAAATTGATACACATCTGAAAGAATACAAATATATATATATATAGAGAGAGTGAGATTGTGTATGTTTTCAGCTGATCAACTTTATTTACATTCATAATACAAGGTACCCTGTCAATATGCAACGACTACGGTACCAAAAAACGTAGTCATCAATTTATATAAAGGTATAAATATTGTTAGTAAATTTTAAAACGATATATGTATATATATAGAAATAGTTATATTCTATGTATTTCAATTTTATTTTGTAATTTAAATATTACATAAATATTGGTTTTATTGCAACATTGATCAAGTAACTGAAAGATCGACTGAGGCGACATCATAAAGGCAATACCAATAATTTTTTCTCCTCCTATAGTAGGGAAGGACGTGTACCTTGGGAAGCATGAACCTTGAGCAATTTTCTATTACTCAGACCCTTGAAGAGAGAAATATTGAAAGAACGTGCCAAAATATTGTTCTCAAGATGGCAAGACTGCTCTCGAATAGTGGAGTGCTTTGCGTCGGTTGTAGAGGCTGTGCGTCGTCCAGTTAGTTTTGCCCTCCCATTTTGGGTAAAGAACCACTGTGCTTCGAGGTTTTTCAGCGACCCGGTAAGTGTCAATAAATAATATTTTTGATGGGATAAGAAGCTGTGGCGTGTGGGCTTCAACGAGATCTGTCGATTTTTGTGTTTGGTTTTCATGATTTGAATTGAGTGGTCAAAATATTCTCCAAGTCCTTTCTGTGTACCTAGGGCAGCTGAAGAACGTGTACCTTGGGGCAACAAGTAGGGGTCACTCAAGGTACAAACCGCTCGATTTCCTGTACATTCTGATAACGATTTCACTTCAAAAAACGTCTGTTGAAGATAAGTGAAAAAGTCAAGCTTACCAAGAAGCTGAAATTTGGCTTTAGGGAATTTGGATGTGTGGAGTTCTGGCGGAGAGGATGATGGAAATTTGGACGATCTAGAAAGGGAAATTATAGGAGAGACAACCGAGGAATGGATTGGAGGATAGTGAGATTTCACCAACGTGGTGGTCATCGTTAACAAATGGGTTTTTGTCTATTTTCTACATAGAACCTTGCCAAATTTTACGTCTGACAAGTTCTGGATGTGCATAAGTTACTGCAACCCTATTTGATTCAAACAAATGTTTGATGAAAAATTATCCTTATACATAAAACCCCAACTGTATGATTGTACGTATGTCGCCCGAATGTGGGAGACCCGGGTTCGATTCCAGGCCGTGACATACATTATTTGTTTTTTTCCTGCTTTTAACAGGCTTTTCAGCTAGTATCTTATAAATGAAGTGTTTCCAGAGAGTTATAGTACCTACCTATTGTGTTTTTAGGACGTCCCACAGTAAGACTTGGGCGTCCTTATGCAATCGATCTGGGGTGAAGGAGGACAACACTCAACAGAAAAAAAAAATGACCACACAGTAATCCGTTTTAGACCATTCTGAATCCAAATCCACGAAAAAAACCATAGGTGTATGTCGGTGTGTGTGTATGTGTGTGTGTGTGTGTGTGTGTGTGTGTGGTATCGTACATGGCGCTTCCTGGTCATTTGCTGCGTATAGCCACCGCATACCTGGTCATTGAGGTGCATTGTGGTCCTTTTTCCAATGACCAGTTGTGTAGGTCAACTTTAGCGGCCCCCAAAAAATCGAAAACGACCCAGAATTTTTTTAAAAATAATTTTATCTCCTTCTACAATCATTAGAGAACATGTTTCAAAAAGAAAATACCAACATAATTACCGCAAACTATTTAATTTAATTAGAAAACCAAACCAAACCAAATGACCAGTTGTGATAGTGAAATACTGCATTCAGTTTGTGTGTCATACGCGTACTGGCGCGTTACAACTGGTCAGTCAGTCACTTCCCCCTCTATTTTTCCAAAGCTCGTTGTGTGCTGCTCGACGTTAATTTTTCGAACTAATCAATTCTCTCATTCTGGCCTGTTTTTGGAGGGCTTAGGGAGTTTTCTATCTCCTTGACCCGCGAGAGGTGATCACCCTTAAACGATGGTTGGAGGTGATACCTGAGTGCTGTGCTCAAGTCACGTTTTCTCGTACAATTTTTGTTATAACTCCGTTATTATTTGTCCTATCGACCTACGACTTCGTATGTATACTCTCAGATTGTTGAATGACAAAATATATGAGTGGGGGTATATTAAAAAATGTTTAATAAAATTTATAAAAATTGTTTTATGTCCCAGGCCCTGTTTTTTTGTACATTTTCCATTATAACTCTGTTATTATTCGTCCTACCGACCTGAAATCCCGTATGTTTACTCTCAGATAGTTTACTAACAAAATGTGGGGGGGGGGGGGTTATATCAAAACGCTGCAAATCATTGCTCAAAGGTTTATTATTTTCTGTATAGATCATCCTTCTGTATAGATCACTGGTTCTCCATCAATAGCACCTACCACCATCTGTATTCTCCCTTGACCTTCCCTCTCAAATTTCAGCTATCTGCGTTCAATAGGACTGAAAATGGCTTCGGAGCTCACTCAGCTGATCAGTGATCTGAAGAGTTAAGAAGATCTCCTCGAATGCTGGAGACGCCTGGAAGAGCACCTCCATTCAATAGGATTGAAAATGGCTTTGGAGCTCACTCAGCTGATCTGTGATGTGAGGAGTGAAGAAGATCTCCTCGAATGCTGGAGACGCCTGGAAGAGCACCTCCATTCAATAGGATTGAAAATGGCTTTGGAGCTCACTCAGCTGATCAGTGATGTGAGGAGTGAAGGAGATATCCTCGAATGCTGGAGACGCCTGGAAGAGCACTTCCATTCAATAGCATTGAAAATGGCTGCGGAGCTGACTCAGCTGATCAGTGATCTGATCAGTGAGCAATGATTTGCAGCGTTTTTTACCTACAAACATTGTTTTACCTACCAACTTTTTTTTACCTACCAACTATTGGTAGGCACTACCTACCACACTAAATATAATGGCTTCACACCTTCACAATCAAGTTTATTAGAAAGAACTAAAGGCTTCACACTCGATTCGAAAAATAGAAAGCTTGATATGGAAATTTGATTACTGGTTACGCAGAAGGCAAAACTGTATACAAATCGAAGAAATGAACAGCGATCGCATTTTAGTCAGATAAAATTTGAACGGCGATTAGACCTCTTTTGCGATTCACACTCATGATTCTGTTTTATCGAAGGAAAACCTTCAAATACTCGTAGGGACCGAACGGTTTGTCCTACAGAGCTCCGGGTGGTCTCAACAATTTAAAAAAATTCTATACTATTTAAAATTGGTGAAAAAACGATACCTTTATTTCGAGAGTTTTCGAGCTAGGGCACTCTTGAAAATTTCAACCCTTAATTTTCACCCCTTATAAGTGACCTACATCAACCAAAAGCTTCGCGGCACAACTAGACCCCAAATGGAGCCCATATACCAAATTTGAACCAAATCGGTCCAGTGTTGCTAAGAAAAGTGCCGCGGACGGCGGACGGGGGACGGCGGACGGACATTGCAAATTTGGATTCTACGCACCTTGAAACGTAAAGTGACAAAGTTTGAGGGGGGGTTATAAACATTTTTTGCGATACGATCACATAGGCTTATCATTAGAAATAATAAACCAAAAAATAGACTCACAAAGATTAGATAATATTGCTTAGAGGCATTTTCATACTTGAATTAGTTGTAAAATTCTTCCCTACTGTTTTCAACGTAGCACACCCCGTAAACATACGTACTAAAATAAAATCAAAGGTATACACTCTATCCTCGCCTCTGACAGGAAGGTTGAGTTCAAAAATTCATACAATAGGTGCATTGGGTTCTCTCATAATAGGAACTGGTAGTGTAGGGTGCTATTGTTCTGTAGGTATCACGTCAGGTAGGTGAGACTACATACACTATGATTCCGTTCTACTTTGAATGACATTGAAATGAAGTAAACCATTGGCAACTAATCCGGGAAATTTCGGCGGTATCTTCTAGAGGCTTTGAAGAAGTCGAGTAGTTGTATACCTGTCTGTTTTGAAAGAACGGAATCAAAACTTACTTGAAATGAACTGTCAGGAATTCATAATATGAATTCCTGACAGTTCATTGAATATTATTCAAGTGGTCACAAATAGGTTGGTATTAAGATTGTGGTGCTGAAGGGTTACCCAGAGTTCGTATTTTTTGTCCTTTACAAAAAATACGTTTAAACTAGTTATGATGTGGGTTTTTATTATGAGAATGTTAACAAACATTTTCTTGCCCTCTATTTCATTTTTTCTGACCATGTGTATGTATTTTTGATCGAGTATTTGAGTTATACAGGGTGTTACATTTTGTAATGGTCACAGGGCAGGATTCGATGTTACAACTGATTTTCAGCAAAAAATTCTTAATAGGAATTTTTTGTAGAAGCTTCATTTTGGTTTATTATTTCTAATAATAAGCCTATGTGATCGTATCGCAAAAAATTTTTATAACCCCCCCTCAAACTTTGTCACTTTACGTTTCAAGGTGCGTAGAATCCAAATTTGCAATGTCCGTCCGCCGTCCGCCGTCCGCCGTCCCCCGTCCGCCGTCCGCCGTCCGCCGTACGCCGTACGCGGCACTTTTCTTAGCTACACTGGACCGATTTGGTTCAAATTTGGTATATGGGCTCCATTTGGGGTCTAGTTGTGCCGCGAAGCTTTTGGTTGATGTAGGTCACTTCTAAGGGGTGAAAATTAAGGGTTGAAATTTTCAAGAGTGCCCTAGCTCGAAAAGTCTCGAAATAAAGGTATCGTTTTTTCACCAATTTTAAATAGTATTGAATTTTTAAAAATTTTTGAGACCACCCGGAGCTCTGTACGACAAACCGTTCGGTCCCTACGAGTACTTGAAGGTTTTTCTTCGATAAAACAGAATCATGAGTGTGAATCGCAAAAGAGGTCTAATCTCCATTCAAATTTTATCGGACTAAAATGCGATCGCTGTTCATTTCTTCGATTTGTATACAGTTTTGCCTTCTGCGTAACCAGTAATCAAATTTCCATATTTTTCCAATCGAGTGTGAAGCGTTTAGTTCTTTCTAATAAACTTGATGGTGAAGGTGTGAAGCCAGTATGGTGTGGTAGGTAGTACCTAGCTGGTAGGTAAACAAAAGTTGGTAGGTAAAAAAAATGTTGGTGGGTAAAAAACGCTGCAAATCATTGCTCAAAGGCTTCTTCACTCTTCAGATCACTGATCAGCTGAGTGAGCTCCGAAGCCATTTTCAATCCTATTGAACGCAGGAAGCTGAAATTTGAGAGGGAAGGTCAAGGGAGAATACAGATGGTGGTAGGTGCTATTGATGGAGAACCAGTGATCTATACAGAAGGGTGATCTCTGCAGAAAATAATAAACCTTTGAGCAATGATTTGCAGCGTTTTTATCTGATAATACCGTTGGAAAGTGCGTAAATTTTTCCAACTCCATGATGGAGTAAAACTTTTTCTTAAATTGGGACACGGATAAAGAATGGACCTAAACAAAAACTGGTGAAATCTTGGAAAGCTGGAGTTCTGTAATTCGGCTTGTGAATTTTTGCCTGTAAGTCTAAAAGATGCGCCAAAGTCTCAGCTTTCCAACGGTTTAGTTACTTTTATTTCAATGGGGAAATTATTTTAAAAAACGCTGCAAGTTATTACACAATGGTTTATTATTTTTCTATATTGATCACTCGTCTGCAAAGCCACCAACCAAAAAGTGCGGCAAAAGTGCCGCGTACGGCGCACGGCGTACGGCGGACGGACGGCCACATTTTTATTCGATTTTTGGATTCTACGTACCTTGAAACGTAAACCATCAAATTTTGAGGGGGTGTTGAAAAAAAATGTTTCTCGGTCGATTCCAAAGGTTCATTATTGAAAATAATAAACCAAAATGTGTGTTTGAAAGAAGAAAAACGTGAATTTCTTCAACGAAATCAGCTTTCCGACTGAGGGATTGAACGTTGGGACGGAGTGGCAGAATGGGGAATTTGCCTCACATTTTTTTTTTTTTTTTTTTCGAATGAGGGTTTATTTTTATGGAATAAAACCATAGTGAGCTGCTCGAAAACGCATCCAAAAAATTTAGAGAATTTAAGGAAGATGGAAATTTTAAATGTGGTGGCAATGTGTAAGAGGCAGCCATGTTTGAAACGTGACGGATATTCCACCAATCTGACTTCAAAGGAGGTTCTGTGGCGCTTACCACAGAAGCGGAACATACGCGAACGTTCACCTTCCGAGTAGTGCGCACAAGAGTGCGCCACGAACTGGCAGGAAGAACACAGACACCAAATTGACCAAAAGAAACAATATTACTCACTTTTTTACAATACGAATCTATCTACTAGTTTATCAAGCATTATTATTCTTCATCTTCTCTTATTTAGTTTCAAGATTTGAATCACATTATTCGAGTAGCCATTTCACTGGATCGTTTTGTGTGGCGTGCTAGAACTCTGTCTGTTGTTGCTTTCGCGTCGTTTTTTTTTTTTCTTTTTTTTTCGTATGACGTCAACAATACTCCCCGATTTTCGCGGTGTTTTGTAACAGAGGTTCACTTGTTTAGTCATTTTCTCCTACGGTAATTTTTTTCCGTTGGTTATTCCTAGTGTTAAACGTTATTCTAGGGCCCTATAATAGGATTTGCCTTGAAATTCCAGAATCTAAAATTGAGGCAAATTCCCCATTGGGCAAACTCCTACCTACTCATGAATGGGGAATTTGCCTCAATTTTAGATTCCGGAATTTCTACTCTAATCCTATAATAGAGCCCTAAAATAACGTTCAACACCAGGAATAACGAAAGGAAAAAAATTACCGTAGAAGAAAATGCCTAAACAAGTGAAGCCTATTCTAAAAGACCGCGAACATCGAGGAGTATTGGTTACGTCATCCGTCAAGTTGGTTCTCAGCCAAAACTCGGTTGGGCTTGGGGCCCTCGGGAAAACTAGGTTGGGTTTTTTGGCCCTCTGGAAACGATGGCAACACTGATTCGCGCTCGCGTTCACGCTAATGTCACAGTATTTATTCACAACAGTGTTATTGTTGTGAATCTTTGTTTTGTGAGTTTTTGTGACGAAAAAATGCCTCGGGAAGTTAGAAAATTGGAGAGAGGGTTTGAAGTGGCTACCAAAGAAAATGTACCGACGGTCGACACTTTCTTTCATGCTGGTGGATTTCGTCTGCCAAAATCCCGATTTCCATTCTTCAGAAACCAGAGATTCGAAAGACCAGCGGTGAGTCACTCAGTTCATTTTCCTTGTTGTATGGTAGATTCTTTTGAATACCTAATTTATTATTCTCACGAGAATGTTCCATTTCTGGGTCATTAAAATTACTTAAAAGCTGACTCGGTTGACCAACTCGCAGTTCGTTCAAACGTTTGTTTCAGCAGTCTATTTTCATAGTTCTCGATGTTGTTCCTTTTTTTCAGAGCTACGAGATCTTCCTACATTGACGAAGCCGCGGGCTACGTCCAAGTGAAAAGAGAGTCAGGGAAGTGTTTTGTAAAGGCTGAAAATTACACCCGAACATCGCATCCGTTCTTCCGGGTATCATGTCGAAGCCGTTGTGAAAGAGTCGAGAGATGGAATGACGTCGTGTCGTCGAAATGTCGGGATTGCAGGTAAGCAAAGCTAGGTACAGTTACCTATTACAGTTTAGTTTGGATGTTTGATACCATGCTCGTTCGATAGCGTTCAGTCTTCTAGTTTTTACCATGATTTATAATTTGATTGTTGTTTTCTGGATTATCCTTTCATTTCAATGTACCTACTCCCGCACTATTTCACTGGATTTGTAGTTCCTCTTCATTGGTAGTTTTTTTCAATTGTTTAAAAAAGTAGACCTCATTCTGAGACTTAACTCCAGCCGTTCTCTTTTTGGATGAGTACATCTTTTTCTATGATTTTTTAAAGTTTCGAATGTTCATGACGTCACTCGCCCCTCCCGCCTGGGCGGGACCCCCCAACCCACTGTGACGTCATAAACATTCGACACTTTGAAAAATCATAGAAAAAGATCCTCTCACACTAGAAGGTCGCGGTTGGTGTCGAAATTCTCAGAATGAGGTCTAGTTTAGATTAAAAATAACAATAAACCATTTTTCCGATCCAAGCGCACACCCCATTTAGTAGCTCTCAGAGCGGGCCCTTTTTGTCCCAGAATGTACGAAAGTATAAGTCAATAAATAACAAAAATTTAAACGAAAAAATAAGAGCGATGGCATGCACGTCTAAGTAGGTACGTGTTTAATTATATTTTTGGCAGGAATAGTAATTTTTCCTTCAGACGTCCTGTAAAACTCCTCAGGGAAAATCAATTTATAAATGCAGTTGCGCTTCAATTTATTTTTAAAAACGCTGCAAATTATTACACAATGGTTTATTATTTTTCTATATAGATCACCAACCATCCAATATGAAGAGAAAAAAAAATCAAAATCACCAACCATCGATCGCATTTCGGTCAGCTCTAATTTGAACGGAGATTAGGCCTCTTTTGCGATTCACACTCGTGTTTTGATTTATATGTATACATATTTCAATATAAACCCTTAAACTTTCGTAGGGAGCGAACGGTTAGTCCTACAGAGCTCCGCGTGGTCCCAAAAAATTCTAAAAACTCTATAGAATCTTAAATTGAAGGAAAAACAATACCTTAATATCAAAAATTTTTGAGTTAGGGCGTTTTCAAAATTTCAAAATTGATTTTGGAACCCTTAGAAGTGACCTACATCAACCAAAAGCTTCGGGGCACAACTAGACCCCAAATGGAGCCTACATACCAAATTTCATCAAAATCGGTCAATACTAAGTGGGGAAAGTGCCGCGTACGGCGGACAGACGGCCAAATTTTTATTCGATTTTTGGATTCTACGTACCTTGAAACGTGAACATTCAAATTTTGAGGGGGTGTTAAAATTTTTTTTTCTTGGTCGATTCCAAAGGTTCATTATTGAAAATAATAAACCAAAATCGAATGGTCATAACTGCTCCCGAGAACAATTTATTGAACGGCATTCAAATTCATATTTGAATGTAAGGTTGTACGACCACCACCACCAGCAAACAATTAAGTTGTAATTTAATAACAACTTTTTAAAGAAATTTAATTAGGGTAGTTTGCTGCCACTCTTTCTTTTTGTAAATCATTGCAGCTTGAAAAAAATACGGACGGCTCACATAAACACTCAAGAACTATTTTGTGAAAATCAGTTCAACTTTTACATCACAGACGATAAATTGTATAGGTAGGTATAAGTAGGTAGGACATAAGTATGAGTCATAATTTTTATGTAATGTCTTAATTCCGTCTAAATATTTCTTTATGTTTTGGTTTCAGGCGGTTGTAAACACTCTTTGGCGTTGATATTGTGGCTCATAGCTGTCTTCGGAGCCCTCAGTGACGTCAGTCGACTGCTACTTTAGAAGAAGTTAGTATTGGTAGAGACTACTGGAGTGGATGGAGAAATGTGAAAAATCGTGGGCGCAGGTCATTTACTAGAAAGTGATGAATTTTCCTCCCGACATGTAAATAAATAAAAATATTGTTTAATAAATAGGATTGTTTCATGGAAATGTTGTTTTCCTGCGTACTGTCTCCTAGAGCTTTATGAATGTATGTGCAATATTTTCACAACTAATAGCGTATTCTGCGATATTCCAGTTACCTAATATCTAGGGTAGAGTAGGGGAGAAAAAAGCGTTATACCCCAGAAAAACGTCTCTTGTTTATAGTGAAAAATCTAGTTTTTGCCTTAGAAAAATATTTTTCCATTAATGCATTATCAGGCAAAAATCTCGATTTTTCACTACAAAATACATGTTTTTCTCTGTTTAAATGCCCTTAATTTACAAGGTATTTTTAAAATTGGTTAATTCGATGATAAGCTGACACTGACAATGTTTTTCCCGTTTTCTGCATCGATTTTCCTCGAAAGAAATTTGGTTAAAAGTGTTAATGAAATTCTTCGGATAACACATTATGAATTTGGAACAACCATCTCCAACCTCGGGGATGTGCATATAAAATTAGAGTAATGGCGGTAATATTTCAGAAAATCGTACTTCCAAAAATTGATAAGACTAAAATGTAGGGTGGTAGGGATTTAGGGTGATTTTTTGGTGAAGTCAGAAGGAAGGTCTCACTGAATCATTTTCCATGTTTCATCATTTTAGCCAGAAGGATCTGAGTAGTAACTGTAACTTCTTCTTTGACAACTTATCTCTAGAAACCGTGTCTGTTAATTTGGCGATACCTATGCCATTCGTTTCAAAAACCTAAATTGAAAGGTTTCTTAAAACAACATCCAAGTACTCGTTGGTAAACTTGTAGAGCTCAGTCTGAAATCTACCCATTGAAGTATACACTCTATAAAATTTATAGATTTATTCTATATTTATAAGATTTATTCTATATTTAATATAGAATAAATCTTAGTTGGTGCGATTTTAAAATTAGTGTTTGTGGCTATTACCAAATGAAATTTAATGCTCTTCTTCGTGTCATGGTGTCCTCAGTTTTTATTGAAAAGAAATGATTGAGGGAGTTATGACCGTTTTAGTGAGGTAAGGTAGAGGTTACCACAAAATTCTTAAATGTCAGTAATTGTACAGTACCTAACTACTGTTAACGAACTTCACTTAAACCATGACACCACTTCTCACTCATCTAACTACTCAGCTGTGTTTCATTATTCACAACTGACCATTTTCAAGTTACAGTTAGTCAGTACTACCAGTGAGCTTATATCGATCTAATTAGAAAGTTTAGTAAAAGATTGTCAGCAAGGATTTTCTGAAATACCTGATTGAACTAAAACTAGGTAGTTCAAGATAATAAAGGTTATAAATCAAAAACTGACGAGGGAATTGGAAACATTTTTTTTTGTATTTTTCGTTTAAATGTATAGAATATGTCAAAAAATAGTTGATTATTGATAGGAGCACTTATTTATTAAATAAACATCAGTTGGGGCTTTAAATCAGGTACACAATCATAGGTACGTTTACACAATTTTACTATTGTATATTATTCGACCAATTATTTGAAGTTCGAAAGAAATTCTGTAAACAAAAAATTAAACAGATAGTAGGATAATATTCCTAGTTTCCTAGTAGTTCTGCTAGCCAAGTAAGGTTAGGAACAACACACGTATCAACCAATGGTCCTGAGACAAGAAGTGTAACTGGTAGAAGATGCGGACATCACTGAGAACTGGCTTTCAACTTCAGAGGTGTCAGACGAAGTCACTCTCAACCTGTAATACATAAAAGAAAGACGTGGACATTACGTACAGTACTGAACTCAATCAACTTAGGTAGGTAGGTGCTTGAAGGAACAACAGCTACTAACCGGTCAAAATGTTTTAGTGGGCAAAAGATCAACTCACTGATACTATAATACTACACGTCACAGAGTCGTTATCTCTTTCTCTTATTAGGTGCCACCCAAAAGAAAAATCTAGGATTAAAGACGATTACAAAAATTACCAGTGAAGCGAACTGTGGCAACCTGCTGGTCCTCATAACTGGAGTTGGCTGCTTGAGGGATGGTGATGGTAAGGTTCTGCCAAGGGAGAGGATCGATCAGAACCTGAAAATTAAAACACCACTGTGAGACAAAAAAAAAGTTGTAGCCATGAGTTTTGGTTAAAGACTAATATTGCGAAGAAAATATCGGATATGTTGCGAATATCATTGTTCTTATGATACATTCCTATTACTTATCAGAGACTTGAGTTTCGCCACAGATTAGTGAGGTGCAAATGATTACCCCCCCCCCCCCCCCCTTGAAACTTTCCAGGTCTAGTGCACTCTGAACCATCTGGGATCCATTTCAATCGATTCTATCGTACTTCGAAAACGATGCTCCACACGACCAAGTTATTAAAAATAAAATTAAATGAAATTTCCTTCTTTAAAAAACGAAAAAAAACCAGGAGATTCACTATCAATTGTTGAAGGAATATGAAAAACACAAACGGTGGATACAGCTTTCGTACAAGTACGCAACCACGAGAGACATTTTATGTCTTATGTTTAATAAATTGAAAGCTTTCCAATGAGTGGTGAACGATTTTTGTGGGGTGGAAAATGAGGAAGTTAGTTTTCCCTAGGAACGATTGGTTGTACGTGAAAATCATCAGAAATTTCCGCGTAACGTGACGATTTTTCATTTATGTGCCATAGTAAAGACATAAAATGTCAAAAAAATCCCCATAACTTCCCTCCCATTGTTGTAGGACCGAGCTGGTCTTTAAACGAATTATCGCGAATATTATAACAAATTATTAACGCAACTACGAAACGAAAGGTTGTGATTTCAACAACAACTTTTTCAACTTCAACTTACCAGTGTATCAACACTTCGGAGTAATGAGAATCTGGCGAGGCACAGCGTCTGGTTTCAAGTTTAAAGAAGAGTCAACGTCTTTAGTATCGCCAATTTTCCTCCATCTTCCTCTAACTGAAATTCAAAACCAATATCAGATCATTCCTACTCAAACAGCGTACAAATGTATTGAAAAATGGAATGAAAAAAAAAAAAAAAATCACGGGGGGGGGGGGGGGGGCAAGCCCCCCCTGTACCCCCCAGATGATATCAGATATCATAAGTAGATTCTACTTAACGACTACGGCGTAAATTATAAAAACGTGGAACATGTTTTAGCAAAATTTAGATATTATCTAAAATGCACTACAGAAAAGAAAATTCTCCGCTACCTACCCATAATATTATAAAACGTCGTAAATTATAAAAACGTGGAACATGTTATAGCAAAATTTAGTGCAGAACCTTTAGTCGACATAATTTTAGATATTATCTAAAATGCACTAAAGAAAAGAAAATTCTCCGCTACCTACCTATAATATTACGTTTGTTGACGTGTAACAAAGGTCTTGCCTTGAATGTTTTCAGTTCTTTCAACTCTGGGTATATCTCAGTTTCTTCCATAATTACAGCGGTTTTGGCAGTATATAAGTTATGCATAAATTTAGGGCTTCCCAACAAATGGTGAACGATTTTTTACGAATACGAATGACGAAGATAAAGTTCCGTAGTAACGACTTTATTGTAAGTGGAAATCATTGCAAATTAAGGTGGGGGGTCGCTTTTTGTCAAACAATAAATTTCGTGACCATTTTGGCCATTTAGCTCACGAATAAAACATGTTCCATGTTAAAATGTTAATTGTCCTCTGTGATTCGGTACCACCTCGGGGTTTCTTCGCGAGAACGACGCGAAATCTGACAGACTTCGCCTCTTTCCTCTTCGCTCAAAAACGTGTCAACAGAACGTCTTAAATACCTAAGTGCAATAACGTTCGCAATAAGAAATATAACTACAATAAGTCAAAAACTTACATTGAGATGGTCTTCACAACAATGAAGAGGGTGTTCTTGAATGGTGACGTCTAGCAGCCCATTCGCCCATCCACCCATTTTCGCCTTCTCTCTCCCTGATGAACGCTCGGCACAGTGACGAATATTTTCTCTGTACTGTCATCATTGACGCAGCCTTTCATGAAACACTGTATTTTCTTCTTTACCATTACGATTTTTCACTTGAAATAAAGACAAATCAGGACTAATGCACGAACTCACGTTGATAATCAACGGTTGATTGTTTACATAACCTTTCCCGCGGATAACCCCAGTGAGAAGGGGGTCTCATTGAGCAACGGAATCCTGAATGGTTCAAAGACTCGTGACGTTTCACGGGGCGGCCCCATGAACAGATTGCCGCTAAATTTAACATTTTCATCTTACTTAAATTCTCTAAATTTTTTGGATGCTTTTTCGAGCAGCACACTACGGTTTTTTTCCATATCAATGAACCCTCTTTCGAAAAAAAAATTAAAAAAATTTGAGGCAAATTCCCCATTATGATGTTAAAATAATTTTAACACAGTAATTATTACTGATGAATATGAATAAAATAATGACAAAAATATGTTTAAAAACATGATTAAAAATAAGAATAAATTTGTATTCACACATAAGAGTGTGATTGAACAAATAAACACTGTATGAATAACATTATATTCCTAATCACAGGGAACTGTGCGATTAATTACACGAAATGTGTGCTCGATTGTCTCAGTCGGAAAGCTGATTTCGTTGAAAAACAATTCACGTTGAAATGTTCATTTCGTTGAAAATAAAGGTAACTAAACCTTTGGAAAGCTGAGATTTTGGCGCATCTTTTAGGCCTACAGGTGAAAATTCACAAGTCGGATTACAGAACTGTTATGTTTGCGTGTCGGTGAGTGAAGAGCTGACCTTCTCGCTGCGGCGTTTGACTTTTCTTTAACCCCTACTCAACGAAGAGAGAGAGATCCCTATCCTAACATGCAGTACTGTCGCATCGGCGGTTCATAACCACACCGTGGTGCTAAGCACTGAGGAAGGCGGCTAGCCCGTCAGCCCCGGCGTTTCAGAGAAACCTAGGAGGATGACGGGATATTTACCTATTGAGCCTAGTACTTCGAGGAGATCCTTATTCGAAGAGAAGGTTTGAGAGCGAAATGATGAAGACGATAGACTGGACTAGATTGGCATAAGGGAGCATCCCTGAGTGATCTTATAATATAATATAATATAGGTATTTATAATGTATATTATACACATGTCGTTAGCTCGGGAGAGAGAGAGGTGGAAAGGTGACGTCATGTTGGCGTATCCCCCGTACCTCGTCTCCCCCAGTGGGTGATGACTCATTCAGGGATCCTCCCGGTAGCTTCTTTATTTAAGAACTAATTATTGATGATATGTGGGTCATTACAAGAACCAATGAGGTTTTCAAACATATTGAAATTTCCAAGATTTTACCAGTTTTTCGTTTAGGTCCATTTTTTATTTATCCGTTTTCCCGATTTAAAAAAATATTTTTCTCCATCAAGAAGATAGGGAAATATACGCTCTTTCCAACGGTCTAATCAGACAGAAAGTATCATGAAAATTCGGGGAGCTAAAGCCGTTTTACTGACATATGGTGGAAAACACGAAAAAATCTTAAAAGTGAAATAACTCAAAACCGAAGCTTCTACAAAAAATTACTATGAGGCTTTTTTTTAAATAGAAATGAGTTGTAAAATTGGCTCTTGCCCTGTGACCGTTATGAAATGTAACATCCTGTATAATCCTCCGTTTCCAGAAGGGCAGTTCAATAGAAGTGTGTAATTGATCTTAGTCGGAACCAGGTAACAGCAACTTGGAAAAAATTGCAACGTAAAAATCCGTTCTCATCTACTAAGGTTCATATCCACTAAGGTTCATAACTAAAAATAATAAATGACCAAGAAACAATATCCCCGATTACACAGGGTGTCTACAAAGCAGATCTCATTCCTTCAAGGGGTCGGTTTTACAACTAATTTGCAACATAAAGTGCCTCATAATTGTCATTTCATGTCTTAACATCGGCACATAATCGAGAAAACGTAACGAAAACTTGCCCACGCTTAACACTTTTTCATGTTATCGACCATACTTCATTAAAACGGCCATAGCTCCCTCATTTCCCGAGTAATCTCAAATGTGAAGAGACCGTTGGAAAGATCGTGAATTTTCCTGTTTCCCTAATACCAAATACAATTTTTTTCAGTTGAACGTTATTATGGGTTATTATAATAAAGCAACCTAACAAGTGAACTTAGCAACTTTACTTTACTTTGTACGCGGCACTTCCCTTAGTTACCATGGACTAATTTTGATGAAATTTATTATATGGGCTCGATTTGTGCCCCGAAGCTTCTGGTTGATGTCAGTCATTTCTAAGGGGTGAAAATTAAGGGTTGAAATTCCCAAAAGTGCTCCCTATTTCTTCTCATTGAGTGTGAAGCGTTTATTTCTTCGAAATAAACTTGATTGTGAAGGGAAAATATGGTTCGTAGGTAGTGACAATGACAAAGCTGTGTGTTTAGTAGGCGATTGATCTACTCAGAAAAATAATAAACTTTGTGTAACTTGTGCAGCGTTTTTCTTCTCAATGGAATCGACATTTAGACGGGAGGATTCGGGGGTAGGTATCCCATCTGCCGCCACTATCCAACCCAAAATCCTTCCGTCAAAACGTTGAATTTGTTGAAAAAATTATCGTTTTTCCGTGTTCAAACAAAAAAAGTTCCATCGTAAAACGTTTTTTGATTATGCGATTATGCGCTTTTTGATTATTTGATTTTCGATTATGTTATTAGGTATATGGTTTTTTGATTTTTCGATTATGCTGAAATTCTGGCTTAGTTTTCAGGCTTATCGGCAATAGTTCATTATCTCTAATTATTAGGACATTATGGGCATTGAAAAACGGTAAGTTTACGAAAAGTTACAAAGTTCAGTTTTTAGTTTGCTTCATTCCCCATTACATTCAACTGGAAAAATTGTATTTTTTGAGCATTAAGGAGATAGAAAATTTTACGATACTTCCAATGGTCTCTGGACATTTGAGATTACTCGAGAAATGAGAGAGCTACATAACTTTCCTGTAAAGGACATCTATCGTCTGCAGAGATCACACCTTTGCGCCCTTGTCACTGTTTTTAGAAAAAATAGTTTAAAATATCAACCGTAGGTACTTACTACCTACCTACCTTCACAATCAAGTTTATTTACAAATTAAGAGCTACACACTCGATTCGAAAAACAGGGAGCTTCACATGGGAAATTTGATTACTGGTTGCTAAGGAACCAAAACTATGCAGGGTGTTTCATAAGTAACGGACCACCCTTTCTATCTCCGTTGTCTTGAGGGGTAGAAAAAACTTCAAGCGGTAACTCCCCTTAAATTAAAATTTTAATAATTTTTAACGAATTTTTTTTGAGAATTTTTTGAGAAATTCAACTATCACACTTTCACGCATTCTACGCAAAATTTCATGAATTTTTGACCCCTCAACCGATTTTTTTGGTTGCACACAACCCGTCCAGAGATTAAGGTAAAACAATTGAGATTAAGGTAGACCCCAAGTGTGACACATGTTTTTTCATTATTTTTCGACGCTGAATCATTTGATATCCATTTTTGTATTTAACTGGAATGTTTCGAAACGGTGGTGGAAATTCGGTAGCTTTTAATAGAAAAAAGCTGTTTTTCTTTTCCCTTTTTTTCCTTCTTTTAAATTAGTTCGGGTGGCTAACTCTACTCCACTCTAGCCACCCGAACTAATTAAAATTGCGTCGTAACTCATAAGGATGGAAGAAGAGCGATTTTCTATTACAAACCACCTAAACACCTCCACCGCTTCAAAAAATTCCAGTTAAATCCAAAAATGGAAACTACCATGTGATTCAGCGTTGAACATTGATAAAAATGCATGTGTCACACTTGGGGTCTACCTTCATCTCAATTTTGGCACAATCCAGGGGTTGCGAATGTTTGCGCGCTCATTGGACGGGTTGTTCGCAACCAAAAAAAGTCTGCCAAGTGGGTGTGGCACATAGCTTCCTCGTATCCATAACCCGATTATATAGGTGATCCGATGCATAGTAGTTAGGTGATCTGAAAACACCAATCTGTAAGTAGGTACCTTTCACTACCCTCATAGGGTACCATCTACACGCTAATCTGGACAATCCTAGAAAATTTCATCAAATACGGACGAAAAATGTAAGTGCGGTAGTGATTGGAATCAAAAAATTTCATTGCAAGACTGGGTATCGAACCTGGAACTCCTGAATGTGAGTCCAGTACTTTGCTTACTGATCTACAGAGGGGTTTGTTGAATAGCCTTGAGATCCTCAGCTCAGACGCAACTGTTACGGCTGTTACAAGGATTTTACGATTGCGCATGCGCAGAGGCTACTGTAAATTTTAAGGCCTTGATTTTCATTGGGGACCATCTACAACCTAATCCGCGTAATCCCTGAAAATGTCATCGAAATCGAGTAGAAATTGTGGAAATTATGGCAGTCACAAGCAATTCACGTTCCGCATGCGCATCGGCTACTATCAGTCCGGGGGTGATGATTTTCATAGGGGACCATCTGAACACTAATCTGTAACATTCCTGAAAATTTCATTGAAATCGGATGAAAAATGTGGAAGTTACGGCCGTTACAAGAAAATTAACGTTTGCGCATGCGCAGTGACTACTATCAGTCCGAAGGTGATGATTTTCATAGGGAACCATCTAATCACTGATCTGTAACATCCCTGAAAATTTCATTGAAATCGGATGGAAAATGTGGAAGTTATGGCTGTTACAAGGAATTCACGTTTGCGCATGCGCAGTCGCTTCTATCAGTCCGAGGATGATGATTTTTATAGGGGACCGTCTACACACCAACCCGCACAATCCCTGAGAATTTCATCGAAATCGGACAATAACTTCGTATAGTTATGCGCGTTACAAGGAATCCATGACAGACACACAGACAGACAGACACGGAACCAAAATTGTTCAAAAAGGTCTAAAACGCAAAACGCGAGTGAAAATTTTGATTTTGGAGAACTTTTTTTTTCGTCCTTGAAAAGTGAAAACAAAGCTTCCGCTACCTTGGTGGACTCGGAAGCAAAAGAAAGAAAAAAACGTCTGCCAAGTGGGTGTGGCACATAGCTTCATCGTACCCATAACCCGATTATATAGATGATCAGATGCATAGTTGTTAATCTCAAAACACCAATCTCTAAGTAGGTACCTTCCACTACCCTCATAGGGGACCATCTACACGCTAATCTGGACAATCCTAGAAAATTTCATCAAATTCGGATGAAAAATTAATTGAGTAGATATATGTGATTGGATCAAAAAAATACTTAGCCTCGGCTGGGATTCGAACCCGCGACCCCTGGGGGACAGTTGAAGTTACGGCTGTTACAAGGAATTCACGTTTGCGCATGCGCAGTCGCTTCTATCAGTCCGGGGATGATGATTTTCATGATGATTTTCATTCTACGCCCATTGTTTAGCATACTTAAGAATAGGTAGTATACTTTCCACTTCATTGGCAGATGGGAAATTTGGATTTTATGTGGAGGATTTGGTTCTAGCATACCTAACATAATATATGTTAGGGTGGGGGTAAAAAATGTAATTCTACCAAAATGTGAATCTCCTGATCACCCTGTTTCCAAAAAGTACCTACACGATTTTTTATGTCGAGGATTTGGTACTAGCATACCTAACATACTGTATGTTAGGGTGGGGGTAAAAAATGTAATTCTACCAAAATGAGAATCTCCTGATCACCCTGTTTCCAAAAAGTACCTACACGATTTTTTATGTCGAGGATTTGGTACTAGCATACCTAACATACTGTATGTTAGGGTGGGGGTAAAAAATGTAATTCTACCAAAATGTGAATCTCCTGATCACCCTGTTTCCAAAAAGTACCTACACAATTTTTTATGTGGAGGATTTGGATCTAACATACCTAACATACTGTATGTTAGGGTGGGGGTAAAAATGTAATTCAACCAAAATGTGAATCTCCTGATCACCCTGTTTCCAAAAAGTACCTACACGATTTTTTATGTCGAGGATTTGGTACTAGCATACCTAACATACTGTATGTTAGGGTGGGGGTAAAAAATGTAATTCAACCAAAATGTGAATCTCCTGATCACCCTGTTTCCAAAAAGTACCTACACGATTTTTTATGTCGAGGATTTGGTACTAGCATACCTAACATACTGTATGTTAGGGTGGGGGGTAAAAAATGTAATTCTACCAAAATGTGAATCTCCTGATCACCCTGTTTCCGAAAAGTACCTACACAATTTTTTATGTGGAGGATTAGGATCTAACATACCTAACATACTGTATGTTAGGGTAGTGGTAAAAAATGTAATTCTACCAAAATGTGAATCTCCTGATCACCCTGTTTCCAAAAAGTACCTACACGATTTTTCATGTGGAGGATTTGGTACTAGCATATCTAACATACTATATGTTAGGGTGGGGGTAAAAAATGTAATTCTACCAAAATGTGAATCTCCTGATCACCCTGTTTCCAATAAGTACCTACACGATTTTTCATGTGGAGGATTTGGTACTAGCATATCTAACATACTATATGTTAGGGTGGGGGTAAAAAATGTAATTCTACCAAAATGTGAATCTCCTGATCACCCTGTTTCCAATAAGTACCTACACGATTTTTTATGAGGAGGATTTGGATCTAACATACCTAACACACTTATGTTTGGGGTGGGGGTAAAAGATGTAGTACCCCTAAATGCAGAAAAATCTCCCCTATATAATACGTAAATGTTAACGTGGAAAAAAAACACGAGAAATCCTCGAAAACCGGAAGAGTAGGAAGCTATGTGCTACGCCCACTGTTTAGCATATTTATAAATACATTCCACTTCATTGTCAGATGGTTTCAATATTATTTAACCAAGAGCAATACAAATACGGAAAAATCAAGTTTATATTGAGGACGCCATGTGCTACACCCCTTTGAAAATAAAGGCCTGAAAGTATTACCTTGTGACGTCACTCTCTGAGGCGAATTCGGAGGTCTGATGACCAGTTGGCACCTCAAAAGGACCAGAAGCGCGGTGAAAATACGAAACGGGAAATCAGTGACCACCTTTGATTGTGGGATTCAGAGCACGGAGTGTAAGGACCAGTTGCGTTTTATACACAATGACCAGAAGTGATGGTAGAAATACCCCTAATGACCAGTTGTGCGGTGGAAATCCGAAACGGAGTGTATAAATGTCGGAGTGTATAAGGGTGGGGGTTGGTTATTTATCCGTTTCAGACATCAGGGAGTATCATGGTGTATGTAACTCAAAATGTCAAAAATGACCATAAGGCGCCCTTGACCACAAACGGGGGCCGGGCGCGTATAGGTGTGTGTGTGTGTGTATATGTGTGTGTGTAACAAAATCTTGTGTACCCTGCCCAGGCCTTAGTTCTCAACCGATTTTCCTGGTTCTTTTTTGTTCGTCGCGGAAAACTATCTAGTTGTGCACTACGTCGCCGGAATTACGAATTTTGCCTTTTAAGGGGGGGAAAGGGGGGGTTAATGCTCGAAAAATGTGCGTCGGGGGGGGGGGGGGGGGTGAACTCGAATTCGCATGTTGGGTATCGTAGATCGTGGATTTTAAAATGAAATGTTAAGGTGGATAATGGTGGTGGGGGGGGGGTCAGTATTTCTTGCCTAAAGCAATAGATAAATTATATCGAGTGAAACATTTTTATTGCTTACCAACTGGTTAAACTGATCCAATACTTATCCAATGGGACGTCCCCTGGAATGCATGCATTACTAAACAATATGTTTTGATATTTTTTCATCCATTTCTTTATTTGTTTGAAACACTAAAAATGGGTGCCTAAGGTACAATCAATGTTGCTCAAGGTACAATGCAAGATTGTACCTTGGGCAAAAATCCATTTTTTACCAAATCAATTATAATACATCAACCATGGGAGATTTTTTAAATTTTCAGAGGTATTCTGAAAGCCAACGGGATAGAGCATTGATATATCTTGAAAAAAACCTTTAAAAAACGACTTGAACTACCCAAAATTTAGCAATGAAGAAAATCTGCTCAAGGTAAACTTCCTTCCCTATTATTAGTAATTAGGTACCTACCTAAAATCCTACATAGGGTTGAAAAAAAAAACGGGTTTTTGTATTAAATAAAACTACTTCGGCAGCTTGTGTGCACCTATTCGAAAAATTCTCACAAAACACTGCTTCAAATGCCCACATGGCTGAGAATCTGACAGCAATCTCAGACAATCAGCTCATGGGAAATATGCAGGAGTTCTTCATTTATAATCAGCTAGACGCTCGGGAACACTGATTGTAATATTTGGTTTATCACTTTCAATAATAAACCTTTGGAATTCACCAAGAACAAATTTTTATCCCTCCTCAAAATTTTTGGGTTTGTTACAAATTTTCCCATCCGTCCGCCGAACGCGGCACTTTCCTCAGCCCCAACTTAGCCCCACTTTCCCTCCAGCGTACCGTTTTTCGGGTAGTTATCCCATGGCTAAAATATGTCCCATGTTTTAAAAAAATCCGTCCGTCCGCCGTAAGCGGCACTTTTCATAGTTGCCATAAAACCGATTTTATGAAATTTGGTATATGGGCTCCACTGAGGTTTTTTTTATAATATAGAAACGCAACGGTTGCGTTTACGTATACTGTACACGTTGAGAAAACATGAGTACAATACTGTTGCACAAAAATGAGAAAAAATATTATGTGCCTCGCTGCCCTGAAGCTTTCGGTTGATGTCAGTCACTTCTAAGGGTTGAAAAATAAAGGTTGAAATTTGGAAGAATCCCTAGCTCAACAAATTTTAATAATTGGTATTGTTTTTCCATCAATTCAAGTTAGTATTGAATTTTTAGAATCAAATTATAGCTGAACAAAATGCGATCGCTGTTCGTTTCTTCGAGTTGTACTCAATTTTGCTTCCTTAGCAATCTGTATTAAAATTTCCTCATGAAGGCACCCACAACTCCTTGTTTCTTCGAACTGAGTAGGAAGCGTTTATTTCTTTCAAATAAACTTGAGTGTGAAGGAGGTATATGGTAGGTAAGCAGTATCTTTGGTTGATGACACTGGCAAAGCTGTGTTCATTGCAGACGAGTGATCTATACAGACAAATAATAAACCTTTGTGTAATAATTTGCAGCGTTTTCTTTAAATTTATAGTTTTTATGTGATTTTTCTGTAAGATTGAAAAGAATGAATCAATGAAAAAGTGACGTTGTTTGGTACTTTGTAAAATCAATTTTCTTAATAATGTTCATTGTTAATCTTAATTACGGATCTTTCGATAGTTTATAATGGTTTTAGCCAATTTTGTATTATAAATATTATTTTTTAGAAAATTTCTCTAGGAATTATTTGCGACCCCATTCCAACAAAATATGATAAGTGATTACTCTGGTGTAAAAGATGTAATATTGTGGGCAACGATTTCAAAAACTCGAATTATGGTTGTTTAAGGATATTAGAGTAGGAAAAATAGGAAAAATGTTCATGACAGGCACACAGACAGACTGACACGGAACCAAAATTGTTCAGGAAGGTCTGAAGCATGAAATATGGTGGAAGTTTTGATTTTTTTTTTTTTTTTTTTTTTCAAAAAGCCTTGCAAAGTGAAAACAAAGCTTGGTAGATTCGGAAGCAATTAGTAAAAATGTCGAAACTTGATGTCTTGCCAGGATAAGGGTTAATGCGAAATTCATAAATATAAAGATTTCGATTGATTGATAATTTTAGATTTTTTCCTGATTATTGGTAGAATGAGTCCGATTAGACAAATGATTAGAACTTTTTTTTTTCAACTTACCACCTTCTGGCAAATAGTCACAAACGCGAGAGTCTAAACGTGCTTCATTCTGTAGCGCATCGCTAATACAGTCTTCCTTTACGTCCTTTAACTTGAACTCCGACTTGGTGAGAAAGTAAATCCGTCCATCGCTTATGGAGATTTGGACCAGCAGGCGAACATATTTGGGCTGTTCAGTGACGTTATAGATAATAGTGAAGGGGTGTGTGCCCAAAGGGCTAGCAGGCTGTACTTGATAGTAGACGTACACTTCGTTGTTTGGAACGTTGAAATTATCTGAAAAAAATTCATTGTGAACCTCTTTCATCCTCGGAACTTGATAAATCCTCCCTACGTTATGTTAGGTCGTCGGCTCTTCCACCATTCGACCTCTTACAACCAAATAAAGTTTTGTAATCTTTGACTACGAATTCATAGATGATCCTATTCTCTCTTCATTGGAGAACTAAAACATACGAGTACATGGAACATTACAAAATCTATTGAAGTGGTCCATAAAATGTTAACGCTATTATTATAATACTTACTAGTTAAAAAATTCAAAAACTGGGCAAACCCCACAAAAAACAGGGGAAGAACCGATGATGTCAATTCTCATCCAATGGAGAAAAACATGTTTTTTTCTGTTCGTACGTCGTTTAATTATTGTATAATGATAAAACTAACAAAAAACAAGTAAACTGAAATTTTAAATGTTGAAGAACATAGGTAGAGGTAGGTAGTTTTTTTTTCTGAAAGGACTTTTAAACTGTTTTCACCATGTGAAGCGAAAGAAAACCATTCCCACTCATTAGGTATCGATTTCACTTTTTAAGGATTTACAAAAAAAAAGTATATAATTTTTTTGGAAGTGAGAGATTGACGAGAGTTTTAAGAAAAATTTCACCGTAGCTGAACCACAAATTTTAAGGAGGCTCATTATGTCACGATACTTGGCTGATGAGACTGATAAGGAACCTGAAAAATAAAACCACGAAAGTCAATCTGTATTATACCGTGCTGTATTAATCCGTATTTTTTAATCAAACGATGCTTACCTACCTTCTAGTACACAGTTCTTTAAGGCTAAAGGGGACGACAGTTTTGCGAGTGAGAGGGTGAATACCAAACTTAGTTCTGGCTGATCTCTACAACCGGTCAACCGATTTTCAATTTCCAATACATTTTGGATTTGTCTCGACGTAACTAAACCCGCTGTCATGCAAACATTTCAAAAAAATCAACAACAAACTCGGCGCTTTGCGCCTCGGCGGGGGGCTCCGCCCCCCTGCACCCCCCGGTTTATTTCTTTTTCCATACTCTGTATGAAATCATAGGAACACAGAATGTGTTTTTGCGATACTAGTCATCCGTTAAATAAAAAACAACAATAATAAATGTGGAGTTGACATTAACATGACAACCAATAAACATATCACCAGATGTTTTTTTCTGTCGCTTTTTCGTGACGATTTTTTTTCGGTAGGTCATCGCAAAAACACATTCTGTGTTAAAAACTGAAACGCGTCTCTCACCACTTCGCTTTCCTAGACGTTTCATCCGACCAACCACTGGTTGACATAATAATAGTTGTTAGTGGACATCATTAAAAATTTTCGTGAGCAAATTTTCGTGACGTTTTTTCATTTATGTGCCAAAGTAAAGACATAAAAAGTCAAAAACACCATGGAATAATTTCTAGAACCTAGAAGACACTGGAGAACACTCGTTGAGGGAAAAAATACGGAACTGATAAGAAATGTGAATCTCAGAGGCAATGTGGTGGGGACCACCTCTTGTCCTGTTCGGGGTTCAGTCAAGGAGCAGTGACATCGTCGGTTCTTCCCCTGTACACCAAAAACTCTAAGCCGTATAACTTCCGACTAGGTCGGGTTTTCCTTTTTTTCTAGTTACGAAAATGAAGAGCATCATGTTCTGAGTTCAACGATATAAAAAACTAGATTTGTGAAAAAAAGTGTCTTAGTCGGTTTTTTTCCGTGGACACTTCATTTATTGTAAATTTTGTTGTTTCTCAGTGTTATTTATTGTGTAAAGTAAAATAATGGATACGATAATGCAAAAGTCTCACCTCCACTCTTTACTGTCATTTCGCACCGTTTTCCAATCCGTCCTTGCGGGCATTCGCAAAAATAACCACCAAAGGTCGATTGACAGGTTCCTCTTACGCAAGGGGAACTCTTGCAGTGGTTGTGAACTGTGTTGCAGTCATTTTCGTAGAACCCTCCGCTAATTTGTTTGCATAACAAACAATTTACTGGAAAGCTTCTGCCTTCCGAGTCAGCAATGCACACACCGCCATAACCACAGTGACATGGATCTAAAGAGTCACAGTACCTCAACGAGTAAATCATAAGTAACACCAACACCTTCAGCATAACTGTCTCGGCTTGGAATTGAAGGTTGCTTGAAAAAATAGTCAAACCAGATTATTTACGTATCATGTACGTGTATGTGGATTTCAACCATTTCCTATCATCATCAGTGAAATCGTAATTCAATGTACGAACAAAACACGGATTCACGACCTATTCATATAGCGAAACGTTATAACAAAATCACTTAATTCGATTTCACTTCACATTGGACAGAATCACATCTTAGAATGTTCTTTCTTCATATTTCTGAGACTGAGTTTTTGCTGCGTATTATTTTGTTTCTGAAAGCAGCTGTTTCTACAGGCACCATACAGCATCAGGAAAGAAAGCGGATAAGCAGAGCGATCTATTGGGAATCGTGATTACTGAATGGTACATTACCATGGCATGGTATTACCATGGCTATCTGTGCAACACGACTCTAGCGAACACCTATGAAAGCTTCCAGTTTCCCATTTATCAACTCAGATCCAGTAGAAGGCTGAAGGACCTTAACTGGCACATTCTCACTCCGGTCCATAATTTATTTTTATCATTCCGACGGTATTGACCAATTAAACATATTGTTTAGTAATGCATGCATTCCAGGGGACGTCCCATTGGATAAGCATTAGATCAGTTTAACCAGTTGTTAAGTGATAAAACTGTTTCACTCGATGTAATTTATTTATTACTTTAGGCAAGAAATACTGACCCCCCTCCCCCCTCACCATTATCTGCCTTAACATTTCTAGCGGCGTGGGAGCCTCGAATCTGAAGAGCATTTTAAAATCCATGATCTACGATACCCAACATGGGAATTCGAGTTCACCCCCCCCCCCCACCACCCCAACGCCAACAATGGTGCCAGTCTGGCACCAAAGCGGAAATACGTCGTAACATTGAACTTTCATCTGTTAGTTTTGGTAGGCAGTCCGTCGAAGTTCACATCCGTATTCAAGGTGAAACACAAAAAAAAAACACGAAATAAGCGGTTTATGGCATCATGGCACCATATCCTGGCACCATGGTGGTACAGAGAATAATTCATGAAAATTCGGAGGTATAATGAGAATTTTTCCTCAATTTCAAAGCTTGGGTAAAATTAGTAAGCAGTAAAGGAACCAAAATATTGAAAAATCGGATATTTTGTGAATATTACCCCCCCACTCACCCCCTCCCCTTGCGAATTTTGGTACTCTGGTAAAATCATGTACAACTCGGAAGTTATTTGAGTCAAACAAAAAAAGAAACACACAAATCGGTTGGAAATTGAGGCCTGAGCAGAGTTTACAAGAGTATGCACGCAAACGCACGTTTTTTAAGCATTAACCCCCCCTTTCCCCCTCTTAAAAAGCAAAATCCAAAATTCCGGCGCCGTAGTGCACAACTAGATAGTATTGCGCGTCAAACGAAAAAAGAACCACGAAAATCGTTCGAGAACTAAGGCCTGGGCAGAGTACACAAGATTATGCCCAAAAACGCACGTTTTTCGAGCATTAACCCCCCCTTTCCCCCCCTTTAAAGGCAAAATTCGAAATTCCGGCGACGTAGTGCACAACTAGATAGTTTTCCGCGACGAACAAAAAAAGAACCAGGAAAATCGGTTGAGAACTAAGGCCTGTGCAGAGTACACAAGATTTTGTTACACACACACACACACACACACACATACACACACACACACACACAGACATACACCTATGGTTTTTTTCGCGGATTTGGATTCAGAATGGTCTAAAACGGATTACTGTGTGGTTATTTTTTTTTCTGTTGAGTGTTGTCCTCCTTCACCCCAGATCGATCGCATAAGGACGCCCAAGTCTTACTGTGGGACGTCCTAAAAAGCTGTGCTCTGAAAGAGATAAACCGTAAGGTGTGTAATAATTTGTACTACGACAATTATCATGCTTGTGAGTCTACCAAGAAAAAATCACTGTTTCGACTTTCGAGGATAAAAACGTAAGCAAAGTGGGTGTGGCACCTATCTTCCTCCTATCCATAACCCGATTGCATAGATGATACAATGCGTAGTAGTTTATCTCAAAACATCAATCTCTAAGTACCTTGCACCACCCTCATAGGGGACCATCTGCACCAACCCGCATGAACCTTGAAAATTTCATCGAAATCGGATTGAAAATGTGGAAGCTATGGCTGTTACAAGGAATTCACGTTAGCACATGCGCAGTGAGTACTATCAGTCTGGGGTTGATGATTTTCATTGGGGACCGTCTACACTCCAACCCGCACAATCCCCGAAAATTCCATCGACATCGGACAAAATTACTTCGTATAGTTATGGCCGTTACAAGGATTTCATTACAGACACACAGACATACAGACACGGAACCAAAATTGTCCAGGAAGATCTGAAACGTAAAACGCGAGTGGAAATTTTGATTCTGAAGAAATTTTTTTTTTTCAGCCCTGAAAAGTGTAAACAAAGCTTCTGCTACCTTGGTAGACTCGGAAGCAAAATATTTACCTCCAGAATCAAAAACTTCCATTCAAGCTCCACGTTTGAGACCTAACTGATCAATTTTGGTTTAAAATTGACTGACTTGGCCCTCAAATTCTTGTAATGGGCCAAACTAGAGGAAGTCACATACCGATTTTGATGTAATTGTTGGGGATGGTCCGGGTTGGCGTGTAGATGGTCCCCTATGAAAATCATATTCCCCAGAGTGATTTTGCCTCTGCGCACGTAGAAACGTTAAATCCTTGGAGGTTCACGCCTTCTACAGTTTTCATCCAAATGTGGTGGCATTTCCAGGACTTGTGAATTTGGGACACTAGACGATCCCTTACCATTTCATCAATTTCAATTTTTCAATAAGCCTAACTTCTAAAGTTTCCATCCAATGTTGATCGGATTTTCAAGGGTTGTGTGGTTGAGACTCAGGACAGTTCCCTACAAATGCCAACGCCTTCTGACCATCGAACTTGGAGAGTTCTAGGCACTGAGAGGTTGATGTTTCTATTATCCAATATTCATCAGCTACACAATCGTGTAATGAATACAAAGGAGCTATGTGCCACAGCAACTCGGCAGGCTTTTTAAAATCCTGGCACTATAATCGTATAGGAAATTCGTCCAAAGAATGCTAGTTAACATGTATTCCCCTGCTATATGAATACAAAGCTCACTCACGGCAAAATCATTACGAATCAAGAAAAGTCTAATATTTCTTTATTCTGGAAATCTGCTGTTCTTCTTGGTTCATGGAGAAATAAGACTATAAATTACCGATATTTCAACTTTTTTTATTATACAATTCAATAACAGAAGGGGTAAACTGGCTGAACAGCAACAGAACTGGTAGATTATTCATTCATCCACCGGAAAGTAAGGCGAAGTTTTATCCACTCCACATCATAAAAGAAACTTTTGATTCAAGTCTGACGATCCTTGTTTCGTCTTCTTGGGTTGTTTCGATTGTTTCGATTGTTTCATAGTGTCGCAGATTTTCCACTCGTGGTAACATTGGTGATCTTGAATGTGATCCGTTAACAATTTTCGAGTCTACAACCTTCTTTTTTATCTGGTTTTGCAACCAACTAGAATCACAAGCTGTTTTTGAGCAGTATGTTATGATCATTAAACCAGTTGCCAGTTTGAATATGACAATTGTAATTACATGGGTGAGAATTCGAGAAGTTTCAACGACATATGATGACACAATTTTGTCGACTAAGCTGCTTTTTTCGTAGCGTTCCAAGCCCATCAACCTGACCTGCAGCATGTCATAGAAATCAGTACCACCAGGAGACACCTGACGTCGAATCGCCCTGATTTCCGTGTTAAAGAGCAGGAAAATGACCAGGACAGCACAACTTCTGTGGATGCATTCAATCGCGGTTGATTTCAATCTTTGCGATCCGATGACGGATAGAACCAGCAACGCAAATTCCAACATCACAGTTCCAACAATAGCCAGTAAACTCATTTCGTACATCTCGTCGTAAATATACAATAAACTGAGGTCGTGTTGTTTGTCATAAGGATCGTATATGAGTTCCTCAACGATGCTCCATTTCCTGACATAAAAGACGGAGACGACGAGGAAACAACCGTACGCTACCAGTAAAATTAGCTTCATCAGGTGTCTTTTGATGACATTAACTCCTATCGCTGATGCCAAAATAGTGGTGAGCAGTGGGATGTAAACTATTAGTGTCGAACCAAGCGTCATTTCAAAAACGTTATAAAAATCCAGAGAAAATATGGATCCACGTTCTACGAACGTTGAATCAACCTGAGAAACAAAGACAAATTATTAATGAGGAGTCTTCATTACCGGCAGAAAACAACAGAAAGTGCTGACCTACAATTCCTCTTGACTTGCGCCTGACCAGAATCCATGATTAAAGGAGCCATTTTGGGGTAAAAATGGGTAAAATTTGGTTTCATATTCAAAATCCAAGAATAAATTACTTGTGAGAAAAGATAACAAGCAAAAAATTTCATATTCAACCTTAAAAAAAACCCCTTGTGAAAAACAAAAGAAAAAACGCTACAATTTCACATAGGTTCATTTATTATTTTTTTGTATGATTCATATTTTGAAATGCGAATGGAAATTAAGGGTTGAAATTTTCAAAAATGCCCTAGTAGGTAGGTTGTAGGTACCTATGGGTGGTAGGTAAAAAACAAAAAATAAACAAATAGTGAAAATGGCAAAGCTTTGATCTTTGCAGAAGAGGGATCTATACAGGAAAATAATAAACCTTTTAAAAATAATTTGCAGCGTTTTTTTGGAAGACATAAACACTTCACACTCGATTTGAAAAATCGTCTGCAAAAATCATAGTTTGGCCAATGCCACATTTTTTTTTTTTTTTTTTTTTTTTTTTTTTTACCTACCATCTATAGGTCTCTATCAAATACCTACAACACATACTGCCTTCAAACCTTCACAATCAAGTTTATATGGAAGAAATAAACGCTTCACACTCGATTGGAAGAAATAGGGAGCTTCATATGGAAATTCGATTACTGGTTGCTAAGGAAGCATAACTGAATACGAAGAAACGAACAGGGATCGCATTTTGGTCAGCTAACATTTGAACGGAGATTAGACCTCTTCGGTGATTCACACTCGTGATTCTGTTTAATCGAAGGAAAACCCTTTAGTACTCGTAGGCAGCGAACGATTTGTCCTACAGAGCTCCGCGTGGTCTCAAAAAAATCTAAAAATTCAATACAATTTAAAATTGTTAAAAAAACAATACCTTTATTTCAAGAGTTTTTGAGATAGGGCACTCTTTAAAACTTCAACCATTAATTTTCACCCCTTAGAAGTGACTGACATCCGCCAAAAGCTTCGCGGCACAACTAGACCCCAAATGGAGCCCATACACCAAATTTCATCAAAATCGGTCCATGGCAACTGAAAAGTGCCGCCTACCTACAGCGGACGGCGAACACAGATTTATTTTTTAATAATTCGGTTTTCGGATTCTACGGATTTTTAAACGTACCATTTTTAAACCATCAAATTTTGAGGTGGGTTTAAATTTTTTTCTTGTTCGATTCCAGTAGTTCATTAATGAAAAACACTGCAAATTATTACATTGTCACTACCTACTTAGTACATGCCTTCTTCAAAATCAAGTTAATTTGGAAGAAATAAACGCTTCACACTCAGTTCGAAGAAATTAATAGTTGTGGGTGCCTTCATTTGGAGATTTGAATACAGGTTACTTTAAGAAGCAAAACTGTATACAACTCGAAGAAACGAATAGCGATCGCAATTTGGTCAGCTAAAATTTGAACGGAGATTAGGCCTCTTTTGCAATTCACACTCGTGTTGATTTATAGTACGTTCAGCAATTCGAAATGAAGTCTATTCGAGAAATGAAGTCTACGATAATCGTGCAGTCTTACGATAAATCAAATTTGGAGGCTATGATTTTCATAAGGGGCCATCTCCACCTCAACTCGCATAATTCCCAAAAATATCATCGAAATCAGATGGAAAATGTAGAAGTTATGACTGTAACAAGAAATTATACGTTTGCGCATGCGCAGTGGGTACTATCAATCTGTGGGCGATGATTTCAATAGAGCCTACAAAAATCTACAAGCCAAGCCGCATTATCCCTGAAAACTTCGAAATCGGACGAGAATTTTATAAGTTATGGCTGTGGCAAGCATTGAAATTTGCGCATGCGCAGCGGCTACTATCAGTCCGGGGGTGATTTTCGTAGGGGACACGCCAACCCGAACAATCCTTGAAAATTTCATCGACATCGGATGAGAACTGTAGAAGTTATTTGGCAAGGAATCCAATACAGATAGACAGACACGGAACCAAATTTGTTCAGGAAGGTTTGAAACGAAAAACGCGAGTGGAAATTTTGATTTTGAAGAACATTTTTTTCAACCTTGAAAAATGAAAACAAAAACTTCCGCTACCTTGGTATACTCGGAAGCAGAAATAAACCTCTGCGTAATAATTTGCAGCGTTTATTTAGTGGATTAGAGGAAACGTTTTAAGGCTCAAGTGAAAGATATTACAGATTTTAGTGATAGGAATCGCCTATTGGAGCTCTTCAGTTTGGTGAAGGTTGTCACATATAACAAGGATACAAAATTAGCGATATTTACTTTTATTTCGTTCTGATAAATGACCATAGGAGTTAGAACGGCATTGGATTTTCCAAACCCTCCTCCCATTTAATCTGGGTATACGAATAATAAACCAAATGACGACTTACATGTAAAATAGCCGCCAACAGTCCTGAGGGTAAAAACTCAATGAGAAGCTTCGCTGTGATCCAGCGATTGACGAACGGGTTGTAGTAGTTCGAAAAGAAGAGAATCGCTCTGGTGGAACACGGGCCTTTTTCGGCCACCAAATCATGTAGAAGGAGTCTCAGCGATGTGTAGTACTCACTCCAAGGCCGTAAATGAAGGACTTGCGTATGACCCGCCAGAGGGTAAACTTCCCCGCTTTTTCCTGTTGGGAAATTTGTGAATCTTGCAACCAAACCGTGTAATAAGAACCTACCTAGTAAATCCAGGTACTCACTAGAGAGGACTGGCAGCTTCCCACGTCTGCCAGAAACAGTTCTTTCATTCTTATGTTAGGAATAGGGTGTGCGCACGTTTTTTTTTTTTTTTTTCCTCAAATAAAATGTTTTTAAAAGAAAAAAAATTCGGCTCCCAAACAAAAAACGTCTGCCAAGTGGGTGTGGCACATAGCTTCCTCGTATCCATAACCCGATTATATAGATGATCCGATGCATAGTAGTTAATCTCAAAACACCAATCTCTAAGTAGGTACCTTTCACTACCCTCATAGGGGACCATCTACACGCTACTCTGGATAATCCTAGAAAATTTCATCAACTTCAGATGAAAAATGTAAGTGAGTCACTACCCAAAAAATCAAAAAGTTTCGTGGTACGGCTGGGAGTCGTACCCGAGACCCCTTGGTCGGCAGTTATACTCGCTGCACATGTGCTAAGGGCGCCACACAATAGTAGTGTAGAATTTGAGATTCTGACGTACGCACGGCTGTTACACGGATTTTACGTTCGCGCATGCGCATCGGCTACTATCAGTCCGGGGGTGATGATTTTCATAGGGGACCATTTACAATCTAATCCGAATAATCCCTGAAAATTTCATTGAAATCGGATGGAAAATGTAGAAGTTATGGCCGTTTCAAGGAAATTCACGTTTGCGCATGCGCAGTCGCTTCTATCAGTCCGGGGATGATGATTTTCATAGGGGACCGTCTAAATACTAATCTGTAACATCTCTGAAATTTTCATTGAAATCGTGATGGGAAATGTAGAAGTTATGGCCGTTACAAGGAATTCACGTTTGCGCATGCGCAGTCGCTTCTATCAGTCCGGGGATGATGATTTTCATAGGGGACCGTCTACACACCAACCCGCACAATCCCTGAAAATTTCATCAAAATCGGACAATAACTTCGTATAGTTATGCGCGTTACAAGGAATTCATGACAGACACACAGACACGGAACCAAAATTGTTCAGAAAGGTCTAAAACACAAAACGCGAGTGAAAATTTTGATTTTGGAGAACTTTTTTTTTCATCCTTGAAAAGTGAAAACAAAGCTTCCGCTACCTTGGTAGACTCGGAAGCAATAGAGCTCCCAAAATATTACAGGTGGTAAGGAAAATTGTCAGTTTAACTGTCTCGCGAAACGCCACGTCAAAAACGCTAGAGAATGGAGAGTTACAGTGGGCCAACATACTTACGTAAAAAAAGCTGCAAATTATTACACAATGGTTAATTATTTTTTATTTTTCTATATAGATCACTCGTCTGCAAAGCCACCAACCATCCAACATAAAGAAAAACATCGATCGCATTTCGGTCACCTTTAATTTGAACGGAGATTAGGCCTCTTTTGCGATTCACACTCGTGTTTCTGATTTATAGTACGTCCAAACTTTAAATTCTCGTAGTGAGCGAACGGTTTGTCCTACAGAGCTCCGGGTGGTCTCAAAAAATTCTAAAAATTCTATAGAATCTTAAATTGAAGGAAAAACAATACCTTTATATCAAAATTTTTTGAGTTCAAATTTCAAAATTGATCAATTGATTAAAATTGATTTTTGAACCCTTAGAAGTGACTTACTTCAACCAAAATCTTCGGGGGACAGCTAGACCCCAAATGGAGCCTACATACCAAATTTCATCAAAATCAGTCAATGCTAAGTGCCGCGTATGGCGGACGGACGGCCAAATTTTCATTCGATTTTTGGATTCTACGTACCTTGAAACGTAAACCATCAAATTTTGAGGGGGTGTTAGAAAAATGTTTTTCTTGGTCGATTCCAAAGGTTCATCATTGAAAAAAATAAACCAAAACACGAGTCTCACGTCAAAAACGCGAGTCTCGCGAATGACGTGAGGCTCACGGAAGACGGTTGACTCGGCCCTCTCGCGTAAATTACGTGAGAGACGCGTTTTCGACGTGAGTTAACCTACTACTCAATAGAGAGTTATAGCAACATTTGGAACTGTTCAGACGTGAGAAGCTGCTAGGGCGAGCATCGAGTGGATGCTTACTTTCCGACGTGAGTATCACGTCAATGACGTGAGGCTCACGTGATTGACGTTGCTCTAGATTTTTCAACACTCCATAAGTAACGTCAACTCAATCCGCGGTTTTTGTTTTCTTTGAGCCGATAAAGGAAAACAGACAGCAAAATATAAGGAAATCAATGAAGTTCGCTCGTTTATTACCCAAAATAATCGTAAAATTATAAATAAATAAATGCAAAATGAATGTGAGCATCATTTTTCAAGGCGCTTTTTGTTGCAGGTCCTACAAATCAGATCTTTATGACATCTCTCAGCGATCATCCTAGACTCCCTTCCAATTTCAAGTCAGATAGGTATTCATTGGTGCAATGGCGGTGAAATTTAAAGGGGACCATTGAGGCTTTGACACAAGCGAAGTCTGGTTCGTCCTTCTAGATCAAACCATTACTCAGTAGGTAGGTATAGTTTAGGGGGGACGAGGAAATTGGACGTTCCTCTGTTTTTGCTATGCACCATGACACTAATAAATCCTGATTAAATTCATAGGGAATCGTTTTAGAACTTGAAGGAAAATCTGGTTCTGAGAAACCGAACTCTATTCCAAGTAATCAAGTTTTAATTTGCATGCTTTAGTAACCTAGTGTTACCATGCGAAGGTTAAAAAATGCTTTCCTTTATTCTACTCACCCAGAATATTCCAAGAATTTATGACTGAGTAACTTAGAGGGACTCCGTGAACGTTAACATCTTTGGTGGTTTGTGTGTTTTCAGACAGGTAACCGCACGGACCATGGCGATATAAACCAATAAATTCCTTGGCAGTGTACTCTCGCGCTGAAACCATTGTGATAGGGTCATTCAATGTCAGGTCTATCCTAATCATAAGTACGAGTGATAGGTAAGGGTGAGTTTTGCATTATTGTCTATACTTCAGAGCGGAAGACTGCGATACAAAAGTGAAAAATAATTGTACAGACCTCCTCCTAAATTTACCAACTTCTCACAGAAAAAAAATATCAAAATGCTGACAATCCTATTCAGTTCATACTTACTTCAAAGCTATGAGTCGTGGTGAGTACAGTGCAACAATATTCGGAAATCTATGGGAAAACCTGTAAGTGTTAAGCCCTCAGTGCCAATAACATACCAATAGGGTACGCGCCTGGGTAGGAAAAACTTTTTTATTGTTATTTTTAATCTAAGGTAGACCTTATTCTGAGAATGTTGGTACCAACCGCGACCTTCTAGCGTGTGTAAATCTTTTCCTATGAATTTTTAAAGTTTCGACCGTTTCTGTCGTCACAGTGGGCTGGGGGGGATCATAAACGGTCGAAACTTTGAAAAATCATAGAAACAGATCTACACATGCTAGAAGGTCGCGGTTGGTGCCAAAATTCTCAGGATGTAGTATACTTTCGATTAAAAATCTAAAAAAAATCAAGGCACTAAAAATGCGCCATGTTACATCTTGAAACGAGCAATTAGTTGAAATATGAAAGCTGCCCTCGTTCTACCAAGCAATCTAGCTCAGTTGTGTTCCAACAGCTTTTTCAAAATTTTGACCTCCAAATCTGATTCAATGCCCTTGATCTAAAGTGAGGTAGGTACGGTAAACAAGGGCGTTACAAGATAAATAGGTAAATAAATAAATAGATAAGCAGAACATATATCATGAAAATATTTAATTTTTTAATTTTTAAAAATTTTAAAAATGTTTAATTTTTTAATTTTAAATTAGTTGATAACAAAAACGCTGCAAATTATTACACAAAGGTTTATTATTTTTCCATATAGATCACCCGACTGCAAAGAACACGGCTTTGCCATTGTAACCACCAACCAACATGAAGAAAAACATCGATCGCATTAAATGCCAATTTAATTTTTGGCAAGGTAAAATTTGAACTGGGAATAGGCATCTTTTGCGATTCACACTCGTGTTTCTGATTTATCGTAAGTCCAACCTCTAAGTTCTCGTAGGGAACGAACGAATTGTCCTACAGAGCTCCGCGTGGTCTCTGAAAATAATAAAAATGCAATACTATCTTAAATTGGTGAAAAAAAAGATACCTTTATTTTGAGAGTTTTCGAGCTAGGGCACTTTTGAAAATTTCAACCCTTAATTTTCACCCCTTAGAAGTGACTGACATCAACCAAAAGCCTCGCTGCACAACTAGACCCCGAATTTTTTTTATTTTATTTTTTTATATATATTGCATTTATTGAGACAATAATTATTTACAAAATATTATAGCGTAATATTCAAAATGCTTCAGTTCCCAATAAGTAAATACTTGTGCCGGGAACTGGAGCTGCACCGAACCAGTTAAACAACATCATCACGTTTAGATTATTCTGTCCTCGCCTATTAATAAACTTACGGTTTAGTCTATACAATTGTTACAAATCTTACTTAATTTAATTACTTCAACTTAATTTTTAACATGTTCCAATTTTTTATTTTAAATTTTAAAATGATGCGCAAAGTTTACACTTAAGACATATATCGACCGTTATCCCAAACTACAACACTGCCCAATCATTTATCTCTACTTCTCTTTTTAAAGTACTCTTTTATTTTTTGTTTAAATTTTGCAAGTGGAAGACCAGCAGTAACAAATCCAGGCAGTTTGTTGAAAAGCCCCACTCCGTTACAGAGATAGAGTCTCTGCGCAGTTGCAGTTTTAACTTTTAATGCCCTCAGGGTGATCTTATCTGCGCTCCTCGTGCCCAACTCTACCCTCACAATATTCCCTCTAAATACTTTTTATAAGTATAGACCAATGCAGTCTTCTCTGTCAGTTCAGAGAAACGTAACACCGCAAATTCATCGAATAATTTCTCTGTAGGGTACCTAATTGGTTTCCTCAATAGGATTTTTATCAAAGATTTCTGGACTATAAAAAGGGGCTGGAGTTTTGTTTTATGGGTCGAACCCCAAGCCGGAATCGCATATATCAGAAGTGCCTGTACCATAGCATGATAGAAATTTTTCTTAATATTCATAGTCATAAAATTTCTCACTTCACGACACAATGGAATCAATTTCCTAAGACGCATTTCGTAAGATCCCTGACCATCGAAATTGCCGTCCTGCGCCGAACAATCTGGTTGAAGATCCCTTGGAATCCACCGGACGTCCGTCGCCACAACCACCACAACCGCCACATCACACCTGGAAGGATACCTCAGGGCCCTGACACGTGTGAGTGAAAACTATAACTTACCTCTAAACCATTGGCCAATGCAGTTAGGACAGTGCGTAGAAGTAATCCTGAAACATTTGAACAAAAGTCGTACTTGAGAAGTTGTAAACTTAGAGCTAAATACTTACCTGCAACATAAAGATAACCTATACTTACCATACTCACCTTTGTTGAAAACCTGTAACGTTGAACTGATTTACTCTGGAAACCTGAAACATAAAGTCAAAATTGGAGTTATTAAATTGTATATGGAACTATTACTTGCAACTCATCATATTGAATAATTTATACTTGTGCCATACTTACCTTTGTTGTTTCGCCCATCAGGCTTCTTTTCGACACACATTTCAGTGTGCCTAGTCAGAAACCACAACATTTAATTAATAAAATTACCTTTTATTGTTGTAATCTTGCATTTGATATTTTCTCAGTTACCTGGTTCCTCAGTGTGAAATCCGGAGCTTGGTGACGCGTCACACTCCGCCACATCTTCCGAGGTTTCCCTCAGAAACCGTCGTAGGCCCCTCCGGCAGCGTCACATTTGGTGTCCGCCATTTTCTTCGTAGGACGCCCTTAAGGCTAAACATTTCAGATTGCATCATCCCGAGGAATCCGACTGGCCGCTTCACCGCCTCGTCACAGGTAAATACCTCACGCTACCCTTGTAAATTTCACCTTTCACATTGTTTCGATATTTGTTTGTCTTCCCCCTCCCACCTGAGCTCGCCACGTTAGGTTTTGTATCAATCGGGGAACTTGGGATCGGCACGTGGCGTCACAACCTCGGGCCGCTACCAATTTCACCGCGGATCAAAACCTCAACCCTGTCGAACGAACATCCCATTTACGACTGGTGTGACGATCGTCACAACCGCCACGAGTAAGCGGGACGCTACCTCTGTGGTCATCGACACAAGCCGCCACAAGTAGCAAGCCTACACTAAGTTTTTTTGTCAATTCCACTATGTGAGCTTCCCATCCGAGGCACTGATCTATCTTCACCCCTAGGTATTTCACCTCCTGCACCTGTTTGATAACAGGACAGGAGCAGTCACCCGGACACGAAGCCGAAGTATGGCAAATTATTTGACCCAGGTCAGGGATCGATGCGGGCTTGAATGAGAAGGCCATGAAGTTTGTTTTGTTAAGGTTTAGTTTCAGATTTTTGATTTTCAACCACTGATTAACCTGAGTGAGATTTTTTTCAGTTTTAAATTTAACTTCCTCCCACGAATTACCAGACACTATCATGGCTGTGTCATCGGCGAAACCTATTATTTTTCCATCAATATCTCTTGTAAATATACCATTACTATAAATTATGTAGTACAGAGGTGACAAGACAGTACCTTGAGGCACCGAAAATTGAAATGAACATGGGTCACTCAAACAATCACCAATCCCGACCTTCTGCTGCCTATCCGCTAAATAGCTTCTAGTCCATCGGATAAAGTTTGGATTGAAATTCATTGAAATCATAGTTTCTATAAGACTGGAATGTGGAATGGTGTCAAAAGCTTTGGTCATATCTTTATATACCACTAGTACTTTTTTCACTTCGTCCATGGCCAGTGAAATGCTCTCTACCATCCATAATACTGCATCTAAGGTACTTTTTCCGGGCTGAAAACCAAATTGGCATTCATTTATTAAGAGGTGATTTTTCAGATATTCAACCAAATACAGTTTTACTGCCTTATCTATTATTTTGGCAACATTTAATAAGAGAGAAATAGGTCTGTAGTTATTGGCCATTTGAGGGTCGCCAGACTTGTAGAGAGGGACTATTACAGCAGCTTTGTAGATTTGTGGGAATTTAGAACTCGCGCAACTTGTATTTATCAAGTGGGTTAAGGGTTTGATAATGAAATACTCGACTTTTTTTATCGTCTCGACAGATATATTATCGCAACCCGGGCTTGACCCTCCTCTTAATCCTGAGATTATTTTTTCAACCATTCCTTCAGTTACCATCCAAAAGGGAATAGAAGGATCACCAGTCGGTAAAACCGGGTTTTCATTTATTACCGATTTATCTGCCAGTCTTGAGCCAATTGTTGCAAAATTATTATTAAATATGTTGTTAAGCTGCCATGCCGTACCTGTCTTGGCACATGCTCAATTTTACGGATGTCAGCAGCACTACTATTCTAAGATATTACGTCACAATCGTAAAGAAGTTGCTAGTTACTGATCAGCTCACGTTACTGAAACCTACATCAGGACAGTGGGGATCTGCACCACCTCCCACTCGCGTGTTTCCCTCCGCACTTGGACTTAACCCATTAGAAACCGTATCTTTTTTTGATCGAATTTTTACACAAAACTTTTTAGGTTCACTAATTTTGACCTCAGGAACACGGGGAAAATATTGAAAAAATTCTGCCAATAGCCAATTTGCTGAAATTGGTGGGTGCCATACGGCACCGCTGGTAAGATATGACACATCCGATGGAGTGCATGTGAAGACCAAGGATATAAGTTTTTTTCAACAATAAAATAAAAACCTTTTTAACAAAAAAATGGACCGACCTCAAAAATGATGTCTGTAAACTCCAAAAAGGGAAAAATAATAATCTTAGGAAATTCAGTTGGGAAGGTGGGTAGGTAGGTACGGATTGAAGTCGCCGCTGTGCCCATCTGTAGACACAACCATACGCAAGTAGATTCCACTTCCATCTGGTTAGTATTACGACATGCGTCGATAGTGCAATACAAAACAGGAATGAGAGTGGGTATCATTGAGGTATATAATAAATGTGTTCCAAAACTATTAGGTAGTAGGTCACTGCTGTCGTATGAAGGAGGATGAGAGTGTGACGATGTGTGTGAATCCCCGTAAAAAAATGTTTGGATTCCAACATATCATCTTTTGATTAGATGATATCTAATTATACCTAATCTATTGATCTAATCTATGTTATATAGATAATATCTACATTATCTAATAAGTATTGCAAGTATTGCATTATGCATGTAGCATTGTCTAGATCATGATGTGGGTTTGTGATGAGTATGGGTACATACTCAAATGATCGGTAGTACAACATGCATCGAAAGTTCAATACAAAACCGGAGTAAGGGTATGTAAGTAAGTAAGTAAACAACCTTCCCATGTTGAATCTTTAACCAACTCCCTTTCTTGGTGTCGTGGACGTCTTCAGCTGTTATCACAGAGAATATTCTTACTAAGATTCATTCACACTTATTGTCACACTCTCATCCTCCTTCATACGACAGCAGTGACCTAGTACCTAATAGTTTTGGAACACATTTATTATATACCTCAATGATACCCACTCTCATTCCTGTTTTGTATTGCACTATCGACGCATGTCTTAATACTAACCAGATGGAAGTGGAATCTACTTGCGTATGGTTGTGTCTACAGATGGGCACAGCGGCGACTTCAATCCGTACCTACCTACCCACCTTCCCAACTGAATTTCCTAAGATTATTATTTTTCCCTTTTTGGAGTTTACAGACATCATTTTTGAGGTCGGTCCATTTTTTTGTTAAAAAGGTTTTTATTTTACTATTTTTCCATTTTAAAATGTTTTTTATTTTTCACTTTTTAGTGGTCCTCAATTTAAATCTGAAATTAATTTACCCGCAGTTTTTCAATCAGTTTTTGTAATATAGATCTATTTCCGTACTGTGAATCATTTCAGTAAGGTGAACCAGAAGCCGTAGGGTGGACCAAATTCTGTAATCCGGATCAGTTTCCATATATATAGATGAGTTTCCGTTTTTGGATCGGTTTCAGGAGGTATTTGGTTCACTTTCCTACTTAGCAATCTACTCTCTTATCTCCTAACTGTTCGACTTCCCTCATATTTGGTAGGTAAGTACTTGGTAGTTCTGACCACACAATTCAACAACTTAACCATGACATGACTGACGAGGAAGCTATGTGCTACACCCACTTGGTAGAAAACCCTGTCATCACCTAACAGTACTATATACCTCATATTTGGTACGGCACTATTCAGTTCTGACGATCTCCTATACCATAACCTACCTAACTATATTATGGATGACGAGGAAGCTATGTGCTACACCCACTTGGTAGAATACCATCTGATCACCTAGTTGTACTATAAACCTCATATTTGGTACAGCACTATTCAGTTCTGACGATCTCCTATACCATTACCTACCTAACTATATTATGGATGATGAGGAAGCTATGTGCTACACCCACTTGGTAGAATACCATCTGATCACCTAGTTGTAATATATACCTCATATTTGGTACGGCACTATTCAGTTCAGATGATCTCCTATACCTTTACCTACCCAATCATGTTATTAGTAATGAGGGAGCTATGTGCTACACCCACTTGGTAGAATTCCTAATAACAGTACTATTATGTCACTCTTATTTGGTAGGAAAACTCCCATACTTGAGCTTTCATAAACACGTTTGATACGGCTCATGCAGGTTTAGAGCGAATAACCCGCCATAATTTCCCCCTTTCTCATCACCGCAGCACCATTTAGTTATCGGAACCCTCCTCATATGGCATATAATTTTAAAGCTTACAATCAGACCTTTAATTTGACTATACACAATTAGTCCGGCATCGACTCAGTCGGAAGTCACAAGGCAAGAAGAGTGAATGCAGACCAATATTCCCGAAAACGGGACCACGTTTTTCAACTTCTTTCATACATTTTCGATACTTCTAACAATGCATAATGAAATCTGTTTGAAACGGGACCACCACGGATACTGGTAGAACACATTTCAAAAAGAATCAGGCAGATTGGTACCAGAATAAAGAAATGCAAGGTGTTCAGACATACAAAAAAAAAAAAAAATCGTCGTCCCACGACAACCCGAATTGAGTACCTCCTCTTTCGCGCGCCTTCGGCGCGTTGAAGTCGGTCAAAAATAAACTGTTACCTGGTAGTAGGTAAATAGAAGGAATAACAATATTTACATGAACATAATAACATAATTTAGTCAATTCTGTATTTTTTACCACAAAACGATACATTTGAAAATCCTATGAGAGAAATATTGTTATGGAACATTCAAATTTTCGATAAAATAACATAGAACAAACCACTTATAAGCCCACATAGGACTTGTGGCACATTGTTCTAGTCTGGGACTTCCAGTTGAAGCCAGCCCACTTCTTTTCTTCTTTTCATTATGAAAAGACGAAAAGACACCTATGATAGGTGTTCACGACATAATGGTCCCTGCGATCAAACAGGATGTCGTCCAACACTCAAGAAGACGGTATTTGTAGGTACCTCACAAACGATTCTGAATGTCTCCTTGACGTTGTATAATTTAAAAAAAAACTTTCGTCGCCTAGCATTGCTAAAAATTTCGCAATTCTTGTCAGATTTCAGATCCCAGTAGCAGCGATTGTCAAAAATCTGAATAATTTTGCTGTGGACAGCAACTACACCTTGTTTAATCGCCTGACTCTTCATCAGTCAGTACATTTGGCTCAGGTGATTCAACATTCCATCGGCTGTATTGGTTAATTCCATCAGGGATATCACCAATTGGTACCTACATCAAGGGCTTCTTGAACAGAAAATTCAGGCCTGCAATGAAAAAAAGTCTACCAAGTGGGTGAGGCACATAGGTTCCTGGTATCCAAAACCCGATTGAATCCGATTGAAGATCCGATGCATAGTAGTTGTTCTCGAAACATCAACTACCCACACAATCTCTGAATATTTCTTCGAAATCGGATAAGAAATGTAGAGGCTATGAGACAGCAACTAAGAGCCCCTGAGAGACCAGCGGTGCCATATGGCATCGCGAACTTGAACAAATTCCAACAAAAAATGTTATCCCATAAATAAACATTCTGGTAAAAAGAAAATGAAAAAAATACTGACAAAAATATATATTTTGATTATTTACACCAAGTTATTCAGCAGCGATTCAACACCAACAGATTGGTCCATTTTCAAATGAGAAACAATTGTACTGAATCACGTTCTGAACTGAACTAACGCTGGTAGGGTTTGAGGTGAATATTCTAGATCAAGAAAATAAGCAGAAGTAAACAATTACGTCAAAAGTTTACTTCTAAATGATGTTCAAAGGAGGTTTCCTCCAGCGGTGCCGTATAGCACCGCTGGTTCCAAATGGAAAGTTTGGAACCAAAGCATAAGTTTGATGAAACCTTGATGAAACGTGCCTATCAACCATTAGAAAGTGCTCCTAAATAATCAATTATTTATTATTCTCTAATTTCATATCTTTCAATAGGTACCTTTTTATTTTGACTAATTTGTTATAAATTCCTACCTCTGGGTCTCCGAACCATCAACAATACTCACCAGGGCTATCCAAAAAATACACGATCACGAGAGTGCTCCCAACAGATTTTGAAAAACCGTCCTTCCCCCAACGACCTGAAAAATAAACCAATCACTTTAATTATCACGTATATTGAGTAGGTTTGAGCGGTTTATAATAGGGTAGGAAAAACTGTCTATTGTTATTTTTAATCTAAGGTAGACCTCATTCTGAGAATTTTGGTACCAACCACGACCCTCTAGCGTGTGTAAATCTTTTCCTCTGAATTTTAAAGTTTCGACCGTTAACCCTGACGTCGCAGTGGGCTGGGGGGGGGGGTCCCGCCCAGGCGAGAGGGGCACGTGACGTCATAAACGGTCGAAACTTTGAAAAATCATAGAAACAGATCTACTCACGCTAGAAGGTCGCGGGTGGTGCCAAAACTCTCAGGATGTAGTCTACTTTCGATTAAAAATTTAAAAAAATCAAGGCGCATCCCCCATCGCCTGCAACAGGAGATGGCTGAAAACAATGTCATTCGTTTTCTTCCAATTTCGAATAAATTAAAAACTGTAGGGATCGAATCAATGAATCATGTTCCTCTAGCCAGTTTTCGGGTTGACTATAACAAACCAACGAAACTTCTACTGCAGAAAACTGCAGTAAAATGGAGAATTTACGATTGACCTCAGGTCTCTACTGATGTAGGAATTAGCCTTTTATCGAGCATCATCATTGGGTAACTTTAAAATCGAATTCGTCTTCATTTGACCTAAATTTTTTCTAGTTAGAGTCAGTTAGCGAGTTGAATACGAATCGAGGCATCATTTTTACAAAATTATTTCTCATAAAATATATAACTAGTAAAATATATTGTCGATTAGTTGTCAGTTTATCTGTCAGTCCATTACACAACCACGGTCAAAACCCGAATTTCAATGTGGTTTTCTCCAAACGATGGCTAAATTCTCGTACATCCCTTGATGTAATTACCTCCTTCTTTTGATATAGGTTTGCCATTGTACCAGATTGTGTCCATAGAGGCCAATGCAGTTATGATGAAATTGGTCACCCTGCAACAACGTAAAAATTCTCAATAAACTAAAACAGTTCACACTCATTATACAAGATTAGTTTCAAGTGTTTGTTTGCCCATTCGCTCGATAAATTCCATGATATTTCGTTCGAAACATTCTAAAGTATGTATCTTCTTAAAGTGTAACATTCGTAGTACATAAAATATATGAGTCACTACAGGCAAAAACTTGCCCTACATTGTAAATAAAATATATTACAATGGTTATAACATGTCCAAAATAACAAAATAAATTTGATTGGCCATAAATTATCGTACAATTCTGTGAGGTTCAGTTTTCAAAAAATGGGTCTAGCCTCAGATCATGGAAATTTCTACTTCATCCTACGTCTTCTTCTTCTCTCTAGTTGCTGGCTGTGGAGGCAGCCTTTGGCATGTACCTAGTGGTAGGCATGGATACTAGCACCTGGATGTTTGACATAACTGCATGTCAGTGTAGAATTATTTTACACTTGTAGAAGATCCATCCTTCCATGGATCATGAGTGAGTTTCGAGGAAAAAAACTTTCTGCTAAGAAATTTTTTTCTACTTTGGGGAGAACACTTTTCGAAGGGAGTTTTTCCAACTTTGGCATAAAATCTAGCTTACAGAGACAGAAATTTTGCCGGACTAGACCCATAGTGGCCTTATGGACGCCACGCCCCTGGATATCACCCTCTCTCCTTGTAACCATTATAAAAATTTGAAATAATATTATACTCCATTAAAACCTTACATTCTTTTGGAGTGTACTTTATCCAAAACTGGTACGGTCCGGTTGAATATAGAGCTTGGTCTCGAAAAGGCCATCCTAGTTGAGGATTCCAAGTAGTAAACGTTTCTCATACGAATCCAAAGGAGAATCACGCAGCAAACAATCGAGATGGTAAGGATTGCGTAGTACATCGCCAACAAAGCAGTTTGAAATTTACTTCCTTTCCTTCTTAAATCCTAAAAACGGTGAAGGAATCGTGATGATATAAGTTTTATAAGTACAAAGATAGGTCTTACTTACTACCTATCTCAACAGGAGAGGCTGGTCCCATTATTATTTATTAATGTACGAGTAATTATGAATAAACAAAACTGATTGGCCAACTCACATCGATTTCTGTAGTTAGAAGTGGTTTATATTGCTTCTTTGTGGCAGTATCTTGGTATGCCGTATGTGATACGACAGGTGGATTTTTGATTCTCAGTTCTTCGTTTATGAAAGAAATCTCTGAATTTGATACCTGAAAAATATAACAATAAGTAAGGTTCAATTATGAAAAGTTATGGAAGGGTGGCCTGAAGAAGTGGGAAACATGGAACGTCCTCTAGCCACCAATCCACCGAGAGCGAATTTATCTCATCCAGCTGATCACAGAGGAGCATAGCTTTGCAACGTTTTTAATAGTTAGACCAATGCAAAGCATATTCTGTGCTAACATAAAAATCATAAGTAGGTAATTAATAAAGAAGAAAATACATGCAATTGCGTACCTTTAGGATGTAAATAGTTAAAAATGAAGAAACTAGTATGAAGAGTGGATTCAAGATGAATACATCTATGAGAAAGGCGATTCCTGTCAGGAACAAAGTAGAACTCAGTTTCCTCCAATACTCGAACCACAATTCAACGCAAACAAGACTAGCCAGCAGTCCCAATATCATAAAAGCAGCAAGGGATCTAAACGTCGAAGCAGAAACAGTCGTTAATCTTATGAAAATGCATTTATACAGGTTGTAAGCCTAACTGGTCTGCCATACGGTACCAGTCGATTCTATAACTAATTTGCAACAAAAAATGTCTTGTAGCAATTTCTGTTTAAACCTTTCGTTTTCGAGTTATTTCAACTTTAAACTTTTTTTTGTGATTTTGACCTTACGTCATTAAAATGGCCATAACTCCATTAATTAGCTGTGAAAATTACAATTTGAGGATACCGTTAGAAAGAGAATCAAATTTCCTATCGGATAGATGCCTTAACTTTTTTTTGAGTCAAGGTTTGAGACATGAAAACTTCCTCTAGAAAGAGAATTTCACGTAATACACACGTTTTACGTTTTACGTTGGCCCTCGTACTTCAATTTGCGATTGAAAAAAATGCAAGGATTCCAAAATTACGTAAAATTCTCTTTTTAGAGGACGCTTTCATGTCTCTAACCTTGACTCAAAACATATTGTTTAGTAATGCATGCATTCCAGGGGACGTCCCATTGGATAAGCATTAGATCAGTTTAAAAAGTTGTTAAGTGATAAAAATGTTTCACTCGATGTAATTTATTTATTACTTTAGGCAAGAAATACTGACCCGCCCCCCACCATTATCCACCTTAACATTTCTAGCGGCATGGGAGCCTCGAATCTGAAGAGCATTTTAAAATCCATGATCTACGACACCCAACATGCGAATTCGAGTTCACCCCCCCCCCCCCACCACCACCACCACCTCCCCAACGCCAACAATGGTGCCAGTCTGGCACCAAAGCGGAAATACGTCGTAACATTGAACTTTCATCTGTTAGTTTTGGTAGGCAGTCCGTCGAAGTTCACATCCGTATTCAAGGTGAAACACAAAAAAAAAAAAAAAACACGAAATAAGCGGTTTATGGCATCATGGCACCATGGTGGCACCACTATTAGTTCCATGGTGGTACAGAGAATAATTCATGAAAATCCGGAGGTATAATGAGAATTTTTCCTCAATTTCAAAGCTTGGGTACAATTAGTAAGCAGTAAAGGAATCAAAATATTGAAAAATCGGAAATTTTGTGAATATTATCCCCCCACTCACCCCCTCCCCTTGCGAATTTTGGTACTCTGGTAAAATCAAGTACAAGTCGGAAGTTAATTGAGTCAAACAAAAAAAGAAACACGCAAATCGGTTGGAAATTGAGGCCTGGGCAGTGTTTACAAGATTATACCCGCAAACGCACGTTTTTTAAGCATTAACCCCCCCTTTACCCCCCTTAAAAAGCAAAATTCAAAATTCCGGCGCCGTAGTGCACAACTAGATAGTATTCCGCGTCGAACAAAAAAAGAACCACGAAAATCGGTTGAGAAATAAGGCCTGTGCAGAGTACACAAGATTATGCCCAAAAACGCACGTTTTTCGAGCATTAACCCCCCCTTTCCCCCCCTTAAAAGGCAAAATTCGAAATTCCGGCGACGTAGTGCACAACTAGATAGTTTTCCGCGACGAACAAAAAAAGAACCAGGAAAATCGGTTGAGAACTAAGGCCTGGGCAGAGTACACAAGATTTTGTTACACACACACATACACACATACACACATACACACACACAGACATACACCTATGGTTTTTTTCACGGATTTGGATTCAGAATGGTCTAAAACGGATTACTGTGTGGTTATTTTTTTTTCTGTTGAGTGTTGTCCTCCTTCACCCCAGATCGATCGCATAAGGACGCCCAAGTCTTACTGTGGGACGTCCTAAAAAAAGTTAAGGCATCTATCCGATAGAAAATGTGATTCTCTTTCCAACGGTATCCTCAAATTGTAATTATCATAGCTAATTAAAGGAGTTATGACCAATTTAATGACGTAAGGTAAAAACCACGAAAAAAAGGTTAAATTTGGAATAACTCGAAAACGAAGCCTCTTAAACAAAATTACTACGAGAAATTTTTTGTTGCAAATTAGTTGTTGAATCGACTCGTACAGTATGTCAGACCAGTTAGGCTTTCACCCTGTATACACTTAGGGTGTCCATTATATGGGCTTTTTAAAAAAAATCTTCAAAAACTGGAAGTCTTGCTTCCTCATTTCGTTCCATTGGATACCTAAGCCCCACAAAAAAATTTTGTCACCCTCGGATAGTTATTAAATTTTTCCTACGTCTCGTTCTAGTCCGACTGAGTAATTTTATACACGGTGTGTTTGAGAAGGTCTGATGAAGCTCTGGTAAAAATGTGAATTCGGTCGGATTGGTATAGGAGGACGAAGAAATATTTTAATCAACTGAAACCGAGATTTCCTGGTAAAAAGAACGGCCCTCGGGGCTGGAGCCACACGATCTGTTTATGTAATCGACCATGAATCTACTGAAAATTGTTTCCACGTTATCAAGAAAGTTCAATGAAGAGTTAGGAAAAACTCCAAAACTCTTGAACTAGTTAACGACAATGTAATGTACCAAAAGACCAATTGAGGAGCCTCACACCAAAACACCACATGTTCATTTTAGAAAATTTTTCAGGACACAAAAAAAAAATTATCTCGGGATGCGAAAAAGGTTGAAATTTTGACAAGCAGGCATTTTATGGCATTGAGGACCCTCAATTTAATGCCACAACCAGCGGGGTTTTCAGCCATTCAACAGTGGAGAAAAATGGAAAATTAAATTGGACATGTTACGTATTGGTGCATACGGCAATATTTAGGGCCCTAAAAACATCACAATGAGTCGGGTTTTGGAGAAAACAATCTTACTAGTCGGTGTAGATTAGGGAACAGAATCGAAGAACGTGAAAAAAGCTATTTAGATAAAATATGGACCTGTGCTGTTTTGGTGTGGAGCTCCTCAATCGGTCCTGTGAAATTATCCACTTGGTAGCTTCCTCTTCATTGTCTCTTTCTTACAGTCACGGTACAATTGCCGATATTCTCAGATATTTTTTTACCAGGAAACCTCGGTTTCAGTTGAATAAACATTTCTTCGGCTTCTTATCCCTATCCGATCGAGTTCAAGTTTTTACCAGAGCTTCAGCAAGCCTTCTTAAACAAAGTTTAAAAAATTAGACTCAGTCGGGCTAGAACGAGACGCAGGAGAAAAGTTGGCTTTTTGTAATAATCTGGCACTTTGGTGGTTCTCACATTATCAACTTAGATCGCGATGCGGCACGTGTTAGCATTGTCCGAGGGTGACCAAATTTGTGGGGTACTTAGGTACCCAATGGAACAAAATGAGGGGGTTAGAACTTCAAATATTAAAAGTCGAAAAATTAGGGACACCCTAATATACACGAAAAGATTTATAAATTATAAGTATATAGGGTAAATTATAGGTATATTGTTATACATTATGTGGAATGTTGACGATCTGTTTTCGATCGCTGTATAGTTCAGGTCCTGACCAGTGAGAAGACCTGAACTTTTCGTCTGTTAAGTGGCAAAGACTGTGGTGGTATGGTACTAAAGGCCAGTTCATCAATTTCAGATCCTCAAATTTCTGTTGTGCGTTCATCAGGAAGTTGGGAAAAATTCAGGTGAATCTATTCCGACTCAAATTGGTTCACATCTCTCTCTTGTAATATACCACTCAGTACTAGGTACTTGTCATACTAGTACCATTCTACAGTGAAGATTATACAAAATCTGTGCCAACTCCCAATAAACCCATTAGTAGAACGCATTCTTATAACCTTTGAATTGAATACCTTAACAAGAGTAGAGCTTACTATACCGGGTGTCCCAGAAGTTATGGTCCACCCTCCGGCATTTCCGTATTTCATTACGTAATAAAATGGGCCCAACGCCATTTTTCATATTTTTTTGTAAAGAATTCAGGAAAAATACTTTTGCGCAAAAAAATTGCGCGCAATTGTGCGCAATTGACACTAACTTTGTTTTTTCAAATGGGAACCCCCATTTTTTATTGCAGATTCAGATTCTACGTCAAATTTCATGAGAAATTCATACCAGAATCGATGTTTTTCATCGCGTGCAACTGGTACTTTTCGCGCGCAAAGTGACCAGGGTGCGCAAAAGTGAATTTTTTTTAACCCTCAAGTGTAGCACATTTTTTTTCGTTATTTTTGACGCTGAATCACGTGGTGAGGTCCTTTCTTCGATTTCATCGTTATTTTTCCAAATTTAGAAGGAAAAATAATGTTTTTGGACTTTATTTTCCCTCCCCCTTTCGCAATACGGGCTGGGTGGGGACCTGGCTAGAATAAAAATAAATTCCTCACTTATAAATTTAAAAAATGTTGGAAAGGTACTACTTTACTACTTTACTGTAAAAAAAAAAAATCAAAAAGCTTCTCATCTAAAAACCTTTAAAAAAATTAAAAGTAACTTGTTACTTGTCTGCAAGCAAAAGGAGGTAATTTCGAGCAGTTGCTGTGATTTTTAAATTTCATTATTATTATCTTAGTTTTTTTTTTATTACTACCTACTTGTTTTCGGAGATTTTGTAACTTTTAATTTTTTTTTGAAAATTTTGAGATGAGAAGCTTTTTGATTCATTTTTTTTAACTTTCCACTATTTCCAATATTTTTTAAAAATTTATAAGTGAGGAATTTATTTTTAATCTAGCCAGGTCCCCACCCAGCCCGTATTGCGAAAGGGTGAGGGGAAATAAAGTCCAAAAACATTATTTTTCCTTCTAAATTTGGAAAAATAACGATGAAATCGAAGAAAGGACCTCACCACGTGATTCAGCGTCAAAAATAATGAAAAAAAATGTGCTACACTTGGGGGTTAAAAAAAATTCACTTTTGCGCACCCTGGTCACTTTGCGCACGAAAAGTACCAGTTGCACGCGATGAAAAAAATCGATTCGGGTATGAATTTCTCATGAACTTTGACGGAGAATCTGAATCTGCAATAAAAAATGGGGGTTCCCATTTGAAAAAACAAAGTTAGTGTCAATTGCGCACGATTGCGCGCAATTTTTTTGCGCAAAAGTATTTTTCCTGAATTCTTTACAAAAAAATATGAAAAATGGCGTTGGGCCCATTTTATTACGTAATGAAATACGGAAATGCCGGAGGGTGGACCATAACTTCTGGGACACCCGGTATAGGTAGTAAGGTACCTATGTATCTACCCGTATAACTACGGAATAACTTATCATTGTGGTCACAAATAATATTTTGGAGGAATAATGTATTGGATCTTGCAAGTGGCAGGGACAGGTAGTACCTATAGAGATGGGTGTGAATGGACCAGAGCAGGCAAAGAAGGTCGAAGTCCAAAGGAAAAGGAGGCACCGGAGTGAGGTAGCAATTGCAGGTCTTGAATGACAAAGTTGATGTTGTCTACTGATGGCAAGACGCCGAAAATGCATTCGATAGAAAAACAAAATGATAACCGACTAATAATAAGGAGCTGAAAATCAGCTCTGTGATTTCAGACAACATCAAACACTGGGGGGAGTCCAAGGGTTACAACTTGTACCAAAGATCTTTCCAAAACATTTGATTAGTTGAATTTTGATTATGAGAATACTGGTGAGTATCTGAGTGCTCTAAGATTAGTTCCGAGGCTAACTGGTTCAAAAAAAAACTTGGCGAAACCCGTAAACTAAGGCAGACTGCTGGGAGTAACTAGCAGGCTGGTGGCTGGGTGGCTTAGGAGGATTCCTCAGGGAAGCATACTGGGGTCTGTTCTATTCCTGGTGTAGGAAGACGAGGAAAACATAATCCGTACCCCATTATAGGTCGGTTATCATCTGGGTTTTCTGTCAAATGCATTTCCAGCATCTTGCCATCAGTAGACAACATCGGGGCCGGATGGAATCGGCAGACCAAGCTCAAATACCCTTTTTGTGAATATTTTTTTCTGAATGATGACTTTTACTTTGTCATCCAGACCTGCAAGTGCTACCTCACTCCGGTGCCTCCTTTTCCTTCGGACTTCCACAAATTCTTTGCCTGCTCTGGTCCAATCACATCCATCTCTATACTACCTGACCTTCCCACCTGCAAGATTTCTTGTCTGGACAGTCAAGTATAATCGTCCTCGCACTTGTACTGAAGTGATGCACTAATCATCTTTCACGCCCTTTCCTCACTCTCAAAAGCACTACCGTCCCTCTTACCCTCACTAACCTATGTCCTATGAATACCCACGTATTTTTCACAGCTCTTTCACAAAATTTGTTCGGACAACATCAAATTAATCAAAAACTTTAGACAATGGCAGATTGCAGTGACAACAAATATCTGGTTCAAGTTAGCGCAGTGGCAGATACTGAACTTACAGTGTGGCAGGCGCAACAAAAGAAACAACAACAAAAATGGCTAAGATTTACTAAAGTTCATTTTGCCATATAACTAAACCTCACCTCAAAAAGAAGAAACTCCAGAACATTCTAGCCCGGAAAATGTGACTCTCAACGTTCACGCATCTGAACTGTGCAGGTCCGAAGAACAGCGTTAGGAAGATCTTCCACCTTTGTCTGAAAGTGGCTTTGGTGCTCCACGGAGGGATATCGAATTTAGACCCTTCGGTTCCCGATTTCTGGGAACTTTCTGTTCTCGAGAAAAACGATCGTGTAAGAGAAAACCGCGAGAATCGTGAAAATCGGGAAATCCGGGAGAAGGAGAGAGATTTCGCCGTAGAACTCCGCGGGATTTGAGCGATCGTGACATCCATGTACACGGGGTTCGTTGTCCTCTTTTGATAAAATCTCGAAATGTAAATTGAACTGAAAAATATCACATGAATGCAATGAGTCGATATACGTAGAATCGAATGGCAAAGTAGCAATAGCATACAGTAGCGAATTTTTAGAATAATGAGATAATAGGACGAAGAAACCATTTAGTCGGTCATTTCCATTTAGTTGGTGGTTGGGGTTGAAATTTTCAAAAGAGCCCTAGTAGGTAGGTATTAGGTACCTATGGTTAGTTCCCTCTTCCACTGCCTCTTTAAACCACCAGTGTGCCCATTGCGAGCGAGCATTCACCACCAGGTCTGGCCTTGGTCTTCATGTCAGACGGAAGCATCCTGCTGCTGCTGATGATGCTAATGATATTGAACGAATACAGCATAGGTATGCTTCCGAGGAGTTGCGCAGGATAGCGGCAGATGAGGCGGTAGCTGAGCGCAATGGGGTACGTAACATCAATGTTTATTTGAGCGAACGTTTTCCCATTCGCACAGTCATTGCCATCAAGAACCTGAGGCCCCACTATAAGCAGCTTGCCCAGGAAGCTATCCTGGCAAATAGCAGTGGGGCTTCTCCCGCATTTCCTATTGCTGACGTGGAGCAGTAGCCTGCCGTTCCGTATCTCTCCCCCGGGACCTCCGGTCTTCTTGCCGATCTGAAGACCTAAGTCTTGAGGCTCGGGGGGCAGGTAGATCGTATTGAAGGCGATGAAAGCGCCTACCTGCAGGATCTGGTGAGGTGGGCTGCTGAAGGGCTAGGATACCTGGAAGATGAGGTTGCAGCCTATTTAGGGAGAATCTTCCCGCGGGTTGGGGACGCAACCGTGACGCAGCACCCAGGGGGGACTCCTCCCAGAGTGGTGTTGCAAGTGGTGTTGTAAGTCGTTTATGGTAAAAATCGAGATACTTTCACTGTAGGCGTTATTTTGAGTCAGCTTTCGTTTTCGAGTATCTGTGTAAGTCTACCGTGCTAACTATTGGCAGGGGCGTTAGTGATTATTCGGTTAAATCCCGAAATTTCTGTTTCGAGAACAGACTGTTAACAGCGTTTACCTACTAGCACCACCCTCCATTCATAAAGAATTTGGCAGTGAGTAAAAGAACATTTCAAGTTAACTTGTTGGACATGTTACGTCATGTTACGTCATATGTGGTGCGTGAGTAGGTAAGTCTGAAAATTAGGATGATCGTAACCAAGTAAGTATGGAAATTAGACTGCACTTACTGAATAGACAATGTTTTAAAAACCTTTGAATTTACCATTAACAAGTCCTTTGAGGGGTAGTTCGAGCTATCATTTAGGTTTTAGGATACGTTCGTGAAAAAATGGCAGGGTTAGGTATCAATTATTATAGATTCCTGAATTAGGAATACAATTTCATACTTTAAAATGCTCTCCTGTAAAATTCCATTTTTTGTACTTACCTCCCCCCTCCTCCCTCTCGCCAGCCATTTATTTCATGAAAAAGAGTGTATCATGTTTATTAGACAGACCTGTTGCCGAATAAAGAGAATTTTACTTTGAAGTCCAATACGCAATGTTTTCATAATTTAGGAAGGTGATAGAAAACAGTCCTTCAAAACCATATTTTCCACTCATTTCAACTTTTAAACCTTCCTCAACAATTTTGGTCCGTGTTTGTCTGGCTGCGTGTCCGTTAGACAATCCGTATGTCCACTAATCCTTGTAACGAACAAAACTACCGATACGGAGTTACAGTCCAATATGATGACTCTATGAAGCCTCCTTTGAATTTTATTGTCTCTAAATTGGCAGCAGCCTCTGCACATGCGTGATGTAAATTCCTTGTAACAAGTATAAGTGCCACAATTTTTGATGAAATTTTCACGGGTCAGGGCAGTGGTAGTACTCAAACCAGAAACCTTCGTGACAACCAGAATCTGAATGTCCAATTTCTTTGACATTTTTGAAGATTCTGCTGGTTCAATATGGATATAAAGGCCATGAATGGATAGCAGCCTCCCATTATAAGAAAAACGCTGCAAATTATTACACAATGGTTTATTATTTTTCTGTATAGATCACCCGTCTACAAAATCACCAACCATCCAATGTGAAGGAAAAAAAAAAAAAAAAAATCAAAATCACCAACCATCGATCGCATTTCGGTCAGCTCTAATTTGAACGGAGATTAGGCCTCTTTTGCGATTCACACTCGTGTTTTGATTTATATAGGTATATATATATTTCAATATAAACCCTCAAATTTTCGTAGGGAGCGAACGGTTTGTCCTACAGAGCTCCGCGTGGTCTCAAAAAATTCTGAAAATTCTATAGAATCTTAAATTGAAGAAAAAACAATACCTGTATATCAAAATTTTTTGAGTTAGGCCGTTTTCAAAATTTCAAAATTGATTTTGGAACCCTTAAAAGTGACCTACATCAACCAAAAGCTTCGGGGCACAACTAGACCCCAAATGGAGCCAACGTACAAAATTTCATCAAAATCGGTCAATGCTAAGTGGCAAAAGTGCCGCGTACGGCGGACGGCGGACGGACGGCCAAATTTTTATTCGATTTTTGGATTCTACGTACCTTGAAACGTAAACCATCAAATTTTGAGGGGGTGTTAAATTTTTTTTCTTGGTCGATTCCAAAGGTTCATTATTGAAAATAATAAACCAAAAGCAAATTCCTTGCCGCTGTAATATTTTCCACGTTGTTCTTGATACTCTGAATTAATTGTTTGGAAAAGTGAGGGTTGGGACGTGGATAGTAATAATAATAATAACAATAATACATTTTATTTGCTATAAGAATTCACAAATTCGAGAGAGAAGGGGAATTGTCAACAAAAATGAGGAATCTTGGAAATCTGCATGGTAAAAAATTCATCGAAACAACTGAGTTCTTTCTTCACTAGATACTTCATCACACTTCGTTTTAAGGAGGATAGAGGTGCCTCAACATTGCAAATAATTGTATTCAAGTGTGTGAGTAGAGGATCCACAGTCGGATGGTACCTAGTATGAACTAAGCTTAATTGAAACATTTGGAGAAGATGTTTTGGGACTTGTGGGGTACAATAATGCGTTTTGTAGCCGTGGTTTAAAGCATGGGCCTTTCTCAGTTTTATGGTCTTGATGTACATAAACTAGAACTTCTAAAATGAATATTGGTGACAATTTGAATAGCCTTTCTTGTTTGAATTTCCCTCTTTCCGACGCACTTGGTTCTCGATCCAGAATTATGCACATTGCTCGCTTTTGCATCATGAATCCCTTCATCATGTTGGATGGTTGTAAAGTTTAAACCAATATTCTCATACATAACTCAAGGCTCAAATCAAGCTCGTTAAGAGAGAGAGCTCCACCATTGGTACGATGTCCGAGTTTCTACCAGGGAGACGATGTATTTTATGTTTCAGGAACTCACCGTCTCATACGATGCCAAGGAATGGGACCTTATCGATCGACATGCTATCGACGTTGCCTAGCAGAAGGGATTCGATGATCCACCCAGGTCCCTTCACTTTTCTGAACCAATAGGATTTTCCTTCCACTTATCTGCTCCAATCTGATTGGGTATGACTTTCATTTTCTCGACCAATGGGATTCCAGCTCCCTTTCACTTGTGACTATATAAGCTATGCTCTCTGTGATGTACCTTCAGTTATTGTTTGTTACTGATGATGACCTAATCTTCGAAATCGATTTACCTTGTAACTCATTATTTTCGTGGACATAGACAACTTTCTATTCCCATACATAGTACTCCTAATAATCAGATGAAAAAATCTGTTGAGAATTAAAATTTTGAACTTGAATTGGTTGATGAATTCGCAGTTCTGATTATCCACCAATCACGTTATGGACACGAGGAAGCTACGCGTCACCTCCTTTTTTTTGACATTTTATGTCTTTACTATGGCACATAAATGAAAAATCGTCACGCGGAGAGCGTTACAAGGGGAGCGTTACGCGGAAATTCCTGATGATTTTCACGTACAACCAATCGTTCCTAGGGAAAACTAACTTCCTCATTTTCCACCCCACAAAAATCGTTCACCACTCATTGGAAAGCTCTCAATTTATTAAACATAAGACATAAAATGTCTCTCGTGGTTGCGTACTTGTACGAAAGCTGTATCCACCGTTTGTGTTTTTAGCACAGCCCAAGCCCCTGCAAACCATTTCATCCTCTGTTCGTGTCAACTGATAAAATATCCCTTTATTCTGTTGTATACACCAATTTAATTTATTCGATTTTCGGATTCTACGTACCTTGAAACGTAAAACATCAAATTTTGAGATTTCAGGTCATCCTGCTTGTTTGGCTGGGTAACTTCAATATAGATTTTCATCATGAATTACCTGTAAGCTGTACGAATGGCAACAGTGAAGATGCTGGAGAAAACAGCTCCCAGAAGAGCGGTGGTAAACGTTCTCTGAGTAACCCCAATCAACATTTTCGAATCTCCACCGTCGTAATCTGAAATCATGTAGACAACTTGATAATTTATTTCATAACAATAAATCTAATTTGGATTCATTAACCAATTTCCTTTTAAGAAATCAAATTTGATAACATAAATTAAAATTAAAATCTCACATTCGTCGTAGATCCATTGGTACGCAACTTCTTCAATCAGCCAAATTCCCATAAACATAGCTAGAACATCCACAATGAGAATGAAACCTCCCTGCTCGTAAGATTTTATGCAACGAGGATGCCTGAAACAAGAACAACCACAAGTTGGTGCCCAAAAATCTGAGTAACCTCCTGCCAATCGCCCCCTTTAACTTCTTCTAGCGAATTTTCTAAGTGAGGGAATATCTCTCTACTTCGATGAGATTACACTAGCAGTGGGGTAGTCGCATCAAGTTAAGTACAATTTAAATTTAAATTATATCAGCAACCTCCAACATCATTGAACTATAAAATATATTTTTATTTGGTAACATTTGAAATGTATGATAGAAGTATAATGAGTGCTGTGCACTTTTTGACATGGATATGTCTTTTGGCTGGGGGTCAAGGAATTTTTCGCTACACTTTTTTTGCAACAAAAAATGCAACGCTGCAACTAGTAAAAAAAACATCATAGCTACATATCGGTAGCTATGAAGCAAGGTTCTCTATAATACTGCAATAAACATACATTTTTCTTTTTTTTAGAAAAAAAAAAATTTAAAAAGAAGATTTTTAGAAAAAAAATCTATTTAGTCATAGATAAAGTAATTAGGTAGGTACATATTATTAGAATATACATTGACATATCCATGATCTATTGTTTTTCCTTCTAAGTAAACGATGTCAACTTTTCTATAAGTCAATGAGAAAATTACGATTTTTGTGACAATGATATTATTTTTTCCGCTGACGTTAAGTGGATGGCACATAGCGTTGGAAATTTATAATAAAATTCGTTATAACCATTATGTACGATTATCTTCTCAAATCCTAATCTTGTCTTCTCTAATCCCTCATCACTACCCGATAGTGAATATTACGCTCTCAATACATGATAAATGGGAAAATATTCACAAAATAAACAGGCTGGCGACAATGTGGGTGTTGCGAATCTCTCGCGCGAAGTGCTGTACGAAGGTTTGGGACTCTTCGGGAATCATCGATTCAGCTTCACTGATATTGAAAGTGCTCAGTCTTGTCTCTTGGGTTGGAGAATGCAAACCGATCCAACAATTGACGGGCAGGACGTACCATCTTGAAATCGCTATGTCGAAAATCATAATTTTCTTGCAGTACCTAGGAGATGAATAATTTCATCATCATTCACAAAGTTTCAAAGTTTCAGGTTTTTTCATTTCATTTCATCATTTCTAATCACTTGTGAGGCCTACAAACTTAGTTTAGAATGTCACAAAGACTATGTTCTCACTAAATTAATAATGAAAAAGAATTTGTAAATGTGCGCCTGTTTTGGTTTATTATTTTTAATAATGAACCATTGGAATCGAGCTAGAAAAGAAAATTAACCCCCCCCCCCCTTAAATTTGATTAATCGCTATACGTTGGGCTGAATTTGTACACGTTCAGAATCCCCACTACTTCTTAGCAGATGAAGAAAGTAATGAGGACGTCCATGGGCACGACGAGGACGAATGTACACCAGACCCAGATCAAGCTTTCTCCCTGACGATACCAGATGGTTGAAGATATCCAAGCTGCTTTGGGCTGCAAGAGGCCGCTTGGCAGAATAGCCAATGGCATAGGGGCGTAGGGGGAAAAATCAAAATTTGATCGTTTAGGTACGTTTCATGGAATGTAGAATCCGAAAATCGAATTGAAAAACAAATACTATCCTTCCGCCGTTTTGCCTTTAATGGGCTAGTAGAATTCAGCATTATACAGTCGATGATAAAGGAAGTATTTCCAAACAAACATCAAGCGTTATCAAGCAAAAGATGACTTTTCTTTAGCAAAACAAAACAAAAAAAAAACAAAAAAAACTCGTATATACTTAGATGAAACATTTATGAAGCTTAATCCACATTGTTAACCCATTTCATTTGTATTTATTCCTCAAGATCACAATAAAAGATATGTAGTACATTTTGGGCTGAAAAATAAGCAAATAAAGAAGCAATCTTTCATTTTTGAGTGATGCGGATCATGGAGGACTCAATTTGCATAAGCTCTGACAATTTCCTTAAAATCGGATGATAATTTTACCAAGTGATGAGTTGAAGTTTTAGGGGGAAGGATTTCACTAATGAAAAGTTCGACAACCGAAGTTGATCTTTGAAAAGTTTCCTTGGAGATTTTGCTGGTAAGCCAACCAGGGAAATTCGAATTTGGATGAACAATTGTTCTATCCAAGCGAAATACATCTCGATGCACCTCGGTGCATCTCGGTGCATCTCGATGTACCTTTGCATACTTTGAAGCCAAAATGTGACTTACACAATGTGATGATCGTAAATGATAATGCTAAAAATGGCTTGTTACAAAAAGTTAGAAAGTATATTAAATGTCAATTTTTTTACACCGTTGGTATACTCATGTACTCAATTTAATTTGCAATACTCTTAAATGAAGGTTTTTTATTTTTTTTTAAATTTATTGTATGTTGAGGAAGCTCTAGTAGTAATTTTGAAAGATTACCAGGGCGAAAATATAAAATTAATAATGCGCGAAAATACGCCCAAAAATGAAGAGGTTGAACAAAATTTGTTCATACATACAAATTTCAAAATTTGTTCATACATACAAATTTCAAAATTTGTTCATTCATTTGGTCAACATTTAATGTTGACTCCATAAGTATGAATGAGTCCTCGAGATGAGGAAGGCGTAAAGAATCCAGAAGGATTCTTGCGGGCCTATCAAAGCATCAAGTATATGTCAAAGATCCAACTCACCAATCACATCCCCTTCCGTAGTTCAACCAAATACAGACAGTGTTGATGGTTCCGAGGGGCTTATTTGTCAATATCTTGAACCAATCGTCATGTCCAGCTCGCATGGTTTTTTGGGTTTTGACCTGGAGTACGTGGACCTGCAACGGATCGGGGTTACACATACCTTTGCAGTTGGTATTGTACAATTTACTAAAATAACGCCCAAAATAGACGATTTCATCAGTACGCATTGAGCATGCGCCGCCACTTATCAATGATATCACGCGTTATCAATCTTAGGACCAACTCGCTCGTCAAACCTGCTTGTCATACATTCTCGCCTCACATATCTGGCGATTCATGAGCATTTCCTAACTTTCCTACTCCAAGTCTTTATTTTAAGTTAAAACGAGTTGTTAAGTGAAAATGTCGGGAGTAGGAGCATACATTTCCGTTCATTTGAACATAAACAGCGTGTCTGGGGCACCTCTCCCATATACCTGATGTTCGATCAAATGAAGTTCTCGACCGCAAAGGCTGGAAATTTTACCAATGATTGTATTCCAAATCGCAATTTTCCTTACTTCCCATTTCCTTTTCGGGAATTTCTACCGGAACCATGTAGGTACTAACCATTCCCTAAAATCCTGGAAACCCCAATCTGCCTTACCAATATCGCCCTTGGTGTTGTTAGAATGAGCAGCCTGTGTCAGAGAGTGTAAGAAACAGTTCATTCATAAGATATGAGTTAATGAGCGAATTTTCAAAGAAATCTTTAAAACAACGGTGAATAAATTTGAAATATTAGCTATTTATAGGAGAGTAGTCAGCCTAGTGGGTTTGGCACAGCACAATTTATTAAAAATGTACAATAAACCCCTTGCTTAAGAGAATTTAAAATAAATTTCAACAAAGAAAAATTCCTTTAGTCACCCCAAACTCCGAGTACCCACATGTATTTTTTTTTTTTTTTTCAAAAGACTGTTTGTCATACGACTTTCGTCAAAAGACATTTTTGTCAATGCGACGTTTTGTCAAAAGACTGTATGTCACAAAACTTTCGTCACAAAACTTTCGTCAAAAGACATTTTTGTCAATACGACGTTTTGTCAAAAGACTGTTTGTGGCTGCCCCTTCTGCATCAAGAATGCTTTAGTTCAGTCAAAACGTTTCAAATTCCCACTTTCAGTGGTGATCGTTTTGTTTGGTTCTTCGTTTCGATCTTTCGGATCTCTTCAGCTAAGCGTGCGCAAACTAGCCTTTTCAGGCTGAGTGCTAGCTTAGGACAAAGTTGAGTTTGACAGTTGACGAAAGTCTTTTGACAAAACGTCGTATTGACAAAAATGTCTTTTGACAAACAGTCTTTTGACAAAAATGTCTTTTGACGAAAGTCTTTTGACAAAACGTCGCATTGACAAAAATGTCTTTTGACGAAAGTCGTACGACAAAAAGTCTTTTGACAAACAGTCTTTTGATAAAAATGTCTTCTAAACTCTTCGGAGACAAGCTTTTTAGCTTAAAACAACACACGTATTTTGTTTTTTGTTTTTTTCGATTCTTAGTTTATTTTGACCAACGTACTGCATACATAGGGTACTTATGTTTCGAAGACGTTGAAAGTACATAATATGTACAAGGAAAATCCACTAAGTCCCCGAATACCATGGTAAAGTGTAGTTTAAATATACAAGTTTTCCTCCAAGTCCAAAAAGTAAATATTTTCGACAGCGAAAACCCGCTAAGTGCACTTAGCGGATTTTCCCACGAAAATACGTGGGAATACGTCGCCTAATCGTGCGAAAATCCATCACTAAAATCCATTTATCTCAAAACTCTAATTTTGGACTTAGTGGATTTTCCTTGTACGCCCACGTACAATTATATTATAATCACATGATTATATTATACTCCACGTACATGATTATATCATGATCATGTCATACTCGTCTCCACGAATTCAAAGGTACTCGTACTTACGGCCTCTCCCACTTGTGAGACAATACCCCATCTCTTGTCCCATCGTGACAATAATTGCCTCAGCTTGGGGGTCATGGAGGTTAAAGCTTCTTGGGACGGTTTAATTAAGGAAATTTTCCTTTGTCTCGTGGAGGGGGGGGGGGAGGTTTGCCCCCACGTTGGGCGCCAATTGTACAATTTACAAAAATAACAGCTATATTTTACAACTTAGTACACAGTTATTTATAGAATAGTGCTCTCTTGGACAATTTCACGCATAGCTTCTCACAGGGCCTACCGACTTCATCACATCACTAGAGGTTACAGGATCTATAAACCGATTACCCCGACGTGATAAAGGTGAAGTAATATATGGTCCATACTTGCTCCTGATTCCTAGTACAAACCAGAACTTACTGTAGTTGCCGTGTACACGCAGAAGTTGCACAAGAGACGCTAGGCTATGCTGACCATCGTCTCAGCAGTAAAGACGGAGGATTCCTGTCCTTGGCAACATTTTTTCTCACCCACACCCGTTAAAATCGGAGAGTCTCAGAAAGACGAGCTCTGTAACGGACTCCGATTTTTCCTTGTAACCAAACTCAGTATTTGACAAGAACTGGGATTAACGACTTCACAACATCACCGGAAGTTCCGGGATCCGTACACTGCACGTGGCGATGGGTAGATGAGACCAACTCGTTATGCTAACTACCTAGGTATGTACTGTTGCGTAATTTGGTGTTATTCTAAGCTTACCCTACTTGAGGAATGGGAACCTTCCAATTGTATGGCGACTGTACTTGTTGCTGCACCATAACATTTCATGCCAGTGTAAATTCCGATTATTATGGTGTACCAATCTTCTATATAGTTATCTTCAGCATTGAGCAGTGTTACCTAAACATCATTATCATTACCCGTGATAAGTGGTGCAAGTCTAGACTTTCTCCCCTGTTAATCCTAGAGCGCTGAAATCTGGAAAACAACTATTTAGAGAACATTTAAGCTGTAGGAAAAATCTCTTATGGGAGTCTCAGTCGATCGCCGTTCGTTCCTCATTCCGGGTTAGTATTTCCCAAAATTACAGGCACTAAAACTTTGAAAATTGTACCTAAATTTGAAATGTTCCAGGATTTTTGAAATCCATTAGTAGATTAGTCCAGGGAAATTGAAAAACTAAAAGATTTCCGCTGCAATCATCAAAGTCGACCAATAATTGGCAGAGAAAAATGGGAAACACCAAACTGAATAAACGGTTTTAGAGAAAAACTGACCCGGAAAGAGGAACGAAGGGCGACCGACTGATACCGACTGATAATTTAAAATGTGTACCTAAATTTGACATTTTCAAGGATTTTCAAAATTCATCAGTGCATCTGCCTAGGGAATTGAAAAACTGAGAGATTTCCGCCGGAACCATCAAAATTCAACAAGATTTGCCTTTTATTCAGTTAGGTTTTTCCCACATTTCGGCGGCAATTATTTTCAGGAATTGTGTCATTAAAATCGAACAATAGTTGCCAGAGAAAAATGGGAAAACAGTTTATTCGGGTAAGTATGTTTTTCCCATTTTCCTCTGGCAATTATTGTTCGATTTTGATTATTCCAGCGGCTATCTTTTATATTTGCATTTCCCTAGACTGCTGCGCTAATGAATTTCAAAAATCCTTGAAAATTTCAGATGAAGGTACAACTTTTAAAGTTTTAGCGCCTGGAATTAAGGGAAATACTGACCCGGGATGAGGAACGAATGGCGACCAACTGAGACCCCCTTAAAAAGGTCAGATCATTTGCGAGGAATAAGTAGAGCTGAATTTCCTTAATCCATCCTAGAACGCTAAAATTTATTTAGCCATTTGGAGACCGTTTGAAAGTGATTGTTGGGGAGTGAAATCAGCTGAGTGAACGTGAACGACCAGAAAGCTGAACCCTCTTCTTTCCTTCCCAAATCTTTCCTCCCAAATAATAACCAAAATAGAGCAATATTCAATCTACACCGCCTTCAGTCTACGTCCACCCTGATTTCTAAATGATTTCTGCTCACTGGGCACAATTTTTACCAATGAAACTAACTCAGCTCAGAAAAGTTGATGAACTGAGTAACTCCGACTCTCCCACCTCTTCAGATTTTTAAAGTCGTTACGATCACAGTGATACAAACTACTCATTCTTAAGTAACCTTTTTGATGAAATTTAATTTTTTTTAAATCAATTCAAGGAAATGCATTATTTTACCAACCTCCTTCTTACGTTTGAAATCCTTCCATAAGACGTAACCTATAACGATACACGTCATAATGGAAAACACAACGATTACAAGCGTTCTGTAGATCACGTTGTACAAAACAGGATACACCAAAGATATTTCTTCCGCCATGATCCTCGTGAAACCAGCCAGTAATTTATTCACGATTATCATACCGAATTGGTCGCATTGGCACTTAGTCAGACTTGTAATGAGAACTCCCCCCCCATGCCCCTAAAAAAAGGTACAATACGCTACAAATCATTACGAAATGGTTTATTATTTTACATTACATTATTACATAAAATACGCATTATTCATTTATAAGGCAGTGAGCTTAGAGTAACACCTTTCTACTCAATAGAAACATCAACTTTCTAGATGATTGATTGATTTGCAAAGATTGTACCATACGACACGTGCCAAGCCTAACGTCGGGTAGGAAATCTAACCAAATTGCATCTCTTCATGCATTTATATTATTGAAAACTGTACAAAATGGCGGCAAATAAACAAATATCTATATATCTATAATATATATAGTATACAAAAATATAATAAATATAATAAATAAATATAAAATAATAAAATAAATAAATAAATAAATGTAAAATAAATAAAATAAATAAATATAATAAATATATATAGTATACAGGGTGCCTACCATTTGTATGGACCAAACTTCAAGGATCGATTTTACAACTCATTTGCAACAAAAAATGTCTCCAAGCAATTTTTTCTTAACCCACTCAAAATTCTTTTTTTTCCACTTTAAAGTTTTTTTTCCCGTATTTTCGACCTTGCAGCACTCATAACTCCCTCATTTCTCATGCTACTTCAAATCTGAGTACACCGTTGGGCAGAGCGTTAAATTTCCTATCCATTTAGTGGGAAATCCAGTTTCTTAAAGCCATTTGTAAAAGTAAAAAAATAAATCAAAATCAACATTTATAGTTTATTTCGAAAATCGACAATTTTTCAGGCTAACGATTCCCCCGTAAAAATACCGCTATCGTGGTGCACTCAACGGGAAAAACTACCTCAAGATCTCACCTTTCCAACCGTATGTCAGTTTAAAGGTTTAAGAGGAAAGTTTCATTGAAAAAATTGAGTTGTATGCGAAAAAATGTGCTTCTTCAGGCATATTCCACTAGAGAGTCGACCAAGTATGTATTATTGCCTTCACTTTTCAAGGATTGCAATAAAAAGTCCACCAAATCAAATTTCCACTCGTATTTTACGTTTTGGACCTTCCTGAACAATTTTGGTACCGTGTCTGTCCATCTGACAGTCGGTCTGTCTGTCTGAAAGTCCTTGTAGATGGCAAAATCAATACGAAGCTACTATCCGATTTCGATGTAATTTTCGGCGATGTTCTCCACAAAAATCAAAGTCAAAGCATTAAATTTTCAAAATCAAATTCAAAAATTTTAATTTTTAAAAAAATAGGAATTACCATTTTTTGGTTTATTATTTTCAATAACAAGCCTTTGGAATCGAGCAAGAAAAAAAAAAGTTAACCCCCTTTCAAAATTGTTTTATTATTTGCCCGTAATAAGTAGCGCTATCGCGGGGCCACTCAATGGCCAAAACTACCCCGGGATCACATCTTTTCTACGATAAGAATCAGTTTTTCGTTTAATTAGAATAAATATCATGAAATAAACTTTTTGTAGCAGAAGTTTCATCTTGAAGAGTTTCATTGACAATAATACTTTTTTTTTAACAATTATTGACTTTCCACCCCGATAATGAGTGTCCTTCATTGTACCTACCAACACTTTCTACCAACGTTACAATGACAATTTTTTCCGCTAATTGTTCTTTAATTTTATTTTAGATCCATTTTTAAAATTAGAATGAACGGTTTTTCCGTTGAGTGGCCCACGATAGCACAACTAATACCAGGTTAACAATAAACCTAAAAAATGTTAATTCCTAAAAAAAAAAAAATTAAAATTTTTGAATTTGATTTTGAAAATTTAATGCTTTGACTTTGATTTTTATGGAGAACATCGCCGAAAATTACATCGAAATCGGATAGTAGCTTCGTATTGATTTTGCCATCCACAAGGACTTTCAGACAGGACTGTCAGATGGACGGACACGGTACCAAAATTGTTTAGGAAGGTTCACAACGTAGAATACGAGTGGAAATTTAGTTTGATGGACTTTTTATTAAAATCCTTGAAAAGTGAAGGCAATAATACTTGGTCGACTCTCTAGCGGAATATGCCTAAAGAAGCACGTTTTTTTTCGCATAAAACTCAATTTTTTCAAAGAAACTTTCCTCTTAAACCTTTAAACTGACATACGGTTGGAAAGGTGAGATCTTGAGGTAGTTATTCCCGTTAAGTGCACCACGATAGTGGTATTTTTACGGGGGAATCGTTATCCTGAAAAATTGTCGATTTTCGAAAAACATTATAAATTTTGACTTTGATTTATTTTTTTACTTTTACAAATGGCTTTAAGAAACTGGGTTTCCAACTAAATGGATAGGAAATTTAACGCTCTGTCCAACAGTGTACTCAGATTTGGAGTAGCATGAGAAATAAGGGAGCTATGACCATTTTAGTGCTGCAAGGTCGAAAATACGAATAAAAACTTTAAAGTGGAAAAAAAAGAATTTTGAGTGGGTTAAGAAAAAATTGCTAGGAGACATTTTTTGTTGCAAATGAGTTGTAGAATCGATCCTTGAAGTTTGGTCCATCCTAATGGTAGGCACCCTGTAGAAACAAAAATATACTTTTGAAATCTATACAATCTATCTACACACCTTACAATTTGCTTGACTTCCATCATTCAGCCAAACCTTGCATACATAAAAACTTTTGACTATAGTAATATTCCAGTTTTCACGCATCTGAAATCATAAATTACCCAGTACAATCAATCGAGCCGATTTGGTCTCCTAAAAACTAAATTAAAAGAAAATCTTATTATTTAGAATATCGCCCAATCGGAGCAATATTGTGTCAAAGTTTAAATGGCTAGTCCGTTTTTGATAACAACTTATGTGTTGTGCAAAAATGCATTTTTTATCAAGTGACCTTCGTTCCAGACATCAAAATAATGTTTTACTGTGGAGGAAGTGTAATATAAAGATTGTGTCCAGAAAAAACTGCCACAAGAGAGGTGGGAAATAGTTAAAACGACTGGTAGATAAACAGTTAATGGGCTGTCGTAAGGGTTGTATGATTAAAATCAAAGAGTTCGACAGTACAAACACAACCAAGTACGACTCCATTAGTAACACACCCGATGCTTTCTTGCAGTAAGACTACAGACCCTCAAAATTACGACCAGACTACAATGCTACAAGACTTCAATCTCATGAGTCTGCAAGTCACAACCAAAAAGACCTACAACAACCTACCAATCAGTGCGACAGGTGTACACTGATATGTATGTACACTGGCCAGAATGATCAAGAAAAGCAAGCGGAAATGCCAGTACTTACTCAGGACCCAAACACACGGTGAGAAGGGAAAGGCTTGGCGACTGTTTGTCGGGAATTTTTTCGTTACGAAAAGACGGTTACCCTGTCGGAGTCTCACCTGCTCGTGACCTCGTGTTTATTTAATAATGAGTAGGTACTAGAAAGTTCTGGAGGCACGTCAGACTGATTTATAAAATGGAACAATTTGGGAGGGTGCTCCAGTTGTGTTTTTTGTGCAACCCTAGAAGCCATGGTCCAGTTTCACCATACTTCACAGTGGTCCAGAATTCAAATCTAGCTGGACAAAAATCATGTTACCGACTTGGAAGGAACCAGAAAGCAAGGTTCAAATATGCATTCACAATGGTCTGAACTATCGTCTAGGGTCCCTCTTATCTTGATAAATAATAATATTGCTCTTCTCTGGCCTCATAAACATTTGCAAGTTCCCGTATCTTACGATGAAGTCCCCATTCATCGTCGAATCGCTGAACGAGAGCAGTTTTGAAGCCGCCTGAGCCCCTTATTCCACATGGTCCATTTAATTAGAGATAAGAGGTGTCTAATTCCATTTTCAGCATCTCGGAAAGTGCATCCTTAACGTGCTCATAAGCTATCGATATTTTAACTATGTTTTTACCTTTTAACGTACATATCTTTAGTGGCACCTCCTTTTGAGACCGTGGACGGGTGGTTATGCACCCCATGATTCCTATATAACAAGAATAGTTTGCACGAATTCGCACGTAATGGAGGAATGGGCTTTTTAGTACGTCCCACAGTAGGACTTGGGCGACCTTATGCGATTAATCCAGTCTTGCATTATCCTGGATGTCCAAGTTGTCAATGGCAGCTTGGACATGGAGCAGACATGGCGGGCCAAGATAAGGAAATATGACAGAAATGATTTACGGCAAGTAGTGTCGGAGCTAAAAGGAGTGGCACCCAACAACATCAGGGTGATGGCTGCAACCTTGTCGTGGCGCGGTGTGTGGTGCGGGAAAAGCGCCACGGAGTTGCGCGAGTTGGGCATCTCAGTAGGCGTACACCGTGGCATCACCACCCGTGTCCTGCTCGGCTCATATTTGAACTGGTGGTCGTTTTATAGAGGCACTTCCCTTCATCCCTCTCTCCCACCCCCACCTTCCTCATCTTCCCTTATCCCTAGGGCCGGCGTCGGGTGAGTCCTGGGCGTCCTCCCCATTATATTTGATTTATTTATTTATTTTCATTAATGGTGTGCCCCCTCCGTCACCAAATACAATTTGTCTTTGAGGGGAGTTAAAAAAAAAAGCCAGAGAAAAATGTGAAACTCCATTGATTCAGTTATGTTTTTCCCATAAAATGTAGCTAAACTTTAAATTTTCAAGGATTTTAGAAATTCATTAGTTCATGGACCTTGGGGATATAGAAACTGAAATATTACCGCTGGAATCATCAAAATCGAACAATAATGGGGTATTTCAGTGGGTCAGAAATTCAGGTTTTTGACCTCAAATTTGGATTCATCGCCATTGGAAACTTCTATACTCCAACTTTTTGCCCATTGATATTATAACAAGTGGTAGAAAAATTAAATAAAGAGATCACACGTTTGAAAAAAAAGGCGGGCCTCCATGAACACTACGCCGCGGGCGTGTGTGAGTAGTATATTGTAGTATCCAAGGCCAGGAGGCGTCTGAGACCGCACGGGATTAGTGGAATGTCTCGATCCAAGGTCAGCAAGTGAATACGTCACAAGTTACTACGCCACATCATTCAAATCTTCAACTTTCATTAGCTTCCCCAATTTCTTCTAAACATTTTCTCGACGAACTGACCCGATTACCGTTATTCCTGACCCATGCTCTTTTGAAAAAAAATTGTTTCTTTAAATTGACTGAAATACCCTATTGCCAGAGAAAAATGGTGAAAACATGGAAAAACCCGTTTATTCAGTAGTTTTTCCCATTTTTCTTTGGCAAATACCAATTGTTCGATTTAGATGATTCCGGCGGCAATAATTCAATTGTCAAATCCCTAGGGCAGTGCACTAATGAATTTCTAAAATCCTTTGAAATTTCAAATTTAGTCATATTTAGTTTTTGAGCCTTCAATTCCGCGAAATACTGAGAACGAACAGGGACCGACTGAGACCCCTGACCGACTGAGAAAAAAAATAGAAACCACACTCTAATCCGTTTTAGATAATTCTGAATCCAAATCCACGAAAAAACAAAGGTACATGTCCGTGTGTATGTGTGTTAAACAAATCTTGTTAACTCTGCCCAGGCCTCAATTGCCAACTGGTTTTCGTGTTTCTTTTTTTCGACTCTGAAATCTTCCGAGTTGCACACTATTTCACCGAAGTACCAAAATTAGCTAGGGGAGGGGGTGAGTGGGGGCATAATATTCACAAAATATCCAACTTTTCAATATTTCGGTTCCTTTATAGCTTACTAATTGTATCCAAGGTTTAAAATTGAGAAAAAATTCTCAATATACCTCCTGATTTTCATTAATTATTCGCTTTACCACCCTGGAGCGAATCATTGGTGACACCATGGTGCCAGGACATCATAATCCGCATATTTCGTTGGTTTTTGTGTGTACGTACGCGTAGGTACGTAAACTGCTCATGCAATTTGGAAAAAGGCTAATTAGCTGGGGCGTGAACTTGAAATTTTCCAAACTAGGTACCTACATTTTATTGTTCTAATTGAGAATGGGCTCATAAATACTGCCATGAAATTATGTGAGTGAAATTTTTTTACTTTCATTAAAATCTTCTGAAAAGTTCAAAACTGATGGGGGACTCAATTTTATCGCTAGATGGACCCAAAATTTGGAATCTACGCCCCAAAAAACCTAACGGTACAACACCTGTTCGAAAACAAACAGTTTTTGATTTTTGTCTAGCTAGATTTGACTTATGGACCGCTGTGTGCTGTATAAATCTCCAATAGACCAGTTTTTCCAGGGGCATGACCGTAAGCAGCAGCATTCTTGGTGAAAGTCCTGTATCGTCGAAATGAAGAGTTTTGCGAGCTTCATATTCATTTAAATTATATTTGAATTACTTTAATTTATTTATTGATTAAACTTCGTTCAAGATCTCGGTAATCAGGTAAATTTGTAAAATAATTTTACAAATTTATACAAATACCAATTATTGGTATTTATTCGTCACTTACCGAAGATTCGTCTCCTGGCAATATGCCAACGTAGAAATGCCTGGGAAGGGTTTTGTTGTTACCTTGAGGTTTGATTGTTACTATAGTAAAACGCACTAAGTAACCGGGCAACTCAATTGACGGAATCACTGGTGATGCGAATGTTTCATCGAAATCTGGGACAGTATCGAAGAATACTTTAACCTGCAAAACGGTGAAGTAAATTAGATGTCACCTGAATTTCTCGCGAATCATCGCAGAGAATGAATAAAAATGCAAAGCAAACACCATTCGGCCTTTTCACTCCCTGGGCGAATTCATTGTCCTATGTCTGCCTCATCTCTTTGTTTATGCTATTCAAGAGATTTGATGGGAATTTGTGGAACCCATAGATTACAATATAGGTGAATTCTGTAGTACATAAGCGGGGATGGCAAATACTGAAGAAGATGGGTTAGCGGAGCACCGATAGGTTTAATTTCACTGAATTCAGTTGAGGATTGAATACAGCCTAGATTCCAATAAGAAACTTGATGATAATTTTAAGATAATAATTAAGTGAAATGGTCCATCCATTCGGAATTGTATAAAGAACGAACTAACACAGATTACACATACTTTCAAGGACGTTCCCGGGTAGTTACCAATCAACAAATCCCAATATTGAAATGAATCTGGCAAGGTGACTTTGTAGGTGTTAAAAGAACGCAGCCGGCGACCACCGCCATGTCGGACAATGATTTCTTGAGATACATCTTCCCACAAGATGTCGGCTCGACTTATCGTTCCATTCACCATGTACTAAAAACAGATTAAAGATGAAGATGATGGTGGGGGGGGGGGCAGAGGGTGATGTGATGGGTGATTTTGGTTAATTATTTTCAATAAAGAACCTTTGAAATCGAGCAAGAAAAAAATGGAACTCCCACCCCCAAAAATTTGATGGTTTTTTGTTGATTGAAAAGTGGGATACTGGACCCATTTGGGATATAGTTGTGCCCAGAAGGTTTTAGTTATTGTCAGTCACTTCTAAGAGGTAAAAACAGGAGGAAAACATTTTTAAACACTCATAGCTTGAAAACTTTCGATATACCCGTAGATGTTGTTTTTTGGTTTATTATTTTCAATAATGAACCTTTGGAATCGACCAAGAAAAAAAAAAATTTTAACACCCCCTCAAAATTTGATGGTTCACGTTTCAAGGTACGTAGAATCCAAAAATCGAATAAAAATTTGGCCGTCCGCCGTCCGCCGTCCGCCGTACGCCGTACGCCGTACGCGGCACTTTTGCCGATTTTGATGAAATTTGGTATGTAGGCTCCATTTGGGGTCTAGTTGTGCCCCGAAGCTTTTGGTTGATGTAGTTCACTTCTAAGGTTCCAAAATCAATTTTGAAATTTTGAAAACGCCCTAACTCAAAAAATTTTGATATAAAGGTATTGTTTTTATTTCAATTTAAGATTCTATAGAATTTTTAGAATTTTTTGAGACCACGCGGAGCTCTATAGGACTAACCGTTCGCTCCCTACGAAAATTTAAGGGTTTATATTGAAATATATACATATATAAATCAAAACACGAGTGTGAATCGCAAAAGAGGCCTAATCTCCGTTGAAATTAGAGCTGACCAAAATGCGATCGATGGTTGGTGATTTTGAATTTTTTTTTTTTTTTTTCTTCTCTTCATATTGGATGGTTGGTGATTTTGTAGACGAGTGATCTATATAGAAAAATAATAAACCATTGTGTAATAATTTGCAGCGTTTTTTCATTAATTTGAAATATCGAAGATTTTAAAGGATTTTTTGACAGTGTTGACACTATTTAGACCACTGAACGTTGAACCATGGTTAAATGAGAGTTGCTCGTGAAACTGATCAGGTTTACACCTGAAACGTAAGACTCAAATTTGAAAAACAAACACTTCACACTCAATTCAAAGAAATTCAGAGTTTGGTGCTTTCATTAAAATGTGGACGCAAAATTGAGTACAATTCGAAGAAATGAACGGAGATCAGGCCACTTCTGCGATTAGAACTAGTGTTTCTCATTTATCTCAAGTCCAACCCTGAAGTTCTGATGGGGAGTGAACGGATGGTCCTACAGAGCTTTAGATAGTCTCATTCGATTCTAAACATTCAATATTCCAAATTGATGAAAAAACATCATTAAAAGTTTTTTAAAGTTGAAAGTTTCATTTAAAATTCTTTTTCTTTATTATTCTCTGATTACTCTTCTTGTTCTTTTAAAAGTTTCTCATCTTCCAAATGGAACCCACATACCAATTTTCAACAAAATCGGTCCATGTTAACTAAGGAAAGTACGGCGGAAGGACGACATCACTTTTTACTCGATTTTCGGATTCTTCGTGGTTCTTTGAGGTGGGCTTAACATTTTTTCATGGTCGATCCCGAAGGTTTATAATTGAAAATAATGAACCAAAATATATAACAGCAAAATCATGAACCGCTGAGTAAAAATTTGCAGCGTTTTGGTTTACTAAATTTAATGATGAACCTTTGAAATCAAGCACGAAAGAAATGTTAACGTTTCAAAATACCCGTAGAATCCAAAAATCTAATTTAAAAAGAAAACGTCCATAGTACGCAGCACTTTCCTAAGTCACTAAGGAGTGATTTTGGTATATGGGCTTCATTTGGAGTCTACTTGAGCCCCAAAGCTTTTCTTTGCTATTGTCACTCCTAAAAGGTAAAAAATAGGGGTTGTCATTTTCTAAACGCTATAGCTAGAAAATTATACATATAAAGATAAAGTCACCAATTTACAATTGAATTGATTTTTTAGAATCGAATGAGACCACCCAGAGCTCTGTAGGAACAACCGTTCGCTTTCTTTGAGTTCTTAATGATTGGACTTACGATGAATCAGAAACACGATTGTAAATCACAAACAACTGTTCTTTCACTGAAATTGGCCTGATCTTCGTTCAAATTGCAACTGATCAAAGGCGATCGTTGTTCTTATCTCTGAATACTTGTGTTTGTATACTTCAGGGTGTCCAGCGACCAGGAAAACTGGGAATACTCAGGAAATTTCACTCTACTGGGAAACTCAGGGAATTTAATTTTATCCCGAAAAACGCTGGATCTAGAATTTTAAATAATATACCTACGAACTTTATTTCGTTGTTTACTATCCTATTTAAATAATTCACGGTTCAAGCTATCATACAAGATGGCCAATCACGGAAAAAATGTTTTGATCATTCATTATTCATTACATTGTTTTTTCATTCTCGACTTCTTCAAACAATCGGAGGTGAAAATGCCTATGAAGTGGTCGTTTTTATTCTAATAACTATTCGAAGTTATTCTTCGATTTCGATTAAGTATTCAGGAATTGAGCGAATTGGGTTGCAGATGGTCCCCTTCGAAAATAATCCCTCTCTGACTGATAGCCACTTCTAAAGTTTCCATCGCTGGACACCCCTGATTCTTGTACTTGTGTTTTGTGTTGCATTCAGTTGCGCATCCTTAGTAACCAGTAATCAATCACATTAAAGCGTTCACAACGCTCAGATGGCGATCTCATTGCTAGTAGGTACTATTAACGAAAAAACCGAGTTCTATGCAGATACATTGATCTATAAATAAAATAATAGACCATTGTGTGATAATTTGTGGCATTTTTGTGTTTGAGATAAAGATGATAATTGATATAGATTTAGACGTATCTATCATACTAAAGCATGCCAACAAAAGTAGAAATTTGTAAAATGAAATAAAAAATTAAAAAAACGTATGTATCAAAATTGGAAGCTGAGTTCAATCTTGATTTATCTTCTTCAAATTTATGTTGCTGTTTCACAAACTCGAATCGCTAACCGAAAACTGAAAACCACTGGTCAAGATGATGTCTATTGTTTCGCAAATATATTTAACAACATGGTTCAAGACGGTGTCAAATATAAATTCATCTCTTAACAATGTTTTGTACATAATTAACATTAGTATGAATCGGAGCCCTCTTACCGGTAGAGTAACATTGTACTCGCCAGGAAAATTTGTGATAGGTATGTTATTTTTATCGGATAACCGGATCAAGAGGGCCGGTGAATACGATTTGTCTCCCTTTCTGTTTTCCACCAGCAAAACCTGAAACAACCAAAAACAAAATGGCTTCCTCGTGTCTATAATCCGATTGCATTGATTATCCGATGCATGATCTCAAAACAACAATAGGAGCATACCTGCATGGGTGCATACCTTGCACTACCCTCATAGGGGACCAGGGGCGTCGGGTGAAAATATTCGTCAGGCAAACAGCTAGGCTGCAAATTATTACACAAAGGTTCATTTTTTTCTGTATATATCATGCGCCAGCAAAGAACTCAGCTTTGCCATTGTCACCACCTACCAACCATGTTTTATCTTCACAATCAAGTTTATTTGGAAGATCTACTCGCTTCACACTGCATTCGAAGAACTAAAGAATTCCTTGGTTTAAAAATTGTATTACTGGTTGCGAAGGAAGCAAAACCGAGTACAACCCAAAGAAACGATCGGTGATCTCATTTTGGTTAGCTAAAATTTGAAAGATAATCTTTTGCGATTCATAATCGTTTTTCTGATTTATCGTAATTTCAACCCTGAAGTTCTCGTAGGGAACGAACAGTTTGTCCTCAAAAGCTACGAGTGATCTCGTTCGATTCTAAAAATCCAATGGTAGGTACCTATCTTTAATTTGTGAAAAAACAATACCTTCATATCGAGAGTTTTCGAGATAGGGCGCCTTTGGAAGTCACATCCCTTCCATTTCACCGCTTAGAACTAACTGACATCAACCAAAAGCTTCTGGGCACAACTAGACCCCAAATGGAATCCCATATACCAAATTTCATCAAAATCAGTCCATAATAATTAAGAAAAGTTCCGCGGACGGACGGATTTTTTATATTCGATTTTCAAAATCTACACGTACCTACCTCAAACGTAAACCATCGGATTTTGAGGGTGCTCAAACTTTTTTTCTTGAAAATAATAAACCAAAAAAGAGACTCTGAATTTAGACCTAATAAGACGTGAAACCTTCATTCTACAATGTTATGCAATTATTTCCAAGTGTCTAGCAACTAGAAAAACGATTAGGTACAGAGAAATACAATAAAATCGGGAACGAGACACCAGCCAACGTCAAACAGCTGCTATTTGCGGCGGCGAAAGAACGAACTGCTTTCCTTCCTTGAGATAATGTGGTTGGATGGATATGTTATGTATTGCCATGCGTGGGCTAATTAGTATCCATGGCTCATCTTCCAAGTCTTCTGCATTCAAGGTCACGAAACAGTTTTCCGACTGTTTGCAACAGCTGATAGCGTGGTAGAGGGGGTATAGCAATACATGACCCTGCGCTGACCGCCGATCGTCGCCTCTCACTCTAAACGGTCCCGAAAAATTCATTTTTTCGAACTGCTTGCCTTGCATCGCAGAGTACCGGAGACAAGCCTTGCATCACCCATGCTAGTTCGCGTATCATCCGCAACCGTCGTAGTTACCGACATTTTCAACACTCAGGTGTGTTGCGGGCTAGTATCCAAGACAAAATACGTACTTTCTTATTCCATTCTCCTATTTAACCTTCTGTCCGGACCGTTGTCCCTCGTTGCAATGAGGACCCCCGTCCGTGAGACACCGACTCGCTTTTTTCATGGTTGTTATTGAAATATGACAGGATTTCGTTGTAAATACCACAAACTAACATAAAACATCTTTATTGCAACGTCTTTCTTCGTGTATAACATCAAATGAATTGGTTTTTATCACAATTTATCGATATAAAAAATAAGATTACACATTATTTTTATTTTTCACTTCCTGGATTTCATCCAGCTTAGGTATCACATCATTTTGACTACTCAGATAAAAAATTCAGTCTCAATTCACGCTCAAAATGACGTGTTCTACGTAGAATTGGAGGAAACATTCCAATTCAAAACCTCTAGAATCATTAGGAGTCTACTACGTAGGTACCAAGAACATAAAAACTAGGAATAAAAAGTTTTATTCCTTTATTAAAGAATAAAACATAAAAAAAAAGGACACTTACCTGACCTTCCGCAGGGCCTGACAGGAGGGTACTGAGGATATGAGCCCACACAGAGGAAAGGGGTAGGCTCAGGGTGGGGAAAAGCCCCTAGCACCCGTCCCAGGGACGTGGGTCCGGACAGAAGGTTAAATTCGGAAGTTATGGCTGTTACAAGGAAATTGACGTTTGAGCATGATCAGTTGCTAATATGATTCTGAGAGTGATTATTTTCATAGGGGACCATCCACATCTCAAATTTCATTAACCCTGAAAATGTTATCGAAATTGGATGGAAAATGTAGAAGTTATGGCTGTTGAAAGGAAAGTAACGTATGCTCATGCGCAATGGTTACAATCAGTCCGGTGGCGATGATTTTCTTAGGGGACTATAAACATCCCAATCCGCATAATCCCTGAAAATTTCATCTGAATTGGATGGAAAATGTAGATGTTATGAATGTTGCTATGATTTTCTTCGAAATAGCCATAACTACTGCATTTTCCAATTTCGATGAAATTTTCAGAGATCTTGCAACATGACGTATAGGGGACCCCCTATGAAAGTAGTGCAAGGTATTTAGAGACTGAAGTTTTGAGATCAACGACTATGCTTCGTACCATCTATACCATCGGGTTATGGATAAGAGGAAGCTATGTGCCACACCCCCTTGGTAGATGTTTTTAAAATATGAACCAAAAAATAAATCAAATTTTGAAAAATGCCGTGTTGCTTGTTCAGTCATCTCTACAGGAAGAGACAGAGAAAGAGCGTTTCCAAGTTGGTGGATTCTAAGATACACAACAGGTTTTCAAAAGCTTACACAAAGTGAAAATTGTTTCTCTCGCCATTGATCCGGAGGTGGAGGCAACGATATCATGGTCTGGTTGAGAAGCAAGTTTTCTGGTCCCAAGTAAACAGGATTCCCTAAAATCCAATTGCAACGTGTGGCGCGTTTTTCAGTCCTGTTCTTATTCCTTTCGAGGTAAAACAAAATACCCACGTAAGTTGTACTCTGTGAATAGAAAATGTTTTCATTAAATTTTTCCCTGATCATCCTGTCTACAAAATGAAAGGTGAATGCTGGGGTAGTATACTTAGTAATAAGTAAGACAGAGCTTATTCCATTGGCGTTGCTTTCAAATAGCCTATCTTTTTTGAGGACGTCCCACAGTAAGACTTGGGCGTCCTTATCCGATCGATCTGAGGTGAAGGAGGACAACACTCAACAGACAAAAAAAACCACACACTAATCCGTTTTAGACCATTCTGAATCCATATCAGCGAAAAAATCATAGGTGTATGTCTGTCTGTGTGTGTGTGACAAATCTTGTGTCGTCTGCTCAGGCCTTAGTTCTCAACCGATTTTTATGGTTCTTTTTTTGATCGACGCGGAAAACTATCTAGTTGTGCACTACGGCGCCGGAATTTCGAATTTTGCCTTTTAAGGGAGGAAAGGGGGGGTAAAAGGTCAAAAAATGTGCGTTTTTGGGCATAATTTTGTGTCGTCTGCCCAGGCCTTAGTTCTCAACCGATTTTCGTGGTTCTTTTTCTGTTCGATGCGAGAAACTATCTAGTTGTGCACTACGTCGCCGGAATTTCGAAATTTGCCTTTTAAGGGGGGAAAGGGGAGTTAGAGCTTTAAAAACGTGCGTTTGTGGGCATAATCTTCAAAACCCCTAGATAAAGCAAAACTCCCGTTTTGATAGGGTAATGAGCAAGATGCGAAAACCCATGAAAATCGGTCCAGCTATTCAAAAATTGAGCACAATTGCGCACAATCAAAATAATATTTTGTACATATTATGTAGTACCTATGTTCCCGTCAGTCAGACATTATAATTATGTAAAGGGTAGCCCAACGGAGGTGTCTCACCCTCCTCATTTCCTCTACATACAAAAACGAAACAAAACCCTGTTTTCGTCTTTTTTGGCGTATGTTTCGTGTTTTCCCTGGGACCCGTCGATTTGCTATTTCCGAAGTCGAATTGCAACGACTCGGTTTCCCAGGGAGAAACATGAAACTTTGTCGGCGTGAGCGTCTGACAGGCGTAGATTATAAAAATTAGGTTTTGGAGATCCCCAAGTGTGACTCACGTTTTTCCTTTATTTTTCGACGCAGAATCCATTATTTAATTTTATTCATGAATATTTATGACAGGATGTATAAAAGAATATAGAATCATAATTAAACTCAACAATTTCTACGAGCTATATAATTCATACTTTTTATATTAGCATATTTTGGTTTGTAGATGAAAAGTGAGATGAATTCATTGACCCATAACTGCTTCGTGCACATGAGCATAAATCGTTATTGTTGTTTTGGTTTTCGCTATTTTTTGGGGGTTCGCAACAGAAATCTTCACCAACCACATGTTTTACTTATCCTACCGTCACCGAGAATTTTGAAGGAAACACTAGGAAACTAAGGAGAATTTTGGCAAACCTAACAATACGATCACGAGTAGGACAAGTTCCAGGGTTAAAACGTCGTAATAGAAAATATACTCACCAAGGCAAGACTATGGCTTCTGAAGAGACGGCTGGTGTGACCTGGGGAACCGACCAGGATGTCCTGACAACTACCAACAAAACCTAAATACGTCCTGCTATTGAGTATGAATCAGAACTGGGGTCTTCTTCCTCAGCTACCACGCCCAGCATCCTCGACATACTCCAGAATGAAGCCTTAAGATGCACCACAGGAGCCGCTGGATCGACGCTAATAACAGCAATGGAGACACAAACAGGAATTGAACCACTCAATTTACGGTGGGATTTAAACACCCGGAACCTTTGCTGATATGGTGACTCGTTTCCCTGTTACCAGCAGCTTCATGCCCGCCGCAAATCCCAAACCATATTCTTAGACCCCGCTACAAAGCTAGTTGTCAAGTACGGTCCAACTAATACACCAGAACCCTTCACCGCTGCAAAATCGGGTGACCTCAACACACCAATTCCAGCTTTCAGCTTGTCCATTGGTCTTGAGTCAAGAATAGAGGAAACTGGTCAGGAATAGCTTTGTGCCCGATCACTCAAGACTAACTCTCAGAATTATCCCATAGACTCCTGGATCCAGGTATATCCAGGACCCAGGACCCAGGGCCAGGGGGAGAAATGGTGCTGGCTTATAAGCCCCAGGCTAGTATGAGGGAAGCTTTGCACTCTGCCTTGAATTGCGAGGCAGCCACAATTCAGCTCAATCCCTGCTAAATAGGTGTTCCTTGTGGGCACAAAAGCAGCGATCAAGGTGCTTAGCTCGACACACGTTCCAGGTGAATACCAAGTTCTGCAGGCTTCTTTGACGACGGAAGGAAGGGAATTCGTCCTGCCATCGTCCCTGCCAACGCCCTATCAAAGAGAAAAACTACGATGCCACCGACTGAGCACCCAATAACCCGCCACCAGACGATGAATAGGCGCGGAAGAAGGAGCGAGACGCTATGGTGGAGAGATTCCGCAATGCAGCCGTCGGAAAGCATCATTGGAAACACATCATCTCGCAATCTATCCCAGCGAATTTGCAGCTCTACGATTTCGTGGCCAATTTCAGATTAACTACAGGCCACTTTCTACCGAGCCAGCTGCATAGAATTGGTGTTTCCCCGACCCCAATATGCCCAGTGTGCAAGACGTAAGCTCAAAAGGACCCCAGGCACATTGACCAGCGCCCAAGATTCACATGATTACGTCACTTAGATGACGACTCCGTTATGGAAAAGAACAAACAACACGTATTGGGCTGCCAGGAAGAGATGGCTCTAATGCCTCCACCCGGCGAAGGATAAGAAGCAACCAAGGCAGGACTACTCATTCACAACCCTGAATTATAATGAGGTAGATATATCGTTCTATATGTGTACCATTATACATAAATATGATTTTTTTAAACATTAAATGAATCGTTTTATAATGATCCAAAACGGATTTCAGTGAACAACAATTTCAAGAGTCCATGCTAAAAAATTTGAGTCAATTGAAATAACTTCATTTTCCTTGTAAATTCGTTAAAAAATATTTTAAATTCTTGTATAAGAACTCACTAAGGACCAAGCTCGGGTGTGTTGCAATCCCAAACAAGTCAGGCCATAATATAACCGGGAGCGTTGGGTAATGTAAGATGTAAGCGGTTGGAGAATTTCTGCGATCAATTCGGTGTTGCGTAAATGCTGGAATGATTATAAACAAATTAGCTACGACTATACCGAACCATTTCCAATCTGCGTAAAAGTAAAATGGATGATTTACCTATTCAGTATTGTTTAGATGGTAGTAAAATCTAAGGAGCAAAGAACCCCTCTTTACAAACGAGTTAACGTTTTGAGGACATTTTTAGAGTCGATGCGGATAAGCCTCGAGGAGGTCCTCTATGAATTTCACCAACGTTGATTTCATCATGATCCAAAAGTAGGAGCTACGATACATGTAAAGATGTGATGACTTCATAGTCGTGTTGCTGTTTGTTTACATTGGTAATCAGTAACATGGTCATGAAAGTCATTATTCGTACTGTGGATCTTATGAGTGATACGAAAGCTTACTAAGCAAACTCATCATCAGCTATTCTATATCTATATTATTCCATACGAGGAATCTCTATTGCCCACCCAACTTGGCTGACATTTTTAAACAACACGGGTCTCACCAAAAACTTGAGTTCTCCAAATAAAAATGCGAAATCCACGGTGTGCGAGTAGGTTAACTGGTCCAGGAGTAACTGTGTAGTACCCTGAGCGTGAGCCAGAGACCAAGTGCGAAGTACAAGACTGAAACCAAAATGCCCCATTGGAGCAACGTGATAGAATGAGCAAATTTTCAAAGAAATGTCTCAACCAATTTTCGAAAATTTCACGTTGATTCCAAAACACAGAATAGCCTCAAAACAGCGTTAGCATCAAAAACCTGAAAGAAAACACTGCTCTCAAACACCATTGGAGATGGAGTTTTTTCAGCGCATTTTTGAGTGTTTTAGTGATTTCGCATTCTACTCAATGATGTGTTAAAAAACATGAACCCACTTACTCCCGTATATCTTGCCCTTGAAACGGTAGTAGGAACTCCTTTTTTGGGTCATCTAGGTTTTTCAAGACGCGTTCGAAAAATTTCAGCACGATGTATCTTAATGAAACTCTTTTCAGCAGATTCAAATTGTCATCGGATACATCCTCTTCTATGTATGGATGGATTTTTTCGTTCTTATTACCAATTTCGGAATAGAAAAAAATTGACAGTAGGAAAAACGTAGTTTTTCCGTCGCCCACATCCTTTACGTCCAGCTATAAACATGACAAGTCAGACTTCACTAAACTGTCCAGATTCATTGACTCACAGAATTGAACCAGTGATTAATCATGTCGCAAGTGTGGTGGGAAGTAGGTACGTAGGGCTAGGAAAAATTTAATATATGATGCAGCCTTATGATGCAGTAATAATAATATTTTTCACTTTTTTAGACCGTAAAGACGTATTGACTTTATTGTCTAGTATAAGGTGGTCTAATTTCCCTGACTTACTCACTTCTAGTACAATTCATGAGATTGAGAATCTCATAACAGCACGTTGAGGAAGGGAAGCAGGGAAGAAGTTACCGCCAAGTGAGAGCGCAAATCGAAACTCCAAAAGGGCACTTCAAGTCATTGAAACCTCAAACATATTGTTTAGTAATGCATGCATTCCAGGGGACGTCCCATTGGATAAGTATTGGATCAGTTTAACCAGTTGTTAAGCGATAAGACTGTTTCTCTCGATGTAATTTATTTATTACTTTAGGCAAGAAATAGTGACACCCCCCACCACCACCATTATAAACCATAACACTTCTAGCGGCATGGCAGCCTCGAATCTGAAGAGAATTTTAAAATCCATGATCTACGACACCCAACATGCGAATTCGAGTTCACCCCCCCCCCCCCCAACCGCACCACTGGTGCCAGTCTGGCACCAAAGCGGAACTACGTCGTAACATTGAACTTTCATCTATTAGGTTTAGTAGGCAGTCCGTCGAATGTCACATCCGTATTCAAGCTGAAACACCAAAAAACCCAAGAAATATGAGGTTTATGGTGTCCTGGCACCATGGTGGCACCACTTTCATTTCCATGGTGGTACAGAAAGTAATTCATGCAAATCCTAAGGTATAATGAGAATTTTTCCTCAATTTCAAAGCTTGGATACAATTAGTAAGCAGTAAAGGAACCGAAATATTGAAAAATTGGATATTTTGTGAGTGTTATCCCCCCACCCATCCCCTCCTCTTGCAAATTTTGGTACTCTGGTGAAATCATGTACAACTCGGAAGTTATTTTAGTCAAACAAAAAAAGAAACACACAAATCGGTTGGAAATTGAGGCCTGGGCAGAGTTTATAAGATTATGCCCGCAAACGTACGTTTTTTAAGCATTAACCCCCCCTCTCCACCCTTAAAAGGCGAAATTCGAAATTCCGGCGCCGTAGTGCACAACTAGATAGTTTTCCGCGTCGATGAAAAAAAGGACCACGAAAATCGGTTGAGTACTAAGGCCTGGGTAGAGTACACAAGATTATGCCCAAAAACACACGTTTTTTGAGCATTAACCCCCCCCTTCTCCTCCTTAAAAGGCAAAATTCGAAATTCCGGCGACGTAGTGCACAACTAGATAGTTTTCCGCGTCGAACAAAAAAAGAACCAGGAAAATCGGTTGAGAACTAAGGCCTGGGCAGAGTACACAAGATTTTGTTACACACACACACACACACACACATACACACACACACACACACACACACACACACACAGACATACACCTATGGTTTTTTTCGCGGATTTGGATTCAGAATGGTCTAAAACGGATTACTGTGTGGTTATTTTTTTTTTCTGTTGAGTGTTGTCCAACTTTACCCCAGATCGATCGCATAAGGACGCCCAAGTCTTACTGTGGGACGTCCTAAAAAGGCACTGCAGCTCATCAAAACATCCATTTTCGCGTATGGCGTGCCACCATGGTGGGCGTGTCCGGGCGATTTCTCCGACCCCGCTCCGCGTGATGCGGTGTTCGCAGCATGCAGGGCCACTTCTTTTCTTTTCTCGGTGGGGTCAATGTTTTTGAAAATGTTTTAATTTATTAATTTATCTTTTAAACTGACGCTTGCTATGTACTCCATGTACGAGTATTATGGAAATGAACTCTCTCTCTCTCAGGCTATCGTAAGCATTTCAGCACCGAAACGTCTCTGATAAAAATAACCGATGACATCAGAGAGAATATCGACACAAGCGAATTAACTCTAATCACACGCCTGGATTTGGGCCATGCTTTCAATAGTCTCGAGCATACGTTATTTTTGTCTATTTTACAGTCATTTGGATGTAGTGATTTGGCTGTATCTTGGTTTCCATCATGTTTGAGAAGCCATAAGCAATGTGTTCGAACAGCCATCATGGTCAACCCTGTCACGGGGAACACCTCAAGGTACCACATTGTCTAGTTCAATTTTCGCCTTGTATTTGATTCGAATCTTCGACGCAAACTTGACGTTCAACAGAAGTTTGTATGCAGATTATCTAAATCTGTATCTGTCGACGAAAATCGCTAAAATCATTCTAAATTTCAACCGTTTCAACCAAGAGAGCAAATTTGACCAATTGGTTTAAGGGACATGGTCAGGTGGTTAATCAACGAAGAGTTCAAGTATAATACTTGGGGACTCTCGAAATTCGCCACAACCGGAAGTGCCCAAACTTAAGATAATGATGAGCTGCTCGAGTATAAAAATCAAATAAAATGCCTTGGCATAATACTGCAGCGTAATCTTTCGTGATATCTCCAGACCAATGAAATCTGTCGCAAAGTACGATCTCAACTATATGCGTGCAACAAACTGTTGATTTATAGATCACTTAATCTAAGTAAAAGCTAATTTTATGCTATGGTCATGCCATTGCATTGTACAGTATTGTGCTCAGCTATTAGATTCATGTTGAACTTGGAATTCGATGATCCAAACATTCAAGAATTCAAAAAAATTAGATTCAAAAATCTAAATAGAGATAGATTTAAAAATATTTTAAATTCAAAAATTTAAATTTAAATTTTAAAATTTAAAATTTCTATTTCTATTTAATAGAAGATTTGATAAGTTCTGGATTAAACAATGATTCCGAAGTTGGAGATGATATAGAGAACGTTCATGCGGTATGAATTAATGAGCGAATTTTCAAAGAAATCTTTTTTAACCTTCTTCAGGGATCGTTTCAGAATGTTCCAAAACGTATTTCAGTGACAAAATTTTTTGAAAAAGTCCATTCTGAAAAAATTTGATTTTGATTTGCTATAGCTTCATTTTCCTTGATAATTCGATAATAAGGCCTTATGCTAACATTGCACGGGCCTTGTTCTGAAGAAGTGATGAGTCCATATTCATGTTCTACACGTCTCCAAGAGCTCATAGAGTACCCACACGGTTATTGTTGGTTTTTTTCGACTTTCAGTATACCATACTAACATACTGTATGCCAGAGTATGTTTTGAATATGTTAGGAGTCCATATTCACCATCTACTTATCTCCCAAACTCATAGAGTACCCACGCGGCTACTGCCTTTCATTATATACAGGGTTTCCAGAATTTATAGGACCAGCTATTAAATAGCAGCTATTAAATAGCAGCTATTAAATAGATAAGTTTTATCTCCATAATTTCCGAACCTTAAAAAAATGCAAATGGGACCCCAATAATTTTTTACAGGGAATTCAAATCTAATATTTTCGCGCGTCGGGCATGCGCACAAATGCGCGATTTGCGCATCAAACTGTTTTTTTTTGTTTTTTTTTTTCAAATGAGAATCCCCATTTTTTATTGCAAATTCAAATTCTACGCAAAATTTCATGAAAATTTGACATCTCAATCGATTTTTTGACCACGCGTAACCCACTCTACGAGTACGCAAAAATGCGCAACCCTTAAACTGCGCGAAAATATTGTCTATGATAAACCCCAAATGTGGCACATTGTTTTTCAACACTGATTCACTTGGTGCTTTTCATTTACGTTTTTGAAAAGGGAGTTGAAGAAAAAAATAAATTTAACTGTAGAGTGCATTAAAAATTGAAAAAATGCATTTTTGGAATTTAATTTTGTTCTAAAATGAATTTCAGTGAAGAAAGTTTTCAAAAAAGTCCATTCTAAACATTTTGAGGCCATCGCAATAGCTTCATTTTCCTTGAAAATTTGCTATCTGTATCATTGAAAGTGACTTACAGTATTGGCGAGGTAGGCGATTCGAATTCGCTCTTCAATTTTTCCGGGCCATGTGAAATAGTTTTCGTTCGTTTGTGAAAGTAAATCAAACATGTATAGTATGGAAACGGAGATGAATTTACGAACGTTCTTATAATAATATGCCTCCTCGATGTCAGTCATGTTGATATCATGATTGAGTGCGAAGTTCCCACCCTTGCAAACAAAAAGAAAATTGTTCACTTTACTAGGATTTCGAGCCGGTCACCGTGATGTAGGTTGTAATCATTGTGTTCCAATCACAAACATGAAATACCTACTTAACACTGCAAATTATTACAATTTGCAATTATTTGTTTAGTCGTTGGTTAATGAAGTAGCGTTGATTTAAGTAACCATCCGTAATATCTCATGATTCTTAATTGACTAATGTAAAGACGAGATTTTTAATGAATCAGCCTTAATCTTTGTTACTTTCCCTACATGAAATAATATGAGTATTTGTTAACTCTAATTTTGTCAGTTTTAGCGCAAATAACACTGTAGGAATTTGGCTTTCGTACCAGGAAAGTCCTGACCCGCTTCGGTTTAGATGGTATAACTCAGCTTGTTGTCTGTCACTTAAGGCTATGACAGTTCGTCAAGATGAAGTTTATACTTTAGTGTTCGAATTAAATGGGAATAAAAGCTCTGCTCGTTACGAATCATGTATAGTTATGACTGTCCATCAAGTTGAGGAACAATGTATGTACATAGTAAAGTTAAGAGTACCTAAAACTGACCAATTTGAATTTATAAAGTAGTGGATGAAAGTTTGGGAAGATTTAAGGGTTGGTAAAGAATTTGATTTCATTCCAGTAGGCTAAAAAATCTTCCACCAAACTGAAGTGAGGGGCCTTGAGACTTTGGTTACCTTCTTATAGGGGTTTCCCATTCTAGCCTCAGGGGGGAATCCAGTGGGTTGAAACCCCCGAAGGGGGACGGACAGAGCTATTGGAAGTGTTGGCTTTGTTCATGTTTATTGTACATTCTACATAAATCAGGCGATTCTCCACACCGACATTTCTAACCCTACAGTCCTCTGGAGTAGGTGGCAGGACACAGTGGAGTAATGGGAAATGAGAAAGCAAATGCGCTGGCCAGAAGGGCCTCACTAACCCCGTTCATTGGTCGAGAGCCAGCCATCGGCATTCCCAAATCTTCCTTTAGGGCTTCCATAAACCGGCGGGTCACGAATGAAACCAGTACTAGTTGATAGTCAAACCTTAGGGGGCATGTTTTAAGTAAGCGCATGGTGGCCAAGCTAACCCCAGCGCCACAGAAGAGCTGCTGCGGCTACGAAGTCAGGTTAATGGTTGGCCTGGTAACAGGCTTTACTCCACTCCGATTCCATCTCAATCGCATTGGAGTAATCTAGAATACAACCCTCTGCAGGCTGTGTTGAGAGGCTGAAGAGAAAGCCCCCCACATTATACTCAATTGCGAAGTGCTATCAAACCGCAGGTTTCACCTCCTAGGGGTCACCTACACCCTTGGAGGCTTTTTCCAGCACAAATCTAGCTAAACCGCTACTGGCCCTTACCAAAGGGTTCGAACTCTTTGACTAAAAACAGAATCCGCGGAGTAGCACAATAAGCCACTAGGCTTCTGCGCTTTGGGCTTCCATCACCCTGATCAGCGGATTCAGCTATAATCTAACCCTAAAGGGGGACCCTGGGTTTCCCAATGAGGAATTTCACCGAATTCTGTTTGCATTTTTCCTGAATAGTTATTGGTGTGGGATAGATGAAAATCGGGTTTATTTTGGAAAATAAATTCCTGTTATTTTTGGAAGGCAATCCAAATTTAAGATTACAAAAAATAACCGGGAAAACGGACCTCTTCAACGTGAAGCGGAAACGCTTGCTGATTGGCTGTTCGGATCGCCGTCTCCTCCCAGTGTTGCCAGATGGTACAATGAAATCGTGTTATCTAAGAGGAAAGTTATCAAACAAAAACAGGGGAAACCTAATTTTCCCCTTTATTTATCCACAGCCCACTCAAAACAGTGATTCTTTGTGGTTGTGAAATTTCTGTTGAATAGTTATGTTCGAAAGATAGTTGTATATTTTTACCTTTTTGTGTTAAAAATAAAGACCGATAGTACACAATGGTGATGTAGATAAAAAATGTGATGAAACCCAAAATATGTGATAATGCGATTTTTGTCAGCTGTCTAAGTCTTTGTTTAATCGGAAATTGATCTATTCAAGTATACAAGACTGTAATTGTATATAAAAATAAAAAATGCTTAAACTACATTAAGTTATTTTGAGGTATTTTATTGGTTATTGAATAATTTTCACCTTCGTTGATATCCCCAGATCTCTGTAAACATCAGGCCAAGGGAACCTAAATTCCCCAATTCCATAAAAACTATACAGTTTCTAATTCAATTATTGTTACGTCTATTTTGAGCCTAAAAAGTTATTCAAAAGAAAAGAAAAATCAAAGACATCAAGATGTGAACTTTTAAGGGCTAAAGTTTGAGCCCTGATAAACACAACAACAGCCGAATGCTCAAAAACGTCGCGTTTCAATCATGATAAAAATAGTTCAAAGATAATAAACATGATCAACATAGTTATCATGTTTATAATCATTCTAAACATGAAAACATAGATTTGCACAGTAATTATTTATGATTAGGATCGATACGTGACAGAGGAGGTAGTTCGTACGTACCTCCACATCTTTAGTAAAACACTGCTCGGTAGATCTGCCATCATACAAACATATTTCAACCGAAGGCCAATGAAGAGCAATTTTTTGAAGGTGTTCGATGTATTGAGTGGTTATTATTTGTATAGAATCTGAAACACAATTTTAAATCTATACCTCAATAGTGAACTTCATTACAATGTTCGCCGGTGATACTTTTCATCAGAATATAATGGGAAACGGATAAAATACAGCTTACAAAACACAGCTTTCCAACAGTGTGGTAATTTCTAGTTGTGCAGTATGAGGGAGAGTTACGTAGTAGGGTCTCAATGGGTCATCGTTCGTTCTTCGTTGCGGGTCAGTATTATCCTAAATTGCAGGTGCTCATTGGGGTTGAACCTAAATTTGAAATGTTCAAGGATTATCGAAATTTCTTAGTGCTTGGGTGTAAAGAATGAAAAATTAAAAGATCGCCGCTGGAATCATCAAAATCGAACAATAATTGCTAGAGAAATGTAGGAAAAACCAAACTGAATAAACGGTCTTGAGCCCTTGCAATTTAGGGAAATACCGACCCGCAACGAGGATGAACGGCGACCCACTGAGACCCCCGGAAAAACGAACAGAATTAACTAATTTATTTTCCTCACCGTTTGCCAATTTGTTATACTCGTAAATATCGTAAGTTCCCACAGGATACGTGAGATTGAGGGCGGTTTTAGGAACAATGGAAATGTACCGCTTCGTAGAATCAGAAAAAATTATGTCGTAGTTTTCGGGCGTGTGATCGCACAGTAAATTGTTGCCGATCAAATTAGTTGAAGCGATGTTCGGCCCATCTAAACAGTGTACAGTATGAGTTAAGATCAATCGTAACCATTGAGAAGATAACCTTGACCATGAACTAACTTTGGTTCAACACTCATTGCATCCTATTAATGTACCTACATCGTACACCTACTCATTAAAGTTTGATGGAACTTTCCAATTTTGGTTCATTATTTTCAATGCTGAACCCACTAGATCAAGCACGGGAATAAATGTGATCCTCCCCAAAATTTTATAATTCTGGAATTATTCGGGAAAATAATAAATTCGGGAAAAAGTGGGAGAAAACATTTTTGATTTTTTTTTTAGCTAATGAGGATAAATAATTACTTAAATAATACAATAATGTGACATGTGTTTGGTAATCAATTTATGGTTTAATTTTATTGATTGAAAAAGAAAAAGTTTAAGATGATAACTAAGAAGATGTTTAATTGTTTAACCCTAGAATGATATCGATCATCTATACCACTTTAATTGATATCGATCGGAGTAATTTTGACTCCCATTGAAATTTTATCATTTTAATTTTTTTTTTCACAAGGAACTGATAAAAAATAAACGAGAAAATTGTATCAGCTGTATTTGAACTTGTTTTCAAGCCAATAAAATTTACAAACATGAAAAAATATCACTTTCATTTATGTATCAAAAGTAGAAAAGTAGCTTACTCAAGATATCAGTCTTGTAAGAATTTCACAGGCAGTATCACTTATGTGGTTGCTCATCATGTGTAGGAATTGACAAAGGTAACTTTCATCAAGGAATTAAAGAATTACCTTGCTTACTAAAATGTCAGTCTCTTCAAGTCAGCAAAATTATGTATAACGAAGTACTGAATGTTCATCACTTACCTACATTTCCATTCTCAATCCACATAGCATTACATTTCCATTTCAATCCAGTTTGGGAACGAATTCCCCAATAAATATAATAAATGAACTTTGTCAAATAGAAAAATCCAAATGAAAAATATAAACTCCGAAAAATAAAAAGGTAAAATGCTGCTCCCTTTGATAAATAACAGAATGACTTGTTCAAAATCACAGAAAAAGACGTTATGGAAGCATATCAAGAATCAGCAAATATTTTTTTTGCTATGTGCTCATCACAAATCAGCCTCTCACATTTGGAACAAGTTGTGGAAGTTTTCCGCTTGAGAGAGGTTGGACAAGAAATGCAGTATTTTCTTTTTAGCACGGGCTTCTTCTCTTTTGCTTGTCCGGTTTCTCTTGGCCCTGGAGCAGATGTAGAGCTAGTTGTGTTCGATGGAGCAGCAGCTGCGGTAGAAATTGATGGTGCCTTTTGAGTTTGTTCATCAGCACTAGCAACCGGATTTGAGATTGAAGGCTGTTCCGAAGACATCTTCAGGCTCTCTCGAATACTCGATTCCAGTGTGTTATTCAATTTTGGATGTTTTTCCAGCCTCACTTTTCATTGGTATGAAAGTTGCTCATTGAGCTTGAGCATGAACTCAAGTCGCGTCAAAGGTTTTTCTGATTGCTCTCTTTCAGCTGTTTTTGTAACGTACCTATGGAGTCTGAATGACTTTGCTCTACCTATCTTATTATTATCGATAGTCAAATTGACTCCATGGAGTTTATTACTTACTTCACTGGGAGACTGCAAACGCCCCAACCACACCATCAGCCCTTGCTGTATTGAGGGTCATCCAGGGGGAGGCATAGGTGGAGGGGGAGCCCCCTCCCGCTCATGCTGTAGTTTCTATTCACAGGAGTGGGGAATACAGAGTCATTTTGACCCCACGATATCATTCTAGGGTTAAGAAGCTTTGGCATGCCGTGCGTTTTTGGTTCAAAATTTCAATTAGTTGGCTGAGCCATGGAGATCTTGTGGTCTGTTCCATGTTTTGTCGTTGCTGTTATGTTATGTTATGTCCTCTGGCTCTTTCTGGCTTCTATTGATTGTTAAATAAGTAAATAATAGAGTAGGAAATAAAATAAATATTAAAATGAATAGATAAATAAGTTAATGATTGGAAAATATTGCAGTAAAAATGAAATTATAATAATTAATAAAAATAAATATAAATAAATAAATAAATAATAAATAAATATATGTAAATATATAAATTTATATAAATATATATAAATAATATAAATAAATAATAATATATATAAATATATAAATATCTATATAAAACAATAAAAATATGAAAATATGATGTATATAAATACAATAAATATAAATATAATAATATAAATATTAATATATAATATATAATATATAATATATAATATATAATATAGGTAATAAATATAAATAATTGAGAATTATAAGGATTTTTTGATCGAAATGATTGTGCACAGCGTTTTATGCCGCCAAAAGTTCCCTTAGTTGTCAGTAGTTGTCACTTCCATTCGAGAATCGATGAGAGTATACCTAGTTGGAGAAGATTTACAACGAGGAGCGCGCAGGTCATTATTGGTAGGAGAGGTCTTCCGGATATTATGCACGTACCTATCGGGTTCCGATAGATAATTGAACCCCTCGAATAATTTCTCACTGCTTTAGTCGGGGAATGTCAAGTAAGAACATGATTTCCTGTTTCTTTTCAGTAAAAAAAGGTATTCAGATTCGGTTTCCCATTGACATGAGAAATACACAATATTCATGATCATTAGGTATTACTATAAAACGTATAAAATGAAACCAGTAAAATTTTTAGGAGATAAAGTTGGCGGTGGAAATAGTTTTCAAACTTGAAATGATAATTTGAACAACAAGCTTGTAATAAATGGTGTTGTTACAATGGTATATTATAGGGATTTTTGCTGCACAACGACTAAATAACGGCCAGATTTCGCCTAAATTTGGAGGCGACCATAATTCGGCGACTATAATTCTATAATCCTTCTATAAATTCTATAATTCAACTGTAATCTTGAACAAAGATTGACATTTTTGGAATACAGAGCAACATTTCAGATCTGTAGGAAGTGTGGGTTCTCTCTAGTTCTTGGGCAAGCAAGTCTTGGAAGTAATTTTACCTCTCTACCGGCTTACCCAACCCAACCTTCTTCCCAGTCCTTTCTTGGCTGAGTCACCTCTTGCTATTTGCCTAATTTAGTGATTTTGGTTTATTATTTTTTCAATAATGAACCTTTGAAATCGTCCAAGAAAATTGTTTACCCCCCCCCCCCCCACTCTCAAAATTTGATGGTTTACGTTTCAAGGAACGTAGAATCCAGAAATCGAATAAAAATTTGGCCGTCCGCCGTACGCGGCACTTTTGCCACTTAGCATTGACCGATTTTGATGAAATTTGGTATGTAGGCTTCATTTGGGGTCTAGTTGTGCCCCAACGATTTTGGTAGATGTAGGTCACTTATAAGGGTTGAAATTTTGAAAACGCCCTACCTCAAACAACTTTGTTATAAAGGTATTGTTTTTTCTTCAATTTATGATATTATAGAATTTTTAGAATTTTTTGATACCACGCGGAGCTCTGTAGGACACACCGTTTGTTCCCTACGATAATTTAAGGGTTGGACTTACGATAAATCAGAAACCCTAATCCCCGTTCAAATGTTAGCTGATCAAAATACCATCGATGTTTTCCTCCAAGTTGGTTTGTGGTAACAATGGCAAGGCCGTGTTCTTTGCAGACGATTGATCTATATAGAAAAATAATAAATCTTTGTGTAATAATTTGCAGCGTTTTTCAGCCGCTTCGGTTAATCAATATTTGCATGTGCTCGTGATTGCAAACGCTTAGATTGATCGGTAAACATACGGGGTGGACATGTTTCTGACAAATATTTGATTAATTCCCTAGGAACAGGAAAAAAAATTAATCAATTAAATTCATTTCGCAAAATCGAGAAATTAAAACTTTTTTATTTGGTTGAGATGAACTCAGATTGAAATTTTGAAATCGGTCAACCGACAGCTGAGATAATTATTAATAACTATTCGCATCTTCCCTCTCACTCACACACTTGTCGTCCCCCATGGCCTTAAGGGTGTGGAACTCTCCAGGCAGATGACCTGTGGTTCTTGCTCTAAATTTCTACTGCGATACATGTTATAATGATTTGAATATTGAATGTCATATAAACATAATTTCTATATATCCATCTTCTAATTGGTTAAGAAGCTCTGTTCTTCACAGACGGGTGATCTTTACAGGAGAATAATAAACCGTTGCGTAATAATTTGCAGGTTTTTTACCTGTGCGTATTAGGTAATTATCTCACATCACATTATTATTGGTAATCATCGTACTTACGCGATACTGTCAAGAAGATATCAGCAGTTTTTTTCGTTACATCAACAAGCACGTCGCCCCACATGCTGAAAATCCTGGAAGATCTTTGCGGCAAATACTCTCCAATTATTTGACGTTCATTTAAATCTACTTCTTTGCCATCGAGAGTGACCGTCCAGTTAACATGCTGAGGGAAATACGGTCGACTAGCTGCGTACATCAAAAGTTTAAACGTCGTACTGACGGGGTAGCAGTGGACCAAGCACCTGCAATATCAAAATCGATCCAGTCAAAAGGTCGAATACATGTCTCTAGAACATTCCTGTGGGATGAAATAACTTGGAGAGGAGTTTCGCGGGAGCACACCGAAAGGCACAAGTAGCGCTCCCTCTGGCATCTTCCCGAGATTAAGCTTTCCGCTCTTGAATCTCGATGCTTTTTAGTGAATGTGGAATACGTCATGTGCTGGTATTGAAATTTAATTACAATTTTAGGTTAGTAGTTGAGGACCATATCAAAAGAGGTTTAAAAGCAACATGAGGAAATGAAACTGTCGTTTGAAGTAGCACATAATTGTGGTTAACAGCATGTCAAGCGCTTTTTTTCCTTTTTTTTTTTGCTTCCAAGTTATCAATATTCTGCAGATCAAAAACTGAGTCTCAAGTGGGTGTGGCACATAGCTTCCTCGTATCCATAATCCGATTGTACAGATGATCCGATGCATAGTAGTTAATCTCAAAACATCAATCACTAAGTACTTGCAGTACCCTCATAGGAGACCATCTCCACTCCAATCCGCATAATCCGTGAAAATGTCATCGAAATAGGATGAGAAATTTAGAAGTTATGGCTGTGGCAAGGATTTAATGAAAGACATACAGACAGACAGACATGGAACCAAAATTGTTCAGGAAGGTCTGAAACGTAAAACACGAGTGGAAAATTTGATTTTAGAGAACTTTTTTTTTAACCTTGAAAAGTGAAAACAATGGTTCCGCTACCTTGGTAGACTCGGAAGCAATAGACGCTTCGTGTTCACGACGTTTCTTATTCAGATTTTTCATGTTTGTCCAATATTTTACTCCAAAAGGAGGAGAGAAAATTAACAAAAAAATCAATCATTCAGTTATCTGTTTTTTGCTCTTAAGATCTCGTAAAAAGTAGATTTTGATAAATTTGAGACAAAATAAATGTTTCGGAATCACTCCACGAACGCAGTATTCGGCTGAGTACCACTTTGGTTCTCACTCTAAATCCTGGCGAATAAATTAAATTAACGGAAAGATAAATATTGGAGAACCCTGAGGTGAAACCATACTAGGATTTCGAACTTGTGACTACCTCCTGAACACAGTGGTACCTCACATGATACACGATTAGCTGCCTTATACGTAGTACTCAAAGCTGCCGGGAGCGCTAGTTGTGCTCCCTCGCGACTCATAACTTAGTGCCTAACAGTAATTGGGTTTCAATTGGCAAGAAGCTTTTTCTGGTAAAATGAGTTGTGTGCAACTACATACAACTGTAGACTTGTAACCTAAACTTTTAGTAATTTTTAGCATCCCAGCACACCGAAAGACCCAGAAGTCACTTCAGCTCAACGAAACACTCGAAAGGAACTTGTCTTATCGAAACACCTCGAAAGGCACTTCTGCAACGAAACTTGATTGATACCAAATATCATGAAAATTGGTCGAATAAAATTCGTGGATGTCGCCGGGGAGAGAAGAAAAAGAAGAAATTATAAATAGGGTAGGTACATGGTATTTGTCCCAACTAGGGATCGGATTCATATGTTTTTACATATTCTTTTCTAGGCAATATGTTGATGTTCTTCATGAAGTAATGATCAAATTAGCAATTTTTGAACCAGTTAGTCCTACTTTTATTTTACATACCTATTTTCACATATTTCGCTGTAATTATATATTGACATTTATTTAACTAAATAAACCACTTATTTTTTCATTTCGAGCAGTTTTTCATAATGTCGAGGAAGAGTCCTGCGTTTGAAAGATGATTTGTAGAGAGAGAACAAATAATAAATAAAATAAAATAAATAATATGATGGTAGTCATAGTTGAAAATCATTGATCAAGGGCTGTGAACCACAGTCAAGGCACCTCAACTTCACCATTTCCAGACTGTGATTTACAGTTGCGCTGACATCGATAGGAGTGTTTGTCGTGTCGATCTCATGACGATATTTCTTGGTTTGGTTCCTTGGTTCTTCTACACAAATGTGTGGTTTGGAGTGCAATTTTTCACGTTGTGAAAAAAACCTCGAATATCAATCTCAAACAGACAATTGATCGTTAAATATCTGAGCAGGGGGTGTTAGACCATACGTACCACCTACAGCAGATAGTACCTTACAGCAGATAGTCTCAAAGATTCTGAAATCTCCAGTGATTGTGCTGTCTCCACCCCCTACGATATTTCTATCACCGCCTTCAAGAACGCAAAGATAACTTCTGTGGACTTTGAATTGTTGTTCAATAAGTACAAGGCCAATCTTCCGTCCAAATCCTCGTAGCTTCACTTTCGAACACTTGAAGCTCCATGTAGAAGAACCGATTTGTTCTTCTTTAAAACAACTGCTCGTTTTGAGCTTACAAACATTTTCGAAAATATTTCATCATTTTTACATATTTACCGCATACGACACGAAATTAAATACATATATTTGTCAAATATTTTGCATGTTTGAATAAATAAAAATCCGATCCCTAGTCCCAAGAATTGGTATGCTTTAGGCTATTTCTCGAATTTTAGCATCCAAGGACGAACAGGGTAGTTAGATCAGTTTCCATGAAATTTATTGCAGAATCTGCGGGTTGATGTGTTATACAATATTTGGGAATCACCATAATAGTTAAGTAGGTACTCACAATATACGAAGATCCACTAGGGTTGGTATGAAATGGATGACTATTTTATATTTGTAGTACTTTCTGACTGATGCTAGAAGCTTTTCGTAAACTGAGAATCTAACATCAAATGTGTATTCGTAGTAGCTGTCACATGGAGGTATTGTACTTTTTGTCAGCACTGCCACTGGATAGGGAAGAAAATTTATTTATAAATGTATCATACCAACAAGTCACGTAGGTACCTAGATATCACCGAATTAACAACCATCTGACAACGGTACAGTTGGTTGAAGACTAACCTTGATGCACCCCATGATTAAGAACCTACTTGAATTTTCACGTGAACAAGGGATTGATCAACTTAAAATCAGGCTTGCGCGTCAAAGCTGTATGATCGCAATCGACAATGGGCAACGGGGTGAAACTTTCACTTCCCAAACACGCAGTGTCATGTCGTTGGAAAGCAACGATTTGACAAAACTAATTTTTGAAATATTTCGTGGCACTTCAGACACACAGTGAAGAGGGTTGCTATTGAAAAACGACTGCCAAGTGGGTGCAGCACATAGCTTCCTCGTATCCATAACCCGATTTTATAGATGATCCGATGCTCAGTAAATAATCTCGAAACATCAATTGCACTACCGTGATAAGGGACAGCCTACACGTCAACCCAAACATTTCTTCGGATTCGGATGACAAATATAGAGATTATGGATGTTACAAGGAAATTCGCGTTTGCGCATGCGCAGTAGCTACTATTAGGCTGGGAGCAATGGTTTCCATACAGGACAATTTACACCTCAATACGCATAACCCCTGAAAATTACAATAAAATCTGATGGAAAATGTTGGAGTTATAGCCGTTACAAGGACATTAACGTTAGCCCATGCGCAGTGGCTACCATAGTCCGGAGGTGACGTTTTTCATGGGGAATAATTTACACCCCAATCTGCACAATTCCAGAAAATTTCATCAAAATCGGTTGATAAAAGTGAAAGCTATAGCTGTTTTTTTTTCAGGAAATTCAGGTTTGCGCATGCGCAGTGGCTACTATCTCTCCGGAAGTGGTGATTTTCATAGGGGAACATCTAAATCCTAATCAGTATGATACCTAAAAATTCATGTTAGTTCTCCAATAAAGGACACAAGGGAAACCCTGAGTGACTCATCGCGCCAGGTAGGTAAAGTGAGGTATGGGGGACAAACACGTCACTTGACGTCACCCTTCTCCACTCTCCCTTTACCTTGTTAAAGTAGTATAAAAGGAGGACTCAGGGCTTCACCTTCATGCATTCTTCTTCAAACAATCGACTTGATTATTTCTTGCTCTCCCTCGTCACCTCTTGGAAGCCCCAAGTACCTTGGAGGTATCGGTAGGCTCATCGTGCCAGCCTCCGCTACCATTTTGCCCAGGAGTTGTCTGCCCCAACTAGGAACTAGGTAAATGTACCGCCTCCCTCCGGTCGGCGAGCAATCGCGCCGAGGATCGCGGCTGAGCTGAAATCCTAAAGCACTCCTGCATGCGGTAGGCGGAAACGCGCTGGGCAGAAAGTGCTGTCCCATACTTCACCTTCGTTGAGTAGGGACCAATAGAAATCGACAAGCTGACGTGAAGACCATCGCCTTCACACGACGAAACGCTGACATAACATTGTGGTAGTTACAAGGAATTTATGTTTGCGCATGCGCAGTCGCTTCTATCAGTACGGGGATGATGATTTTCATAAGGGACCGTCTAAACATCAACCCGCATAATCCATGAAAATCACCGGAATCGGACAATAACTTCGTATAGTTATGCCCGTTACAAGGATTTCATGACAGACAGAAAAGACACAGACACGAAACCAAAATTGTACAGAAAGGTCTAAAACGCAAAACGCGAGTGAAAATTTTGATTTTGGAGAACTTTTTTTCAACCTTGAAAAGTAAAAACAAAGCTTCAGTTACCTTGGTAGACTCGGAAGCAAAAAGGCCATAGAAAACATAACAGATGCCACATCGCAATTAGTCACAGGATCATCGCGTGTGAGCTAGTCAGAAGACGGTCTACTACAATAGTATGAGATCTTTCTCTGAGTTGGAGACTTCATAATATTTTAAGATTTGAATAGTTGAAGACTATGTCAAGTTTGAAGTAATTCACTTTTATAAAGCCTAATTCATTCCCTAGCCACGAGCAAACACCATAATATCCACCATTTCATAATTATGTACCTGATAGAGAACGAGGCTTACAATCGACGTCACTTGACACATTGCAATGTGCAGTGATCGATAAATCAGAAAGTTTAAAGTTGCGGTTGCCAGTGGAGATTGGCAACGCCAAACGGCTGTGACAAGACACAGTGCGCCAAGAACCTCCATCAGTGACCAGGAAGGGATCCCCACTTGTAATCACGATCCAGCACTATAACAAATACGTTCATTGAAACAAATTATGCAAAATATTACACAACAGTCAGTTACTGTTAAAAGTACTTACTTCTTAATATAATACTTTTTATGTATTTTCAATAAATTCAATAACATAATGAAAATCAGGATATGTTTCAACCACTTCTCATCGGAAGATGATTGAGTACCTATTTGGTACTTTGAAACCTCAGCTGAAACATTTTTCGTTTTCTGCACCTCTGGTAGTCTCTCAACTCCTGCAACGTCACAAATCCATCACTAGATTCCTACGCAGATATCATAACGGGGTATTTCGGAGGGTCGGAAATCCAGGTTTTTGACCTCAAATTTGGATTCAGCACCCTTAAAAACCTATAAACTCCGAATTTTTGCACAATGTTACAATAACAATGTTATTGTAACATTGTGCAAAAATTCGGAGTTTATAACATGTCATGTTATAGAAAAATTAATTAAAGAGATCACACGTTTGGAAGAACGTAGCAAATTATTACACAAGGGTTTATTATTTTTCTATACAGATCACTCGTCTGCAAAGAACTCGGCTTTGCCATTTTAGTCACCATCTACCAACCATAGATACTACCTGCCACGTACCTACAGCAATCGAATTTTGGTCAGCTAAAATTTGAACGGAGATTAAACATCTTTTGCGATTCACACTCGTGTTTCTGATTTATCGTAAGTCCTACCCTTAAGTAATCGTAGGGAGCTAACGGTTTGGCCTACAGAGCTCCAGGTGGTCTCATTCGATTCTAAAAATTCAAACTATCTTAAATTGATGAAAAAATGATGCCTTTATTTACATCGAAATTTTTTGAGCTGAGGCGTTTTCAAAATTTCAACCCTTAGAAGTGATTGACATCAACCAAAAGCTTTGGGCACAGCTAGACCCCAAATGAAGACCACAAACCAAATTTCATCAAAGTCGGTCCATGGTAACTAAGGAAAGTGCCGCATACGGCGGACGTACGAAAAATTTTTTTTTTTGATTTTCGGATTCTACGTACCTTGAAACGTAAACCATCAAATTTTGAGAGGGAGTTCAAAAAAAAATCTTTCTAGGTCAATTCCAAAGGTTCATTTTTGAAGCTACGTCACACAACTTGCTACGTCACACCCCTGTTGCCATCGTTCGAATCTTCAACTTTTATTAGCTTCCCAAATTTCTTCTAAACATTTTCTCGACAAACAGACCAGACTACCGTCATTCTTGAGCCATACTCTTTTGGGAAAAAATTGACTTGAATACCCTATTCTGTTACTGGCCCGAATGAATCGCCACAGTAGCCTAGCGATGCTGAAATTAGCTGAAATATTCTGCACCAGTTGACTGGCTTGGGGAATAGTTGACTTGGTTGGACAAGATTTGTCCTCACAAGAACAGTAACTTGACTGAGTCCAGCCTTGTCAAAATAAGCTCTCGTAGGTTACTTCAAGCTGGTTATAGATGACGGGGAAGGTCTTCATTCACAGGATGTATTCACTGTCTAACCCTATTGAGTTACGAAGAAGAGAAACATGCATTGGCGTTCTTACTCTGCTATAGTCCACAAAAGTGTTAGTTCCACCGTGGTAAGGCGGAGTTCCTCTGAATTCATACATAAACTCGATCATGTGGAACCCGCGGCTCAGGTAGAAGCGAGGGAACCGGAAGTGACCCTGGTTTTCAGCAATCACCCGAGGCATAAAGTCTTTTTCCACCGAGTGATCTGTTATAAAAATTTTAAAAATCAAACTCTTGAATGGGTTTCCGTCGATGGCGGTAGTTGAATGTCTCTCTAATTTGAATCTTGCGCAAGCGTAGTAGCAAAGGTTTTTTGATAAAATCTCGTCTCTCTCCTTTTCAAGTGGAGGATCTCTATGTCTTATCTTCTACTCATGTTTTCAAGTTCCAAAGTATGACGAGTTTCCATTCGAGGCTACTTGAGGAGCTTTCTTTCAAACGGGCTTATATCCACTTCGAATGTTCTGTGGGAAATTGGGAAAAACTAATTTCATGGGGAAGGAAGCTGTCTAGAGTTCCCAAATTTTCCAAATAGTTTGTTCATGGAACTTTTGATTGTAAAACCGAATTTCGATATGCTTTTAGAGGGAGACACGGCCATTTTCATTTGGATATAAACACATTTGATGGAAAACGATGGATATGAGCCACTTTGAAAAAAACGAGTATTTGGTTGTGCAAACCCGATCTTCAGCAAGCTTTTAAAGCGGGAAACAAACCGTTTCGGAAGGAATTCAACTCGTGAGGTGATAGGCCTTATCCCAAAGATTCAGAATCCGTGAAAAAAAACAAAAAGTGTAAAAAATGGTATAAGCCCGTTTGAAAGAAAACTCATCACTTGGAGGTGAGTTCATATTTACTACATGTCGACCCTACAAACAGGGTATCCCAAATGAAACAGGTTTCATAAGGACCTGCATCTAGTGCTCTAGATAGAGACACTGAATCACAGAATGTCATCCGTTTTGAGGAAAACCAAGATTTCAAGAGGAAAAATGAATATTTCTTCCATAAAATCATCAGTTTTGTGGTCCAAATCATGTTTATTGCTTCCGAGTCTACCAAGGTAGTGGAAGCTTTGTTTTCATTTTTCAAGGACGAAAAAAAAGTTCTCCAAAATCAAAATTTTCACTCGCGTTTTGCGTTTTAGACCTTTCTGAACAATTTTAGTTCCGTGTCTGTCTGTCTGTCTGCCTGTGTGTCTGTCTGTCTGTCCGTCTGTCATCAATTCCTTGTAACGCGCATAACTATACGAAGTTATTGTCCGATTTCGATGAAACTTTCAGGGATTGTGCGGGTTGGTGTATAGACGGTCTCCTATGAAAATCATCATCCTCGGACTGATACAAGCGACTGCGCATGCGCAAACGTGAATTCCTTGTAACGGCCATAACTTCCACATTTTCCACTCGATTTCGATGAAATTTTCAGGGATTATGTGGATTAGGTTGTAGATGGTCCCCTATGAAAATTATAGAGAATTGTTTTTCATAGAGGGATTCATTCATAGAGGAACGGTCTCCTGTGAGAGAGACGAGGCTTCAATAGCGCAGAGGATTGAGTCTTGATTTGTGCTCTAAGGATCGCGGGTTCGAATCCCAGTCGAGGCTAAGAATATTTTTGATCCAATCACATACATCTCAGTATTCGTTTGACCTCCGTCAAGTAAACACCGGTATCCGTGCCCGTCCCCGTGATCCGGCCCTTATCTCGACCGTCAGCGATAGACCAAGATAAGTAGCTTCACCTTCTTATCTCTTAGTATCTCCCTGATATTATAAATAGATACATAATTAAACTCAACTGAGCCTCCTCTCACGATGAATGGGGACAGAGGGGGTGGGTCAGACCCGCCCCCCCTACCTGATCCTCCTCCTGGGTCCAATGTGCTACAAATGGAAACATCAACCGTGAACAACGGAAATGATAATAATGACATACGTACAGATGATTCGAATAGAACGAAACGAAATCTCACAGACTACAAAGAATATATGGCTAGATCAATGACAAATAGATTCAGAAATGGAGATAAAGGTCCCTATTTTGTGTTTGTTGAAGGTGAAGATGGTAAACTCGGAAATACTCATAGTATGGTTTTCGGTAGATGGCTTTTACGTCCAAATCTATTCCCAAGGAAGAAATTGTTAATATAAAAGTAGTTGGCAACAACCGAATAAGAATCGATTTAAAAACAGGGACAGCAGCTAATAAATTGGTTTCGAGTAGTATTTTTGCGGAAAAAAGACTCAAGGCCTATATTCCCGATTTCCTGATCTACAAAACGGGGGTAGTAAGAGGAATTGATACTTCAATCGAAGATAAAGAAATTATTGAAGAACTCATCTCCCCAACAAGAGTAGTCCGAGTACGACGCCTTACAAAACAACAACGAAATTCAACAGAAGTAACAGCGATTATTAAAAAATTAGAAACATGCTTCATTGTTTTCGACTCTCAATCATTACCGGAGTATGTATCCCTGTATGGTGCTAGATGTCGAGTGGACCCCTACGTGCCCCCAATACGTCAATGTGCAAAATGCCTAAGAATAGGCCATATACAGTACCAATGCAAAGGGAAACTGAGATGCATAATCTGTGGGTTTGAACACACTGTAGATGCCTGCACTGTTAAAGAAACTATGGTTTGCATAAACTGTAAAAGTACCGATCACAGAGCAGATAGCAAAATATGCCCTATCTATATTGACAAATTAAAACAAAAAAGAGCGCAAGTTAAAGCAGAATCTTATGCAACAGTCGTTAAGAATAGATATGACACTCTTAGTAACCCCAAGGACGAGGAAGATGAAGAGGAATTTCCACCTTTGGATCCCATAAATACAAAAGAAACATATTCCTATGTAAACAAACGTCAAAAAAGACACGAACGTACCCAACCCTACAAACGACCAAATTACCGGAACCTAGCATATTCAAATGAACCAACGATTGGGTTACCAAATCTTCCACAAAACCAAAGTGACCACGATACAGACGAATACAACGATAGGAGGTCCCGCATGAGAAAACATCGAGACGATCATCAGTTGAACAAATCGTTTACTGTAGAAGAGATAATTGACCTTCTTTCCCGCAAAAATACAGAATACACAAGAGGCCCCATATCACCACAAAATCCTTCAAATTGGAAACAGGAATTTATAAATCTTCTGAGAACATATAATAACGATTCAGAGAATGTAACATGACAAATACAAATATAGTACAACAAAATAATGAATTACGTATACTTCAGTGGAATGCACGATCTTTAGTCCATAATAAACCTAGCCTGGAATTATATTTGATTCAAAATCCTACATCAGTAATAGCCGTTTCAGAAACTTACTTTGTACCAGGAAAAACATACTCCCTTCGGGGGTATAACATATTACGGCAAGATAGAGTCGATGGAAGAGCCGGAGTAGCGCTGATGATAAAAAATGGTATAAAGTATGAACGAATCCCAACACCCCATAACATTAACGGATTCTCTGTAGTTGCTGCAAAACTGGTATTGAATCAAAATTTTTCAATCATCATAGCATCAGTATACAATTCACATAGAAATCAAGTCACTCAATCACGATGGGAACGTTTCTTCCAGACCATACCAAGCCCATGTGTGATCACCGGAGACTGGAACTGTCACATACAAGCCGTAGGATCATCGTTTACGGACAATAAAGGTAGATGGCTTATGGAAGCTGCAAATGAGAAAGATCTTTGTTTTCTTAACGACGGTTCACCCACCTTGATACCGGCAATAAATCAAAGAATAACCTCAGCGATAGATATAACTTTCTGTTCCAGTCAAATTGCTTCTAGGTTTCAATGGACTACCATACGAAACGCCATGGGATCCGATCATTGGCCTTCGTTAACATCCATAAATGAACCGGTAACAATAGAACCTATAATACCTACCAGAAAATGGAAAATAGCCGAAGCTAATTGGGATGAATATCATAACTATCTACTTGACAAATCAGCATTACTTAACACACCAAATCTCGAATATGGACAATTTTTTGAACTCATAGAAGAAGCCTGTCAACATTCCATACCCCAAACTCACCCATCATACCCAAAATACAACAACCCTTGGTGGAACACAGAATGTACGAAGGCTAATGAAACACGCAAACAACTGGTGAAGGCGTACAACGATAACCCATGTTTTACAACATATATGCATGCCAGGCAAGCCGCAGATCAAGCAGAGAGAGTATTTCAAGACAGTCAAAGATCATCGTGGCAAAACTACTGTGCAAATCTCAATAGGAACACTCCAATGAGAGCTATATGGAGCCAAATCAAAGCGATACGGAACTCTAAGCGACCCACTCAACACCTTCAAGAAGGCGAATGGAACGAAGAATTCCTTGAAAATCTAACACCATGTTTTGCAGCAGAGCAACCTATTACACCACCAGGTTGTCACGAACCGATAGATATGATGGCAAAACCCTTTGTTATGAAAGAACTAGAATCAGCCCTCTCTCGCCATACTGATCCGTCACCAGGAAAGGACGACATATCATATAAAATTCTGAGTAAGGTACCCATTATATTCAGAAGAAAACTACTCGAGATATTTAACAACTTCTGGCTCTCTGGAAGTTTCCCAAAAGAGTGGTCTGAGTACATAGTGGTTCCAATACAAAAACCAGGCAAGCCGGCGTCGGAAGCATCATCATATCGGGCAATAAGTTTAGCATCCTGTGCAATGAAAACCTTCGAGAGATTGTTAAAAGCCCGTCTTCAGTGGTGGGCAGAGAGAAACGAGAAAATTCCTAACAGTCAGTTTGGATTTCGCACAAACCGCTCAACTATGGACGCAGTAACTGTTCTTGTAAGCTCACTACAAGAAAGTTTGACCGAAAACAAAATAACTATAGCCGCATTTTTGGACGTCGCTTCTGCCTACGACCAGGTCAATTTGCACATACTGCACTCCAACTTGTTAGAAATTGGACTCCATCCACGATTTGCATACGTCGTGATAAACTGATTTCTGAGCGCTCAATATACGTTAGGATAAATGGGAAGCTCTCTAGTCCACGGAGGACGTGGAAAGGGCTCCCACAGGGCTGCATCCTGAGCACCACTCTCTACACCCTGTATGTTTCCAAAATAGAAGATTCATTACCCACAGGAGCACACATCGTGCAATATGCGGACGATATCTGCATATATTGCACGGCAAATACCTGGACAGACTGTATCCAGTTGTTGAATGCTTCAATAAGTGGAATAATAACATCCCTCGGGAACTTGGGTCTTTCTATATCTCCTTCAAAATCTACCATATGTGCCTTCACCAGAAGAAAAAGGAGACCTTTTGGATCGGAGCTTGAGTTGGCAGGAAGCAGGTTTCCTGTGGTAGAACGAGTAAAATTTTTAGGAATTCACCTGACATCAAAACTATCTTGGAATTACCATATTGAACAGCTGATACAGAAGGCAGATATCCATATCAATGTACTCAGAAGCGTTGCAGGAACCAACTGGGGAGCTGATCCCAAAGTAAGTCTCATGTATTACAGAGCAACTGTGAGGAGCATTCTCGACTATGGATGTTGGTTCTACGGATCCGCATGCGATACATCTCTGGAAAAGATTAACCGTCTACAATATAGATGTGTACGTCTAGTACTGGGATCGCTACGGTCTACGCCTCTAAACTCTCTATTAGCAGAAGCAGGAGAACCACCAATTACATTGCGAAGAATCATGCTTACGCAACGATTCCTTCTGTCCTTTTATGCCAGGTTTCCAGAATATTTTACTCATGTACACAATGTGGCCTTGTATAATCTAACCCATAAATACTGGTTGAAAAAACCCAGTCCCACACTGAGTGAAAGCTACTACAAGACTGCAACATTTCTACCTCACATAACACAACATCGCGTGCCGGTGAAGTACAATGTACAGTACGATCGGCTGGTGTCGGCAGTACCAGTCTATATCCTCCCTACACAAACAGCGGGAACTTCGGAGATTTTGAAGGAACTCCTTGCCGTCAAGTGCCCGAATTATTGTACCATTTACACAGACGGTTCAGTAATGCATGGAAGAGTGGGATGTGCAATATATGACGATAAACGAAGAATCAAGAAAAGTTTCCGGCTATCAGATTTGGCCTCAATATATTCAGCGGAACTCACGGCAATCTTGGAAGGGTTGAAATATTTTCTATCACATCTAAACTACGAAAGAGGGCTAGCTATACTAACGGATTGTCTGAGTGCGGTTCGAAAACTCCAGAATATAAGCCCAAACTCCAAGCTAAATCCTGTAGAAGCCGAAATTCTCGAGACTGTTGGAAAGGTTCGCGAAAAAGGATGTAGCTTTCTACTTATTTGGATCAAAGCCCACCACAATATCGAAGGAAATGCAGTAGCGGATGCAGAAGCAAAAATAGCGACTCAAAAAGAATATGAAGATATAGATTTCTCACTATGTCCCATAACTGACATATACAAAAAGTTCAAAATTGAATTACACCAAAACTGGCAGCACAAGTTCGAGAGCTATGTCTCTGGGGAGTACTATAAAGAGATGTTCCCTAGGATAGGTCCTCGACCTTGGTTCAATGATGTAGCTAACATGCCAAAACGATTTTATAAAAGTATTTCCCGTCTACGCACTGGTCATTGTATCACGAGAACGTTTCTACATAGATTGTATCCACACGAGTCACCAGCCTGCGAGTACTGCCCCGATGAGAATGAGACAATAGAACATATTCTTCTCTGCTGTCCGGCTTACCACAACGAACGAAATGAACTTTTCCAGAAACTGTCGAAGAACGTAAACGAGCCTTTCAACGCAAAATATTTATTGGCGAGTGGTGACATCAATGTCTACAAAGACATATATACATTTTTATATGATATAAACAAAAATGTGTAAAGCATACTACTACAATTAATTTGTAAACATAGTAGTTTAAGAATACATTAAACTAACATGTATACTATGGCTGTATGGTTTTGCCGATGCCAAATAAAATTAAAAAAAAAAAAAAAAAAAAAAAAAATCACATACATCTACTCACTTAATTTTTCATCCGAATTTGATGTAATTTTCTAGGATTGTCCGGATTAACGTGTAGATGGTCCCCTATGAGGGTAGTGAAAGGTACTGTTTGGTTTCTTATCTCTCTCCCTGAAGGTATGAAGTGCATTTACGGACGGGTACAGTTTTGTTGATGGTCACCCTTCTACCTTCCCATCCTCAGGTGAGCTTCTCACCTCCCCTCTTAACCAGTCGTTAGCCGTTCTTCATTGTCCCCGGACCCACGCTACAAACCTTCCATCAAATATTAATTTCCTCAACAAGTTTTTTAGTGAAGTCGCGGTGTGTTCCAACCGAATCGCGAAATTCACCTACGAGGACGCTGTATACCCTCCCGTCGACGGGAAGCGAGAAGGATCCTTCCCCAAAGGTACCTATTTTTTTCCATACCTTACCTGTTTTTATGACATTATCATGATTGTATGTGTCGTGTGTCCTTCATACCGAATTTCTCCCTCTTAAATCAATTTTCTATACCAGCGCTGTGCAGCCTTTTTTAGATATATACACCGGATAGGTACTGCACATAAATATAGTGGTCCTTCGAGCCGGATAATTTTTTAAGTAATAGTGGTTCTTGCGAACCGAATAATTTTCTGGGTAATAGTCAAGGTGGTAGGTTCTTTGGTAGGGAATCCATCTTGGAAGCGTCTTTTAGGTGGCGTGGTGGTCATTCTTACAGTTGGCAGTTTCAGAAGTAGTGGGGACTTCTTCTTATTGGTCGGTCATTCCCCCAACTTACTTCTCTTCATTTTATAGGTCTGCGAACTATAGAAAGACCCCCCTCTTATCCTCTTCTCTTCCCTTCCCTTTCGTTTGCACTCGTTACTGGGTCACTGGGTTCGGTAGGCCTCTGTTTCCCCTGCGGTCCTTTCATTTTCATTCGGAATGGCAGAGGATCCTAAAATTACTCATACGAAGTTTGTTGAGAAGAGGAAGCGGCTGTATGAACGTCTACTAACGACTCATCGTATGATTGCATCTCTTCCGAAAAATTTGAACATTTTTCTGGCTAGAGCGGACAACCTTCCTGATTTGTTTAATGAATTCAACGGTGTTTTAGACGCGTTAGAGGAAATTCAAGCAGCGATCCCGGAACTCCAGGCCGATTCTGAGAAATTCTCTCGCAATTTCGAAGATCTTTATTTCTCTATTCTCGCCATGTCTAAGGAACTTAATAAAAAAGAAGAAACGGTTATAGCAAATCAGTCAATAAATTCTGTAGGGAATGTTTGTGGAGTAGCAGTCAAACCTAAATTGCCCCACATTTCCCTGACTAAATTTGACGGAACCATAGAACGCTTTTCTTCTTTTCTCTCCTTATTCAACGCACTTGTACACACCTCTACGCTCTCAGATATAGAAAAGTTTTCGTACCTTGTTTCAAATTTGGAAGGTTCTGCATTGCAACTAGTTAAAACAGTTGATTTTCAAGCGGAGAATTATAAGACTGCGTACGATCTGCTTGTGAATAGGTACACGAATAAAAGGGTCACAGCGAATTTCTACCTTAACAAATTGTTAACTCTACAACCTTTGAAATCGGACACAGCAGTTAGTCGTCAGTTATCAGATTCTATTTTAACGACAGTCGCATGCATCAAAGCAATCGGCGTTCCAGATTTATCGGACTTCATGTTGTTGCACCTTAGTTTACGTCTTTTGGATAATAAGACTCGTAAGGCTTTTGAAGATAAACATTTAGGGAATGACTTTCCCACCTTTCAGAATTTTTCGGACTTCCTTCTAAATCAGAGTATGATTTCGGATCTTCTCAATGCCCCGGTCACTGGAAACCCTTCCACTTCTAATACGAGTAACTCCCAAAAGAATTGTAAACAGGGTACCAAAGTTTTATTGGCGAATAAGTCCAGTTCAGACGATTCTATCTCCACATCGTCTTCCTCAGCGGTTTCTCATTCTACTTCAGTGTCATCCTGCTTGTGCTGTAATAAAACTCATCCCCATAAATTGTCAAAATGTGAGCGTTTTTTGGCTATGAGCGTACCTGAGCGCAAATCGTTTATCCAAGTTAAACGATTATGTTACGCATGTTTTGCTAAGCATCCTATCGCTCAATGTAAATCGATTTTCTCGTGTCGAATTTGTCGTCGGAAGTCACATAATTATTTGATTCATCAGGATTACGTGTCAGAGGGTCCACCTCCCTCCACTGTTCCCGATACTACTCCCAAGACTACTTCGTCTGGAAATCCGAATACAGTTTCCTTAGCAAACGTATCTCCTAAGCCCTCATCAAATTATGTTGCTCTGTTGGGTACCGCCACCGCCACCATTTTTGACGTCACTGGGAAGCCACATCTTTGTCGTTTAGTTTTTGATTCGGGCAGCCAAGCCAATTTCTGTACCGCAGCACTTGCAGAGCGATTAGCACTTCCTAGAACAAAATGTTCTCTCAAGATATCCGGTGTCGGTCAATCTACAGTCCATCCCAAGGTTCGAGGCTCAATTTTGTGCAAATTGGCCTCTCGGCACGATCCAAATTCTGTCATGTATTTGGATGCTTCTATAATTCCTCAAATAACTTCGGATCTTCCTACATCGCCTCTCTCACAACGGTTGTTGTCAAAATTCTCATGTTTGACCCTAGCGGATCCAGATTTCGTGACACCAGGTCCTGTTGACTTACTTCTCGGAATACAAGCGGTTTTGGATGCAACTTTGGATAATCCTTCCCCAATAAAAGGGTTTCCTTGTGCAGTTCCTACTCTATTTGGATATGTCATCATGGGCTCGGTACCTCTCGAATCTGCTCCTACGGTACTCCATTCTCTCCTGATTCCCACTTCCTCGGATTCTTCCCTTCAAAGCCTAGACCAGGCTATAAGGGCCTTCTGGGAACAGGAAGAAGTGGGGGTTCCTCGTCCATTGTCGAACGAGGACATTGAGTGTGAGCGGCATTTTACGGAAACTATTTCTCGTGACAAGTCTGGCCGATACATAGCTAGACTTCCCTTTATGGACAATATCCCTCCTATACTCGGTACCACTCGAGGTAGGGCACTCCAACGTCTTTTCCGTCTCGAACGTCAATTTGAACAAAACCCTCAATTTAGGGACCTCTATTCTGCCTGCTTACGGGATTATGTGGATCAAGGGCATATGGTACGTGCAGAGAAATCAGTCGACTACCTCCTTACTCACCATGGCGTAGTGAAGGGTTCCCAGGATTCAATGAAGGTTCGAGTCGTCTTCAACCCGTCGGAAAAAGATCCCCTGGGCGTTAGTCTCAATAGTCGCTTGTTAGTTGGTCCTAAGAAGCAAGGTGACATAGGCGAACTAGTGACTCGTTTTCGTACTCACAAAGTTGCTGTGAAGTGTGATGTTCGTCAAATGTATAGGGCTATTAGGACTACACCCTGATGATCAAGAATATCTTCATTTTTTATGGCGATTTTCTCCTTTGGATCCAGTTATCGAGTGGCAGCTTACAACTGTCACTTTCGGCGTTTCTTCGAGTCCCTTCACTGCTCAGAGCACCATAGCTCAATTAGTTCTCGACGAAGGTCACAAATATCCGCTAGCGGCTCAGGCATTAAGGTCCGAGACTTATATTGATGACGTCATCACAGGAGCCTCCTCAGAAGAAGAGGCACAAGTTCTTTGTTCCCAACTAGTGGCACTTTTGAAATTGGGAGGCTTTGAACTCGGAAAGTGGGCCAGTTCATCCTCAACTTTACTATCCAATAGTGCGGATATTGTTTTCATGCCGGATGATACCTCTTCGTCAGATGGTACGAAAGTTCTCGGAATCGGATGGGACCCCAATACGGACATGTTTTGCTGTCGTATTGACCCAACATCAGTACCACCTACCAAACGAGGTGTACTTTCAAAATTTGCTAGGATGTATGATCCTAACGGTTACTTTGCTCCTGTGATATTCTCACTGAAGGCTCTTGTTCAACAAGTTTGGTTATTGAAATTGGATTGGGACACTCCACTTCCGGATCATCTCATGTCTACTTGGGAATGTATAGAAAGTGAACTTCCTTTACTTGAACAAGTTCGAATCCCTCGTTGTTTGCTTCCTACTCCCTCTACAGACATCCAACTTATAGGGTTTTCCGATGCAAGTGAGCTGGGAATGGCTGCGGTTCTCTATCTGCGTGTAGTAACGGAGTTCAATGTTGAAGTTACTTTGATCAAATCCAAGACGAAGGTCGCACCTTTGAAATCTTGGACTATTCCTCGTTTGGAGTTGGGAGCAGCTCATCTTCTTGCCAGGTTGATCCATGCCTCTCAAGGTTTAATTGAACATCTGTCGATTACCACAATCACTTGTTTCACTGACTCCATGACTACTCTTGCGTGGCTCCGGACTCCTCCCTATAAGTTGAAGCAATTCGTTTGTAACCGAGTGGTCCAAATCCACGACACATGCCCATCGGTATTCTGGAGGCATGTTCCCGGGAAGTTGAATCCCGCAGATGCTGGAAGTCGGGGATTACGTCCTTCGAAACTCCTGGAACACGGGCTCTGGTGGCACGGTCCACCCTTTTTATCTGATCCGGCGGAATCTTGGCCTGCTGAGCCTCAACTTCTGTATGCAAGTTTGCCAGACGTGAAAGAAACTACGATTCTGAGCTTCCTTTCTCTCTCGGATCCCTCTCCTTTAATCAAAATGATGGAAAATTCCTCGTCTCTTCTCAAGGCCCAGCGCGTAGTAGCATACATGCTTCGGATGATACACAATTCTCGATTGCATACTTCTCCTTCGGCTTCTCCTGGACGGCGTTCTGGACCCATTTCAGCTCAGGAATATCGAGAAGGGATGGCTATATTGATTCAAGTCACTCAAGCTTTTCACTTTCGGGGTGATATCAAGGCTTTGAGAGATGGGAAGGAATGTTCTCCAAAACTTGCTGCTCTTTCACCATTCCTTTCACCCGAGGGTTTTCTCAGGGTGGGGGGTCGAATAGCCTGGGCACCTATCTCGGAGAAAGCTAAACGCCCTTTCCTTATCCCTAGGGAGAGTCATCTCGCCCGGCTATTGACTGACCATCTTCACCAATTCTCAGGTCATGGTGGTCCTCGTTTAGTGCAATCGTTACTCCACCGGGAGTACTGGATACCCTCGGCCCGAAGTCTCATTAGACAACGGATTCACAAATGTGTCACATGTACTCGTTTCTCGGCACCCACCATCCATCCTCGTATGGCGGATCTTCCCAAAGCCCGACTAACTCCTGGAAGATGTTTCACTCACACGGGGATAGATTTTGGCGGTCCATTCACCGTGCGACTCAGTCCTCGCAGAAATACCAAGACCGAGAAGGGCTATTTTGCTTTGTTTGTCTGCATGACAACCCGAGCGGTTCACATTGAAGTAGTGTCAGCGTTGTCCACGGAAGCCTGTTTAGCCGCTATTGACCGTTTCATAGCTCGAAGGGGTCTTCCATCTCACTTTTATTCCGATAATGGACGGAACTTCAGAGGAGCTGCTCGAGAGATGTCAGAAGTCCACACTTTTCTGAAACAGGCTAGCCCTGAATTTGAAACTTTTTTAGCACAGCGCGAAATCTCATGGATTTTTAATCCTCCGCTGGCTCCCAACTTTGGTGGAGCGTGGGAGGCTCTCATAAAGCGTGCCAAACATCATCTCAAACGGATCGTAGGTGAACGCTGTCTGAACTTCGAAGAATTTACTACCCTCTTCTCACGAATCGAGGCAATCCTAAATTCTCGACCCTTGGTAGCTCTACCCGGATCTCCAAATGACCCTGCAGATTGCCTTACTCCAGGTCATTTCCTCATCGGAGGCCCTCTCATCGCCAGACCGGAATCGAACCTCCTGGAAGAAAACCCCAATCGCCTAAAACGTTGGCAGTTGGTGTCGCAGTTCATCCAATCGTTTTGGAACCGCTGGAGCAAGGAATATCTCCATTCTCTTCAGCCACGATCTAAATGGACTGCTCATACTCCAGAACTATCAGAAGGAGCAGTTGTCCTCCTGAAGTCTCCCAACACAGCGCCAACCCAATGGCCTCTAGGACGCGTGGAGCAGGTGTTTCCCGGTTCTGGTGGCACAGTGCGAGTAGCGCGAGTCAAAACTTCTAGTGGAGTTTTGATGAGAGCCACCAATAAGTTGGTGGTTCTTCCCATTGATTAATTTACCCCTTTTTTGTAGGTGTACCCCTGCAGGCCATTATGTTTCTTCTATTTTAGAGGGGCTTTCACCTACCACTTCTAGCTTTAGGTTTTTTTTTTCTTAAATTCAAAATTTATCAATTTTGGGTGGGGGGTTATGTTTGGTTTCTTATCTCTCTCCCTGAAGGTATGAAGTGCATTTACGGACAGGTACAGTTTTGTTGATGGTCACCCTTCTACCTTCCCATCCTCAGGTGAGCTTCTCACCTCCCCTCTTAACCAGTCGTTAGCCGTTCTTCATTGTCCCCGGACCCACGCTACAAACCTTCCATCAAATATTAATTTCCTCAACAAGTTTTTTAGTGAAGTCGCGGTGTGTTCCAACCGAATCGCGAAATTCACCTACGAGGACGCTGTATACCCTCCCGTCGACGGGAAGCGAGAAGGATCCTTCCCCAAAGGTACCTATTTTTTCCATACCTTACCTGTTTTTATGACATTATCATTATTGTATGTGTCGTGTGTCCTTCATACCGAATTTCTCCCTCTTAAATCAATTTTCTATACCAGCGCTGTGCAGCCTTTTTTAGATATATACACCGGATAGGTACTGCACAGGTACTTAGAGATTAGTGTTTTGAGATTTTTTTTTTTTTTTTTTTTTTTCGGCAGGTAGGTGAGAAAATCTTTAAGATCCACAGGTGGAGTTGGATCTCGTAAGATACCCTGAAGGATCCGCGACTTCAAGGTTATGTGGGATTCAAACCCACTAAAAAAACACCTCCTTTTCTCCCACGTTGGATGATCAGCCTGGAACTGTTTAACACATTACTTCAGGCTGAGTCCTGGGGCACTTCATCAGTTCTGGATGGCGGGACGGACCAGGTGTTCCCTTCTCTGTCTCTCTCGTTCTAACAATGTCTTCCTTGTCAGGATACTCTCTGCGTACGCTGCCACAAGGCTCCAGCTCCTCTCACCTTCCAGCATCTTGCTGACGACAGCTTCTGGTGTTGGAATTTGGGGAGTTAATCCCAGCTCTGCCAGCAGCTGGCTTCTTTCAGCCGCCCATTTGGTGCATTTGAAAAAGGTGTGCAGCGCATCATCATCTTCTCTCTTCTGACAGTGCGGACATGTTGGGACAGTTACCTTTCCCATTTTATGTAGATAGGCATAAAACAGTCCATGTCCTGTGAAGAATTGTGTGAGGAAAAAGTTCAATTCTCCATGCTTCCTGTCCGTCCACTTCTGGATGTTTGGCACTAGCCGTGCGGTCCACCGTCCTCTATATTCACTTGTCCATATCTCTTGCCAGCTTACCATCGTGCAATCTCTTTCTTCCTTGGCTATGCGGGACCTGTCTCCTTCATTCCTTCTGTCGAAATTTTTTTTTCTCTCTGAGGCCATCAGCTGGATCGGTATGACACTGGTAAGCACAAAGATAGCGGGTTCTGACACTGTTCGGTATGCACAGGCGATTCGTAGAGCTCCTCTTCGCTGTACAGCTATCAGTCTCTGTCGGAGATACGCCACGCTCAGTGCATCCGCCCACACCTCCGCTCCATACAAGAGAATTGACTCCACCACTGTCATCATCAAGCGTCTCTTGCATGGTCTAGGGCCATTTATGTTTCTCATAAGGTGACAAAGAGCTGCCGATTTTTCTGCAGCCCTGTCTGCAGTCCTTTTTAAATGTTCACCAAAAGTGATTTTTGTGTCCAACATGACTCCTAGATATCTGGCTGCTGGTTTAGTTGTTATTTCAGTGTTTCCGATCCGCATTGGGATGATGGTAGGTATGCGCTTACGGGTGAAGATGACTACCTCTGTTTTTGATGTAGCTAGTGCCAGGCTATGTTCTTCCATCCACTCCATTACTCGTGTCATGATCTGCTCCAACTTGGCTTGGGCTGAATCCATTGTCCTTGCGAGTACTACTGCTGCCACATCATCAGCATATCCAACAAGGAAACAGTCCTCAGGCATTTCCAATCTTAGGACCCCGTCGTATGATGCATTCCACAGTTGAGGACCTAGTACAGATCCCTGAGCAGCCCCTGATGTGATATCCTTCGTTCGTACCCCTTGAGAAGTCTCATATGTTAGTGTTCTGTTCTTAAGGTAGCTGTCCATAACATTCAGTAGATAAGGTGGAACCCTGAAATCAATGCTAAGGGCTTTTAACATATCCGACCATCTTGCAGAGTTAAAGGCATTTTTCACATCAAGGGTCACCAGGAGTGCAAGGTTTCTGTTGTACCGGCTGCCTTCCTGTGATCTTCTTACTGCAGTCACCACATCAGTCAGTGCATGGACAGTTGAACGACCCTTCCGGAAACCATACTGTCTGGGGGATAGATCTCCCGCTTGCTCTATTGCAGGCAGTAGCCGGAGCAGAAGTAGTTTCTCATAGCCCTTTCCAGCTGTGTCCAGCATACACAATGGTCTCCAGGATGACGGCAGGCTTGGGTCCCCTTTACCCTTATCTAAGAGGACCAGGCGAGCAGCCTTCCATCGCTTGCTAAAGACCCCAGCACCAAGGCATGCATTATACATCCTCAGGAGCAGCTGTGGGCAGGCTTCCGTGGCTATTTTGAGTACCTCTGACGGTATGCCATCAGGTCCAGGCGCTTTTTTGTTTTTTAATGCTCCAATTGCTTTTTTTAGTTCGTCCACTGTAAATAGGGGTGTGTCTGTTCTTCTTACACTTCTATAATCTATATCTCTGGGAGGATGGGTTGGGAAGAGGCCATTTACGATGGACTCCATGACCTCCTCATCCATGAGGCTCGAACGGTTTTGTGCCTGGAGTTTTCCTGTCACTATCTTGTAGCCGCGACCCCATGTGTCTACATTTATTTCGTCGATGATTTTTTGCCAGCAATCCGCTTTGCTTTTATTTATTTCATGACGGAGTTTCTTCCTAGCTTCTGCAAATTCTGTGTGTATTGTCGACCAATTTTCTTGCCTCCTTGTTCTCTGCGCTCTGCGCCTCAGTTGGTTACATATCCTCCTGAGCCTTGCAATATTTTCATTCCACCAGTAAACTGGAGGCCTTTCTGTTTGTAGGACTTTTTTGGGCATAGATGCATTGCAGGCTTTGGTCAGAATCTTCATTGTTTTATTCACAGTTACCTCAGCATCCAGAGCACTTAAAACAGACATGCCTGGAGTCTGAGATGTGGTACTTGGTTGTTGCCTATGATCATTTGCAGCCATTTGTTTATCTCCATCTAGTAAAACCTGTACCATTTTTTCTCTATCTAGTTTTGCCAAATTCCAACCTTTAACCTGGTCTATGTCTCTGCGTGGTTTGAGTGTTTTGAGATTAACTACTATGCATCGGATCATCTATACAATCGGGTTATGGATACGAGGAAGCTATGTGCCACACCCACTTGGCAGACGTTTTTTTATTTTCTCTCCTCCTTTTATTGCTTCCGAGTCTACCAAGGTAGCGGAAGCTTTGTATTCACTTTTCAAGGACGAAAAACAAAAGTTCTCCAAAATCAAAATTTTCACTCGCGTTTTGCGTTTTAGACCTTTCTGAACAATTTTGGTTCCGTGTCTGTGTGTCTGTGTGTCTGTCATGAATTCCTTGTAACGCGCATAACTATACGAAGTTATTGTCCGATTTCTATGAAATTTCCAGGGATTGTGCGGGTTGGTGTGTAGACGGTGCCCTATGAAAATCATCATCCTCGGACTGATAGAAGCGTCTGCGCATGCGCAAACGTGAATTCCTTGTAACGGCCATAACTTCTACATTTTCCACTCGATTTCGATGAAATTATCAAGAATGTTACAGATTAGTATTTCAATGGTCCCCTATGAAAATCACCACCTTCCGCATGATGGTAGCCACTGCGCATGCGCAAGCGTGAATTTCCTTGTAACGGCCATAACTTCCACATTTCCTACCTGATTTCGATGAAATTTTGAGGGATTATGCAGATTGGGTTGTAGATGATCCCCCATAAAATTCATCACCCCCAGACTGATAGTAGCCGCTGCGCATGCGCAAACGTGAATTCCTTGTAACAGCCATAACTTCCACATTTTCCGTCCGATTTCAATGAAATTTTCAGGGATGTTACAGATTAGTATTTAGATGGTCCTCTATGAAAATCACCACCTTCGGACTGATAGTAGCCACTACGCATGCGCAAACGTGAATTCCTCGTAACAGCCATAACTTCCACATTTTCTACCCGATTTCGATGACATTTTTAGGGATTACGCGGATTAGGTTGTAGATGGTCCCCAATGAAAATCAAGTCCTCAAAATTTACAGCAGCCTCTGCGCACGCGCATACGTACAATCCTTGTAACAGCCATAACATTTACAGTTTTCATTCGAATTTGATGAAATTTTCTAGGATTGACCAGATTAGCGTGTAGATGGTCCACTATGAGGGAAGTGAAAGGTACTTTGAGATTGGTGTTTTGAGATTAACTACTATGCATCGAATCATCTATGTAATCGGGTTATGGATACGAGGAAGCTATGTGCCACACCCACTTGGCAGACGTTTTTTTAACCCAGCGGCGGGCGCGGGGCGGACCTTAGGTCCGCCGTTGCTGTTTTTTTATTCAGAATCGAAAACTATCGGGAAATTTTGAACCCCCACTCCCGGTAATCCTTCTACAAGACCCCCTCCAACATTTCCGGTACCCCCCTTTCTTTCTCTACTTCTTATCTATCTTTTCTACTTCTATTGCTTCCGAGTCTACCAAGGTAGCGGAAGCTTTGTTTTCACTTTTCAAGGACGAAAAAAAAGTTCTCCAAAATCAAAATTTTCACTCGCGTTTTGCGTTTTAGACCTTTCTGAACAATTTTGGTTCAGTGTCTGTGTGTCTGTGTGTCTGTGTGTCTGTGTGTCTGTGTGTCTGTCTGTCTGTCTGTCTGTCTGTCTGTGTGTCTGTCATGAATTCCTTGTAACGCGCATAACTATACGAAGTTATTGTCCGATTTCAATGAAATTTTCAGGGATTGTGCGGGTTGGTGTGTAGACGGTCCCCTATTAAATTCATCATCCCCGGACTGATAGAAGCGACTGCGCATGCGCAAACGTGAATTCCTTGTAACGGCCATAACTTCTACATTTTCCATCCGATTTCAATGAAATTCTCAGGGATGTTACAGATTAGTATTTATATGATCCCCTATGAAAATCACCACCTTCGGACTGATAGGAGCCACTGCGCATGCGCAAACGTGAATTTCCCTGTAACGGCCATAACTTCCACTTTTTCTACCCGATTTCGATGAAATTTTCAGGGATTATGCGGATTTGGTTGTAGATGGTCCCCAATGAAGATCACCACCTTCGGACTGATAGTAGCCATTGCGCATGCGCAAACGTGAATTTCCTTGTAACGGCTATAACTTCTACATTTTCTACCCGATTTCAATGAAATTCTCAGGGATGTTACAGATTAGTATTTAAATGGTCCCCTATGAAAATCACCACCTTCGGACTGATAGTAGCCACTGCGCATGCGCAAACGTGAATTTCCTTGTAACGGCCATAACTTCTACATTTTCTACCCGATTTCAATGAAATTTTCAGGGATGTTACAGATTAGTATTTAAATGGTCCCCTATGAAAATCACCACCTTCGGACTGATAGTAGCCACTGCGCATGCGCAAACGTGAATTCCTTGTAACGGCCATAACTTCTACATTTTCCATCCGATTTCAATGAAATTTTCAGGGATGTTACAGATTAACTTGTTGTGATGTTTTGAGAGTAACTGCTATGCATCGGATCATCTATATAATCGGGTTATGGATACGAGGAAGCTATGTGCCACACCCACTTGGCAGACGTTTTTTTTCTATTATTTCTATTGTTTTATCAAATGTTACCATTACACATTTTCCTAACTTTCATTCAAGTCAGAAATAATCATTTTTTTCATCTTCTCTAGAAAAGAGATGGATAAAATATATGGAGGTAGACGGTAGTAAATACATTTTCGCAAGTTACGAGTTCCTGAGTTTTTTTAGTGAGAAAAAAGTGAGATACCTACTTATGTATTACCAATGTAGGGGAATATTGCAGTACTATTAAGAAACTATATTGTGTTGATAAAAATGAATACTTTTAAATGCTCACATGTTTTTGAGTACATTTTTTTCCTTTTCACGGCCCTAATCCTACACTTAGGAACACTAAAAAACAAAGAGCGGCCCTCAGGGCCGCCCGCGCCCGCTCTTGTTACACTCAGAGGCGCGCTCACCCGAGGGTTAACTCCCTCGTAGACGGTCCCAAGCCCGTGGTACAAATTGAGGAGAGAAAATAAAGCATAAACATTATTTCGACCACAAAACTGATGATTTTATGGAAGAAATATTCATTTTTCCTCTTGAAATCTGGGTTTTCCTCAAAACGGTTGACATTCTGTGATTCAGCGTCAAAAAATTATGAAAAAACATGTCATCCAAATCCTAATTTTTGTGCAATTGTGGAGTTGCGCAACTTGGAGCGTTCAAAAAGCCAGGTTGCGCGCAATAAAAAAAAATCGGTTCGGGTATGAATTTTTCATGAAATTTGACGTAAAATCCGATTTTGTAATAAGAGGGGGTCCATTAGAAAAAATTAAGTTCAATTGCGCGAAAATATTTTTCCTGAATTCCTCACAAGAAATCATGAAGAATAGCGTTGCTCCTAATTTTTTGCACTTTATTTTGGGGAAATGAGGGGGGGGGGGGGTGTAACCTTTTCGTGAAACACCATGTATAGCACTAGGTACATACTATAAGCAACTTTGTACGACCATTGACCATTCAACGTACATGTTTTCACATATAAACTCTCTCTACTCTCTGAATCACACTGGCATAAACCATCAGGAATGCACGATGTTAAATCCTCCCTGTTTTGAGGGCTTTTGGATAACATTTAAAGGGTTTAATTAAAAGAAAAAACACGCGTCTTCGAATTTCACTTTATCTTTATCAGTAACATAAAAAAAAACTTCTTCTGAACCTTTTTCAATACTTGTCACTATACAACACACGGCATTAGGCACACTTGGGTTTTATTCCGTGGATACACCTCACAATGTGGAATATCAGCAAGGATTTCACGCGTCTTCACACAACTGATTAAAACGTCTGCCAAGTTGGGTGGGCAGTATAGCTTCCTCACTCATTGTAACATGGACGTATAGAATCAGTTGGCGAAAAAATTATGATTCAAAGAGTTATTGAATACCAAAATATTAGCGGTCCACCGTCTAGGACCTAACCCACACAATCCCTGAAAATTTCATCGAAATTGGTTGAATAGTTGCGGAGTTGTGGTTGTAACAATAAATTTAAAGTTCGCGCTTGCGCAGCGGCTATTGCTTGACCAATTTGATTGAAACTTATAGGGTGTCTCTTAGAAGTTAGTCCCTAACTAACCTCCAAATTTGAGCAAAATCGGTTCATTAGAAACCGAGAAACCGAGGTTCCAGGAAATTCACGTTTGCGCATGCGCACTCGCTCCTATTGGTCCGAAGGTGCTGAAATTGATATGGGACCGTCTAGGACCTAACCCGCACAATCCCTGAAAATTTCATCAAAATCGGACCACAGGTTAGTATAGTTTTGCCCGGGACTGTTCCCGGAATTGTTCGAGAAGCTCTAAAACGCAAAAAGCAAGTGGAAATTTTGATTTTGGAGGACATTTTTTTTTCACTTCTTTCACGAATACAAAGCTTCCCTACCTTCGGTAGTGAGGAAGCAAAATCTATGAAATTCTAGGGAGTCTACAAAAATAGTACCATACCATTTGATCAGAATTTGAAGAAAAAAAGTTTCACGCTGAACAGCCAATAGTTGAACAAATTTCTCAACAAAAATTAACATAACAGAACCAAGACTTAACTACATTTCTCTTAACTCTATTAACTTAAACGAATTTCTCCTCGTCAGATGGTGAGGGTGAACCCTAAATGGCGAGAAGATACGTTACCTTGTGGGTTGACGTGTCTCTGTAAGAACCATTTGTTGCCTGTAAGTAACACCCCGTCACAATTGGTAACATTCGGCCACCCTCTCACAAGAATTCTATCCCTACGGTTGTAACGAGAGGGCATGTCAGCGTTCGTTGAGCTAAAAATAGTAACAACCGCATTAAAATCTCGGACTCGTTAATTTAAGAATTGGGTACTTACATTTTATGAATTAGTTTATCACGTTGATACCTGAAGGGTATCATGTGGAATAAAATCAGTTGGAATTTTTGTCGTGAAGTCATAGACCTGCTTCGCACTCATCCTACTCTGCCTCGCTGGTCAGACACCCTGCAACAAGTTGTCATGCCTACTCTTTCTTTGGATATTTCGGACAGAAGGAGTGCCTACATAACGCAGTGGCCCTTAACCCGTTGTAGAATGGCGCAGGTATGTTCAGTGACATAATTATCTTGGCAGGTTTTTGACTAGTCCAATGTAAATGGAGGTGGAGTAAATGACCAAGCTAGTCTTCAGTAGTTTTTCTTTATTGCCACGACGTTTCTGTCCTGGATCAGGACCCTAATCATGTGTAGAATAGTGAGTCTTCTTAGTGTAGAGTTCAGGTGGCATTTAACTCAACAATTATAACTAATAATTAACAATTATTGTTAATGTAAGTTGTAAGAAGAAAAAACACGAGGAGATTTGTCACTGATGGGTGGAGATTCCCATTTTGGAATGGAACCCCCTTAAGGGGGTTCATGAGTCAAAATCGAAAATTTTTCTACTTTTTCGTTTTTATTTTTATAAAATTTTACAGGTTTTTCCAGACATTTTGGTATATAAAAATATTAAATTTGAGCAGTGGAAAGCAGAGATATGAGTTCTATATTTCTATAACTACCAACCGTTCTTTCGCTGTTCATAAGTTCTGATTGATATACTATGTCCTACTCCATGGTTCCAGCACAGGTTACCATGCCACCAAATAGTACAAAATAGCATAGCACCATACTATGAAGAAATCAAGTGAACCAATAGTGGATAACCATTATTCTTATCAGTACTACGTGTTATGAAATAATTTTACCTAACCGGTGCCATGGACCTAGTATCCTAGGACCTAGGATACTAGGTCCATGACCGGTACAAACACTGACTGATAAGAATCATAGATAAGGAATAACCAGACTTCATTTTTAATTTCTTCAATATGAAATAATTACGAACTATCGATCAAATACCTCAAAAAACGGTAACATTTCACAAATCGCGGTTTTTCCCCAAACCGGAAAACCCTTGTTTTTCGTCACTTAGGTACCTGTTTCTCAGCAGCCAATAGAGCTGTCAACTTGAATTTTTTTTTATATTGTCGAGAGGAGTTTGAACAAGTTTGGACGGAAAACTCCCAACAGAAACATGGCTAGAATTAAAAAATCATAAGCATGAAAAATATGAAAAAACTGTTTTGCTATATTTTCTCTAGGTAAAATAATATTTACACAACAGAGTTGAAACTCGCTCAGTGGTTATATGAAGATTAGATAAAGAATTTGAAAAAAAATGTAATGATATGATGAATATATCCAGAGAAACAGGTACATGAAAAAGTGTTAAATTAGAACCGACTCATGAACCCCCTTGTTGTCCCACTTGTTCAAAAAAGTTGTTTTTCGGATTTTTTAAAATTAAATTTACCTAGATGTATTTTGACAAGTCTATAGAATATTTGAATAGTAGGTACCTATTACCGTATGTCAGCTCAATAATGATCTTTCCAAGGGCCACACTACCGCTATCTGCGTCAGCAGAATCTGTCTATAAACCCAATTTTGTTGGAGTAGAAGAAGGAAACTTGGAAAAATCCTGAGAGAAGTTCACTTCATAGAGGGATCTACCGAAGACAGTCTCTGACGAGGAAATCTATCAGTCTACAAGGTGAGAAATGAGGGTGGGAGGTACCTCGAAGGCCCTATTATTGAGAGACTATCAACTCGAGAATAATTTAGTTTTTCTCTGAGTTATTATGATTTTATTATTACGTTTTTTTACTCGATCGATACTGGGAGCCAACGGCTATCAGATTTGGTTCATAAGTGGATAAACTGATGTGGATGAAAATTTGACTTCCAAGAAGGTACCTCAGGATATTAAGGGTTAACAATTTGATTAAATTATCAACTCGTGGAATTCGATGCTAAGAGTACATATGCCATACAAGAACGCCTACTGACGCAAGTACATATCGCGAGGACATTTTCGTAGGGCGTTTAACACCCTCTCAAAAGTTGATGGTTTACGTTTCATGGTAGGTAAAATCCGAAAATTGAATAAAAAATTTTCCGTCCGTCCGCCGTATGCGACACTTTTCTTAGCAACCCTGGACCAATTTGGTTCAGATTTGGGGTTCTAGTTGTACCGCGAAGCTTTTGGTTGATGATTGATTGATGTTTGGTTGATCCAAAACCTTTTATTGATCAATAGGTCCACTATTTTCCAAAATGCGTTTTTTCGCGGATATCACGAGTCCAAACAGCCACCTACCTGTGTAATAGGATGCGAGTCCAAACCCGTTAGAACCCTAAGAAAAATGGACAAAAATGTCGGGTGTCACTCCACAACCCGATTGTTCGAAGTGTCGGTGGTTTGCCACTTGACAGCGGGGCAGGGTGTCCAGCGATTCCCCCGAAAAAAAAAATTCCCTGAGTTTTCCAAGGTCAATTTTCGTACCTACCGACCCGGAAGCAAAACGCTACAAATTATTACGCAAAGGTTTATTATTTTTATATAAAGATCACTCATCTGCAAAGAACTCGGCTTTCCCATCCATACCACCTTCTTACCACTTACCTACAGCGGTCGCATTTTGGTCAGCTAAAACTTAAACGGAGATTAGGCCTCTTTGGCAATTCACACTCGTGTTTCTGATTCATCGTAAGTTCAACCTCTAAGTTCTCGTAGGGAGCAAACGGTTTGAGCTCCGCGTGGTCTCTAAAAATGCTAAAAATTCAATACTATCTTAAATTGATGGAAAAACAATAGCTTTATATCGAAAATTTTCAACCCTTAGAAGTGTAGACCTAAATCAACCAAAAGCTTCGAGGCACAACTAGACCCCAAATGTAGCCTGTGTACCAAATTTCATCAAAATCGGTCCATATAGGCACTAAGGAAAGTGCTGCGTACGGCGGACGGACGGAAAATTTTTATTCGAGTTTTGGATTCTATGTATCCTGAAACGTAAACCAACACATTTTGAGGGGGGGGGTTAAATTTTTTTTTTTTGGTCATTTCCAAAGCTTCATTATTGAAAATAATAAACCAAAAGTTCTTTAGGTACCAAATAATTTTTTTTCTGACTATCCTGTATTGTAAATTGAACATTGAAACATTACAATAGGGTACGAAACAACGAGATAAAGTCCGTAGGTATATTCAATGAAATTCGCCAAAAAACACATTTTTCCCTACACCGGCCTGTATAAACGACGCTTCCCTGCGTTTTGGAAACAGCCGACATTGGAGCACAAATGCAATCTATTATGGCTAGTTTCATAGAATAAATAAACTACCTGCCTACAAGGCCAAATTCTCTAGTGTGTGTAAATTTCCGAACTAAAACTTTTCTCCCTCAGACTGCCGGAACTTCCCATAAATAGGTTTGGAGTAGCCCTCTTCCTCAGTTTTCCAACGTTTTGAACTTTGAACAGTTTTTTTTTGCCTTTTCTCAATGAATTAGCTTAACTTGAAAATCCACAATACTTTTCCTTATCTTCAAAAATTTTCCTTTAAAAAAAGTTCCAATGGTTTACATGGTAGATGCTTGCTAAGTACCTACTAGTGTGACTTTGATTCAACACTGTCTATCAAGTGAATTCATAATGTATTGTTTTGCGATTTTAAAAAAATTGAAGAGCTAGCAGCAATTTAAATTTTTTTGGTTTTTTGGTCTCCTGTAAAATTGAAGGGTGGATCTGTAGAATTTGTGAACGGCCTCACTCGTGAACGACTCGTGGCTATGAGTTCCCCTGTTGGAGTCGTTTGTTGCAGTAGCCTGACAAGAATGAAGGATACGTAGCAACCAAACATTGTGAAACTCAGTAGAAGTCACTCACCATCCAAGAAACTGACTATCGATGAGACAATATTTGGCAGATTTGTGAAAATAGGAGAATATGCGATATTCCTGCCGGTACAATTTCTTCACGGTGTAATGATCAGGAGTCTTAAGGAGAATTTCAACTACGATAGACGCTTTGCGACCGATCACTCCGAACGCATCATCGATGATCAGGTCATGCAAGGGAACAGATTTTGCAGAACTGAAGAACACATCGAGAGTGTAAGCGTACACATCTGAAAGAATAGACAGTGGGAGTTGGTAATAAACAGATAGTATTCCTGCGTCCATGGTAAAAATTACTCCTACCATTATTATTTTATGGCGAATTTTTAATCAGTAGTCAAGTGAATACCGTCATATAGCATTCTCACTTCTTATGATCTAGGCTAAGCTTAACATAATAAAAAAAAACGTCTGCCAAGTTGGGTGGGCAGTATAGCTTCCTCACTCATTGTAACATGGACGTATAGAATCAGTTGGCGAAAAAATTATGATTCAAAGAGTTATTGAATACCAAAATATTGGCGATAATATGTGGGATAGGGTTGCAGGTATTAATGTTTATAATATTTTTATAATTTTTATAAGGTATTATAGTTTATAATATTTTGAATTTTCAACGTAGAATTTTATTTAGCGGTCCACCGTCTAGGACCTAAACCACACAATCCCTGAAAATTTCATCGAAATTGGTTGAATAGTTGCGGATTTTTGGTTGTAACAATAAATTTAAAGTTCGCGCATGCGCAGCGGCTATTGCTTGACCAATTTGATTGAAACTTATAGGGGGTCTCTTAGAAGTTAGTCCCTAACTAACCTCCGAATTTGAGCAAAATCGGTTCATTAGAAACCGAGAAACCGAGGTTCCATGAAATTCACGTTTGTGCATGCGCACTCGCTCCTATTGGTCCGAAGGTGCTGAAATTGATAGGGGATCGTCTAATACCTAACCCGCACAATACCTGAAAATTTCATCAAAATCGGAACACAGGTTAGTATAGTTTTGCCCGGGACAAGGATTGACCACAGACAGACCGACAGACAGACAGACCGACAGACAGACAGACAGACAGACACGGAACCAAAATTGTTCGGGAAGCTCTAAAACGCAAAAAGCAAGTGGAAATTTTGATTTTGGAGGATTTTTTTTTTCACTTCTTTCATTAACAATTTATATTTGGAAAAAATACTTCACCGCTACAATTGATGGTATTGTACATAAATATTTACATCACAGTATTGTATCAGCACTTTCAGCACTCAGCAGTCATGTCCATCTGGCTGCTTGGTATCAGGGTCCGAGATCCGACCTCGGACATTGGGGTGAGGGACAAGGTTGAATCACCTTATCCCACAAATGATGGAGGGAGGATTGTGCCTCTTCTGGCTATGCCATCAGTCGACACTTCTCCTCCCCATGGGGTTCGAGTTCAGCTCCAGGTCCAACGGAGCCCACTTGCTCGAGCCGTGGCACGCCGTCGTGTGGCCGTAGCCCTGAATTTAGACCAGATGAATGATCCTCCTGTTAGGACTCGGGTGGTCATCCACTCCAGGATTAACAGTGGGTAACCAGCCCGAATCAGATCCTTCGCTGACTTGCCATGCCATATCCCTCTCCAGGTGATCGTTGCTCCAATCACCTTTAGTTGGTTTCGCTGAATGTTTGCAAGTGCTGCTGCAGCATCTAGTAATGCGTCAACTTCATATTTTCGAATTTTGGAAGCATTGATGTCTGCGAGTGATCTCTGGCCGGAGCCAGAGACCACTGAGACATCAATAATGAAGGCTCCTCTTGGTGTTACCACCAAGAGGTCTGGACGATAACCTCGCTGTTCCAGGTTAAAGTGTGGCTCTAGCCATACTGGCCATCCTTTACGGCGAGCGTAGGCTTCCAGTAGGTTCAGGGCAGAATTGTGACGGGCACACCTGGGTCTTACCACGGCTGGGCAAATCTGGAGCACATGCGAGGCTGTTTCGGGTGTTTGACATCCCATTCGGCATAGATGGCTGCTGCCGGTACGCCTGCCTCTTGTCCTCCTCACTCCTGTTGGTAGAGAACCAGAATGGACTTTCACCATACCCAACGACCTCCATCCCCATAGTTTCGCTGAAGGGTTCCTGATCCATGCCGTGCTAGCTCCGTTATCGCGTGATTTTACCAGTTCAGCTCCATCCGTAGTTTGATGGAGACGTTGTGCCCTGGCAATTCGACAGTCGATTCTTGATGTCCCATTTTGTTGTTGGAGACTCGTTCCTCCTTCAAAGAGTTGTGTGTTTGTCGCCCCTACCCTATTAGCTCTTATGGTTGGTATTTGACTGAGTAGTTCCATTACTCCAAGACCACCATCACCCACTGGTCCATTGTTATGTATTAGCATCTTTAGTTGCCCGTAGACAGCGCGAGTAGTGTCGTGCGGGTCAACACCTTCAAGCTGTACTACTGTTACAAAAAGAAGAATAAATCATGTTTATAACCAAGACTCCACATTGAGTGCGTTATTTATTCATTTATCTAAAAAGAACAGTGGCGAACGAGGATTTTAGTCAATTTCGTCCAGTGAATGAACACTATTCGTCATATTGCGAAAAAGTTTTTCACCAGATTATTTCGATTATTAAGTGATCTCGACATCGCGCGACAGGTGCTCACGTGGTAGTGTCATCATGACGACAAATCCTGCTACCTTAATTTTTGATCACGCTGTGAATGATTTCAGAGTATTTAAATCGCGTCTACTAAGTTCGTTTATTAAAGACAAAGTGAAAGCAACGGACACTGAAATCAGGAAGGCGACGCTTCTCACTTACCTGACAGAAGGATCCTACAAGCTACTTGAAAGCCTTTGCGTACCGAAGACGATCGAGGAACTGGACTGTAATCAATTATTGGAACTCTTTCAAAACCATTTTGCTCCATCTAGTGCCTACTTTACTGCCAGACATAAATTTTACACATCCACGAAACAGCCTGATGAGACATCACGTCAATGGTCAGCAAGGTTAAGAAGTCTCGCAACGGATTGTAAGTTTGGAGCCGAAATTGAAATCGTTTTGAGGGACATATTCGTAACGGGATTCGATAAAGGGGCTGTTCAAGATCGCTTGATGGAAGAGGATGCTTCCTTGACTACAGTGACATTTGCCGACATGGTCGATTTGGCTTCCCGGAAGGAGGCTACCTTAGCTGCCCGTACTGACCGACACCAGGTTACCGTGAAGACAGAACCGACGGAAGAAATGCACTATCTCAAGAAGAAAGTATTTCGCAAGAATCGAGCGGGTACCGGTGGTAACTCAAATTCTTTCTGCAAGCCATCAAAACAGGTAACGAAGCATGATCGTTCTTTCTCGAAATGTGAACACTGTGGTAGGAAAAATCATTCCTCAGACAAATGTCGCTATAAAGATTTTTCGTGCCATATTTGCACTTTCAAGGGACATTTGGCATCAATTTGTCCAAAGAAAAACAAGGACACTTCGAAACCTCATAAGTACTTGGAGGAAATCGATTCTAGCTCACCAGAGGACAGTGACATTACGCTATCGGATAGTTTTTTCCACTTATCTACGGAAGAACAAAGTTCTACAGACTTTCGTAACAATAGTAGTAAGTCTAGGAAAACTGAACCATATTTTGTTTCACTACAAATAGGTGATATGAATGCAAGTTTTGAACTAGATACTGGCAGCTCAAATAATGTTATTTCAAAACAATTTTATGATGAACATTTTAAAAATCTTAAATTTGATAAGGTTGACGTTGTACTTTCGGACTATGTTGGTAATGTAATCAAGCCAATTGGTAGAATTTTCGCTAACATCAAATTTCAGAATAAGGCGTACAAATTGCCATTTTTAGTGGTAGAAAAAGGTGGACCGCCATTGATGGGGCGAATAGGGATTCAAGCACTTGGCTTGACCATCAAAGGGAATGTCCATTTATATTACTCAGAAAATCAAGTCGATCCCTTTCAAAAAATTAAGTGCTCGGAAGAGACACGAGCAATCATTACAAAATTTCCTGAAGTATTTAAAGAAGGCTTAGGTACTTATTCAAAAGGGAAAGTGAAACTTAGAGTTCAGGAAGGATGTGTACCTAAGTTTTTTAAGGCACGGACTTTACCATTAGCTCTAAAACCTAAAGTGGAAGCGGAACTAGACCGACTGGTAAAATTAGGGGTTTTAAAACCAGTCGATCATAGCGCATGGGCCACCCCGATAGTCCCAGTTCTGAAGGCAGATGGAACAGTTAGGGTGTGTGGGGATTTTAAAATAACGATAAATCCTGTGCTGGAGGGTACTGAATACCCATTGCCTCGCATAGACCACATCTATGCAGCCTTGGGAGGTTCGAAGTACTTTTCCAAGATAGACTTACGCGAAGCTTATCAACAGATGGTTTTAGATGAAGAGTCCCAGAAATATACCGTTATTTCCACCAGCCGAGGGCTAATGGCTTACCGTAGGTTGTGTTATGGAATTTCTTCTGCCCCTGCAGAGTTCCAACGTTTAATGGATAAAATTTTAAGAAATATCGATAAAGTTCAATGTCTATTAGATGACATAGTCATATCTGGCGCCAATCGTGCTGAACATGACGCTCGTTTGGAAAAGGTTTTGTCAGTATTAAAAGACAATGGGCTGAAGGTGAAACTGAATAAATGCTCATTTGGTCTTGATAGTATCGAATATTTAGGCCACAAAATTGATGGGGAAGGACTCCACCCAAGTACGAGTCACGTTAAGGCCATTAAGGAGGCTCCGCCTCCGGAAAACCCATCAATGTTGAAATCTTTCCTAGGATTTGTGACGTTCTATTTAAAATTTATACCTAAAGCAGGTGATTTAATGAAGCCGCTTTATAACCTCCTAAAACAAAAAACTAAATGGAACTGGTCTAAAATTTGTCAACAATCTTTTACAAAATTAAAAGATATTCTAATTAGTGAACCGGTACTTGCCCACTATGATCCATCTCTTCCAATACAAATTTGGACAGACGCGAGTCCAATAGCTGTATCGGCAGTTTTGAGTCAAGTGTATCCATCTGGCATAGAAAAGCCCTTAGCATTCTTTTCAAAAGTTTTAACCAAAGCTGAATGTGCTTACTCGCAAATTGAAAGAGAGGCACTAGCAATTATTTACGGGACTAATCATTTTAAGGATTATCTTTATGCCAGGCGTTTTACTTTGATAACAGACTCAAAACCGCTGATGTTTATATTTGGAAATAAGAAAGGTATTCCGATTTACGCAGCAAATCGTTTGCAGAGATGGGCGTACCAGCTTTCCACTTATAATTTTTCAGTAAAGTTCACTAAATCGGAAACAAACATAGCTGATTTTCTTTCAAGAATAAAAATACCAGGAAAACATCCAATTGACCTTTTTTCCAAAATTGATTACTTACAGTATATCAATGACACTTCGGATTTTCGATTAAATTGGAAAAAAATCAAACAGGAAACAATTAAAGACGTTTTGCTGAGCCAAGTCATGAATTGTGTACATTCCGGAGTTTGGCCATCATCAGTACCTAAGGATGACTCACTGTACCCATTTTTCATACGAAAAAATGAGTTGACTCTAGAGCGTGGATGCTTGATGTGGGGTTACCGCATCGTAGTACCCAAAATTTTGCGCTGTGGAGTCCTCAAAGTGCTACACAGCACCCATCTGGGTATGGTGAAAATGAAAAGTATCGCAAGATCTTATTTTTGGTGGCCTAGCATCGACCTTTGTATAGAAAATACGTCATCAAATTGTAATACTTGTATTAAATTTAGGAGTGAGCCACCAAAAGCTATCCTCAACCCATGGCCTCCATCCCCATAGTTTCGCTGAAGGGTTCCTGATCCATGCCGTGCTAGCTCCGTTATCGCGTGATTTTACCAGTTCAGCTCCATCCGTAGTTTGATGGAGACGTTGTGCCCTGGCAATTCGACAGTCGATTCTTGATGTCCCATTTTGTTGTTGGAGACTCGTTCCTCCTTCAAAGAGTTGTGTGTTTGTCGCCCCTACCCTATTAGCTCTTATGGTTGGTATTTGACTGAGTAGTTCCATTACTCCAAGACCACCATCACCCACTGGTCCATGGATGTAGGCATTAGCAGAGTCAAATGGCAGGCACAACCATTTTCTCACATATCTCCTTACAGATATATCCATCTGTTTTAGAGTTAAGAGCGTGGTACTTCCCAGCACTAGTTGGTGAGTTAGTGAGGGTATGCCGTGGTCTCGCAATATTACTAATTTCTGCAGAGGCTTCAGTGATGCCCTGTCAATTTTCTCAAGGATTGTAGTCATTTTCATTGGCATGTTACGACATATACCCTGGATACCAAAGGATACTCCCAGGTATATCCATCGAACATTGTGTGGTGCTACCCTCAGGCACTGGCCATCAACATCAATGGAAGGCCTTTCAGCTGGGACCACGAGTCGACGCCCTCTTGGCATCAAAGGCAGATAGATGGATTTTCTGAGGTTGAGATTCAGTCCCACCGACTTCAAGGCATTATTGAATGCTACAATCTGAGCCACTATCCCAGCTCTAGATGTGGCAATCAGTACAACATCATCCGCAAAAGCCAGGGAAGACCAACGCTGCCCTGCATGGATGTATCCAACCCTATTAGGGAGTGCTAGCAGGACGTGATCCATAACTGCATTGAAGAGGGTTGAGGACAGGGGGTCACCCTGTCTAATGCCCCTTGCATTATACATCCATGGGCCTGCCCCAATTCGTGTAGACCCATTTTGGTAGATTGATTCAATATACTGTACCAGCTGTTTGGGCCACTGTCTCCCCTTCATGATGTTCATTATAGCAAAATGAGATACTCTATCTAATGCTTTCTCAACATCGAGAACTGCAATGTGAAGCTCTCTTTTTTTCCTGTTAGCTTCAACCAACAATTTATTGAGTGCCAATACATTCAGTGCTAGTCCATCAACGCCTTTGCGGAGACCTTTTTGTTGCTCAACATGAGTAACCGAGGATTCCAAACGCTTTCCAATGATCTTGTGAAATTGGCGTACTACTACTGATGGGGCTGTGATTGGGCGGTAGTCTGCCTCTGTTTCTGGCATGTTTTTCTTTGGAATCATAGTAGTTCGAGCTTGTAAGAGGGTAGACGGCATAGATCCCCGGCGCAAAATCGTGTTGAAAAACAACTTCCTAAGGCTGTGGGGAACCATCCTCCAAACCTCTGCCAGTAGTCCATCAGGACCACAGGCAGTCCTGGTTGGTTCCGATACCCGGATTTCGTCCTCCGTTATTGGCATCCACAACGTTCTCCGTTGTGGTCCATCAGCTGATCTTGGGGATGACGGACTTCCTCTGCTGTCCATTTGCTGGATGGAGCTGACCACTGTCTTGCCCAGTATTGCCTCAATTGCTGGCCTGTGTGACGCATTTGGGCTCTTTCATTACCAAGGATGTCCTCCGCTATTGCAGCTCTATCAGAATCCCATAACCTCCTAAACCTTGAGAATTTATCTCTACTCGTTTCTTGTGTGGTATCATTGTTGATTATATGGTCCCTGGGTGGTCGTGGGGTCATACCAATGATATGGGATATCCACAGAAGAAGGTCATTTTGGGGGTCAAGATCCTGGACCACTGCTCTTGCACCATTTATCAACAATTGGTGGCCTTCATCCTGTTCTGATGCACGCTGAGCTATGGGAATCCCTGCAAGAATAGCTTCATCAAGCTGTTGATGGGAGATCTCATAGCTTCCATCTAGTTCTTCTGTCGTTCTTCGGGGTGTTTGTGTAGCATCTAGGCGTACCTGCTCCAATACATTCTGATAGTGAGGCCTTGCTCGTACCGCTTCTACAGATTTAAGTGTTCTACCAACCATTTTGGAGGCAAGAGCTCTATTCATTTGGGCACCCGGTATGGTACCTTCTAATTCAAGTTCAACAGTTGCCATGATGGTCATTTCTTCATGTGACCAGTATTTGCATCGTTTTGGGCCAATTTCGTCAAAAGCATACTCCTCAGGATGAGCTGATCTAGTATGTTTTGACAGCCCTATACGTGAATGAAAAGTTCTTCCGCAGTGGGTGCATTGGTGTTCCTGTGCTCTACTGGCCATAGTCGGTTATTTGAATTGCCGCCTCTTTCGCCTTGATGTACACTGTACATCGGGAATCACCTGTCACATGCTTCGCTGGTTTTTTAGCCGCCTTACAGGACATGCATTCAATTTCTGGATGTGGTTTGATGCAGGCAGCGACCTTATGTCCTTTCTCACCACAGCGTTTGCAACATTCTTCGCCAGGCTGGCATACTGTACAATCTTGCGAGCGATGACCCACTCTGGTCCATCTGTAACATCTTAGAACTGGTACATATGGCGTTACTGGGCATCTACACCACCCTACGTACAGCTTAGGGTCTTTCATGATTGATTTGTAGAGCTCAGTCTCGACCTCTACTTCCCAACTTACAGGACGCCCCTCACAACATCTTACCTCTTATCCTCTTTGGGTTAAAATTGGCTTTGAATCGATCAAGGTTATCATTGGGGGAATTTTGTTCCCGGACTGCTGCTTGGAGTTGTTCAGCGTTTAATGAAACCTCCCTGATACTCGAGATAATTAGAGTAGGTCTTTTCTTGGGCATTAGCTCCATTTTGAGGCCAGCAACCCCTGCGCCCGTATCTGCCATTATTTTTCTGGCTTCTTGGATGTTAGCAGCCTCGAGTATAACTCTTTTGTTCCTCCCCTTTCTAAGATTGACCAGCTGCCATCCCTTAGATTTGGGATCAACCTTCTCAGCTGATGCTTTTTCGACATCTTCTGCCGACTCCAATGTAGTGTTGTCGTCAGTTGGCTGAACGACAACAAAGTGTCTAGGCAGTGGCTTTGTCTTTGCAGCTGAGGCATAGGTTCGTGGCTGAGGCTGAGGCGTTTTTCATCTCTGGGTTTCAGGTATGCCCCTTGATGCTGCTGAAGTTGATGCTTCAGTGGCGTTCGTCGTTGGTTGAGTTGCATTCAGAGCACCAGTCTGAATTGCAGCTGCAATCTGACGCAGTACTTGGGTCAGATCCTGATTTTGTTTGTCCACCACGTCGCTTCTGGACGCCTCACGGCCCTCCAGGGTCTTAATCTTCAGGTCCATGTGTACAACTCTTCTTAGAACAGCCGAAACAACCTCCCCTATTGGTTTTAATGCTTCCAGTCCTTTTTCCTGGCCCAATTTCATATCTTTGCACAACCTGAGGAAGCTGGTAGATGCTGCGTCCCACATTTCAAGGAGATCCAGAGCAGCGTCTGAATCGCCTGTGTCAACTGGGGATCTAGTAGTCCCCGCGTATCGCTCCTCTGCTCGTGATGGGATGTCATCAGCCATCCCTCCTCGCATCCTGAGTGGGGTGTGGGTCCCCCCTGGCTGTAAGGGGGCAGAGTCTCGTCTGAAAAACACCCCTCTTCGCAGCCAACAGGCTCTTGGCACACTCTAGGTGCGCTTGGTATCGGCGTTTGAGGCGAATTCATGTAACTTGATGGTACCCACCTCGATCTATCCTTAGGTTTCGTAAGGAACCCAGGGTCTGATGGCCCAAGTTCGTCAGTTTTCATTGTCGTCGGAGAATGAATATGGCTTTTCCAGTTGGCCTGGGTCCATCCTTTTTTTTCTCCACTTCTTCCAATCTAACATTTTGATATTTGTCATTTGGTATCTTTCTACCAATGACATCACAAAATGCATTTGTGACCACAGCAACCGAGCGCTGGTGTTGTTCTTTTGCACCTCGGTTGCGTTCGTCTATGTACTCACGGTACACTTCAGGTGCCACCTGACTATGGTGCGTCATGCGCACGGTACTATTTTTGTCTTGTAGGTTGACTAGCTCCCTTATTACTGGCTCACGAGGCTCGTGGGGGTCCCTATCGGGAAAGTAGTCCGATACCCTCTGAGGGTAAATCACACCAGTTAGGGACTCGACGGCATATTTAGTGCCGATCCCTCCAGCTCCTACAGCTGAGTGCCAGTTGTTATTGGCAATGGCATCCGCCGAAAATGCCATTATAGCGGCCTGATCCGCTGTACGGATCTCTTGAGCTGTAGTTGCCGTATGGTAGGCAATATCATGCTCCTCGGCAATTCGGTCGTCGTAATCGACTGGTGAGCCATTATTTATGGGTCCATTTGGGCCTAAGTACCTATGCCCGGGAAGATGGAATCCTCTTTTAGCCATTATTTAAGAAAAGTTGATAAACCGAACAAGGAGAGAGAAAAAAAAGCGTTTTTTACCTCTCGATGATATTTTCGAGGGGCCCTCGGCAGGGCCTCGCGAAGACTGCGCAGTCAGCAGAAACCGCGGTGAGTCGAACGCAGGTGAATGACCAACACCTCGCGTACTCCGGACGGCACTTAAATTGCGTGATAACGCCCTTAGAAGGGCACGACCCTTAATTTCATGCCGAAATTATGGTTCCCGGGACAAAACAGATTTGTTGAGTACCACTTTTAGTTAAAACTTAGGGAAAAAACCCGAGGTAATTCGTCAAATTAACACGGAGCTCTGGCATTAGCTGTTGACACCGTGAGAACTAGAACCGAACTCAAAAAGACGCAAAAAGCAAGTGGAAATTTTGATTTTGGAGGATTTTTTTTTTCACTTCTTTCACGAATACAAAGCTTCCCTACCTTCGGTAGTGAGGAAGCAAAATAAAGTCCGCCAAGTGGGTGGGCTCATGGCTTCCTCGTATCCATAACCCGATTGTATAGATGATCCCACGCATAGTAGTTAATCTCATAACATCAGTCTCTTAGTACCCCCCACTACCCTCATAGGGGACCATCTACAGGTCAACCCGCACATTCTCTGAATATTGTTGAAAAATGTAGAAGTTATGGCAGTTACAAGGATTTTACGTTTGCACATGCGCACAAAATACTTTCATTTTGGGGGCTATAATTTTCATAGGGGACCATCTCCACCCCAACTCGCATAATTCCTGAAAATCTCCTCGAAATCAGATGGGAAAAGTAGAAGTTATTGCTGTATCACGCGAATGCACGCAGTGGCTACTGTCAGTCTGGGGGCAATGATTATCATAGGGAACCATCTACATTCCAACCCGCACAATCCATGAAAATTTCATTGAAATCGGATGAGAATTGTAGAAGTTAAGGCTGTGGCAAGGATTTCTTGACAGACACGCAGACAGACAGACACGGAACTAAAATTGTTCAGGAAGGTCTGAAACGTAAAACACGAGTAGAAAGTTTGATTTTGGAGATTTTTTTTTTCAACCTTGAAAAGTGAAAACAAAGCTTCCGCTACCTTGGTAGACTCGGAAGCAATTTGCCACACCAGGAGTGCTAGCATTTGTAGAAATAGGTCAATACACTGGCTAAGTCGACGTCAGCAGAGCAAGCGAGTAAATTTTATGGTTTATTCTCCTCAGAACGTTATAACCGGCTGATGCCTGATACATTCTGGGTAAAACGTTTCAAAATCGATTTTGGAGAGCTTCCGAGTTTGTTTCGACACTTTTTCTATGAATGAAATACTTATGCCTGATTCACCACTGTCAGCGTGTTGTCGAGTGAAGGTCATGGCCTTCTCGATGGCTTGTTGTTTCTATTGGTCCCTACCCAACAAGGATGCAGGAGATTTACCGTACACTGGCTTCCCGGCGCATTACTGCCTACTGAGGGAAGGAGTGTATAAAAGTTTGCTCTAGCCACGGACCTCGGCGCAAATATTGCAGACTGGCAAGAGGCGGCGCATTTGCCTAGTGGCTAGCTGGAGAAGACAACTTCTATGTAAGATGGGAGCCAAGGCCAGCGCCCTGGTGGCTCCGATGCTTCGGAGGAACTTGGGCTTGTAGATGAGACGAAGGAGAGAGAATGATGAAGTTGTATTGTTGAAGTAAACTGCACGAAGGGTTCCTGAGTCTCCCTTTCATATTACAGGTAACAAGGTAAAGGGAGAGTAGAAGAGGGTGACGTCAGTCTGACGTGTTTACTCCATAGGCACCTCACTCATCCTACCGTTTGGTGACTCACTCAGGGATTTCCCTTTGTGACTCTTTATTTGAAACTAAAATAAGTAAGTAAATGGATCATTACAACCTCATTTTTCAACTTACCACCCTCCGGCAAATAGTTGCAGACACCAATGTCTAGACGTGCCATATTTTGTTGCGCATCGCTCACACATTTTCCCTTGACGTCGGTCAACTTAAATTGTGACTTGGTGAGATAGTAAAGCCTTCCATCACTAAAGGTGATTTGGACCTGTTTGTGTAGGTATTTTAGCGGTTCAGTGATGTTGTGGACCAGAGTGAAGAGATGAGGTCCCACCGGGGTAGAAGGCTGGATCTGATAGTAGACGTACACCTCGCTATTGGTTACGAAGAAATCATCTAAAACAAACTAAGGTGAACAACGACTTATCCATGTTATTTTATATCTATGATTTAATAGAGCATCGTAGTATTTGTTGGAACAATAAAATATTTACTAATAAACGTGATTAGATGTAGTTTGTTCAAGAAAGACGGCAATTCACAACGACAGTAGTAGAGAGAAAACACTTGTTGAACGCATATTGTGGGTAAGATGTATTACATGGATGCTAAACAAATAGCGCTACGTCTCAGGGGCCTAGACTAGATATTCTTAGTTGATAGGATGGTACTCCCATATTATGACGTATGTAAGGTAAACCGTTCATAACCCACAGACCTGGTAGTGCTTATCATTTCTAAAAGAGGATGATAAATAATATGATAAAGCCTAGCAATTTCTTTTTGTAAGGTACAACGTATCAACTTTCATGATGATTGGAAGAGCCGTTTGGTTGTCATTGATTATGGCTAAAGGTATTTAGCTCAGCCTAATAGATCAGAGAGGAGAATATGTTTCGTGCAGGAGGGCAGTGGCATGAAGAGACTAGGGAGGGCATTAGCGAACCTTGGTTTGAATCAGTTAGTAGGAAGCAGTTAGACAGATTTATTTATTGCGGAGGTACATTAGTACATCACAAAAGCCAGATGAAGCTACTTGGAACATTGGTGCGAAAACAGTGATGAAAACGCTGCAAATTATTACACAAAGGTTTATTTTTCTGTATCTATACAGGTAGGTCACTTGTAGGGTTCGTTTCTTCGAGTTCTACCTACTCAGCTTTGCGTTCTTAGCAACCAGTAATCAAATTTTCTAATGAAGGCACCCACAACTTTCTATTTTTTTCGAATTGAGAGTAAAACGTTTATTTCTTCAAAATAAACTTGATTGTGGAGCGAAAATAGATTTGGTAGGTTTTTGCAGCCGAGAATGCGACAATAATTAGGTCTGTAGTCGTTGATACGGACATCTGTCTAACAAGTTGAATCATTGTTTTAAAAAATTTGAACGTCTTACCATCACTTGTCGCCGGTATTTCACAGTGTTTTCCTATCCGTCCTTGTGGACATTCACAAAAATAACCACCAAAGTTTGCCCGGCAGGTTCCAATTGAGCAAGGAGAGCTATTGCAATGGTCTAAAATCATGACGCAATCATCTTCGTAGAAACCTTTGCTGACTTCATCGCAATGGCACTTCACTGGAAGGCTTTTGCCTTCCTCGTCAGAAACACACAACCCCCCATAACCACAGCGACATGGATCCAAACATTCACAATCCTCCGACAGGTACACCAAAAGTAACACTATCAACTTCAGCATCTTCGTATTTGAAACCATCAAAACAGGTTACATCTCGTTAAGCAGCACCAAATATTCGTATTTAATCGTGGAGACACTAGAACCGTTAACAATTCATTTTCTATATCCAGTTATGTCTTCTATTCACCAAATCCAACCACAATTATTCACATTATGAACATTTGAATCCACAACATGATAGAATCTATCTTGCTTATTTTTTCCAGTTTATGTTGTTTATATCGTGCCTAGAACGGATGTTGTTGACATGGAATGGATTACGTCACTTGGGCTGGAGGTCAATCATTTAAAAAAAAACTTGTAATGAGAAATTTCATGGTACCTATCTAAGACAGTATATTTTGTATTATTAGATACGACACGGTATTACCTATCTAGCTCTTTGAGAGTGCACTTAAATAATATATGGACAAAAAATTAGCGCGCACGCGCGAACGTTATCACAGCGCACAATGGTCCAGAACCCCCCAAAACGTAATCAAAACCCAATTTTTTCATATTTTTTACAGATGTGAAAATTTTACTCCTTGTTCTACAGTTCTTGGAGCACCCAAGCCCGCCTAGGCTTTCCCGATAACTGCTTTCAAAAGTTTGCAGGAAATTCGGAATGTTTAAAGTAGACCGATGTTAGCGATTTTGGTTAATTATTTTCAATAATGAACCTTTTTTGTTTATGTAACAATTTGTTTTTCTTTTCTTATTTCCAAAATGAGGAGACCAGTGCTGATTGGTCCAACATGTAAATCCGAAGTTGAGTAAATCATCTTTAAAGTACGATTTTCAGGAATATTTTTCAAAATTATAGGTAGAAAAAATCCTTCAAATATTTGCGCGCTAGAATTGGTGACAGATTGTCGAGAAAGGTGTAAAAAAAGATTTCGAACCAATTCCGGCTGCAACAAGTCGCAACCTTGGCCTGTAAGTCCAATTTTCTAATCCAAAGTCCGTATCTCCGCACTACATCTGGAACTTCCCGAGGAGGCCCAGGAGGCAAAAAATAAAACTCCGGGAGCATCTACAAGGAAACAAAACAGAATCGTTGGAAATGAAGACCTGTTTCGTCGAATCATTATGAGTTCAGACCCACTGCTAAGTTCATATGCCTCCGCCAAGGTGAGATGCAAGAGTCTGATCGCAGACTCAGAATCCCTATTATTACTTAAACCGATCATTGGGGAAACAGTCTTCTCCTCCGATATTTGAATAATATATTTCCTTTTTTCACAAGCAGCATTACTTCAAGTTTTTCATTTTTCAAAAATTTAAGGGAAAACAATTTTTTATTAATTTGTTGTTGTCAAGTTCTGTTCCTGCGTAAACGGAATACCTAGCTGTAAGATTTTTTTAAAGAATATTAATTATTCATTTTTTTCAGCAACTGCTTAACAAAATGATTATTACAAATCTTGAACACTTAGTGAGAGAATATGTTATTAATACAATAATTAGATACTTTTATTATTAACTATCATTTGTCCCCTGGTGTTTCATTTTGCTTCCGAATCTACCAAGGTACATTTCAAGGTTGAAAGAGAAAGTTATCCAAAATTGAAATTTCCACTCGAGTTTTATGTTTCAGGTAGCCGCTGCGCATGCGCAAATGTGAATTCCTTGTAACAGCCAAGAGTTCCAAATTTTTCGTCCGATTTCGATTAAATTTTCAGGGATTATACGGATTAGGTTGCGGACAGTCTCCAATGCCAATCAAGGCCTTAAAATTGACAGTAGCCGCTGCACATGCGCAAACATAAAATCTTTGTAACAGCCATGGCACTTACATTTTTCATCCAAATTTGATGAAATTTTCCAGGATTGTTCAAATTCGCGTGTAGATGGTCCGCTAAGAAAATCATCTCCCCCATGCTAAAACTAGTTGCTGCGCATGCGCAAACGTGATTTCCTTGTAATAGCCATAACTTCTAAGTTTTCCATCCGATTTCAACGAAATTTCTCAGGATTGTTCATGTTAGCGTGTAGATGGTCCCCTATGAGGGTATTGGCAAGTACTTACAGATTTATGTTTTGATATTGATCTATACATTCTATGTAGAAGCTATACGACACACCCACTTGGCAGATGTTTTCCTTTGATTTTACGGATTAATATATTCAAATAACTAAATTTTGGCATTTATTTTCTATTTTTTCCAATATTTTCGATTCATCATCAGTAATTGGTTAATTTTAATCAAAATCTTGAGATAACCAATAATACTTTTGGGTCTGATATGAATACTTCAGGAAATCAACGAAAAAGCCGAAAAAAGGTCACTTTATGACTATTTTTAAGTCTCAAAAATAAATATAAATATGATTTATGTAACCTATGCACTGAAAAACATAAGACCTACTCATTTTGGAAGCAAAAGTGATACAATTAAAATCGCTAGGAGTTTCGATGACGTTACGGGGGGTTCTGGACCATTGCGGCGATCCTACTACTCACAAACGTTCCCTGCCTTGTCAACTCCCTATGCTCGAACGTTTCCGGGAAGAAATGAATCGGTTTTTGCTTCCGAGTCTACCAAGGTAGCGGAAGCTTTGTTTTCACTTTTCAAAGACGAAAAAGAAAGTTCTCCAAAATCAAAATTTCCACTCGCGTTTTGCGTTTTAGACCTTTCTGAACGATTTTGGTTCAGTGTCAGTCTGTCTGTCTGCCTGTGTGTCTGTCCGTCTGTCATGAATTCCTTGTAGAAGAAGAAGAAGAAGAAGAAGAAAATACATGTATTTAACATATTGAACATACATACAAAATTATGAACAAAATACATGATATGACTATGGGCTATGCCCGTCTGTCAGAGGTCTGCATATAATTTCCTTTTCTTATATACTAGCTTTTATTACATTATATAAATTACTTTAAATTTATCATTCATTTTCTTAGGTACACTTATTAATTACATTTTTAAATCATGATTTGCTACATTTATTAATTGACTATTATTACTAACTAGTTTTTTTTAAACATTTGACTAGTAGAGAAAACATAATGTTGTTACCTAACTCCGATCCCAGTTGAAGTGGCTCACTAGTTCGCTCCGGTAGGCCCATGCTGCGCTGCAGAACTTAGCAAGGGGGAGCCAGTTTAACCCATTCATTATGGACAAAACCATTTCGTGGGACAACCTAGATGAGCCAAAATTCGCCATTCTAAATTCCCCGAGCACCTGACAATCTGCTAAGAAGTGCATCATGTGTTCTTTTTCTCCCGAATTACACAGTGAGCATGCTTGGCTTAAACCATCCCCATCATCAGAAGAGTGCGGTCGACCATTGAGTTGCAGCAGGTCACCTCGAGCCCTGCACACCCACCCCAGCACGAACATTGATGCCTTCTGGGACTTCGCCGTCAAATCCAGACTCCTCACACTGTGATCCAACAGCCGATATATCCGATCTTGTGAAGCAAGAGCGTTATTTTTGGTATTTGCCAACCATGTATCTTTGATCTTCTGCTGGAGGGAGTCCAGTCGATCCTTAAGCACTCCACCCCGCTCAAATGAGAGAACAAATTCACAAGCATTCTGCTCACACAATGACTTGAGGGCTTTGTTCCAGAATATGCGGCGTTTAAATATTTCCTCAGCCAATATGCGCGGGTAACGGCCTGACGTCATATTCACTACTGTTTGCAGATATTTGCAATGCAGGGCGAGTGTGAAGAAGTACAGGGGTTCTACTCCTGCTTCCAAGTACAACACGTAGTCCGGAGTATTGCGGGGAAGATGGAAAAGCCGTTTAATGAAATACTTCAGCACCTGTTCAACCACTCTGTACTGCTGAAAACCCCACAGCTGCGCATTGTAGCAAATAATGGAACGAACCGAGGCCTGGAAAACTTCATATTTAGTCCTGAGTGGCACCTGTGGTCGCCTGAGCAGGGAACTATACATAATCGCTATACTGGCCTTCGCGGAAGCAACTCTCTCTTTGAGGTGAGACTTTAATGACAGCCCAGAGGTCAGAGAAACTCCAAGGTACTTGTATAATCCCACTATCTCTATGGGGGACCCATTGAACGACCAAGATTCAGAATTCCTGAGTCGTCCACCTTTGCGGAACACCATTATCTTGGATTTAGCAAGATTAACCTGAAGCTTCCATCTCTCACAGTAGCTCTGCAGCGCATTAATGTTAGCTTGTAGAGTGCTTGTACTCTCGGCCGTGATTACAATGTCATCTGCGTACATGAGGAGCTTGATCTTATTTTTGCCAACCAGCGTACCGTAGGGTAGAATTCCTTCAAGATCATTGAGGTATAGGGCAAATAGCAGTGGGCTCAGGAGGCAACCCTGTCGAACTCCCTTTTCAATTCCAAATGCATGAGTCACTCCCTTTTCACTCCACACAGCAGCAGTGCCCTGAGCATACAGCGAACTCAAAACCTGGATGAATCCCTTACTCACTCCAATGTGGTTGAGTTTTTGGAATAGGAGGTCATGTTGAACACAATCAAAGGCTGCTTTGAAATCTACAAAGAATGCGTAGAACCTCTTGTCCGGCGAGTTCATCCTCAAATGAGCCAGGCTTGTCAGCGTAAAGACACAATCCGTGGTGCTATATCCTTTTCTGAAACCAGCCTGACACTCATTTAGTATTGACCCAGTCCCAACAAACGTCTCCAGCCTCCTCGCCATTAAGCCTGCCAGTATCTTTGAGCTGCAATTTATGAATGACAGTCCCCTGTAGTGATCAACAACGTTAACATCCCCCTTCTTGTGTAGAGGATATATGAGAGAAAAAGCAAAATCGCCTGGCACGCGACCCTGCTCCAAGACTGCATTGAACAGGTTCAGAAGACGCTGATTAAAATTGCTTGGAGCGTTTTTGTAGAACTCGTAACACACTCGATCTGGTCCTGGGGCTTTATGGTCCTTGCAATTATTCAGCACAGCCGTCAACTCAGACATGGAGAAAGGATTGTCAAGGAGCTCAGAACGGTGCTCCAGTACAAAATCTTGCCTGATGCTTGGAGCAGGCGATTGCAAGCTCCACTGCCTCTGGAAGTGCTGCACCCATTCCTCTAAGGCTATATCACCCACCTTTCTTCCCTTTCCCGGTAAAAGCGAGTTTATTAATTTCCACAGTTCAGAACTGTTTTTTCACTCCTGCAAACCTGTCAGCCAGTCCCCTATAAAATGCTGCCGATTTAGTCTTGCACAGGTTCTTGAAATAAGTATTGGCTTTTACGTAGTCCAGGCGTACCATTTCGCTGTTCGATTTGCGATGTAGTCCAAGCAGGGCAAAGGATCGCTCTCTGGCTCGAATACATTCCCAGTCCCACCAAGGTTGCTTGCTAGTTAGTTTCTGATTGGAGACCATCGCTGCCGACGATGCAGCCCCATGAATCGCTTTGACAAGCGCAGCAGATTCATCATCAATGGAATCCAAACGAGAGTCCATGTCTAAAACCAGATTTTCTAAATGTACTTGGTACGAGGCGCGGTGATTCACCTTCCAAGGAAGCCGAGGGAGAAGTGGAAGCCATTTTTCAGAATGCGGCTGCTCAAGCAGGAAAGACACACATAAGGGCATGTGATCGGAGTAAATTTCACATCCAATCTCGAACTTTTCAATATCCTTAATTGCCCCAGGGGTGCCACAACATAAGTCTATAACTGACGATCCTGAGGCTCCAATATATGTGAAAGCCCCATCAGTATCTCCTATGCACCGGCCATTCAATATGAACAACTGATACTCATCAAGCAACTCAATCAGCTGTGTACCTTTGGAATTAACGACAGAGTCCCCAGAGGCACGTTGCAGGAAGAATCTCGAAGAATCCACGCCGACCTCCGGACATATGGTTTGCTCTTTCCCCACCCTTGCATTTAAATCCCCCATAACAATCACATCATCATATTGACCACATAAACAGTTGATTAATTCGCTGAGAGACATGAAATCCGAAGCCCAATGGTTACAATTCAAATAAGTTGGCACAACATAAATTGATTTCTGTGAGATAATAATCTCAACAATAGGAAAACTATTAATAAGTTGCAATTTTATTTTTTTTTTTTTGAATTCCTTGTAACGCGCATAACTATGCGAAGTTATTGTCCGATTTCAATGAAATTTTCAGGGATTGTGCGGGTTGGTGTGTAGACGGTCTCCTATGAAAATCATCATCCCCAGACTGATAGAAGCGACTGCGCATGCGCAAACGTGAATTCCTTGTAACGGCCATAACTTCTACATTTTCCATCCGATTTCAATGAAATTTTCAGGGATGTTACAGATTAGTATTTAAATGGTCCCCTATGAAAATCGCCACCTTCGGATTGATAGTAGCTACTGCGCGTGCGCAAACTTGAATTTCCTTGTAACGGCCATAACTTCCACATTTTCCAACCGATTTTGATGGAATCTTCAGGGATTATGTGGATTAGGTTGTAGATGGTTTCCTATGAAAATCATCGTCCCCGGACTGATAGAAGCGACTGCGCCTGCGCAAACGTGAATTCCTTGTAACGGCCATAACTTCCACATTTTCAATCCGATTTCAATGAAATTTTCAGGGATGTTACAGATTAGTATTTAAATGATCTTCTATGAAAATCACCACCTTCGGACTGATAGTAGCCATTGCGCATGCGCAAACGTGAATTTCCTTGTAACGGCCATAATTTCTACATTTTCCATCCGATTTCAATGAAATCTTCAGGGATGTTACAGAGTAGTGTTTAGATGGCCCCCTATGAAAATCATAGAGAATGGTATTTCATAGAGGGATGGTCTCCTGTGAGAATCTCACATCCCATTAACTGCAAGTCGGTAGCTCAGAGGATAAAGTCTTGATCTGAGCCCCTAAGGTCACGGGTTCGAAACTAAGCCGAGGCTATGTATTTTTTTGATCCAATCACATACACCTACTCACTTAATTTTTCATCCGAATTTGATGAAATTTTCTAGGATTGTCCAGATTAGCGTGTAGATGGTCCCCTTTGTGGGTAGTGGAAGGTACTTAGAGATTGGTGTTTTGAGATTAACTACTATGCATCGGATCATCTATACAATCGGGTTATGGATACGAGGAAGCTATGTGCCACACCCACTTGGCAGACGTTTTTTCAAAGGGCGTAAGTGCTTGCAACCAAACATTTGGGGAATAAAAACAAACGTCCCGTTTACCGCTATTGATTTTAAATTGTGAATATGATCATCGATCGATATGATCAGTTTTATGTATTTTTCCAGATCTTTATGCCCCACCTAGTAGGAGTAGATTTGCTAATCTATCCCATGGACCTTTAAAAAAAACGTGTACTATCTTTTACTCGAATTTAACGAATTGCTGGCTTCCTGAGACCATGATAAATTACTTCAATTATAATTGGCACCCAGGAAGTTGTAAAACGATGGAACGTTGCTATAAAAATGAAAAACCGTCTGCCAAGTGGGTGTGGCACATGGCTTCCTCGTATTCATAACCCTACTGTATAGAAGATCCTATGCATAGTAGTTAATCTCAGAACATCAACCTCTAAGTACCTTGAACTACCCTCATATGGGACCATCTACACGCTAATATGAACAATCTTGAGAAATTTCCCCGAAATCGGATGGAAAATTTAGAAGTTATGGCTGCTACAAGGAATTCACGTTTGCGCATGCGCAGCAACTACTTACTATTAGTTTGGGAGAGATGATTTTCTTAGGGGACCATCTACACGCCAATCTGAACAATCCTAGACAATTTCAATCAAATTATCATCAAATTCGGATAAAAAATGTGGAAGTAACGGCTGTTACAAGGAATTTACGTTCGCACATGCGCAGCGGCTACTATCAATACGGGGGTGATGATTGTCATAGGGGATCGTCTACACGCCAACCCGCACAATCCCTGAAAATTTCATCAAAATCGGATGAGAATTGTAGAAGTTATGACCGTGGCAAGGATTTCATGACAGACAGACAAACACGGAACCAAAATTGTTCAGAAAGGTCTTAAACGTAAAACGTGGGAGGAAATTTCGATTTTGGAGAACTTTTTTTTTCAACCTTGAAAAATTAAAACAAAGCTTCCGCTACCTTGGTAGACTCGGAAGCAAAAAGTCTACCAGTTTTTGGGGAATTCAGAAAAGCGTCTCCCAAAGGGTTTACTAGGAAGGCACGTAGCTTCCTAGTATTCATTCTGATTATTGTAAAGATGATCCGATGCTTGGTAGCTAATCTCACAACAACAATCTCTGAGTAACTTACACTACCCTCGTAGGGTGTAGTATTGTTTTTTTCACAAATTTAAAATCAATTTAGACCAAGTTCTAGAATCGAATGAGACCACCCAGAGCGTGGTTCTGTTATCTGGGTGGCACGATGGTGTCCTGAGAGGCAGGTACCTACAAACCACCTCATCTGACGCCAACGGGCCACTTGATACCCCGATAAGGGAGCCCCGCTCTGTCCCATCATGTCGTTCCTCTCTCAGATAAGAGATTAAAAAGCTCATCGAAATATAATCTTGGTGACTTTTTATCTACGATTTGACATTTAGCAGTCGTCGCAATGCTAGAGGCCGGGAGTGTCGACCTCGCGCCACTACGAGTTTTAATGTAAAACGTTAGGTTCGCGGAGTGCTAAAGTAGTGTTTAGTTGAATAAAATCGGTAAGTTTTATATATTTTCGTAGACTATTCACAAATAATTCATAGTAACTTGTCTGAATAACCTAAAGAGCAGGTGCGCATGCACAGGCGTCGTTATTTATTTTTCCCAGAGCAGGGCTGGGTATCGATACCCGATGTTTCTAAATATCGAATATCGACACAGTTCTCTGGAAAATTAAAAGTCGATAAGGTGGGGAGGCTGTAGTTACTTTTGAGTTGCAGCTCGACTCACAAAGAAATAAACCTCTTTCTCGTCAAATAATTTATACTAGGTACGGATAAGATTACGGAGGAAATATCCAATAATAAATTCACAGTTATCACTAATAATTAACAGTATGTTGTATAAATAGACTCAGCTTAGACACTTGACAGCAAGAAATGAATAAATATTGTTCAGAAGAATATTTTCCTTGATAATATTGGATATATGTATACGTTGATATTTTGTGACACTAAATTATCGATGCTCGATATTTTGAAAAATCGGTACTCATGACAAACATTACTTGGGATATCGATACTCGAATACGATACAGTATCGATACAAGATATCGATACTTTCGTAACGATTTTCTTTATAGTTCAGAGTACACGTCGCAACCCTTGACCCTCCTCTACCCAAATTACCCTCCCATTAACCCTCCTGGAGGAGAATGAGCAAATTTTCCCCATTCACTTGCATCGTTATTTTGTACCAATTTTGAAGTTTCAATGATTTTTTCAATACCAAATTTTCAATATTTTGTATACAATTTAATTAAATTAGGCACTATCAATCTGATACCACAGCTTAGTCTACGTATCATTTCATGACCATAAATTTGCATTCTGAGGGGCTGCTGTAGATCTGACATTGCTGAAATTCATATTGCTGGCACAACACCAAGACACCTTTGTAAACATTTCTATCGAAATCATAGTCATGGCTGCCAGTTAAACAGTATAATAATAATGTTTCTGACGGAAGTCATATTGTTTACAGTTCCTCATTGGCGCGGATGACACCTCAAAACTCGATTTTCACCGTGTAAGTGTTAAAAGCCTACCTGCCATGGCATTGGTGTGGTGAGTGATTCTTCTTACTGTAGATAGCTAGTGAAATAAAGCTGAACAATAAGTATGTACCCAACTAAGTTCGAACCGCTTATTATAGAAACCCCATCAGCCCACTTTTTGGAACAAAAGATACTTGAAGAAAATTTGCCAGCCTATCTTCTAGATCACGCTAAACCCTGTATATTTTTCTAGATCGTGCATGGTCCTAGAATATCTGATGTATCCCAAATCGAGTACAATCCTAGAGGCTTGAATTTTCCAGATCGTACACATTCCTAGAAACTGGTATCTCCCGAGTTGTGCACAATCCCAGAATTTTTTGAATTTCCGAAATCAAGCAAAATCTTAGATATTTCTCTAGATCGTGCACAATATGACAATCTCTAATATCCCTAATGGTACACAATCCTGGAAACTGATATTTTCCAGCTCGTACAATCCTAGAAACTAATTTTTTTCAGGTCGAGCTCAATCCTAGGAACTGATATTTTCTAGATCGAGCACAATCCTAGATATTTCTCCAGAATGTGTACCTTAATACAATCTCTGAGGTCTTTCAAATCTGCATGTAAATGGGGTTTTTCGAAGCAAAAGGTTTTTGATTCACGAATTTTTGAACCGCGTTTGGATCATCTAAATTAACTACCCATCAAATTTGATCAAAATCGGTGTAATAGACCGCAAAATTTATTAATGGTATTAAACCTCATTAATGTGCAAGTGCTTCAACGACGCTATTGGTCAAATGGCGGTGAAATTCGTCGGTGGCCGTCTCGGGGCTTCCCATCACGAACCCTGAAAACGATGTAATTAATGGAACACGAAAACTTGACCTCAGAGAGATCCAAAACTAAAGCTCAGAAAACCACCAACAAGAGTAATTATCATGCTACATGCTGACGAATTTATCAGAGGTATCGCTCATGCATTTTTACACCACCTTATTCTATAAGTCCATGTTACTCAATGAGAGGAATTTATACTAACTGGCAGTGCATGTTGGCCTCGTTGGTTCAGATTTGAAACAATACCTTCCGTGAACTGGTTAGTGCAACCCAAAAAAAAAAACTTCATACACCGTGCAATGAACCTATCAAATCTCCAATAAGCTCAAGAGAACAAATATTACAGTATGTATTTCGTTTGGTAATGACGGACATCGTATGAAACTAGTATCTGATTATTATGGTGGATTTTCTTACAGTTGGGGCGCAGCACTCAAGCAGTGGGACGTACTGAAGGAGCTGTCACCTGCCGAACAAGAAGAAATCAGATCGTTTATAGTATTTTGGAGCGGCTACAGCGCGCTTTACATCACCAGCAGAGATGAAGTTTGCGGGATCGGAAATAATGGAGTCAACCTCAACTTACTCGGGTCAGTAAGAATTCATAAGCACGAAAGTCTCACAAATAGTGATGAAAAGCGGCATCAAACAGCTGTCCCACTCGATTTGATCGCCCATATAATCAGATTTATTGAAAGTAAACATTCAAGACTTAAGACATTTGGTTGTGATCTGTCTCAAAAGTTTGTAGTCACACGGGATAATCCCGTATAACAGCTGTATTTATTCACCACCTAGATAATTTCTTACCCTCCAACTCCTTGACAGTTAATATTCCATATTCCAGTGGTAATTTACTTTAAATATTTATTATAACTTCGGAAACCCTTATATTCAAGAAGATAATGCGCACAATGCAACCATTTCTACGAAAATTTATCATACCGTTTAAAGGTTGTGCATATTTGCGCACGGCTGTGCAATTCTTCCTATCGTAATACTATATGAGACACCCTTAGAACAGTAATTCCATTGAAATATCCGTTGGAAAGTTGAGCATAGTTGTACATCATCGGTGGACAAAGTCACAGAGATAAAGGAGTGCTTTGGCCTCTCTGAGTCTTTGCAGAACTCTGAGCCCTTCCCCTCCTCAGAAGCACTAGCACCAAGGAATGCTGTGCCTGCATACGCAGACCTGATCAAGTCCACGTCCAAGTGCAATACACCACCACAAGAGCTGAAAGCACTGGCACTGGAAACAATGCACTCCAGATTCCCTGAGCCAGAATGTTTCCGTATTTTTTTTTTTCTGTTAGTGGAGCGAGGGCAAACGGGGGATCAGGTGTGTACTGCCGGGAGTGAGAAATCGCAGCCCTCAGTGGGAACACTGGCCTCTAGTTTTGATGGAGAAATACGTGCAGCCCTCTTGGCTGTTGAAGTGATCCCATCACTAGAAAAGTGTAAGGTTATCCTCCTCCACGACTCTCAAGGAGCCATACTTGCACTAATGGGACTCAGTGATTCTCTGACACGGGACGCCCTCGAAGCTAGGCGCTTGTTAGAGGAAGTCACTGTACAGGGAATTACTGCTACCCTCCAATGGATACCATCCCATGGCATTCAAGGTAATGAATGGGCAGATGAGCAAGCAAAGTAGGGATCTCAGATGCGTATGCCACCATTTCCGATAACCATCCACGCTGCCAAGTCCATTATAAAGAATAAAATATAAGAAAAAACATCGGGCCAGAGCAGCAGCGGTAGGAAAGAGGTGGGCTGGCCTAGTAGATCCACTCAACCGCATCCCCCAGACACTCAGCAGGAATGACTCTGTGGCCAACTTCAGAGCCACAGAGCAGAGTGCAGCTGAATATGATCGGAGGTCTGTCAATCCTTTCATTCCAAGATATAAAGAGTGTTTGAGTGGGTGTGCCCCTGCAGTCCCCTATGAATTGCATGGCTTTTGGACGTGTGCGTGAATTCGCAAACACGAACATTTTGAATAACTGAGACTATAATATAGTAGATATTATCTACTTTGTTGAGACCCGGTTTCCAGGTCAGCGCTCATACTTCTCGCTTTGTTTACTCCTCTTCACCTGGACTCGGATTCATCTGTTCAATCGATCAATCAACCAAACCATTTACCAAGTTCTTATTTGTTCTTGCAGATTAACAGGCACACATTACAGAGTAAACAAAGCTGACCAGCCTGTAGAGATAAAATGTCTGTCGAAGAAGGGACTCGTGGCAATCAGCATGGGAGTCTACTTAGGAGCAGCGCTGGACAGGGAAGGCTGGCTATACTGGTGGGGCTGCGTCTGTGAAAATTACGGAGAAATCAGAACTCCTCATCTCGCTTCCGACTCTCCGAGATACACTATGGTAGACATCAACCAACCAATATCCAAAACTTTAATCAATTCACGATTATGTTCTAATCACTTGCCATAAATCGGTAGAGAACTTGGTAATGAATCGCTTCTTCTCCATCAATTTTTATGTGACTATTGAAGGATTTGCCTCAGGTAAGTAAAAAGAAATTAAGATACGGAATTAAAATTGTTAAGAAAGGTGTAAAGTCCAAATTTGATGCCACAGCCTGGAATCGAACCCAGGTCTCCCAGACTAATTATTCTTGCAGTTTAGTTACCGGATTTGTTTATTGGTCTTGCGTTACACTTTTTCGGGCTGAAAACCCGAATAAATATGTTTTTAGCTTGGAGTCTTAAAAAAAGTTACATGTTTTTTAATGCCATTTTTATGTCAAAAACAGAATGCAGGGAATGACGCAGGGTTGATGCTGGTTTCAACCAATTATCGTTTTCATGTAGCAACAATACAATGGTAGATCATAATGTTTTATCCAATCTCAATCTTACTGCATAGCGCTTGTCGTATTAGTGAGCCCAAGAATTCGTGATTGATTTCCCCAACGATACAACCTCAGCAGTGCCTTCCCCGCCGCACTACCTCTGGTCTGCATGATTATGGTTATGTTGCTACTTGTGAATCTCTAGGATATTAAAAACATCTCCATTTACGTGACTTCAGGTGTCGTGCGGCGCCATGTTCATAGCAGCCCTGTCATCCGACGGCTGGGTGTACGTCTGGGGTCGGTTCTGGAATACCGAGAAGTTCTTCAAAGAAGACCCACTGTTGACCAGTTGCTACGTCACCTACCTGTCCTGCGGAGTCGGTCACCTGGTGATGGTCTCGAGTGACGGTCAAGTCTTCACCTGGGGAGACGGTCGCCATGGTCAGAGAGGGTACTCCACCTACAGGTGAAACTGTTATCACTCTAGAAATGGCATGATTATTTTTTAACTATAAAATCCACTATAATCCATGACGTTATGGTCGAGCCACGATCAGTATATGGGTGTGACACGTGATTGAGCATCGCTGCACTTGCTTTCCCATTCAGGCTGTCCGTTACAGCAATGTATTTACATCTCAACTTATTTGTGATGCGTGATGGAACGCATATTGATAACAATCGTCTGAAATCATCTATGACACCCTTTATACTTATTGGAAAATGGGATGCCTAAATTTTGAGATGAAATATAATAACTAGGAGTGAATTAGAAAAATTTCATATCATGAGTGAGTGGACAAATTTCATAACCATTTTAATCTATGTTTGGCGAATTCATAAAGAAAATCAAGTCGATAATTCTTTTTTGTACTCAAAATATTACAAAATATTCTTGTACTTGGTTACAATTACCTACATTATACTTTATTCATGATAGCTAAGTTAAAACAGCATCCTTCTCATCATGGCCTTCTACTGAAGCTGGCCATGGTCGATGCCATCATGATGGAAACATCATAAAGGAATCCCAAGTCCAGGAAAAATTGGGGACTAGCTTATCCCAACCCTAATCGTGGAAAAACAAACTTTTTCAGGTATCCAGAGCACGACGACATTGTCAGAAGAGCAGAAATCGAAGCAACCTGCTCGGTCGTGAAAAGCGGCGGCCACAGCACCATTTTCCTCAGTAAATCCGGCCAAGTGTGGGCCTGCGGAGGCAACAACAGCTCGAACGGCTTCCTGGGAGTCGAATCTACTGATGAATTCGTACTGACGCCTCAGCAAGTCTTGTTGCCTGAGCCGATCATGGAGGTGGTGACGGGATGGAGCAACACCTTGATGACGAGCTACGCAGCCCTTTCAGAAAACGGCAGCGTCTACGTGTGGGGCAAAACTAAGGAGCCGCAGCTGGTGACGTCAGTCGGCACGTCCCTGATCGGCAATTTCCTTGGGCTTTCCACGCCACGAGACACCATGATTCAGGTGCAAAAATCGTACTTTTTGGTTTATTATTTTCAATAATATGCCTTTGGAATCGAGCAAGAAAAAAACCTTCCCTCTTAAATTTCAGCTTCCTGCGTTCAGTGCTCTTCCAGGCGTCTCCAGCATTCGAGGAGATCTTCTTCACTCTTCAGATCACTGATCAGCTGAGTGAGCTCCGAAGCCATTTTCAATCCTATTGAACGCAGGAAACTGAAATTTGAGAGGGAAGGTCAAGGGAGAAATGGTGGTAGGTGCTATTGATGGAGAACCAGTGATCTATGCAGAAGGGTGATCTGTACAGAAAATAACAAAACTTTGGGCAATGATTTGCAGCGTTTTTTTTTTTTCAATTAATTCAAAACTACTTCTGCCAATTGGATCACTTTTGCGCATGCGCAGTTACAGTTATGAAATTCAAAAGGCACCATTCACCTACTTGCTATCACTCCGGTTGTCATAAAGAATAGAGAACCATATAGACAAAGACATCAACCCCTCACAATCCCTGAATATTTTATGGACATCAAACTGAAAATCTGAATTTCCCCGCAACATTTCACGTTGGCGCATGCGCAGAGGTTGTTATCAATCCACAAGTTATGGTGAAGGACCACAGAGGTTTTCTTGGGTTATGTTAATGACTTTCTTCTTTTACACAAGTTATGAAATAGATAAGCAATAATCTGTATGGATCATCTGAATCTATAACATAAATCTCAACTTACTGTTGCTATCTATAAGATGAGCAACTAGCTATTTTGGTAAGTAACTATTGTTCGAAGTTATGGCAATGACCAGATTAATTATCTTTTTATCATAAAATTGATTGCCTTCATCTTTATTAATTATTTTTATTATTTTAATTAATTGATAAATTTTGTCGGTTAAAGAAAATACTCTGCTGAATATCTATTTTATAAGTTCATATGAATTAGGTACTCGTTTCGGGCCAGCCCCCAACTGCCCGACAATTTCTTACTTACTAAATCGGGACATAAAAAAGCGATGAAATCTCGTATGTGCTACCTCATCATTAATCCGAGGTCGAAAAAGTTCATAAAGGAACACCTAAAGCCCAACCCGAGCTTTCCTTGCGAATGTCAAGTAAGTTAGAGGGTACAATTTTGCAGTCAAAGGGATTCAGACAGGTAAGGAACCAAATCGTTTGGGAACTTCTGAACCATGAATTTGAATTGGAATTTGGATTTTTGAGGATATTTTTATCATCATTTCCAAAAACTGAATCGAGTGTTATGATGCAAGTTTGGTGGAACTCGGAAGGTAAAATTTGGATCATTAATTTGTCTTCGCGTTTTGAACAATCTTATGTGTGATGTTCTATATTATGACATAAAAAACCTGACTAAATTTTAGCCTTATACATTTTTTATTTAAATTTAGCATTTTTCACTCAACTTTCATTGAGAAAAAATGAAAAACGTGTTTCTAGGGGCTGTCGAGTTTTTTTATTCCGAATCTACCTAGTCTAACTTCTTGAAGAATTTTGGTTCCGTATCTGTCTGTCTGTGTGTCATGAAATTCTTGCCACAGCCATAACTTTTACAATTCTCATCAGATTTCAATAATTTTCAGACTTTGTGCGGGTTGGCCTGTAGATGTTCCTCTATGAAAATCATCACCCCCAGACTGATAGTAGTCACTGCGCATGCGCAAAAGTATATTAAATATACGGAAATTTATAAGAATATAAGGAAGTACTCGTATATAAGAATAACAAGTAAATTTTCCTTGTTAGAGCTATAACTTCTACATTTTTCAACAATATTCAGAGATTGTGCCAGTTGACGTGTAGAGTCGCCTATGACGGTAGTGGAAGGTATGTAGAGATTAATGTTTTGAGATCAACTACTAAGCGTCGGATCATCTATACAATCGGGTTATGGATACGAGGAAGCTATGAGCCATACTCACTTGGCCGACTTGTTTTTGCTGTTGTTGAGAAAATTACCTTCGCAGTAATACTGATGGTACCTCTAGTATATTTATGTGGGATCAGTTTATCATTTCAGTTAAGAGTGCAACACCAGAAACGCCAAAAATGGGGACCAGCGGGGCTTACATTCGTCGTAACCGAAAACGTATTAACTCAATGATAATCTCGTAGGTACTCAGAGTATAGTTATACGTCTGTGTACTGTTTGTATCAAGGGAGAGAAATAAATATGTTTTAAGGATTTAAATAAAATTTAAATTTAAAATTTTGAAAATTTGCTTATTTACCAATGTTGCACAATTTTTTTCCAATATAAATTATTTTTGTTAACCTACAAGAAAAAGATTTTATGAACGAAAATTTTAGTTATTTACCCATTTGGTGAGCCATAAATACAAAGGAAGTTTTTCTGTTTCCATCAGGTACGTCCGCCAGCCCTCGTCCCTCCCACATCGTCGACCCCTTCCAGTGACTCCGACCAGCAAGATGCGCCCAAAAAGAACAAATTTGGGAACCTCAAATACCTCGATCTCATCAAAAACCACTTCAATATCATATGAGTTCTACACCACGTGATATTCAATCTACTTGTATGATATCATAAGAGTGTTTCAAAAGTACTGATAAGTAAATGAAGCGAAATGTACAAAAAGTACTAAGTACCAAATGTGATATTGTACCAATCGAATATATCGGTTTTCAATGAAGTGAAAACTGCATGAAGTACCTAGTTAACTAAGTACTCAACGAAAATTGATACCACACGAGTTGCTTTTTAATAAAATAATATTAAGTTAAAGGGAAATGATTTATTTTTGGTGACCTACATTGGTCCAGCAGCCATTACAAGGCTGTATGATTTACGTTCCTCACAAAGTTATTTATTGAAGGAGTTAGTGTGAAAATTATTGTATCATTTCTACAAACCAGTACCCTTCTGTTATTCTCTAACATAAAATGAGGAATTTTCTTTCAAACGGAGTAACATCCATTTTTTACACTTTTGGTTTATTATTTTTGTTGAATCCAGTAGATAAATAGTGAACCTTCTCTCTCTTCTGTACCCGTGGTTTTCTGTGTGTTTGTAAACACCCCGCCTCGTCTATCCCTTCATTGCCTTCTCCTACCTATGGTAACATCTTTTTCACCTGCCCTCGCCAGTCCCCACGTTGTCTCCATCAAGTTACCCTCGATGTCAAACCCTCTCACCAAAAAACCCGTTTAATAATCGCTGCGTTACAATTCACCCTGTTGAAAAGGTCCGTTTACCTATACGTTGTATTTTTTTAAAATTCGATACTATTTAAAATTGGTGAAAAAACGATACCTTTATTTCGAGAGTTTTCGAGCCGAATTTTCACCCCTTAGAAGTGACCAAATCAACCAAAAGCTTCGCGGCACAACTAGACCCCAAATGGAGCCCATATACCAAATTTGAACCAAATCGGTCAAGTGTTGCTAAGAAAAGTGCCGCGTACGGCGTACGGCGGACGGACGGAAATTTTTTTTATTCGATTTTCGTATTCTACGTACCTTGAAACGTAAAACATCAAATTTTGAGGGGGGTTACATTTTTTTTCTGCTCGATTCCAAAGGCTTATTATTGAAAATAATAAACCAAAAAGTTGGTAGGTAAAAAAAATGTTGGTGGTTAAAAAACGCTGCAAATCATTGCTCAAAGGCTTCTTCACTCTTCAGATCACTGATCAGCTGAGTGAGCTCCGAAGCCATTTTCAATCCTATCGAATGGAAGTGATCTTCCAGGCGTCTCCAGCATTCGAGGAAATCTTCTTCACACCTCAGATCACTGATCAGCTGAGTGAGCTCCAAAGCCATTTTCAATCCTATTGAATGGAAGTGCTCTTCCAGGCGTCTTCAGCATTCGAGGAGATCTTCTTCACTCTTCAGATCACTGATCAGCTGAGTGAGCTCCGAAGTCATTTTCAATCCAATTGAACGCAGGAAGCTGAAATTTGAGAGGGAAGGTCAAGGGAGAATACAGATGGTGGTAGGTGCTATTGATGGAGAACCAGTGATCTATACAGAAGGGTGATCTATACAGAAAATAATAAACCTTTGAGTAATGTATGCAGCGTTTTTGGTTTATTATTTTCAATAATGAACCTTTGGAATCGACCAAGAAAAAAAAAATTTTTAACACCCCCTCAAAATTTGATGGTTTACGTTTCAAGGTACGTAGAATCCAAAAATCGAATAAAAATTTGGCCGTCCGTCCGCCGTACGCGGCACTTTTGCCACTTAGCATTGACCGATTTTGATGAAATTTGGTATGTAGGCTCCATTTAGGGTCTAGTTGTGCCCCGAAGCTTTTGGTTCATGTAGGTCACTTCTAAGGGTTCCAAAATCAATTTTGAAATTTTGAAAACGCCCTAACTCAAAAAATTTCGAAATAAAGGTATTGTTTTTCCTTCAATTTTGGATTCTATAGAATTTTTACAATTTTTTGAGACCACCCGGAGCTCTGTAGGACAAACCGTTCGCTCCCTACAAAAATTTAAGGGTTCATATTGAAATATATATATATGTATAAATCAAAACACGAGTGTGAATTGCAAATGAGGCCTAATCTCCGTTCAAATTAGAGCTGACCAAAATGCAATCGATGGTTGGTGATTTTGATTTTAACACAGAATGTGTTTTTGCGATGACATACCGAAAAAAAATCGTCACGAAAAAGCGACAGAAAAAACCGTTACGCGCCTTTTATAATGATTTTCACGTGCAACCAAGCCGTTGGTAAGGAAATAGAACTCCCGCAGTGTTCATTGCACAGAAATTGTTCACCATTCGTTGGAAAGCTCTCAATTTATATAGTATTTTTCTTGTAGTTACATATTTATTTATATAACATTTATAGGGTTTTAGACCAAATTAAATGTCTAACAATTATTTATTTTATTATTGCCATGACGGATGACTAGCATCGCAAAAACACATTCTGTGTTCCTATGATTTCATACAGAGTATGGAAAAAGAAATAAACCGGGGGGTGCAGGGGGGCGGAGCCCCCCGCCGAGGCGCAAAGCGCCGAGTTTTTTGAAAAAAAAATTTTTCTTTTTCAATTTTTTTTCGATTTTTTTTTTTTCATATTGGATGGATGGTGATTTTGTAGACGAGTGATCTATATAGAAAAATAATAAACCATTGTGTAATAATTTGCAGCGTTTTTTTTTTCACGGATTCTGAATCATTGGGATGAGAACTATCACCTCACGAGTTGTATTCCTTCCGAAACGGTTTGCATCACTTGCTAAAAATCGGGTTTGCCGACAAAACGGCTTATACCCACCCCGTTGTATTCAAATAACACATTTTTTTTTAAATCGGTTTTCCGATTATACATACTTTGAAACGTAAACCATCAAATTTTGAGGGGGTTAGAAGATTTTTTCTTGCTCTATTCTGAAGGTTCATTACTGAAAATTATGGTTAAACCAATAAGAGAAGATGAAAATGAGATTTTTCCTCACCTAACCAAAATATATATATATATATACATATATATATTCAGTGAGGTACATATCCATCGTTTTCCATCAAATGGGCTTATAACCAATAAGAACTGGCTGTATCTCCCTCAAAACGCATGCCAAAATCCCGAAATTTGGTCTTATAAACAAACGTTCTATGAATAAACTATTTGGAAAATTTGGGAACCCTAGGCAACTTCCTTCCCCATGAAATTAGCTTTTCTCAATTTCACAAAAAAAAAATTCCAAGTGGAGATAAGCCCGGTTTGAAAGAAAACTCCAAATAAGATCCTTTTCAATTTTGGAAGGATTCTAACTTGACGAAGACCAACAAGACTACAAATTTGATCACGAGAATGTGTTTTTATTTATATCCTTAGCTTTTACAGGTCTGATTAGAAATTTCGCTTTTGACTTTAACTGTGGGAAAGTGTAGGTACAGTAAATTTGAGCGGAATCTGACCACTGGGTCCAAAGAAATTCATGGTTTTTCTTGTTGCAAGAATGCAAAATTGTCCTGTGTAAATCAAGATTCCCTCTCGTCCATAGTTGGAATGCTTTCGGGCCGATTTTGGCTCAATATATGAATCTATGGTAAAATAAAAGTTACCTAACTGAGGTACTAAAAAGGACTGTCATAGAATTTTAGAGATTGTATTTGAGCCTTTTGTCGGTTCCTAGCGAATTTCATAGTAAATTTAGTTAAAAGGGAAGATCAGAATTTGTTCTGATGATTTCGCTCATGGCTTCCCATTGGCCTCATTGGGACGAGGGGGAACTGCGACCGGCTTAGCTGAAAACATGCTCCCGAGGCGAGCCCCGAACTGACGGCCCCGCAACCGGTTCGAGTCTCGTCTCCAGAGACACATGCCGCAACTCGCTCGGCCACAGCCGAACCCGAATTTCATATCTATCAAATCATTAAAGAGAATCGCCATGGATCTTGAATAGGAAACTTAGTGAAGGTGTTTCAGGGTCAGTCGAAACTAGGTACCTGCCTACGAAATGGGAATAGTAGGAAGTTAGGACCCTTATCTCCAAACCGTATGTATTTCTGCGTGTAATTAAAATTTTCAATTCGAGGATTTCAAAGCTGAAATTCTCTCTGTCACAAAAATCTTATTTGAAAAATCGTTTGCTCCTCAAACCAGGAAAAGGGAACGCAAATTATAATAAACAAATAAACTTTGGAAGAAAATAGATAGAAAAAATTATATTGACAGGTACTTACCACATGTTAATTTTATAAAATAATTTAATAAATCGTTATACACATATTATAATATCTCTCTAGTATAGTTTTTACATATTGCCACAGGTTTTACAAGGTCTTCAGAAAGAGGTTTGCATGAAGAAGAGATTTTCATAAAGATAAGTGAAGAAGACGAGGTTTTCCTATCCAATATCCATATGTTTACTCTAGAATCTAAAATTGAAATTACTGTTTATTTAACCTCTGAATATTCGTTGATTGTATTGACAGGAAAACCTTTTGTTTTTCGACAGAACCATCTCTTAAGTGAAATTATATGAATATTTTATGTAGGAAGGTCAATAACCTTAAAACTCCTTATACTGAGGTAGGTCAAGGCAACCTGTGAGCAGAGCGATGTAATTGTTCGTTCTTTTCTCCCCTAAGTTTTTTTTGGGGAACACGATTAACTTTAAAAAAATAAAATCAGAGTGGTAATAGATAAGTTAAAATCTCAAGCTCATGAATATGAGCTTGCAATATGTGCGAATGGGAAATGAGAGTGAAAAAGTAGTACTTACTGTGCATCGAGGACCTACGTCTACTGTGCATAGAGGACTTACATTTACTGTGCATCGAGGACTTTGCAAGTATATTATTACTGGCGTAGAGGTACTGCAAGTGGGTGAAGAGGGTGTTTGTTGATCTGAATTAAGTTACCGTCTTCTTCATTAACTATTGCTTCACGTATTTCCGTAACGTCTGACAGCTGGACAATGTTGTGAAGTGCCTAATTCGGTTCTAAATGATCGCTCATCATTTGTATTCTAACAAGAACGTAGTTACAGAGCGTACAAAGCTATGGCGGCCAGCAGCAAGCCCAGAGAGCCCGCAACGCCAGTCGCTCTGTTGACGTCTTCAGTTGGCATAGGATCAGCCACTGGCACGCAAGTGAGTTCGAAGCCCTCACAAACTCGTTCAGCCACTATTCGTCTCCTACCAGCCGATTTTCTCGCTTTGGAAAACAGCTGCGATTTTTCCTCACCCGTCAAGCCCAGTACTGGAGTCTGACTCATGAGATCTTCCATCTGTAACAGTTTAGATTTTCAATGATTTAGTGACAACCAAATTGCAAAGAAGTGACACTGTATTGGGATGAGGTCAAAAGTACAGGGTCCGGCAGAACTGCATGGGAAAGCCACACAAATTGCCCCCTTGTTGATTCCAGTGATTCCTCCATCAACATCCATTACAGCTGTTCTTTGTAATGGACCAGCATCACACATCATCACCGTCCATGATCCAAATGATGGCGAGTTTTTGAGAGACTCTTACAAAAGTATCCCATAGTGAATGAAGGCCTTTGCTGATACCTAGGTAGCTTTCAAACACTTACGAATTTTTCCTGAAATTTTACTGACAATATTTTGTAGTGATGATGATTGCTGTGATGCTTTATTGTATTGGTGATATAGATTGTTTTGGATTACTTGAATTATTACTTACTCGTAATTGCAATTACTTAATTCGGATTTTTACTCATTTCTAAGGTAAAATTGAAATTCCTAAAATTTGAGATTGAATAAAATTGTGTCAAACTTGTATGATAATTGTGCTATGGCTTTTTAAGAATCAATTTGATGAAGACGAAATTATATTAAAATTCTCAATTAGGCTCAAACTTCAAGACAGCCAACTATTCCTGCAATTTCCCAAAAATCACGCTTTTTGAGTTGTGCCCTTATTCTAGGACGGGTGCGTTAATTACATATTATGTATTGGAGGAAGCGATTCGCGTGGAAGTCGTCGTAGTTGAGAGAGCAATGTTGGAAAGAGTTGTCGTGAACTTTCAAGAAAGACTCCAGCACTCTTCGCGAAAGAAGTACGCCCCCTGACTGATGTGATTTTCCACACATGAAATTCCAAGATGCTCTGGAACTCTGAACCCAAATAGGGTGACTCGCCCAGTGAATGAACACCCCCCAGTGAATGAACAGTACGAGGTTATTTGGGAATAATAAGGCTTGTGATGCACCCTGGTGATAACGGTGTTTTTCATTAGTTCCATCAACATATCATAGATAGCAGGGTGAAGCAGTAGATAAAAAGAAGTCTGCCATCTTCTTTGGTTTTGATGTTATCAACAGGTCAGTCTCCAAGAACGTCTCTGGGGGTAACAAATGGAGTTGGCCGTTACGTGGGGATTAGTGTTTAGAGGTAAGTAAAATGCTAAATTAGTCAATGTCATGCTTTATTATTGTAGCTGATATGTTTTTCTCGAGAGAACTAATTGGGTAGAAGGGAATTTTATTGATTATGATATGTTCGTTGGGTGTTCATACTGTGGGAGCTATAATATGACCTCCAACCAGTAAATGAACGACAGTAAAATGACTGTTCATTCACTGGCTGGAGGGTTATTTCACGGTTTTTAAATCGAATGGAGGCTTCCCATGTGAAGAAACACCTAAACTGCTGATTTTTTGCCTCAACTTGTTTAAATAAGTATCCTATCCAGTGAATGAACAGGTGTATGTGTATGGGAATGGAGTGTTCATTCACTGGAATTTCAGGGTTCATTCACTAGGAAATAGTGTTCATTCATGGGGTGAAATACATTAACTCCTTTATTGTGGAAAATTAGCTATAAAAATCAACTTTTCTCGTCTTCTCCCATGCTATTCTTGTTCCTTATATAATTTTAAACAACATCAGACAAATTCAAGTAGTGTAGTACTCCAACTTTAAGAACTGTAGACATTAAAGTTCGTCACTAGTGTGCTAAGAGCTTAAGTGTTCATTCACTGGGCGAGCCACCCTATGTAAATAATTTTTTTTCTTTTTTAGTAACAATTACCGAAGTTATGATTCTTTCAAAAACGTCGGACCATTCTACCGGACCCTGTACAATCTAGGAAATAGAGTCTTGTCCCGTCCCTGTGAAATAAAGTCATGTCATGGAAGGTAGCGACAAATTCGTCTCGCGCAAGTCAGAGTTGGTGAAATTAAAAGCTGATGCCCCTGCCGACCCTCCGCCTGATAAGCCCAAAACCCTCCGAGCCTCACTTGCAACTAGACTGGTGCAAATTCTCCTTGCTGAACTAATTGACGTAGCTAAGCTCTACACTTTGGCAGTGCGTCGACTCTCTCATTACCGTGGAGATCTCAACGTCTCGGTATCCATTGGAGAACAACCCTCTTTCCATGCTCAATCAGTTGGTCAATGCGATCACGAGCCAGAACTAGCACTTACTCAAACCTTCGCCTCCACTCATTGAACTAGAACCCTTGTCTCATCTCTTCTCAATACTTCGTAGGTTTTGCTCAATTTCTTTACCCTCCAGGAAGTTTTCCGGTTTTTAGCCGGGCTTCCATCTTCTCATGTTCGGGCCGAATTAGATACGAGTAGAATACTCACCCTCAAACCTAAAAATTATCATAACGGTTTTTGGTCGGATTAGTACTTTCCTCTCTAAACCTTACCTCACCATCCCTTAACTTCAGTAGGTATTAGGAATTAAAACTAACTTTTAACAGTTCTAAATTCATCAAGTTTTTTCAAGGTAGTCAAGGTTACAGCACTAACAGATTTTTCGAATCATAGCAACTGACTTACCTCTTTGAACATTCCATTAGTGTACAGTTTACTCGACATGGCATCCAACATCTTACGAACGTTTCTTTTGGAAGATCTGGAAAGAATAAATTAAATCGGAGTACAATTTCCTTGAAACCGATGCAATATTATCACCACTCAGTTACCTGGTGTCCAGACTGATGAAATATTCATATCGTACCAAGCTTAATCCGATTTGATGAACAGGATATTTTTTATTTATTTATTTTTATTTTTTTTTTTTTTTGTACTAGAAAAGTTTACTAAGTACCTGCTGATCTGCTTTTTCCCCAAATTGTACAAGCGAGTGTACTCCAAATCTGGCGCTCTAAAGAGAACACTGAAGAAGCGAGCCATATATAACTGACACCGCTGATGCTAATCTGACTTTAGTTTTGATCTGACCAATGGAAAGTATGTAGAATTTCATCATTTAAGTCCAAAGGAAGGTGTATTTAACGTGCTTGAAAACTTTGCAATTATTGAAAGTGATGAAGGACGAAGAGAGCCTAAAAAAGTATACTCCCCCATTAATACTATTGTGACTATTCAGCTGTACCTTTTGAGTTGTACCTTAATTTCTTGTTTGTTATTGATGATGACCTAACCGTCGAAATAGATAGAACTTTGTGATTCATTATTCTCATGGAGATATGTTCTACCTACTCCATTGCTGGTAATGAGTGATTTAGTTCCTCTTTATTAACAGATATCTGAACAGAGGTTAAACTAGGCTCGAAACGTTAGATTGAACAAAATTCGAATAAAACTATCATGCAAAAGTTTTGACTAAATAAGTATAACTCAGGATCTTCATATTTCAAAATAAGAAAAGGTTACTCACACACGGCTTACAAACGAAGTTGCGTTAGTTCGTATAAAATTCATAGCAGAAGCGATCCCGTTCTTAGTGTCACAAATTCTGGTAAAAGTAGCTGTGAAGTCTTGCAATTTGATGATGTCCGGTTGCAACAAGTATCCAAGCAATCTGCAATATCAAGAGTTAGGTACTTCACTGGAACGCTACATTGAAAACTTAAATTTCTCAATTCGTTTAATTGTCGATTGTATCTGTACATTTGTTTGTCTGTGACCGCTACACCAATTTATATTGAAATTCCTGCAATTCTGCAATATTTTAAAATGTTTAAATTGTTGTAAAATCCCCTTTTTAGGACGTCCCACTGTAAGACTTGGGCGTCCTTATGCGATTGATCTGGGGTAAAGTTGGACAACATTCAACAGAAAAAAATAACCACACAGTAATCCGTTTCAGACCATTCTGAATCCAAAGCCGCGAAAAATCATAGGTGTATGTCTGTGTGTGTGCATATGACAAATCTTGTGTCGTCTTCCCAGGCCTTAGTTTTTAACTGATTTTTGTGGGTTTTTTTTGTTCGACGCGGAAATCTATCTAGTTGTGCACTACGTCGCCGGAATTTCGAATTTTGTCTTTTAAGGGGGGGAAAGGGGGGGGGGAATAATGCTTAAAAACATGCGTTTGTGGGCATAATCTTGTAAACTCTGCCCAGGCCTCAATTTCCAACCAATTTGCGTGTTTTTTTTTTTTTTTTTTTGTTTTTTTTCCAACTCATAAATCTTCCAAATTGCTCACTATTTCACCAGAATATCACAATACGCAAGAAGAGGGGGAGATTGGGGAAATAATATTCACAAAATATCAGATTTGAAATTGAGGAAAAATTCTCATTATACCTCTGGATTTCCATGAATTATTCTTTGTACCACCATGGAACTTATAGTGGTGCCACCATGGTGCCAGGACACCAGAAACCGCATACATTGTAGATTTTTTTGTGTTTCACCTTGAATACGGATGTGAACCTCGACGGACTGCCTACCAAAACTAACAGTTGAAAGTTCTACGTTACGATGTATTTCCGCTTTGGTGCCAGACTGGCATTATTGGTGGTTGGGAAGAGGGGGGGGAGGGGGGACTCGATTTTGTATGTTGGGTATCGTAGATCATGGATTTTAAAATTCTCTTCAAATTCGAGGCTCCCGTGCTGCTAGAAATGTTATTATTAAATGTTCAGTATGCTCTGATTCAATGATTTATTTACAATTGAAAGAGAATCGGTTGAGACTGTTCCTGACTCTGTAGTATACATAAGCTACGTTCATTACTTCTTTAGCGAGAGACAGAACGTGCTGCTCCCATACTAGGTTTTCATCCACGATCACGCCCAATTAAGTGCCTTGTAAACTCACCTTGATTGTAACGTAGAATTGACAGTGCAAGTCAAGCTGGTGAGATATCGTGCTTTTTGAGTGGGAACTAGGGAGCTGGTGTACATGGAGAACAGCTTATCCCAAAGTCCCCAGTCATTTTTGGTCAGCTCGCAGAAGGCTGCTCCATCAGTGTCTCGATCGACGCTACAACATAACACAATATCTCCAATAAATAACGTACTATTTCATTGAATTTGGAAACTCTTTGAACACTTTGTTCCGTATCTGTTAGTAGTTTTATATTTGAATTACATGTAGATGGAATAGCACTAAGGCCTCGGCTACGATAGAAGCGTCAAGCGTCAAGCGTTGAGAGTCGAGCGTCGAGAGTGGAGCGTTAAGCGAAAAGGGGTGGCTACAGTACGAGCGGAAGGGGAGCGAAAAGTGACTAACTAGATGGGGAGTTCCGGTCAGCGAATATGCAACTTTTGCTCCTAGCACTAATAATTATTGACAATTCAGCTGTTTCAAAAAGTTCTTTACTGATAAACCGTGTGTGTAGAGGTTTTGGAGTTCACCCTATTACTTAATGTGCTTAGGAATTGTGATGGAGAATACTACAAACTTTTTCACAAACTCGAAGAAGACCCGAAAAGATTTTTCGAATACATCAGAATGTCCATTGTTGCTGCTATTTTATCATTCTTGTTTTGGTTTATTATTTTCAATAATGAACCTGTGGAATCGACGAAGAAAAAAAAAATTTACCCCCCTCCCCCAAATTTGTTGGTTTACGTTTCAGGGTACCTAGAATCCAAAAAACGCTGCAAATTATTATTATATATTCTAATTATTATATTTTTATATAGATCACTCGTCTTCAAAGAACACGGCTTTGCCATTGTTACCACCAACCAACTTGAAGAAAAACTTCAATCGTATTTCGGTCAGCAAACATTTGAAAGGATATTAAGCTTCTTTTGCGATTCATACTCGTGTTTCTGATTTATCGTACATCCAACCCTTAAATTCTCGTAGGGAGCGAACGGTTCGTCCTACAGAGCTCCGCGTGGTCTCAACAAATTTTTAAAATTCTCTAGAATCTTAAATTGAAGAAAAAACAATACCTTTATATGAAATTTTTTTGAGTTAGGGCGTTTTCAAAATTTCTAAATTCATTTTTGAACCCTTAGAAGTGACTTACATCAACCAAAATCTTCGGGGCACAACTAGACCCCAAATGGAGCCTACATACCAATTTTCATCAAAATCGGTCAGTGCTAACATTAGATAAAGAAGTGGACAGGGAACGTTAGAAGCTGAGCGTCAAGCAAAAATATTACTCGGGACTGAGCGTCGAGCGTTGACCGTTTTTTCGCCCAAGCGTCAATGACGCTCACCTCTCCCACCGTAGCCACCCTTACCTGAACAAGGGTAAACTATTTTCCATACCTGACCCTTTTCGCTCGCTCCACGCTCCTATCGTAGCCGCGGCCTAAGACAGAGAATTTGATCTCCTCCTCTCTTGATCCATGGCTGATGTTGACAATCAGGAATTTCAGAGGGGAACCCCAATTTTTCATTGAAAATTTGGATTCTATGTCGAATTTCATGAAAATTTTACTCCTCGATAGATTTCTTTGACTGCAAAAACTAAGCTCTAGGAGCGCGCAAAAATGCGCAACCCAGGAAATGCGCGTATTTTCAGACGTAGGTAAACCCTAAGCCGTAGGTAAACCGGCCTGGGCTACGATAGAAGCGTCAAGCGTCAAGCGTTGAGAGTCGAGCGTCGAAAGTCGAGCGTCAAGTGAAAAGGGGTGGCTACAGTACGAGCGGAAGGGGAGCGAAAAGTGACAAACTAGATGGGGAGTTCCTTTGTCAAACGACTGTTTGTCAAATGACTGTTATCATACGACGTTCGTCAACGACTCTTTGTCAATACGACGTTTTGTCAAACGACTGTTTGTCATACGACTTTCGTCTACTTGTAAACTCAACTTTGTCCTAAGGCCTCGGCTACGATAGAAGCGTCAAGCGTCAAGCGTTGAGAGTCGAGCGTCAAGCAAAAAGGGGTGGCTACAGTACGAGCGGGAGGAGACGAACTAGATGGGGAGTTCCAGTCAGTTCACCACCACGCCAGCGAATATGCAACTTTGGCTCCTTGCATTAAGTGACAATTCAGCTGTTTCAAAAAGTTCTTTACTGATAAACCGTGTGTGTAGAGGTTTTGGAGTTCACCCTATTACTTAATGTGCTTAGGAATTGTGATGGAGAATACTACAAACTTTTTCACAAACTCGAAGAAGACCCGAAAAGATTTTTCGAATTCACCAGAATGTCCATTGTTGCTGCTATTTTGTCATTCTTGTTTTGGTTTATTATTTCCAATAATGAACCTTTGGAATCGACAAAGAAAAAAAATTTCACCCCCCCCCCCCTCAAAATTTAAGGGTAGGTACCTAGAATCCAAAAACGCTGCAAATTATTACAAGAAGGTTTAACTTGAAGAAAAACTTCAATCGTATTTTTGTCAGCTAACATTTGAACGGATATCAAGCTTCTTTTGCGATTCACACTCGTGTTTCTGATTTATCGTAAGTCCGACCCTTAAATTCTCGTAGGGAGCGAACGGTTTGTTCTACAGAGCTCCGCGTGGTCTCAAAAAACTTTATAAATTCTCTAGAATCTTAAATTGAAGGCAAAACAATACCTTTATATGAAAATGTTTTGAGTTAGGGCGTTTTCAAAATTTCAAAATTCATTTTTCGACCCTTAGAAGTGACCTACATCAACCAAAATCTTCGGGGCACAACTAGACCCCAAATGGAGCCTACTTACCAAATTGCATCAAAATCGGTCAATGCTAACATTAGATAAAGAAGTGGACAGGGAACGTTAGAAGCTGAGCGTCAAACGAAAATATTACTCGGGATTGAGCGTCGAGCGTTGACCATTTTTCCGACGACGCTTACCTCTCCCACCGTAGCCACCCTTACCTGAACAAGGGTAAACTATTTTTAGAGCGTCGATACCTGACCCTTTTCGCTCGCTCGACGCTCCTATCGTAGCCGCGGCCTAAGTTAGTGCTCAGCCTGAAGACACAACGACAAAACGTCGTATTGACAAAGAGTCGTTGACGAACGTCGTATGACAACAGTCTTTTGACAAATGTCTTAAACTCTTCGGAAACAAGCTTTTAGCTTACAACAAGCAGTTTTGCTAAACAAGCTTTTAGCTTATCACAAGTAGATGGGGAGTTCCGGTCAGCAAATATGCAACTTTTGCTCCTTGCACTAAGTGACAATTCAGCTGTTTCAAAAAGTTCTTTACTGATAAACCGTGTGTGTAGAGGTTTTGGAGTTCACCCTATTACTTAATAAGCTTAGGAATTGTGATGGAGAATACTACAAACTTTTTCACAAACTCGAAGAAGACCCGAAAAGATTTTTCGAATACACCAGAATGTCCATCGTTGCTGCTATTTTATCATTCTTGTTTTGGTTTATTATTTCCAATAATGAACCTTTGGAATCGACGAAGAAACAAAATTTTACCTCCCCCTCAAAATTTGTTGGTTTACGTGTCAGGGTACCTAGAATCCAAAAACGCTGCAAATTATTACACAAAGGTTTATTATATTTCTACATAGATCACTCGTCTGCAAAGAACACGGCTTTGCCATTGTTACCACCAACCAACTTGAAGAAAAACTTTAATCGTATTTCGGTCAGCTAACATTTAAACGGATATTAAGCTTCTTTTGCGATTCACACTCGTGTTTCTGATTTATCGTACGTCCAACCCTTAAATTCTCGGTAGGGAGCGAACGGTTTGTCCTACAAAGCTCCGCGTGGTCTCAACAAATTTTTAAAATTCTCTAGAATCTTAAATTGAAGAAAAAACCATACCTTTATATGAAATTTTTTTTTGAGTTAGGGCGTTTTCAAATTTTCTAAATTCATTTTTGAACCCTTAGAAGTGACTTACATCAACCAAAATCTTCGGGGCACAACTAGACCCCAAATGGAGCCTACATACCAATTTTCATCAAAATCGGTCAGTGCTAACATTAGATAAAGAAGTGGACAGGGAACGTTAGAAGCTGAGCGTCAAGCAAAAAAACGTCTGCCAAGTGGGTGTGGCACATAGCTTCCTCGTATCCATAACCCGATTGTATAGATGATCCGATGCATAGTAGTTAATCTCAAAACATCAAAAAAAGTTAATCTGTAACATCCCTGAAAATTTCATTGAAATCGGATGGAAAATGTAGAAGTTATGGCCGTTACAAGGAATTCACGTTTGCGCATGCGCAGTCGCTTCTATCAGTCCGAGGATGATGATTTTCATAGGGGACCATCTAAATACTAATCTGTAACATCCCTGAAAATTTCATAGAAATCGGATAGAAAATGTAGAAATTATGGACGTTACAAGGAAATTCACGTTTGCGCATGCGCAGTGGCTATTATCAGTCCGAAGGTGGTGATCTTCATTGGGGACCATCTACAACCTAATCCGCATAATCCCTGAAAATTTCATCGAAATCGGGTAGAAAAAGTGGAAGTTATGGCCGTTACAAGGAAATTCACGTTTGCGCATGCGCAGTGGCTACTATCAGTCCGAAGGTGATGATTTTCATAGGGGACCGTCTACACATCAACCCGCACAATCCCTGAAAATTTCATCGAAATCAGATGAAAAATGTAGAAGTTATGGCCGTTACAAGGAATTCACGTTTGCGCATGCGCAGTCGCTTCTATCAGTCCGAGGATGATGATTTTCATAGGGGACCGTCTACACACCAACCCGCACAATCCCTGAAAATTTCATTGAAATCGGACAATAACTTCCTATAGCTATGCGCGTTACAAGGAATTCATGACAGACAGACAGACAGACAGACAGACAGACACACAGACACGGAACCAAAATTGTTCAGAAAGGTCTAAAACGCAAAACGCAAGTGGAAATTTTGATTTTGGAGAAATTTTTTTTTTCGACCTTGAAAAGTGAAAACAAAGCTTCCGCTACCTTGGTAGACTCGGAAGCAATATTACTCGGGACTGAGCGTCGAGCGTTGACCGTTTTTTCGCCCAAGCGTCAATGACGCTCACCTCTCCCACCGTAGCCACCCTTACCTGAACAAGGGTAAACTATTTTCCATACCTGACCCTTTTCGCTCGCTCGACGCTCCTATCGTAGCCGCGGCCTAAGTGTGTCACATAATGTAGCACTATTTTTCAACGGTAAATCACATAGTAATGTCCATTTTCAGGTTTGGCACAGTTTTGCACTATCATTCATTCATTTTCCCTCCCTCCTTTACAACACACGCTTGGGGCCGGCATCGACAGGGTTAAAAATACTCTGGATTTTTTTTTTACATAAAGGAAAGATGAAACATGAAAAATTAAACACTGAGGTCCAGAAGAAACCTCTTAGGGTGGCATTTTCTCGTTATATTGTTGGTTACCTTTCGATCAAAGTTAAGTTGTCTTTCGGTAAGAGCTGGAGCGAGGCGCAGAGGTTGATGTGGTACACACAGGCTTGCTTGGCGATGTACATCAGCAGCACCTTTTCGTAGTGGCTTCCTTCATTCTGAACCAAGTTGATCGTCAGGGCTTTGTCCATAGTATTTTTCACGAAAGTCTAAGGGAAATATTTGGAATCATCAGCTATAGTGGGGGTAAATTTTGTTGACAATTAATCGATCCTACCCTATTAAAGCCAAGCTTGAATAACAATAATGTTGACTTCTATTCGCAGAGCTGGGAATAATACGAGCCGAAATGACTCGTGGATTCCAGAGGTTCAACAACCGTCTTACGTGTTGCAACTGCCGATTCAAATAGAATTTGAAGATAAAAAAAAATCCTCCGGTGGGTTTGAAAACCACATCTATTGGATCAGGTCCTGAATTGATTTTCTTACCTACCAGATTTAAGGATCAGTTGCCGTCCGGATCATCAGCTAAGAAAATAAATATTTTAATTGCCTTATTATTATTCCAAATTTTCTAAAATACCTCCGTAGATAAGTCCCTCGATTGAGAAAATCAATTCTGTGTATTATTATAATTTTAATTTGTTATTATAAGAATTAATAAGATGACGTCAAAATACAGTAAGAACTAACTTCATTTTGTATAAATATTTCCATGGTAACATATGAAGCATTGTAGATAGTCGTAGTAATGACTGAAGTAAGTAATTATGTTTTCTGGATATTTTAGGGGGGTCTCAGTCGGTCGCCGTTCGTTCCTCGTTCCGGGTTAGTATTTGTCAAATCGAAGGCGCAAAAACATAAAAAGTTGTACTAAAATTGGAAATTTTGAAGGATTTTAGAAATTCATTAGTGCACGGACTTAGGGAATTGAAAAACTGAGATATTGCCGCTGAAATCATCAAAATCGAACAATAATTGCCAGAGAAATAAGGAAAAAAACATGAAAAACCCCGTTTATTTAAAAGTTTTTTTCCATTTTTCTTTGACAATAATTGTCAAACAATAATTATTATTGTTTGATTTTGATGATTACAGCAGCAATATTTCAGTTTCTCCATTGCTTTACTGAATTTCTAAAATACTTTTTGCCCCTTCGATTTGGCTAAATACTAAAAACGAACGGCGACCGACTGATACCCCCTTAAACTGGAAATTTCAAAGGATTTTAGAAATTCATTAGTGCACGGCCCTAGGGAATTGAAAACTGAAATATTGCCGCTGGAATTATCAAAATCGGATAATAATTGACCGAGAAATATGGGGAAAACCCGTTTATTCAGTAGTTTTTCCCATCTTGGTTTATTATTTTCAATAATGGAAGATCGACCAAGAAAAAAAATTTTAACACCCCCTCAAAATTTGTTGGTTTACTTTTCAAGGTACGTAGAATCCGAAAATCAAATAAAAAGTTGGCCGTCCGTCCGCCGTTTTCTTTGGCAATTATGGTTCGATTTTAATGACTCTGGCGGCAATATTTCAGTTTTTCAATTCCCTAAGGCCGTGCACTATTGAATTTGTAAAATCCTTTGAAATTTCAAATTTAGGCACAAATTTTTACGTTTTTGCGCCTTCAACTTCGCTGAAATACGAACGGCGGCCGACTTAGACCCCCTTAAGAATTATTTTCTCTATGAATTAGTGCCCCTATCGATTGAGAGAAGCCGCTAGTTTTGGGTTAGTTCCTTCTGGCCTAGAGGATCCTCAATGCCAACGTCTCTCTTTTAGTTCATTACTAGCACTAGGTTAAAAAAAAATAAGTCCTCAGAAGTACCAGGAGGTCTTACAGGAGGTTCCTTCAATTCAGTAGAAATGTTTTGGATAATTATATAAAGTAACCGCCTGTATACAAGGAATCACTGCTAATGGTGCCTGATGTCGTACATGGCATTCTTCCAGTTAAAACTTAAAAACTATACGAAAAGCCTATCAGAAACGTACGTCCAGTGCATCCCTGGCATCTGTCCATTCCAGAAGGTGATCTCTGATACTCTTGAAAGCCATCAGCGCCGCTTTCCAAACCAAGAGGTCCTTCTCGGCCTCTAGAAATCGGGCAAAGTCAAGAGCGACCTGGGGTCTGAGATACCCCGTCTTCATGAGGGTGAGGGCGTCGCTGATCAGCTGAGCTCTGACCAGCGGCTCTGTTAGCTCGTCTCTGGATATTGCGCTGCGCAGAGCTTTCCAGTTCGCTTCGTCGTACAGGACTCTGTAATATCCTAGACGAACGAGAATAGTGTTGAATACAGTAATTTGGATGGAAGTTCATCATTCGAGAGGATATTATTGTAACATCAAGTGCATAATACCTATGTAGATTTTGGGAAGATTCAAACCTACGACATCATAAAGTACAAGTGCTAATTGTACTTGTGGCTTGAACAGCATAACCACTGGCATACTATCGGCACCAATAGAATGAAACTACTAAAACTGGTACTCTACTCTACAACAAATTCTAGAGTATAGTACCCAGTAACTAACCGGTTCGTGGATGGACCGATCAAAGGAACGTGAAATGGGAATATCAAAGAAATTAATTTTGAAGGAAACTAAACCCAAATTGTGGGGTTCATCCTGGATGAGCGATTCATAAATTGAGTGCTATGAAAACAGCATTCAAAAATGATGTCAATTTTTTGCAAAGAATAATTTTTGAAAGTCAATTTTTTAAATTTATTGATACTATGTGGGTGAAAAATAGCGGTCAAGATGTTCAAAAAGACATTTTATTTTGGAAATATCTTGTAGAATCGAACCCTGAAGTTATGTCCATCTTAAGTGTAGACACTCTGCATAAGTAGTTAGAGGATAGTGACAAATTTCTATTTCTGTCCTTGATTCTCTCTCTTAGGATGGTATAATGTCCACAAAACTTGGAATACACTTATTCCTTGTGAGGTTAATTATCTTGCCAATGATAGAAGTCTAAGATTGCAAGCAAGCTCACCAGTACTGTTGGCGTTGATAAGGTACCACCCTGACAGAGTACTGTTGAAGCGCAAGTCGAGAGTTTCCTGTCCCAGCCAGATGTCCTCTTGACTGGAGTTCAACGACTGCACGGAGTAGTTATAAGCGGAGTTGGAGGCGTTCGGCGAATCCGTGCCGGCCAGCGGCACAAAACTTATCGATGGATTGCTGGCACCGCTGAAGACTTGGATCGGCACTTGCAATCCTGTGGGTGAGCGGCTACCGGTCAGATCTTCTTTCACCTGTCACCAAAATACTATTACGATAATTATAGGAATATCCATACTTCAGAACAATTTTTTTGACTAAAAATTCCCCAATAAGGAATCCAGTTCATCTTATTTTCATACACTATGCATTGGGTTGGACTACTTTGTCTCCAAAATTTCTCCGTCAGTTTATGAAAACTGAGGTCGTGATTAATAATATCAACTGGTGAACTACCAAAAAACACGTCGTATCACTCGCATTAGGGTACCTATACTGGAGAAAATTATATCGAATTCTACAGGTGATTTATTCGTTGGACAAACTACGTCAAATAAAAAAGCATGTAGATTAAATTAACATACCACAACTGTAATAATATTTCAATTTCAATTTATTTGTGTTGAGCATACAAAGTAAAGTAGGTATATAACACACGTCAAACAATTTCTAGTCATTAGGCACAACAAGTCAACAAAACAAACTCATAAATAATTAGGTACAGCAACAAAGATAAAAAAAAATATCCATGACAATTAACCAAATCTTAAGAACTTTAAAAAGTGACACAATCATGGAAACGGATTTCTGAACACCTCATCAAGTGAGTAGGGCGTTAGTCCAACGAGCCAAGCCCTCACAACAACTTTGAAACGTCGGAGTGGAAGGGCCCTGACATCCTTGGGTAGGTGGTTGAAGAGCCTGACACCTAGGTAGTCAGGGCTGCGTTTCTGGGTGAGAGCTAGGCGGTGTCGGGATGTGACTAAAGGGCCCCATTCACGTGTATGCCTGGAGTCGACGCCGCAGCCCTAGCCGCCGTCAAAGGGGAAAACTACACGTGAATGGGACCCTTTAAGGGGGCCCTACACGTGAAGGGCCCTTTAAGTCTCCAGAGTGTCTTGTGTCGTGGTCATGGACCTCAGATTGGCGCGCGAAATTTCCCTCGTTCAATCTGACCCTGACGACTAGAGCTTCCGCCAGCAAAGCAGGAAGGGTCCTTAATCCCAGTCTGGCGAACAACGGCCGACAAGGGGTCCTGGGGGCCCTCCGACCCAAAATTCGCACAGCAGCCTTCTGAAGTTTCAGAACCCTCGCAGCACCACCGGAGTTTCCCCACAACAAGACCCCGTACTGCAGTCGAGACTCGAACAGCGCATAATAGACGCTCTTCAGAACACTGCTCGACACCGACAGAGAGAGCCTACGTAGCAGACATACAGTAGAGGATAAGGACTTGGAGAGTGCTCTGATGTGACAGCTCCAAGTCAAGGATTCGTCCAACCTCAGTCCAAGTAGTGTAACATCGGAATCGCCACCTCGACGAGAGACAAACCTCATACTTTGGGTCTTATCAGCGTTAAGGACAAGCTTGTTGTTCCTGCACCAAGAAGAAACTAAATCCCTCACGATGCTGCAGGCTAAGTGAAAAGCACTTTCTGAGGTTGCAGTGATCAGAGCTGAAATGTCATCAGCATACAGGACGACCTCGACCCAGGCATCCACACATTTGGGGAACGAGTGCTGAACGAAAAGTGGCAAATCGTTTGTGAAGACGATGAATATCATGTACGAGTATCTTCTGATCTTGAATCTTCTGATCTCGTATCTTCTGATCCAAGCTTTTGAGTTACCTTCGGTACCTACCTGAGATGTTTTGAATTGATTCGGATCCGTTTTGTGACTCCTGAAGGTGTTCGGGGGTAAGTATGATATGTCTACATCCAATAGATGATATTACTTCTTTGTGGTTGGTTCGTTGTCCGAACGGAGCTACTATCATGTAGCTACCTTCCGGCTCATATTTAGTTAGACTCTGGGATAAGAGTTAGCACCACCCACAGAGCCAAATTTCGTCTAAATGCGGAAAAAGATGTTTTAATTCTGCAAACGGATTTTTCTTCAACATTCACGTAGAATTGTGGGTAATTGGTTCAAATCTTGTACATTTAAGACAAAGATCTTTGTAGCCACTTGCAGAATAAAAATATCTTGTTCCGTTCTCAATTGAGAAGAAACGAAAATTTCTTAATTTTGGTGCTGGCACGTGTTGGCCGATTTTACAGCTAAATTTGTTGCACTTAGCCTTATTAAGGTGTTCGGGGATTACTGTGATATGTCTTCATCAAGTAGAAATATTCCTTGCTTGTGGTTGGTTCGTCGTCCAAATGAAGCTGTCATCATGTATCTACCTGCCGGAAAATGGAAATTCAAACGAACCTGAGAGAGACGAAGAAAAGATCCGTTGATGTGAGACACATTGACTACAGGGTGACCAGCCAGCTCCGTCCAAGGTCTGAATTTCTCCGCCAGAGTAGCGTCAGGCAAAGTGGCGAACAGGTCATCAGGTGTCGCCACACGTCCTCTCCTATGAGTGTGAAGAACCAAAATTCGTTGTAATTATTGGTACGTAAATTGTTTTAATTTCTCTCATTGAAATGAGATCCGGAATCTACAAATTTTTTCACCCATAGTATTGATTTAAGCCATCTACACGTCAATTAAAGTTCAAGCCTGATAAAAGGCTCCTAAACGCCTAATTACAATGTATTATAGGTTATTTCCTTATAATCATGGGGTGGAAGGTGGAACCTTTATTTCTGGACTTATCAGTTCACATAGAACAAAATTTGATTTTCATTGCAATTCTGATGAACCAACAAGAGGGTTTCAAAAAAATCACAAATGAAGAGACACTTTGGAATCTTTAATTTTTTCTTGAGTGAAAGAAGAAGCTGACTAGCAAATTCCAAGTTCCCAAGCTGCTCTTGTCCGCAGACTGGGCACCTGATGTTGGTAATTCGTGGAAACAAAGAAATCAACTACGTGAATGAGGAGTTTCAAAACCATCAAACTGCCTGAACGATCATATTAAGCAAAGTGACATACATCTGAACAGTGGGTAACTGACTGAAGGCTACAGAAATAGTTAGTGGTTTAACCGTATTCGAAACCACTCAATTATTGAAGAATTACGATAATTTATCAAAAATAAAATTGGTTCTCCACAACAATCCGAAAATCTAATGAACGGCATTTCGGAAAAACACTTTTTTTAGATCTAAAATAATAATAATACCTACTCTTTACGAAGGAAGTGAGATGAATTTCCTACTTAGACTCTAGTGTATGTACTTGTTCAGGTACCTGGTATTCACGGGGAACAAAACGTTTCTAGTAAAATTAAAAATGTGAGTAAAATGAACATACTGAATGACACGGTTCAAGTAGGCATTCAGCCATTGTTTGAAGGATTCTTCGCCAAGAATAGAAGAAAACATCCGCAAGATTGAAGCTCCTGAAAAAATAAAATAGTTGATGATTTACTGGTTATTTTGTTTTTAGGATTGTGGCAATGTATAGAATGACGAGCAGAACACCACGTTCAAAAGTTACTTAACAGTAAAACTTTGAACTTCATGTATTATATTATAATGTAAGATTATACATACACACATGCATATACATATTATGTAAGAGATAGAGACAGATACTTATAAGAGAATCCGTCGTAATCGTCAAGTCTAGTTAAGGAGGCAAGAACAATGTAAGAACATCATCACTAAAGAGTTCAAGTACTGTTTCAAGTACTGTCTGAAGCTTGATGAACTGTTTTAAGTACTGTCAGTATGAAGCCTGAAGTACTGTTTCAAGTACTGTCTGAAGCTTGATGATGATGGCCTCTGTACTCGGCTTGCTAGTTACAACGGATTCTTCGATAAAGTGCGTAAACAATAATCTAGTATCCCTTGGGACTACGGATTTCTATTGTGAGGTTGCATCACTGCACCTCCTGCCTAATCCTGTAATCCTTATCTTCGAAAAATAAATCATTCATGTCGGAAGCTCCGTGTTCACCTTTTCTGTCTTCATGGTTCCCAGTTAAAACTAATCATTATTCTAGTTATTACAAATAATTTGAACATTCTGACCTTGCAGAGCACAGGTCACTCAAAATCAAAAAGTATCCAATCACTACTATGTTAGGGCATTATATAGAAAAGATAACTACCTTTCCCGTACGTTACCACGTCAAACATGTCTTCACTCTCGTCCATAGAAGTCACATTCAGATTCGTAAGTGGATGAGAGTCCAAATCGGCCGTCATAGACAGTTGGAAAACATCCGTCAAAAACTGATTTTCAATCATCCAGTTCGGCTCCAACTGAAATTTCATGAAAAGAGTGCGAATAAAATTGCAAACCATTCAAAAGCGTCAACATCACTGTCGTTTGACTTAATCATACGAAGGGCTTTGTTGGGGGAATCCACACCTTCTCACCCTTCTGTGGTTTGTTTGTTACAAATCCTGATCTCTAAGCAGCTGCTTCATGTTCAAGCACCATTTCAGAGACATCTGATGGTCTCCCATTTGCTTTGAATATATCTAGAAACTGTTATCTGAAATATTAGGTGGATCCTGCCATATTTCCAATTTTGGTTTATTCAACTTAAAAAAACTATAAAAAAAACTAATTGGTGTTCATTTCTTTTGGCACATTAAATTCTGCACGTAGAAACCCCTCACACAAGTACACCAATGGTGACAATGAGGCTGTCAAAAAGGCCAAATGATCCTAACCCTAGAACATCCCTCCCCTTATGATTTTCTTTACACCAGAATGAAAAGATGGAGTAAACAGTACTCCTCACTATGTTGAGTAGGTTGTATGGACATAGTGGGCAGAGGTAGCTCCACTAAACTCATGATATGCCTCAGTAAGGATGTCTAGATAGTGATGCAAATGGTCGTGAATGTACGCTCCTTTTCCAAGTGGTGCGGTTTCTTCTAAAAGTCAGGGATAAAAATTACTCCATCTTTCCGAAAACGAAGGGCTAGTGGAGTGAATAGTAGGTACTCTTTATTTCTGTCCTCCTTTCTGGGTCCTCAAATTTAACATGTCTCAACGCGTTTGTGATTCAGAAATATAATTTCTACCGAACAGAATCACAAAGAAAATAAAGTGAGCCGTCTACTTGAAAGAGAAAGAATAATCACAACGTCAGAGAAACGATACACAACCACATTCTGCAAAGGCTGCTAGAAACCCATTTGTGGTAATCATAAATTCAAATCTTACCCTAACTGTTATCAGTTTGGTATGTTGGAAATTAATTTTCATAATTTTGTTCCTTTCTAGTACCTTGGTTTTTCCCAGCTTCTCATTGTTACTAAGTCATAGCGTGATATTTTGACTTTTGATGTTTTGTTATAAGTCTGTTTCTATAAGTTTCTATCTATGTTTAACCAAGGAACCCAGTCCGGCGATAATAACTACCTATATAATAACTACCTACCTCGAGGAGGTTATTGCCGTATCATGTTATTAGCCTTTATATTCAGATGTTTATGGATACATTATTTACTAGAATCATAGAGTATGTATCGTTAGGTATTATTTACGTGACAAATAAAAGCAAAACTAGTTATTTATATCGTTGTTCGTTGCTATTTTTCTCCAATTCCATCACTTTTAAACTAAAACATATTGTTTAGTAATGCATGCATTCCAGGGGACGTCCAATTGGATAAGCATTAGATCAGTTTAACCAGTTGGTAAGTGATAAAACTGTTTCACTCGATGTAATTTATTTATTACTTTAGGCAAGAAATACTGACCCCCCCCACCATTATCCACCTTAACATTTCTGGCGGCATGGGAACCTCGAATCTGAAGAGCATTTTAAAATCCATGATCTACGATACCCAACATGCGAATTCGAGTTCACCCCCCCCCCCCCACACCACCACCCAACGCCAACAATGGTGCCAGTCCGGCACCAAAGCGGAAATACGTCTTAACATTGAACTTTCATCTGTTAGTTTTGGTTTGCAGTCCGTCAAAGTTCTCATCCGTATTCAAGGTGAAACACAAAAAAAAAAAAAAACACGAAATAAGCGGTTTATGGCATCATGGCACCATGTCCTGGCACCATGGTGGCACCACTATTAGTTCCATCGTGGAACAGAGAATAATTCATGAAAATCCGGAGGTATAATGAGAATCTTTCCTCAATTTCAAAGCTTGGGTACAATTAGTAAGCAGTAAAGGAACCGAAATATTGAAAAATCGGATATTTTGTGAATACCATCCCCCCACTCGCCCCCTCCCCTTGCGAATTTTGGTACTCTGGTAAAATCATGTACAACTCGGAAGTTATTTGAGTCAAACAAAAAAAGAAACACGCAAATCGGTTGGAAATTGAGGCCTGGGCAGAGTTTACGAGATTACGCCCGCAAACGCACGTTTTTTAATCATTAACCCCCCTTTCCCCCTCTTAAAAAGCAAAATCCAAAATTCCGGCGCCGTAGTGCACAACTAGATAGTATATCGCGTCAAACGAAAAAAGAACCTCGAAAATCGTTTGAGAACCAAGGCCTGGGCAGAGTACACAAGATTATGCCCAAAAACCCACGTTTTTCGAGCATTAACCCCCCCTTTCCTCCCCTTAAAAGGCAAAATTCGAAATTCCGGCGACGTAGTGCACAACTAGATAGTTTTCCGCGACGAACAAAAAAAGAACCAGGAAAATCGGTTGAGAACTAAGGCCTGTGCAGAGTACACAAGATTTTGTTACACACACACACATACACACATACACACACACATACACACACACACACAGACATACACCTATGGTTTTTTTTTCGCGGATTTGGATTCAGAATGGTCTAAAACGGATTACTGTGTGGTTATTTTTTTTTTCTGTTGAGTGTTGTCCAACTTCACCCCAGATCGATCGCATAAGGACGCCCAAGTCTTACTGTGGGACGTCCTAAAAATGAGAAGAAAATTGAGTATTTGTTAGTGGGAGTAAAAATTACTCCATCTTTCCATTATAAACCCTCAAGCTGGCCTTTCCATTCTAGGGCTAAGCAGCTTGATCATAATTTGCAGTGTTTCTGCAGATTCAATAAGCAAAATGCAGACATTTGAGACAGAAACAAATACAGAAACTAAAAACAAGTGGGTGTGGCACATAGCTTCCTTGTATCCATAACCCGATTGCATAGATGATCCGACCATTCTCTAAATACCTTGCACTACCCTCTTAGGGGACTCTACACGTCAACCGGCCAATCTCTGAAAATTGTTGGAAAATGTAGACGTTATGGCTGTAACACGCAGTGGCTACTATCAGTCTAGGGGCGATGAAATTCATAGGGGACCAACACGCTAACTCGCAAAATCCCCGAAAATATCATCGAAATCGGATGAGAAATGTGGAAATTATGGCTGTGGCAAGGATTTCACATATGTGCATGCGCAGAGGCTACGATCAGTCCGGAGGCGATGATTTTCATAGGGGACCATCTACACGCCAACCCACACAATCCCTGAAAATGTCGGATGAGAACTCGGATGAGAATTGTAGAAGTTATGGCTGCGGCAAAGATTTAATGGCAGACAGACAGACAGACACGGAACCAAACGCTGCAAATTATTACACAATGGTTTATTATTTTTCTATATAGATCACTCGTCTGAAAAATCACCAACCATCCAATATAAAGAAAAAAAATCAAAAAAAAAATCAAAAAAATTTGAAAAAAAAAATCAAAATCACCAACAATTGATTACATTTTGATCAGCTCTAATTTGAACGGAGATTGGGCCTCTTTTGCGATTCACACTAGTGTTTTGATTTATAAATATATTTCAATATAAACACATGAATTTTCGTAGGAAGCGAACAGTTTGTCCTACAGAGCTCCGCGTGGTCTCAAAAAATTCTAAAAATTCTATATAATCTTAAATTGAAGGAAAAACAATACCTTTATATCGAAATTTTTTGAGTTAGGGCGTTTTCAAAATTTCAAAATTCATTTTGGAACCCTTAGAAGTGACCTACGTCAACCAAAACCTTCTGGGCACAACTAGACCCCAAATGGAGCCTACATACCAAATTTCATCAAAATCGGTCAATGCTAAGTGGCAAAAGTGCCGCGTACAGCGTACGGCGGACGGACGGCCAAATTTTTATTCGATTTTTGGATTCTACGTACCTTGAAACGTAAACCATCGAATTTTGAGGGGGGTGTTAATTTTTTTTCTTGGTCGATTCCAAAGGTTCATTATTGAAAATAATAAACCAAAATTGTTCAGAAAGGTCTGAAACGTAAAACGCGAGTGGAAATTTTGATTTTGGAGAACTTTTTTTTTTCAACCTAGAAAAGTGAAAACAAAGCTTCCACTACCTTGGTAGACTCGGAAGCAATAAAAATTAAAATAAATTATATCAAGGCATTAGGTACGGTGTGATCTCAAGTTTACCTTATTAGGAACGACGTATTGCAGGTACCTGGCGAATCCTTCGTTCAGCCAAGTGTACGACCACCAATCTAAAGTCACTGCGTCGCCAAACCACTGGTGGGCGAGTTCATGGGCGATCACCATCAAAATGTGCTGCTTGTCCAATACAGAGGAAGCGACAACGTCATACAACAAGTAAGCCTCTCTGAAAGTAATAATTGAGAAAGATTATGTGAAATTTGCCGCCACTATTGGTATTTAAGTGTCATTGGAAAAATTTGCAATGACAGCCTTTATTCGGTCATCAGCCCAACTTCTGAGAAATTGGCAAGGAACTGCAGAAGTCATGCTGTGGGAACTCAAATACAATTATGTTTCTAGAGGTCAGTCATACAGTTATTTGTGTATTCTGCTTAGAAAGCCTTATAAGATGGTTCTTTCGTTTATATATGAAAAACATAATACCGAGTAGAATACACCAGCCATTTATGGTGTTTGTGGTCAGACATCAGCTTATATCCTTAGATCTTTTTTATATCGTAATTATTCGGTTCAAGCCAAAATTACTCAATTTGCTATTTTATGATACAACCCTCACTTTGGGCTCACTAACCTTTTTTGAAAAAAATTTAGCCAACTCGCCATGAGCTCTTTAACTCACCTATACGTCACCAGACCCCAGTTCTCCATGGCCCCTGCTGAAAAATCAGGTATGGCGACTTGTCCCACCTGGCTCATTCCGGAAGAGACGTAAGTCACACCCGTGAACGATTCCAATCCTGCGATGACACTCGGAGTAACGTTGGAAGCGTACTCCCCTTGACTCTTCAGATCAACGTTGCCGTACACGCTGTACCTGTTATGAGTTGGACTGAATTGAGAAAACAATATGGATCCTGAACATAATCAATATCTGGATCTAAGATCCATAAGGAATCCAGATTTGGAGCATAAAATTTGGACTTCGTTGAAAACTGCAGTTTTCACGGATGCATCAGAAGAAATGGGTCCTATGTATGATAATAGATTTATACCTACTGCAATCGTAGAAGGTAACCTCAATCTCAAAGTACTTACGTGATCCCGTTGGAATTGCTTGAGTACAGAGCATCAAAGGTGGCGTCACCGACGAACCAGGCCATGAGATACGTGGGCATTGCTGGACTCTCGGCGAACACTATCCTCTTCTTACTATTTCTGGACATTTCAAATCATCAATCAGAACAATTCATACTAAAAACTGTTTATCATTCACCATGTGTGAGTTTTGCCACAAAACATACCAGGGTCACTCACATACTCCTGATATAGGCCCCAAAGCAGACCTCTGCCGAGGCAATGCAGAAGAGGACTGCTACTCCAGGGTTGTAACCGAGACACCCACGGATCCTACCTCAAATATAGAGGGTAGGCTGGTGACGCTTGGGAAATCCCCGTGGTACCAGTACTGAAAGATGAGATTCTCTTCAGAAGCCATAACTGGGTCGCAGGACCGGGATAGCCAAGAGTCCAGAAGGGCATCTTTCCCTATTGCTTTACTTTCATTCGAGGACGAACCTACAGTCCGAGCATTGCTGGAGTATGAGAGAGGTACTGCAGTACCCTAATTAGGTAAGTACTATGGTACCTAAGAAGAAAGTGGGAAAAACTACTATAGTCAGTCAGAATTCGGAATTCACTCCATTTGATAAGCACACTCACTCAATCATTGTAGTATTGAAAACCGGCATATTCGAGACAGCGTGCAGATCTGAGGGCAGAGTTAGCTCCAAAACCAATTTCGTTCTCATCGCCGGCTCGTCAAAACATGGAAACGCTTTTCGCGCACCCTGTGTTTCGAAATGAGTACTTGCCATCCACCTGAAAAATAGTAATATAGAATAATAATTTATTTTCCTCTAAATGTACTGAGTGTGCTTTAGGAATTGATGCAAATTCAATTCCATTATGCAATAGCATTGCTTTAAGGCTTGTTTCGGAAGAATCAATGAATAAGCGCGATTGAGAGGAATCATATTCAGAGCACTCCATGATCCCTTGAACATCTCTACAATTCACAAGACGTCCCTCGTTTGAGTAGAACTGAGTGAACTCTCTCTCTCTCTCTCTCTCTCTCTCTCTCTCTCTCTCTCTCTCTCTCTCTCTCTCTCTCTCTCTCAGAAGAAAACAATAGTAATGCCCCTGAAAAAAGTGTAAGCGAATTTCGAGCGATTAATCTTTTGTGTGCACCTGGAAACGTCTTCGATAAAGCGGTATACCTAGAGTTGTATAGCTACCTAAATTCACACAACCTAATCAACGATAGACAGTCGGCCTATAAGGCAAATATAGTGCTGAAACTGCCTTAATCGGGGTCTTGGACGATGTTAGACGTGCTATGGATGACCGAAAAGTGACAATTTTCGTGGGGGTGGACTTCAGCCGAGCTTTCGACCTTGTTCGTCATGATATTCTACTCGCTATCCTGAAATCGTTCGGTCTGTCGCAGAAGCTTATTGGGTGGTTCACTTCGTATTTATCAGGCCGTTTCCAGTGCACCAGGGCCCCGGACAGCTCACTCTCTTCCTGGCGAGATGTAACTATCGGGATTCCCCAAGGCTCCGTTTTGTCTGGATTGCTCTTTGTGATTTTTTCAAATTCGTTGCCTGGGGGGCTGCAGCATTGCAACTACATGGTATATGCCGATGATCTACAGCTTTTTATTTCATGTAAAGTTAATGAGTTGGGTGATTTCATCACGAAAGTAAATTCGGACCTGGATAGACTCTATTGTTGGTGTAACTCCCACGGCATGACTATAAACGCTCTTAAGAGCAAGGCTATGTTCATTGGAAACTCCAAAATAATTTCTAAAATCGACGATAACCATGTAGCACCAATTGTAATCGGTGACTCAAATTTAGAAGTGGTAAGCGAGTTCAAAAACCTTGGTATTTTAGTTACTAATACTTTGAACTGGAATTCTCAGTTGGCTGAAATTTCAAAAAAGGTATACAAGGGCCTTACCAGATTTGTCGGGTCGCGTTCGACTTCCCTAAACACATTAAGGCACAGTTAGCATCATCACTTCTGCTGCCAAGTTTTGAATATGCACCTCTAGTATTTTGTGACCTAAGTGAGGAGCAAGTGCACACTCTGCAAAAAGCGCTCAACAGTGTTGTGCGGTTAGTGCGCAGATTGAGGCTAGATGCTCATGTGACACCATCTTTTGTTGAGCTTGGGTGGCTTAAAGTAGCTGAAAGGAAAAAGTTGGCCCTCGCCACAATGCTATTCAAAATTCTCAAATTTCAGGAACTCGCATACCTCTATAAACATTTTATTCATCTCTCCGATATCCACTCTAAATCAACACGTAAAGCTTCTACTACATTACAGATTCCAAAACACAATACAATCTTATTCAGTAAATCCTTTCTCCTGCAATCTATAAATTTATACAATTTAAATACCGATCTATTTGATTTAAGCAAAAATGTACCATCCTTCCGCAATACCTACAAAAACATGTTAATTTATAATTATAAATTTAATGATGATGTGCCCTTGAGCTTTTAAGTGACATTTGATTACAGTTAAGAAATGATGGTTTGAACAATTCATGTGACAATAGTTTTTTGTAAGAAGAGACATTATTATGTTTATAAATGTATTTAAACTAATTTGTACCCATTTCGATTGAATCGAGGATAATTGTACCAATTGGGGAGATGGAAGAGAGGACCAGATGGTCCTAATCTCCTCCTGGTTCGTTAAATTAAATCAATCTCTCTCTCTCTCTCTCTCTCTCTCTCTCTCCACAATAATAAGCGATAAATATAGGTAGTAAACTAAATATTTTGTCATTTAATAAGATGCAGGAATGCTGTATTCTAACAATGATGTACAAGTCTATTAAATTGAAAAAAAAAACCTGATTATTTACAAAGCATGTTTAAATTTATGGCAGAGGTTCATCCTAGGGAAACTGGGACACAAAAATAATTCTCCCAAAATGTCGAACAACATCCATTAAACAACGTACATTAAATTATTCAATAAACTCTGTCGATCTGAAGAAAATTGAAAATGTAGTAACATTTAGGAAGAAATTTAAAACCCACTTGTTGACATAAGTTCTTTCAAAACAAATACATGTCGAGTAACTTGACTTGTTTTTTTTCTTCTTCTTAAATTTTTTTAAGATTGTATTAAGATTTTTTAAAAGTTTTTTCACTGTGAAGAAAGACAGGCATCATAGCCAAGGGCCCAAACTAGTATCCCAATGAGTTGGTTGAGGTATATTGACTTAGTGGTGTTTATTAATGAAAAACATTCGAAAGTGCGGGGACTTACCCCACCCTACCCTATGTCATTTTCATATTTTACCCAATAAGAACAAAACCTTTGAAACATTGATGTCGTTGAGCACCCATTTTTAGTTCAGCTGGTTGTTGCAAATTTTTACACGATTTTTTTGTTACTATGTGAAACAAATTTGAGGGGTGATTATCATAACTTTTTTTCATTTGCCCCTTTTATGGCCCACCCTAAGAAGATGTATGAAACCAACATTGATCTGAAATAATTGAATAAAGGCGAATTATGATTCTGGTGAATATTTTATTCGGTAACCTCTAAGAGCAATAAATATAAGATACACACGTTACACCCAATTATTAAGAAGTTACCTAGTAGTTTTGTTGGATACGTAGCTACTCTTGTAAAACCCTTCCAAGGATGGTTGGAATTTCCCTTCGAAGTAGACAACAAGCGTGTAGCTTCCCGTCGGTAGGTTCCCAGAAGAGATGGTGACGGATTCCTCATTTACGGACCTGTTGTGCTCAGTATCCATTTGCTGGAAATTCGATCCAAGATTGAGATTATAGGTCAACGAAGTATTGACGATGCGGAGGCCTGAAGCGTGGAACGTGAAGTTCTGAACGTTTGTCGTCACGTTTAGCGTCATGGCATTCGATCCTACACATAAATAACAACTTGTTACTTATTTATTGAAAATAATTTCTACTCTCCTCAACCCCTTGATCTAGAAAGTAAGATGAAAAGTATTACTATCGCGGGAATGTGAAAAATCCAAGTTTAGCGGAGTATTTTCTCATACTCGTACTAATCTCACTGATTTTTAATGTGGAGAAGGAAACCGGTGAGATTAATTTTCAGAGAATTTTCAAAGACATTGAAAATATTATAAATATATTTTGATATTTTTCTTGACATTTACTTATATTGAAATTCGTTTTTGAACATTCTAAAATGATGAATTTTGGGTCATAAAATTTGGATTTTTTTAATGGAATTTTTAAATATTCTTAGTTAAAATTACCATCTTAATTATAATAATGCATGTAATATTGGGGAATAGTGAATTTCATCTGATGATTGTATAACTTCAGAAATTAAAAACGCTGCAAATTATTACATAAAGGTTTATTATTTTTCTGTAGATCATTCTTATACAAAGAACAGAGCTTTGTCACTGTCACTACCTATCCACCATATATTCGCCTAACAATCGAATTTATTTTCAAGAAATAAACACTTCACACTCAATTCTAATAAATAGGGAGTACCTTCATTAGGAAATTTGACTACTGGTTGATGAGGATGCAAAACTGAGTACAATTCGAAGAAACGATCGTATTTTGGTCAGCTAAAATTTTAACAGAGATTAGACCTCTTTTGCGATTCACACTCGTGTTTCTGACTTATCGTAAGTTCAACCCTTAAGTTCTCATGGGGGGCGAACGGTTGGTCTTACAAAGCTCTGAGTGGTCTCATCCGATGCTAAAAATGCAATACTATCTTAAATTGGTGAAAACATATTGTTTAGTAATGCATGCATTCCAGGGGACGTCCCATTGGATAAGTATTGGATCAGTTTAACCAGTTGTTAAGCGATAAGACTGTTTCTCTCGATGTAATTTATTTATTACTTTAGGGAAGAAATAGTGACCTCCCCCCCCCACCATTATCCACCTTAACATTTCTAGCGGCATGGGAGCCTCGAATCTGAAGAGCATTTTAAAATCCATGATCTACGATACCCAACATGCGAATTCGAGTTACCCCCTCCCCCCCACCTCCCCAACGCCAACAATGGTGCCAGTCTGGCACCAAAGCGGAAATACGTCGTAACATTGAACTTTCATCTGTTAGTTTTGGTAGGCAGTCCGTCGAAGTTCACATCCGTATTCAAGGTGAAACACAAAAAAAAAAACACGAAATAAGCGGTTTATGGCATCATGGCACCATATCCTGGCACCATGGTGGCACCACTATTAGTTCCATGGTGGTACAGAGAATAATTCATGAAAATTCGGAGGTATAATGAGAATTTTTCCTCAATTTCAAAGCTTGGGTACAATTAGTAAGTAGTAAAGGAACCAAAATATTGAAAAATCGGATATTTTGTGAATATTATCCCCCCACTCACCCCCTCCCCTTGTGAATTTTGGTACTCTGGTAAAATCATGTACAACTCGGAAGTTATTTGAGTCAAACAAAAAAAGAAACACGCAAATCGGTTGGAAATTGAGGCCTGGGCAGAGTTTACAAGATTATGGACGCAAACGCACGTTTTTTAAGCATTAACCCCCCCTTTCCCCCTCTTAAAAAGCAAAATCCAAAATTCCGGCGCCGTAGTGCACAACTAGATAGTATTACGCGTCAAACGGGTGAAAAAACGATACCTTTTATTTCGGCAGTTTTCGAGCTAGGACACTATTGAAAATTCCAACCCTTCATTTTCATCCCTTGGAAGTGACTGACATCAACCAAATGCATCGGGCCACAGTTAGATTCCATATGGAGCCCATAAATCAAATTTCATCAAAATCGGATTCTACGTACCTTAAAAAGTAAACCAACAAATTTTGATGGGGGGGAGATTTTTTTTTTTTTGGTTCGATTCGAAAGGTTCATTATTGAAAATAATGAACCAGAAGTTTCCTGTTCAGTATAGTTGTATGCAACTAATACAATTCAGATACACAATTTCTTTGAAAATTTGCTTTTTCAAAATGATGCACATCTGCGACTTTTCCCCATCAATTTGGTCGGCATTTTATGAATAAAAAACACTGACTCTTAGTTTATTTTATATAACATGAGCCTCTGAGGGCCCACCAACTCAGTACATGTTCATGATAATCTGTATGATGGAGCAAATCTGCCTATACCTCTACGTTCTCTCTCCGTGTCGCAAAAGAGGTCTAATCTAGGGATAGGTATCGATACTCGATATTTCAAAACATCGATACTTTCATACCGATACTCGATATTTTAGTATCAATACTACACTATCCGATATTTTTGGATATCGATGGTTTGGATCCGATATTTCTAAATATCGAATATCAATACAGTTGTCGCGGAAAACTCAACGTAATGGCTAAAAAATGAAGAAAGTAGAGAGGCTTTTGGGTCATTACTCCTTGGTTGCACAAATAACGTTTATATCTTGGAGAAAATCACTCTGCTTTGACTCTTGATAGTAAAAAATGAATAAACATTGTTGAAAAAATTATTTTTCTTGAGAATATTGGATGATATTGATAGTTTGTGACACTAAAGTATCGATACTCGATATTTTAAAATATCGATACTTGGATACGATGCAGTATCGATACAAATTATCGATGCTTTTATAACGATACCTATCCCTTGTCTAATCGCTGTTGAAATTTTAGCTGACCAAAATACGATCGTTTCTTCGAGTTGTACTCAGTTTTGCGTCCTCAGCAACCAGTAGTCTAATTTCCTGATTAAGGTACGCCCAATTTATTCGTGTGTGAAGTGTTTAGTTCTTTCTAATAAAGTTGATAGTGAAGTTGTGAAGGCAGTATGGTGTGGTAGGTAAAAAAACGTTGGTAGGTGAAAAAAAAACGCGGCGAATCATTGCCCAAAGGTTTATTATTTTCTGTATAGATCACCCTTCTGTATGGATCCCATCCTACCAACCGTAGGTACCTACTATCTACTAGGGCATTTTTGAAAATTTCAACCCTTCATTTCCATTTGGTTGGTGGTTGGGGTTGGAATTTTCACGAATTCCCTAGTAGGTAGTAGGTTTCTATGGTTGGTAGGGAGGGATCTATACAGAAGAGTGATCTGTACAGAAAATAATAAACCTTTGGGCAATGATTTGCAGCGTTTTTGACAGAGGCTTCGCTTGTTTAGGCATGTTCTTCTATGTAATTTTTCTCCCTTGGGTACTCCGGGAGTTAAACGTTATTCTAGGGCCCTATATAGAATTTGACTTGAAATTCCAGAATCTAAAATTGAGGCAAATTCCCCATTCGTCAGTTTCAATCATGATCAAACGACAAGCTTCTTCTTGTTTGACCACATTACTACACCGTTGATTGCTATGGCTAGATATTGTCGCAGAATTGGCGCAGCGCGGTTCTGACAGACGTTCTCTACGTAGGACACCCCCTCATCGTCCCAATGACGTCGGGCAGAGCAGTGATTGAGCGATTCAGAGACCCCATTTCGCTGTAATGAGGATGTGTGAATAAGTGAGGGGAGACCTCAGGGAATTGGCGGCTTCCTGATTGAGAGAACGATGGACCACTTCTGCATCATCACCGAGATTCTGAGTTTGGATGTCACTTGTAGGGTCGAGTATCATAGCTTACTCTAGCATCACAGCTTAAATCATAGAATATTTTGCATAAACCAGGAGCCAAGACCGAAATTTTGGTGATTATTTTCAATAATAAAACCTTTTGAATCGGCCAAGAAACAAATTTCCACTCAAAATGTGTTGGTTTACGTAGTAGAATGGTAGGTAGAATGTAGGTAGAATCCAAAAATCGAATACAAATTTTGCCGTCCGTCCGCGGTATAGAGGGATTGTTTTTTCATAAATTTAAAAAGTGTTGAATTTTCGAAATCGAATGAGACCAACCAGAGCTCTGTAGGACCAACCGTTCGCCACCCATAAAAACTTAAGGGTTGGACTTAAGGGTTGGACGATCAATCAGAAACACGAGTGTGAATCACAAAAGAGGCCTAATCTCCTTTCAAATTTTAGCTTACCAAAATTCAATCGTTGTTGCTTGCGAGTCTACAAGGTAGCGGAAGCTTTGTTTTCACTTTTCAAGGTTGGAAAAAAAAGTTCTCCAAAATCGACATTTCCACTAGCATTTTATGTTTCAGACCTTTCTGAACAATTTTGGTTCCGTGTCTGTCATGAAATCCTTGAAACCGGCCTAACTATACGAAGTTATTGTCCGATTTCGATGAAATTTTCAGGGATTGTGCGGGTTGGCGTTTAGATGGTCCCCTATGAAAATCATAACCCCCAGACTGATAGTAGCCGCTGCGCATTTGCAAACGTGAATTCCTTGTAACAGCCATAACACTTTCATTTTTCATCCGAATTTGATGAAATTTTCTAGCATTGTTCAGATTGGAGTGTAAATGGTCCCCTGAAAAACGTCTGCCAAGTTGGGTGGGCAGTATAGCTTCCTCACTCATTGTAACATGGACGTATAGAATCAGTTGGCGAAAAAATTATGATTCAAAGAGTTATTGAATACCAAAATATTAGCGGTCCACCGTCTAGGACCTAACCCACACAATCCCTGAAAATTTCATCGAAATTGGTTGAATAGTTGCGGAGTTTTGGTTGTATTTTTTTTTTTTTTTTTTTTTCCATAAACTCCCCTCAAAGACAAAATGTCTTGTGTGACGGAGGGGGCACGCCATAAATGAAAATAAATAAATAAATCAAATATAATGGGGAGGACGCCCAGGACTCACCCGACGCCGGCCCTGGGGATGAGGGAAGATGAGGAAGGTGGGGGTGGGAGAGAGGGATAAAGGGAAGTGCCTCTATAAAACGACCACCAGTTCAAATATGAGCCGAGCAGGACGCGGGTGGTGATACCACGGAGCACGCCTACCGAGATACCCAACTCGCGCAACTCCGTGGCACTTTTCCCGCACCACTATCGTTTTACCGCGCCACGACAAGGTTGCAGCCATCACCCTGATGTTGTTGGGTGCCACTCTTTTTAGCTCCAACACCGCTTGCCGTTAATCATCTCGATCATACTTTCTTATCTTAACCCGCCAAGTCTGCTCCATGTACAAGCTACCATTGACAACTTGGACATCCAGGATAATGCGAGACTGGTCGGGCTTGACGGCGACGATGTCGGGCTTCTTACCCCGGTCACTTGGCATGTGATACAATCTCTCCCTCTCAACATCCCAGTCGCTAGATGACAAAGCACCTGCTATCTGCTTGGCGACCGCATCATGACGTAGGATGCGGCCCCCATGAGTCCGAGGACACTGCTGCACTACATGATACAGATGTTCATTTCCACTCCGACAGGCACGGCAAAGGGATAGGGTTGTCCCACGACTTCCTCTCGAACACCGCACCGCAGTTGGCAGAGTTGCCATGCGGACGGCGTGAAAGTGTCGGTAGTCACGGGCCCCAATGCCCTCCGAAGCCCAATCTACCCATTGGGATGAGACAAGGCTTTCGGAGCACTGTCGGAGTTCTTTACCATCTACTGACTCATGCAGGGCAGCAGCAAACTCAGCAGACGAACTGGGTTTTGGAGCAGATGGTGTTGCTCGGTCGCACCATGCTAACTGCTGCCTGACAAAATCAAGATCAGCAGCCGCACGGGCGACCTCCCAGCTCGACCCTTGAAGGGCTAGCAGGCGCTGGCGGAGCAGGGAAGGGATACATGCCGAGAGAGACACAATGCCAAGCCCACCGGATTTGACCGGTGCGTGAAAATAGGCACTTGGGACACCAGGTGGGAACTTCAGCCAAGAGCGCACAGCAGAGCGAACTTGTCGATCTAACTCTTGCAGCCTCCCCGCCGTAAGCCTGCCAAAGACTAACCCATTGGTCAGCTGTGGCAGTAAGTACGTGCGGAGGAGGCGCAGCTTCTGCTATGGCTTCAATGGAGCCTTGGTAACGCGAGCTAGCGCTCTACCAAGGTCCACACGGCTGGTGGTAATGGTGGCCACCCCCACGAAGTCGACTCCAAGGTACCGCCAAACCTCCAGCACGGATCGAGATGGAATGGGGGACTGTCCTACGACAAAACCCCCATCCACAACTTTCACCTTGTGCTGGCGACCCGACGGGACCAAGGAGACCGACCCACACTTATCGGGGTTAACCACGAGTCCACACCTGGCTAGCTGCTTAGCAAATGCATTGAGGGCGATCTGCAAGCCCTCACGGGTTTCTGCGAGTAGGATAACATCATCGGCAAAAGCCAATGCTCCTACTCGCACCCCAGGGGCGAGATCAAACCCTACTTCAGTGGGCAGCTTACCCAAGGCCGTATCCACGACCAGGTTGAAGAGGAGTGGCGATAGGGGATCCCCCTGGCGTACCCCACGCCTGATCCGTACATCCCCTGAAACCTCGCCCCCTGCCTCGAGGACCATCATGCCTTCATGGTACAGACAGGCCACATACTCAATTAATCGAGATGGGGCCCCGACACCACGAAGGCAATCGGTCAGGGCAAAGTGACTGACTGTGTCAAAGGCCTTAGCGACGTCCAGAGCGGCGAGGTGGAGTTGCCGGCGTTTAATACGGGCCAGCGAGATGACAGTTTGGAGAACTGTAAGGTTCTCCGCTGTGCCATCCGCTGGCCGAAACGCTCTCTGGACATCACCAATGACACCAGCCACCTGGAGGCGAGATGCCAGTACTTTTTGGAAGTGGCGGAAGACTACCGAGGACACTGAGATCGGTCAATAGCCTCCAGGCCCACTTCCCCCTTTCTTGGGAATAAATACGGTTCGGGTACGGGTTAACGCTTTCGGGGGTCTTCCCGCAAGCATGAGCAGGTTGAGGATGAGCAGCTTAATCGTATCGGTGCTTTATTCCAGCGACGGGCAGAAACACCATCCGGTCCAGCGGATGTGGAGTTCTTGACACGGCACTTGTGTGCCTCGTCAAGTAGCACCGGCGAACACAAGATGCTACGTAAGGAATCCCTGGTGGAGACTGGGGGAACCACTCGCTCCCCAGGGTTGTGGCTGGGAGCACTCAAAAGTGGCTCCCAGAAATCCACAAACTCCTGAAGAGGGGGCTGAACTTGATCTTCCCCAGGCTCCTCCAGTACCTCCGCAGCTACACGTGCCGGATGCTTCCTCCACAAACTCTGAACCCGGTGGTACTCCCGCCGTCTTGCTTGCTTAGCTACAATAAATTTAAAGTTCGTGCATGCGCAGCGGCTATTGCTTGACCAATTTGATTGAAACTTATAGGGTGTCTCTTAGAAGTTAGTCCCTAACTAACCTCCAAATTTGAGCAAAATCGGTTCATTAGAAACCGAGAAACCGAGGTTCCAGGAAATTCACGTTTGCGCATGCGCACTCGCTCCTATTGGTCCGAAGGTGCTGAAATTGATAGGGAACCGTCTAGGACCTAACCCGCACAATCCCTGAAAATTTCATCAAAATCGGACCTCAGGTTAGTATAGTTTCGCCCGGGACAAGGATTGACCACAGACAGACCGACAGACCGACAGACAGACACGGAACCAAAATTGTTCGGGAAGCTCTAAAACGCCAAAAGCAAGTGGAAATTTTGATTTTGGAGGACATTTTTTTTCACTTCTTTCACGAATACAAAGCTTCCCTACCTTCGGTAGTGAGGAAGCAAAATCATCTCCCCCAGACTAATGAATGTGAACTAGTGAATTCCTTGTATCATCCATAAATTCTATATTTTCCATCCGATTATGACGAAATTTCTCAGGATTAAATGGTCCCCTATGAGGGTAGTAGAAGGTACTTAGAGACTGAAGTTTTGAGATTAACTATTACACATCGGATCATCTATACAATCGGGTCATGGATACGAGGAAGCTATGTGCCACACCCACTTGGCAGACGTTTTCTTCTTTGTACTCAGTTTTTCGTCCTTATCAACTAGTAAACAACTTTCCAGATGAAGGCACCCACAACTCGAACTGAGTGTGAAGCGTTTATTTCTTCCAAATGAACTTGATTGTGTTTTTTCATCAATGTAGAAGAGTATTGCCTCTTAATAATCGAATGAGACCAATCCGTTCGCTCCCCATAAACACTTAAGGGTTGGACTTAGATCAAAGTCACGTCAGCGTGAATCGCTAAAGAGGCCTAATCTCCTTCCTAATTTTAGCTTATCAAAATGCAATCGTTGTTTCTTCTTTGTACTCAGTTTTGCGTCTTCATCAACCAGTAAACAAATTTTCAGATGAAGCGAATTGAGGGTGAAGCGTTTATTTCTTCAAAATAAAACCGAAATATGGTTGATAGGTAGTGACAATGGCAGCTGTGTTCTTTGCAGGAGAGTGATCTATACAGAAAAATAATAAACCTTTGTGTAATAATCTGCTGAGTTTATTCAAATGTCCTCCACGTTAGAAGAAAAACGCTGCAAATTATTACACAACAGTTTTTTATTTTTCTGTCAAGATCACCTGTCTACGATGAACGCGGTTTGTTCAACCGTAGTACTTACCAGCCGTATTATCGCGCTAGGTTAACAACCAAGTTTAGTTTGGAATCTAGCAATATAATTTTTTTTAACCCTCCTCAAAATTTGATGTATCACGTTTCAAGGATCGTAGAATCCGAAAATCAAATACAATTTTCCCGCTGTTTTTGATGAAATTTGGTATATCAGCTCCATTTGGGGCCTAGTTGTGCCCCGATCTTTTGGCTATTGTTAGTTTGTTTAATTGGATGAGGTCTGAAACAGGGGTTGAAATGTTTTGAAGCCTTTGCCCCAACATGTTTAATGAATGGTATTGGTTTTTTGTCAACTTAATTTAGTATTGACTTTTTAGAATTGAATGAGACCATCCAAAGCTTTTTAGGACCAACAGTTCGCACCCTAGGGAGTCTTAAAAGTTGTGACGAGTGATAAAGCATAAACACGAGTGTGAATTGCAAATGAACGGTCACTGACTGAATGAGACCGAATCTCCGTTCAAAGTTCAACTGATAAAATGCAATATTTTTTGTGCTCTGAATGGAGTTTTATGTTACTCAGTTGTGATTCTTAATCGTGTTGCTATTTGTCAATTTGGGGAAACATGAATATGACTGTGTTTGATAGAACGATCTTATGATTTGTATAGTCAATTCATCAGTGGCACTGCTCAATTCCTCATTTCCTTCATGTCCAATATCCGTCCACTTCCTTCCACCTCTACCTGGTACCCATCTCAGGTAAATTTAACCCCCAAATTTGATGCACTTTGGATGAGTTGTAACGATTTTACTGATTTTTTAATGTTAAGATGTTGAATTTAGGGAAATGTCCCCTCTTCTCTTCTACCCCCACTTTTCCACTTTTCTTTCCACTCCCACATTTTTTACGGATTTTTTCTCTGAATATTGCCGAGAAATGTTGCTAACTTCAATCCGGTGGGTATCAACGATATTTTAAGTATGTTGTTTGGATCCCTGGGAGAAGATTGTCCAAATATTTACAACCTAAAAACCCTGTGCTACTCATGTAGAGCGCTAAAACTATCCAAACTATGATGATTTCAATAAATTACGCCTATTAACTTATCGAAGTAGGTTGAATTAGTTACAGTTAGAGACCAAATGGACATGAATTCTTCATGTCCATCTTATTATGTGTGAAGAAGCTACACTGCCCACCCATCTTGTTAGTAACCTGGTTAAAAGAACCTTTCGGCTCTATTGTTTCATGGTTAATCCAGGTTTTCCGAAGTAAAGAACTCAGCTGTCGCAATCTATTTCTGCAAGCAAGGAAGCTTGAGGTGAACGAACGTAATTCTAATTTTTGGAACGATCATTATTAAATCGACCTTGAAGATAAAACTGAATATTCAGGGTGGCTTGAGATCGTCACGAGACCGTGTTGACTTACAGAGATATGACTAATCAAATTAACTCTTCTCTACACTGTTCTTCCAGTGGGAGTGCCAGTGAATTAGTTTACCTCCTCAACCCAGACTCCAAGTCATAAGAGTTCGAGTTTTGTAATTATTAGAACCTCTGTGGTCATCAAAAACCGGCTCTTAGACAGACAGTCAGAAAATATATGGCTAATGGCTGTAAAACCCATCTTTCTCGTTTAGCACATTGCAGTGTAAAATACAGATTCACCCCCATTATCGATCTAGGGTGACGTAGAACGACATAGGGTGACTGTCGAATTTTGTTCAAATATGGAGAGTAGTTTGGGGCTCTCATTACTATGATTGCTCATTGATTTCATCACCATTAGGTGTAAAACGCTACAAATTACACAACAGTTTATTAATGAGTATATCACAATAAGGCTTTTTCATTCATAGTAACTACTTCAGGATTTGTAGGCTGAGTGCTAACAAGCAACATAAACTAGAACGATATGTTAGAAGGAGCACAGATTAATTAAAGGAGTTGGAAAAAGATAAGTAACGATAATAACTTGCACAAAAGGTGTTAACACGAAGTATGATCGGCGAGAGGTTTCACCGCAGCATCGAAGATCTTTCTTCCTAAGACTAAGGGTGTGACGTCATGGACAAAGATGTCAATACCTACCAACCACACTTTCGATGTACAAGAGTTGTAGGAGACTATCACGAAATTCGGTGTTTGGTTGCAAGCCCAACGAGTGACACGACACTCTATTCGAAATAAAGGAGAAAGATTGCATTAGGTCAGCTGGAATTTGAACCGAGATTTGTTTCCAGCTCCGTGAGTAAGGGCAAACGGGCAAACTGTGAACTGAACGTTCTATTGATGATCGCTAGATTCGCTTAATTTCTCAAATAACCCCTAAGTTCTACAGGATACGAACGGTTGGTCCTCAGTTGATCCAGATAAATCCAGACAAATGTTTTTCTTAAACTTGGTAGGTTGTCTCAACTAACCCTGATGAGTTATTCACCTGAGAAATGGCGAAAAAACTTGTTTTACCAAGTTACCCCTATCTACGGAGCAATTTGAGAACGCTATTTGAAAAAATATGCAGCCCCCCCCCCCCCCTCCCCTTATGGGGGGGGCTTTTATATTTAAAATCGCCTAAATTAAAATTAACATGACCTTTAACTGACTTTGACTAAATTAAAATGACCTTTCCAAGAAACTTTTGAATTATAAAAAAATTAATTTTTTAATGGTGTAATTTCAGTTTGAATGGCGAAATTTTCCCAAGTCCCGTCTTACGGTACCAATAAATAGAAAATTTTTGAGTTAATGACATTACATTGTCATTTGATTACATAATCACATTGTGATTAGACATTTTCATCACCTATTTTTCACGCCGTAAAAGTGACTGATAATAAAAAAAGTCTGCCAAGTGGATGTGGCACATAGCTTCCTCGTATCCATAACCCGATTGTATAGAAGATCCGATACATAGTAGTTAATCTAAAAACATCAATCTCTAAGTACCTTCCACTACCCTCATAGGGGACCATTTACACGCTAATCTGAACAATCCTGAGAAATTTCGTCATAATCGGATGGAAAATATAGAATTTATGGATAATACAAGGAATTCACGTTTGCGCATGCGCAGCAACTACTATTAATCTGGGGGTGATGATTTTGAAAGGGGACCATCTACACGCCAATTTGAACAATCCTAGAAAAATCTCATCAAATTCGGATGAAAAATGTGAGTGTTATGGCTGTTACAAGGATTTTACGTTTGCGCATGCGCAGAAACTACCGTTAATTTTAAGGCCTTGATTTTCATTAGGGACCATCTGCACGCTAACCCGCACAATCCATGAAAATTTCATCGAAATCGGATGAGAATTGTAGAAGTATGGCTGTAGCAACGATTTCAGGACAGACACACAGACAGACACGGAACCAAAATTGTTCAGGAAGGTCTGAAACGTGAAACACGAGTAGGACATTTGATTTTGGAGAACTTTTTTTTTCAACCTTGAAAAGTGAAAACGAAGCTTCTGCTAACTTGGTGGACTCGGAAGCAAAATTTGCGCCAACACTATACCTTAAACGTTCATTAGTAAGTAATTATTATCTCAGTTAAACGTTCAAGTTTCATTTCGAGTAAGACCATCCATTTTGTGGAAAGATTTTCGGTAAGAGGTTGTTATTTAATATTTAAATTAAATTTTTAATCTTTTAAACGTTTGAGTTAAAGGTTGTAATAGAGTTGATCACGAAAAATATTTCTCTGTGGACTTGAGAAATAGTTTTTCTTGAACGCAGAAATGCACGAGTAAGTTGTTGGTTTTATGGGTCTCAGACAAGAGATGATTCACATGAAACCTTTCACGATTGTACAATAGCGCATCGGGAACAGCCAGTTTGTCACCACCTCGGAATTCAACACTCATCTTCATCTGAATCACGCTAGTTGCGGATTGTATTTTCATTCCCACTATTAAATGTCTAAAACGAGCGAAGGCCTTTACACAAAACGTTGCCAGTAAATTCCTCATATAGAATAACGCGTTCGTGTAGAGATGGTGTTAAAATTATTGAGAATATATTTTGGAGAAGAAATGATGATTACAAAATTCTTACCACATGTATTGAAAAGTCTCCCAAAAATACAATGAGCTGAAGTTCGGAATTTACTGTTAATTACTACTTAATTTACTAATTAATTCGATTATTGATTCTTTAGCTATAACGTTCACAGTTTCGTATAAAATAAGGGCAAATAAGAATCTTATTAAATCGAGGGGAATTTCGACATCAGGAAACTCCAAAATGGAGGTCAGTTTGGTGAAAAATGATTCGAGTATGTGGATGGTGCTTTGTCCTTATCAATAAACCAAGATTATACACGAGAAGAGGTGGAGTGGAAGAAATTGGACGGTATGATGAAAGCTGGAATTGTTCAGTTCATCTACTGAACTAGGACAAGTGAACAGACTGTAAAAAATCGCTGAATATGTGGCAAAAACTTCAGTTCAACCATGTGGGCCTACGGAAAAGCACTGAGCTCAAACAGTTCATGTCCCTGAAAATAAGTGAAGATTATGATGTGCGGGAACGTCTGATGTAGTAGTTCGAGTCAGTCGATAAGCTGAACGATGTGGATGATAATATATCGAGAATATCGAGTATATTATACTCGTAGTTCTGTTCGAGTTAGTAATCGCAACTTGATAGAACAGAAGATTAAATCGCGGGGGAATATTGGAAGTTCGGTTTTGATGTTGTGGTGCGATTTAACTCAAGTACCAATCACATGTTTTCAATTCCGTTTTTTGGTTTATTAAGTATTTTTGCAATAATGAACCTTTGTAATCGACCAAGAAAAACTCGGCGCTGCGCGCCTCGGCGGGGGCTTCGCCCCCTGCACCCCCGGATGATTTCCGCTTAGAGCCTAATGGCTAAAATGTGACATACCTTGGAAAGGTTTTTGCTCCCTCTCCCTCTTTATCTTTCTTCCACTGTAATATTTAAGATACCTCCTCATTCATAATAACATCAGGTTGTCAAGCATATTTGTCGTCAAGCATATGATAATCATAGCGCTACTTTCCTGTCGCTTTTTCCTGTCGCTTTTTCCTGACGCTAAAACTGAAAAGGTTTAAATCTAAACCTTGAAAAGAGGTTAAAA